>JAZDUH010000315.1:2380000-2990000 GCA_036419115.1 Scarus forsteni
AAACCCATTAAAAATAATTGAATTAAAGAGAAAAGTTTCAAATCTGGGTTCAAAGGGTCTAAAATATGCCTTTCCTCATACCCTGAGCACTACACCCCACGTTAAATTAATAAAAGCTCTGAGAGAACAGCTGTGCAAGCATATTTTAATCAGAGGCTTCGCACAGCTGGAGCAATCTTTGGCAAGTACGAAGTCTATCCTATATTTTAGATAAATCAAATAATAAGAACATTTTTAATTATTCAAATTGATGTACTTTTACGAGTTGTATTAATGATGGCAAAAAATTACAGTACATCCAAAGCAGTTTTTTCAGCGCTCTTAAATCAGCAAAAATAAAAAAGAGAGAGAAATAAAAAAGGGGGGACTGGAATATTTGTTGAAACAGTGGTTCCTGAGAGGCAGTTCCATATTTGCCTAAATCTGTCCAGGAGCTGAGCAGCTGGTCAGAGTGATTGACAGCTAAGGCTTGCCATATTTCTTTAAATGTCTTATTTGGTTTGTGTGCAATATGGTAAGTTGGATTGAAATATGAAAAAAACATTAATTGAGGTAAACCCAAAATATACACCCCAAAAGTGGTGAAATGAAAGTCAGAAAAAAGAAAACTAAACTGGATCAACTTCGAATGACCCTAATTTGTTAATCTCTTTTTTATTATCATAAATGGCAGCCATTTTACTGACATGGATACTGATGTGTATTTCCTTGTTAAAAAGACATTTAGCACTTGAACTCCAAGCTCCCTTATTTCTGTACTTTGAGTCACTCGGCCTTTCCTTCCAATGCCTTGAGGAAAAAACAACATCAACAACTTTCATGGAAGTTTCAGGCATTATAATTCCCTACAACCAATATCAGAAATATACTAATCATTTTTACATGCAGTCATGGTCTAGTAAAACTCTCAGGGTCCAGTTGTATGCCAGACAAACAAAGTGTTTTTGGAATACAGCGCAGCTCCAATAACATATTCATGTGATTTTCTGAAAAAAAGTAGTCAGGCACAAAGTAGGATAAAGTATAACTGCATTGGAAAAACATGAACCTAAAACCTTGCGTGAAATATGTCTAGTACAGTCTCTTACACAGTATGTTGCTGACATTAAAGGACACATTTAAAAGATGGACGTTCACAGCAAAGCTTTCCCCCTAATGTACACCAGCTCACACTTTAGAGTTCATTATCAGAGCATTAGTTAATAAAATCAAGTTAAATTTTAAAGGAATAAAGGGCTGAGAGACAGCAGCCTGTTCGTCTCATGCAGGAACACAAAATCCTGCAGAATCAAAAGCTTTCATGAAACAAAACCTAAATTTATATTTAGATTTAAAACAATAAAAACTACCAATTCCAATATGCATAGTTATTAGTGCATGCTGTCTATTGTGCTTTATATGTAATAAAGACAAGAAAAAAATAGCAAAAACTATTACAGTCTACAGTCAGTTGGTGTTTTAAATGGGTAATTCATGAACATACATTTATCTGGAGATTTATAATGACTGATGATGGTATGGTTTAATGCTCACTTGAGGGTGTCCACAGCACCTCTGGATTATCCCTGATGTTGTTGAATTGCTTCAGTGAAATATAACTTCTATCTTAGCATTGAGATATGTCATAAGGTGTCCTGCGTGTATTCTGTGTGTCCAGTGGCACAATAGAAAGAAAAGAAATGAATGAGCCATCTAGAGTCCAAGTAAAACAGAGAAATCCTCTAAAATGTAAAGGGTAGTTAAGTAAACTAAGCAATATTCATTGGCTCCAATTATACATGAGAGAAGGTCGTCTTTATTGTATGTGGTTTGTAATATTTAGCAGTGCTTTCATTTCTGGGTGTCAGTTAATTATTGTGTTTGTATTTTTTTTATTTCTGCTGCGGTTGTCCATGCAGCACTTTGGTAAACTTTGTTTGTTGACATGTACTTTATAGGTAAAGTGAGTTGGATTGAAAGTTATTGCTTTAGGATGGATCATCTCTTTTTGACAGGTTCAGACACAAAACTGTAATACAGTTCAATATGAGTAACCTACAAATATTTAATAAAATAAAAACAAAAGGTCTCTTGAATCAAAATGTCCTCATATTTTTCTTTTGAGCAATTAACCTGAAATATAAAACATATAACTTAGTAATAATGATAATAATAGCAGTGATAGCAGCAGTTGTAGCATTATCAGGACCTTAAAATGGGATGTAAGAAGACATAAGCTTGGCTGTGTTAAATCTACTTGTAGTCTGGTATAAGTGACCCTCTAAGAGTCCCTGTCTTTGCAACATCTTAGTATGTGAATAAAACTCAGAGTTGCAAACAGCAAATTTATATGTGAAAGGGTAGCCTCCTACATTTTCTGATGGTCTCAAGGTTTTTGTAAGATCTTCTTGTGGACTGTGGGTATTAATGGTGATGCAATGATTTTCACATGAATAATGTAAATGAGGAGATTTTGTCTTAAAAAAGAAAGAAAAATCGGGAGAGAGAAGCTGAAATCTTCACAACTTTGAATGTTAATGCACCTGCACAAACCCTGAGCTTGTCAGGATGCTGGTTTTCAGGGATGCCATGAAAATGGGCCCAGAGCCTCTGGTTCAAATCAAAAAAGATTTCCCAAAGAAGAGTGTTTCAGATGATGTTTGGCCATCTACAAAGCACTATTGTTGGATTGCATCATCTTCTTTATTTCAGAGTTCTACAGTGAGGTTGATTGTTGGAGGACCTGGAGGAAAAACGTCCTCTGCATGAACATTTAGCGTGCAGAACATACCAGAGCGACTCTTGGCTGAGAAATGCTGTGCATGGGCAACAAGTTAACTTGTTGAAGTTGGATGAGCATGTCTTCCAGGCAGCTATGGCAGACATGTGTGGTGCATCCAAAGCAAGTACCAGGCAGCAAAAAAGGTTTTTGGGGCCAACTCGGCCCATCTGAAAAACAGTATCTGCAGGGTAGTTAGCAAGTAGTTTGCAACATTCTGATCCGTGCCCAGTGTGGGCCACAGGGCTAGGATTTCTTCACTGTCTGTGAGTCTGCACGATTGTGTGTGCGCGTGTGTGAGAAAGTGTCAGAGAGTGAGGGGGGATGAGCGGTCGGCAGGATGCCAGCGTCCTCATTTGACACAGTGAAACACTGACAGGTCTCAAGGTCTGCCAGCATGCACACACACTAATACGGATGTACACACACAAACTCACACACACATTCACGAAAACCCAGCCACACAAGGTCTGCCAACTCACATCTGTAAAACTTTTCATGGCCAGAGGCTATTATTGGGGGGATGGGGGGAGCAGGAGATGGTGTGCGAGATGGGGGGAGGAAAACAGGAGCAGGAGGAGGAGGGATAGAGGAGGAGGAGACAGGATGCCTACAGGAGACAACAGACAGACACACACTTGAGGATCACTAATAAGCCTTTAAGGGTAACACTAAAAAAGCTGAAGGGATTTGGAGAGAATGGATGAATGGATGGATTGAGATGGGAAGTGGGGGACAAACATTTTACAGATTTGAGAACAGAGGCAAAGCATCCAAGAAAATCTGACCGAATAAAGCCTCTTTTATAACCAGAGCTGAATAAATGAGGCCGTGGAGTCAAACCACATTTTACAGATTCTAAAAAGATTAAAAAAAACAAAAACATTTCAACCATGAACAATCATCAGGTTGCTTCCTCAGCGACTTTTAACCCACTGCTTTTCCAATTGCGTCTCCCTCCCTCCTTATATTTGCCTTTTTAATTTGTACCTCACAAACCTTTCATTCATCTTAATAATGAAATTTTTGGATTACTTTACATCAAGCACTCAGAAAAAGTTTGGAGACTGTTTGGAAAACCTGATCAGTCACCTTTACAAAGTCATTTTTCTTGTTAGGATTGTTCAAGAGTGGAATGAGCAACACAGCTAAATGTGTAGGTAGTGCCCCCCAAAATTTGCAAAAGTCACCTATCATTAGAAGCTGGTGAGCAAATACATGTACATATACACAAATGCATGTATACATATGACTTCACTATGATATTATTTTGCCACAGCTTTTATAGAAAAAGTGAGAGAGTGTACAGGATGACAGTTTGTGGAAAATGTAAGTCTAAAACTCACTGTGTAAAACTTTGACAAAAACAAGTTTGCCTGTACAGTTTCATTGCAATGAGCAACAAAAGTCTGAAATATATTTGGTCAAAACCTTGACATGACAGTTGGAAATGAATAAAAAGTTACATCCTGGCTATCTATGGGCCAAGGACATTTAGTTGCAGGGTTTAGAGCAGAAATTCTTCCCATGGCCACCACGGCTGATCAATTCAAAAATATTCAGGGGGAGCTGAATTGGGGTCAAAACGTACAGATGAGTTCTGGGATGTAGCTGCTAAGAGGATATATTTTTCAACCTCCTGTGCATGCCTCAGGCTAATACAACTTAAGGTCTTTTTCTGTATTCACCTAACCAGTGTAAGACCTTTGCTAAGATCCACCTACCTGATGACCATGGATGCGACCGCTACAACAAAAACTTTTGAGATGCAAGTTTGTCCAGAATGTTCAGGAATTACCTAATAGACAATTTAGTATGATGATTTTCTTTTCATAAGATTTTGCATCTTTATCAAAATGCTTCAGTCTCCAACCATCCCGTCTTATTTTAAAACATGGATTTTATAAGTACTCACACCATTCAAAACTACTTAAGACAATTAGTAGTGTTCAGCAGCTTTGGTTTTTTATGTACTCCCTACCCGTGATTAAACTGTATTCTCAGTCTTCCTGAGATTCTTTGAGATCCTGCCCTTTAATGCCCCCCCTCCCCACATAGGCTAAATCTGCTGTGAACAGGTCCACTCTTTGGTAACTGGTCAAGTCAGTGCTGCCCTGCACCATGTTTTCAACAACTCTATGTTCACTTTACCATCTGTTCTGCATTGGGTTTTCTACCCGAGGCCAATAGGCTAAAACTGTTAATGAAACAATGCTAGGATGTCACTGCAAAAGGCATTTCAAGCAGCTACTAGTGCCATGGGACTACATATTTCTGCCATATTGTTATTTTGATTGTCACATACTTCAATTACTGACACAGCTCACAACCCTTTAAAGAGCATTGTATAAGGAGAAACTTGATCTCAAATTTTCTGTATTTGCCACACAGACAAATCTATCTTCTTCCTTTTTTACCATCTCCTCTAAGAAGGAGAAAATCATCTCACAATGAGTTCACCTTTAAATGATTCATATCCAGGGATGCCCCTATATCAATCAAAAGATTAGGATCAAGGTCTGATATCAGCATTTTTTAATTGGAACCGGAATTCATAGTGATTATCTCTCCGTGATTGTTTGTCAGTTTCTCTCAGCTGAGTACATACTAGGCTGTAAAAGCATGAGTGATGTAGCAGAAGCAGCTCTGTGACAAGCATTTAAGCATATAATTCAGACAGTGAAAACAGTCCACTTTTAGTATTAGCATATTTACTGTTTCATGTGAAGGCAGTACTAGAGCTGCATTTGACAAAATCAGCTATAAACCGATATGACATTTAAAATGTGACAAAATGCTGAAATTAGTGTTAACTGAAGAAAGGGGAAAGAAATTACAAACTTAGGACTTTAAAAATTAGGGTGAATATCCTACAGACAGCATTAAAGCCTAAAAGGTTACAGAGAATATGGTTGCATTAGTTTTTTGTTCATTGTTCAATGTCATTCAGTTTTTGTTGAGTTTTGGAGCCTTAAGGTCTGTGCTCTGTCTTCTTGACACTTCAATGCAGGCATTGCTTTACTGAAAGAAGGGTTCATGACAACATTTGGGCTGATTTAAAACCTGATGTGACATTTGATGATTATCTCTTGGTTCAGTGTCATTGCCGATTGTCATTGCACTCTGAATTGTTTCTCCACTTTTGAGTCAAAGCATGCTGTGCTACATGCACACCAATTTCAAGGGTCCCATACAGGAGGTGTTGAGTACCCAGGAAAACAACAAGCAACAGGTACACGTCATTCTGTATGACAAAACAAGAAACCCTAACCCACTGCAGCTGAACATCAGGGCCGCTGTCACAACACAACATGTCACAACTTCACTCTTAAGAACAAAGAAAACCACACGCTGCTGAAAATGGAACTCTGGATGAAGAAGGATCTCCTGATTCCCCTTCACCCACTGGCACTAACATTTCAGCAGCAACAAAGTAGACAAAGGGCCTTTTTAAACCCCTCAGGGCAGGTCTACTCATGACCAGAAGATCTCCAGAATGATATGGATAAATCGGTCAGGAGTTTTGCGTTAATGAGGAATCATAAGTATAGATGTATTACTCAAACAAAAACAAACAAACAGCAGAGATAGGATGCAGCTGCATGTCTTGGTAAATATGAATACTTGAATGAAGCTCAGCATTACCAGATACACCAATAAAAAAAAACATATTGGGGGCAAAAAAGCTGATCAGGGGATCCAGATTCACACCTCAAATCTCAAAATAGGCAACATTGGCTTAATTATCTAGAATTATTGAAGATTTCCTCACATATTTCCTCAAGCATGCAAGTCTAATGTAAGTCTTGTTGAAAGTAGTTTTACATGCAAATGTGAAAAGCAGTGGAAAGATTTATGGGTTCATTCATATATGTGGAATGTACATATACATATATTCCATTGTGTTCTGTATAAATGTGTGTGTGTGTGTGTGTGGCTGTATGTAAAAGTTTTTATCCTGCTTAGAGTGCAGTTCCTAAATGTCAGTCTGGCCCCTGCAGGGCTTAACTTCCTGGTACTGGAGGATTATGGGAAAAATGTCAGAGAGAATCAGAGGTGCTGATGAGCGCAAATGAGTGCAAAAAAAGGAGAGAGAAAGTGAGGGAAGGAGACAGAGCAAGAGATAAAGAGCCAGACTCAGAGAATGGGGTTAGGGAATATGGGTATGAATGACAGGAATTAATCATAAGACATACATTTGCAAAGGGCAGAACACACACACACACAAACAGGTGGCCCATTTCATAGCCCCTGGCAAAAATGTCTCTGAGAATCTTGGTTCAGGAATTTACCCATGATTATGCTTGCTTGTTTGTCACAGATTTTGTTCTATGAATGAGTGGAGGACTTCATCAGTGCAGACCCCAAGGTTATGCAAGTTCAATAAAAATTCAGTAAAACAGACAAATACTCAAAGAGGTTCAAAGAGTGCATTGGTTAAAAAAGCACAGGACATGAAGTTCATAAATAACATATATTGAGCCAGACATTCTCTTAAAATGAGTTTGCTGAGCTGGAGGGCAAAAATAGCAAATGTGCCTCTCAGATTCTGTAGCATCAAGAGCAGAATTTAACACACAGAGATGACTCAACTTGCCTATGGACAAATTAGGAAAATGTATAATAATAGAATTGTGGTTCATGTTTTTTGAAAGAGAGAAAAAAGACATTGTTTTAGTTTTGTTATGTGTAAAATATCCAGATAAGAGAGGCACTAGTAGATTTGAGATTTTCTAAACAAATATAGAGGGTATGCACTGATGTCCCAGTTTGTGCTCCATACTGGCAGTTCCATCCACTCAGTGGCAGAAAGCAATGTTCAATTATTTGACATTGGTAATAAGTAACAGTAAATGCTTTATTATCCTTGATATGTTTTTAATTAATGTTTAGAGGACCTGGTTGTTTTTGGTTAAATATATCATAGCAAAATTAGATTGCAGTCTTTTTGTTAAAAAAGACTACAATCTGGGGTGCTGGTTTGGCGTAGTGGTTAGCACCCCATGTACTTGCTTCTGCCGGTCCAGGTTCGAATCCCACCTGTGATCAGTTTGCAGAGTGTCTTCCCCTACTCTCTCTCCCCCTTTCACAAGCCTGTCCACTGTCTCTCTCCTATCAATAAAGGCACAAAATGCCCAAAAATATACATTCAAAAAAAAAAAAAAAAAAGACTACAATCTATTGTGGTCTTACAACAGCAAAAACGACCAAACAGGTCGTTTTTGCTGTTGTCTATCTTTCTTATTTCAGGTGCAGGTGAAAGCGGGATCACAATCAGGAGAATGAGCTGCACCTGAACCCGGTGCAGCTTCCCCTTTAAGAGCCGCCTCCTGGATCAGTCCCTCGCTCTCGCACTCTAGGATCAGACCATGCTGTGTGCATCGCAGAGCCAAAATTGTTGTACCTATTGGCTGTTTAACTTGTCAGTTTCATATTAAATTGTTGACTAAACGGCATATACCTTGTCTCGCCTCCCATTCTTGTTGCAGCCTTAGAGCCGGGTTGTAACAAGCCATAAAGTTCCGTATAAAAATTAGTTTTATATGCTGTAGGGTGATGCATCTCGTGACTTTAACTCTGGTTCTGTATGATTTTGAGTAAATACAAAATGGCATCAATATATCTAATATCATTCATTCATACATTCATTTTCTGTACCACTTATCCCTTTTGGGGTCACAGAGGACTGGAGCCTGTCCCAGCTGTCATTGGGCGAGAGGCAGGGCACTCCCTGAACCGGTCGCCAGCCAATCACAGGGCAACACATAGAGACAGACAGCCATTCACACACACACTCATACCTCAGGGCAGTTCACCGAATGAGCATGTTTTCAGTCTGTGGGAGGAAGTGGAGGTGCCCGGAGAGAACCCATGTGTGCACGGGAAGATCATGCAAAATTCACACATAAAGGCCCAGCCCGGTGGAACCAGGGACCTTCTTGCTGTGAGGCACATGCACTACCTGCTGCACTACTGTGTGGCCCTATATCTAAGTTTCTTGAATTCAATTCATCAATTTATTCTCTGTGAAGAAAAATCTAGAGGACAAGAAAAATAAGTAGAGCCCATTGTCATCATTGCAAGATTTGTATGTTCAGTGACAGTAACTGCTAGTAATTGCTAGGACAGCGTTCTTGTCTTTTTCATAAGCCTAACATTTATTCTTCAAATATTCCAGCATCATTAGCAGAGGATCTACACTGACCTTGGTAAACATTATTAGATAACTGTAACAAAAAACTTGATAATTTCCCACTGAATATCAATATTTGATTGCTTACCACCCTCTAATTGATGTTGTCAGCTTCTGCTTCTTTTCACTCAGCAGCTGGAATACTGCTCTCTCACACTGACTGTGGAAATTACATACCCTCTATTGTATGGAGTGATGAATGGAATTATAGTGCTGGCATCATCTCAAAAAGAGACATTTAGGAAACAGTATCTAATATTAGGGCAATTTATCAGAGCAACATAATGTAGCCTTCTGTACAAAGAAATAATTTATATTTTACCTATTATACTGTTTAATGTATTTATTTTATTAATTTTGTATTTTTGACATATGTATTTAATCTTTAACCTTGCCAATACTTGTTTTCTTTGCAGCTGCAAGATAATCAATTAATTTGGTAATCATACTAACTATATTATTTTGTTGATCCCCTTGTGTTCACAATGGTAAATTGCACTGATTAGGGCAAAATCAAGATGCCTGCCATCTTCTGATAGAATTTATGAAGAGTCCACCGTCATAGAGGAGGGATTTACATCTCGTATAGCCCAAAGGGTCGTTAAAATACAGTCACTTTAGAAGGAGAAGGAGAAGGCATACTTTATTAATCCCTCACGGGAAATTCAATTCTGTAGACTCTGTTGTTAAAACATGCTTTTTACATACATAGGTTGAAATATACATGCACATGCACAAACAAGTCCTATGATGATGCACTAATGGAGAGATGTCAGAGTGATGTCTTGTTGCTCCTGAAGATTTGCTTCTGAGCAGTTTTGGGGTTCAGTGCCTTCCTCAAGGGCACTGAGGCACCTCTCCAGCTACCAAACCAACTTCCAGACATTCTTCGGTCCCCAGACACAGTCCTTACGCAGTGAGCTACTGCCGCCCCAGTATGTACAATTTGATAACAGTGGAGAATAATTCCCCATACACCATGCTCAGGATGAAAATCAACAGATTTTCAGGCTGTTTTATAAACATTGACTATTTCAGATAAATAATTTTGCTCTTTGGGAATCAAGGAAAAACAAATCTGTCATTAAAACATTTCCAACTATTGAGCTAATGTTAGCAGGATCATTGATCAGCTCTCTTTCAGTTAGTGTTTTCATGCAATTTTATCAATTTCAAAAACACTTTTATGAATAAATGAAAATAAAAAAAATTGTGTTTGTGTATCAGGGATGAGATTCATCAAAATCTTCAAAAGCCTTGAATGAGTTTATCGAAGATTTTTTGAAATATTTTCCAACAATATCCCAAAGATCTATGTAGTTTAGTGCTAACAATTTATTGGATTTCATTGTTTCAAATAAGAGCAGAAAAAGGGAATGCTGTTACATGTTGTCCTATTTTATATTTCATAAGAAGGGTATCTTTATTGTTTTTACCAGTCTATTAAAATATATGGAAAGGTTTTTCATGTGAACTATTTCCTATTTAACCCCTTCTTGATTCTCCTCTGGTCTCCCCTCTCCCTGGCAGATCTCGTTGTTGATGTCTTACTGTCTTTAGTTTCACATTGAGCAACAAGTGTAGAAGTCGAGACTGAGCTTTAATTTCAGAAATAAGTCTTTTTAGAGCCCGAGCCACAGCTGCAAGCTGGGCGAGAGCGCATTTGTATCCCGAGGAATTATTCCTTCCAATTATCGCAATTGTGACCCCCTGAACATGCTAAAAAAGTGAAGGAAATTGGCAGGTGGTTCGGGTCCAGCAAAAATTCACTTATTTGAATGGCCGCAAAAACTATTGCATGAAAAAAAGTCAGTAGCGCCCTCTCTAGATTATGATCATTGGCCATTTTTTCATAAGTCTGTAAAATTTGGTAAATGTGTAGCACTCATCGGGATCTTTGATTTTGATCTCCTAAAGGGATTAGGAAAGTACAATCTAAAGTAATCAATAAAAAAAAAAAAAAAAAATTTTGCCCAGGAAAATTGGCCAATAGCAGACAGGTTTTCTTTGGTAAATGTATCACATTTTTGACTGAAAGTCTTTTTTTTGGATAAAACTGGATGTATGTGTGTGTATGTGTTTTTTTTTTCTTCAATAAAATCATACCTTGTTCATAAATGGTCAGTTAATTAGTTAAAGACATAGTAATATAAATCAAAATAGCAAGTTCACCGGAATACAAAATGCATTAAAAGTAGTATAAGAAAATACTGTGAGTGCTAAGGTACTGCAAAAGAGTAAGGGTGCTGTTTTGAAAATACAGTAAATTTACTGTAAATAATATAAGAGTTAGGCTACTGTAAAGGCATTTAAAGTTACTTACTGGGATCTTGTTGCCAGTAAATTACCCAAAACTTACAACCTTTCTACAGTGTGCCAAACATAAAACAAGGTACAAAAAAGTGATTTACTAAGGTAAGGCTAAAGGTCATAAGGTCAGATATGATAGAAAGGTATCAATCCCTCTTGAAGCCTTATTTAATAGAATAATAATACTGATGAACAAATCAATCAATATAGTTTGAAGATCAGTTTGAGAATTTTACCTTAAAGGAAATGATGATGCATTTCTTCTTTGATCAGAGTCAGATGCATGAGCTTTTGTAGTGTCATAATCTCTGAGGTCTAAATTCATTCTGAGCTTTAGAGCTAATTCTTTGTCTGAGTCTCCTGATAATGTCTCATTACGGGACAGGACATGTTTATTTGTTATGAGTGAGGTGTAATGAAGTTTGTTTGTGTGTCTGTCTGTCCAAACTCACATTTATAAATGCATTTCCTTTAAGATCCTCAACCATAATGACCATGTCAAAAATCAGTCCCAGGGAGTGACATAAAAAAACACAGAGTTAATGATCAGTGTGGACTCAACCTGACATTAAGGTGAAATATAAATAAACTCAAGATGCACAAGAGATTTTTTATTTTTTTTTTATTTAGGTGAGCACTGGAACATCCCGGAGATATTAATCAATCAATCAATCAATCCACTCTTTCTGCTTCTGTAGAAGGTCATTCTTGGCTTTTTTCAGCTCTTCGGCGATGTCACTGGTTGCTCCGTTGTCCTGCTGTGCAGGTGGACTGTCCTCCAGCTGAGGGGCCACTGCCTGAGGGGCCTCTGGCTGAGGGGCCTCAAGCTGAGTTGCCTCAAGCTGAGGGGCCTCTGGCTGAGGGGCCTCTGGCTAGGGGCCTTAAGCTGAGGGGCTTCAAGCTGAGGGTCCTCTGGCTGAGGGGCCTCTGGCTATGGGTTCTCTGGCATAGGGGCCTCAAGCTGAGGGGCCTCTGGCTGAGGGGCAGCAGTCCTGCCAGGCCGGGGCAGGACTGCCAGGCCTGAGGACACCCTCCCACAGCAGGTCGGCTCTGCTGGAGCAGGCGCAGTCCCGCCAGACCTTGGCAGGACTGCCAGGCCCGGGGCGGCTGTGGACACCCTCCCACAGCAGGTCGGCTCTGTTGGAGCAGGCCAAGTCCTGCCAGGCCGGGGCGACTGTGGACACCCTCCCACAGCAGGTCAGCTCTGTTGGAGCAGGCGCAGTCCTGCCAGGCCGGGGCAGCTGTGGACACCCTCCCACAGCAGGTCGGCTCTGTTGGAGCAGGCGCAGTCCTGCCAAGCCAGGGCGGCTGTGGACATCCTCCCACAGCATTTCGGCTCTGTTGGAGCAGGCGCAGTCCTGCCAGGCTGGGGCAGGACTACCAGGCCGGGGCTGCTGTGGAAACCCTCCCAAAGCAGGTCGGCTCTGTTGGAGCAGGCGCAGTCCTGCCAGGCCGGGGCGGCTGTGGACACCCTCCCACAGCAGGTCGGCTCTGTTGGGGGCTGAGAGGGCCTCTGGCTGAGGGGTCTCAAGCTGAGGGGCCTCTGGCTGAGGGGCATCAAGCTGAGGGGCCTCTGGCTAAGGGGACTCTTGCTGAGGGGCCTCAAGCCGAGGGGCCTCAAGTTGAGGGGCTTCAAGCTGAGGGGCCTCTGACTGAGGGGTATCAAGCTGAGGGGCCTTTGGATGAGGGGCCGCTGGCTTCGGGGCCTCTGGCTGAGGGGCCTCTGGCTGAGGGGCCTCAAGCTGATGGGCCTCTGGCTGAGGGGCCTCAAGCTGAGGGGCCCCTGGCTGAGGGGCCTCTGGCTGAGGGGCCTCTGGCTAAGGGACTTCAAGCTGAGGGGCCTCTGGCTGAGGGGCCTCAAGCTTAGGGGCCTCTGGCTGAGGGGCTGCAGTCCTGCCAGGCCGAGGCAGGACTGCAAGGCCGGGGCAGCTGTGGACACCTTCCCACAGCAGGTCGGCTCTATTGGAGCTGGCCCAGACCTGCCAAGCCGGGGCGGCTGTGGACACCCTCCCACAGCAAGTCGGCCCTGTTGGAGCGGGCGCAGTCCTGCCAGGCCGGGGTGACTGTGGACACCCTCCCACAGCAGGTCGGCTCTGTTGGAGCAGGCGCAGTCCTGCCAGGCAGGGGCGGCTGTGGACACCGTCCCACAGCAGGTCGGCCCTATTGGAGCAGGCGCAGTCCTGCCAGGCCGGGGCGGCTGTGGACACCCTCCCACAGCAGGTCGGCTCTGTTGGAGCAGGCGCAGTCCTGCCAGGCCGGGGCGACTGTGGACACCCTCCCACAGCAGGTCGGCTCTGTTGGAGCAGGCGCAGTCCTGCTAAGCCGGGGCGGCTGTGGACACCCTCCCACAGCATGTCGGCTCTGTTGGAGCAGGCACAGTCCTGCCAGGCTGGTGCAGGACTAGCGGGCCGGGGCGGCTATGGACACCCTCCCACAGCAGGTCGGCTCTGTTGGAGCAGGCACAGTCCTGCCAAGCCAGGGCGGTTGTGGACACCCTCCCACAGCAAGTCGGCCCTGTTGGAGCGGGCGCAGTCCTGCCAGGCCGGGGTGACTGTGGACACCCTCCCACAGCAGGTCGGCTCTGTTGGAGCAGGCGCAGTCCTGCCAGGCAGGGGCAGCTGTGGACACCGTCCCACAGCAGGTCGGCCCTATTGGAGCAGGCGCAGTCCTGCCAGGCCGGGGCGGCTGTGGACACCCTCCCACAGCAGGTCGGCTCTGTTGGAGCAGGCACAGTCCTGCCAGGCTGGTGCAGGACTAGCAGGCCGGGGCGGCTATGGACACCCTCCCACAGCAGGTCGGCTCTGTTGGAGCAGGCGCAGTCCTGCCAGGCCGGGGCAAATGTGGACACCCTCCGAGAGCAGGTCGGCTCTCTTTGGAGCAGGCGCAGTCCTGCTAAGCCGGGGCGGCTGTGGACACCCTCCCACAGCATGTCGGCTCTGTTGGAGCAGGCACAGTCCTGCCAGGCTGGTGCAGGACTAGCAGGCCGGGGCGGCTATGGACACCCTCCCACAGCAGGTCGGCTCTGTTGGAGCAGGCGCAGTCCTGCCAAGCCGGGGCGGCTGTGGACACCCTCCCACAGCAGGTCGGCTCTGTTAGAGCAGGCGCAGTCCTGCCAGTCCGGGGCAGCTGTGGACTCCCTCCCACAGCATGTCGGCTCTGTTGGAGCAGGCGCAGTCCTGCCAGGCCAGGGCGGCTGTGGACACCCTCCCACAGCAGGTCGGCTCTGTTGGGGCTGAGAGGGCCTCTGTCTGAGGGGTCTCAAGCTGAGGGGCCTCTGGCTGAGGGGCCTCAAGCTGAGGGGCCTCAGGCTGAAGGTCCTCCAGCTGAAGGTCCTCCAGCTGAGGGGCCTCTGGCTGAGAGGCCTCAAGCTTAGGGGCCTCAGGCTGAGGGGCCTCAGGCTGAAGGTCCTCCAGCTGAGGGGCCTCTGGCCTAGAGGCCTCAAGCTGAGGGGCCTAAGGCTGAAGGTCCTCCGGCTGAGGGGCCTCTGGCTGAGGGGCCTCTGGCTTAGAGGCCTCAAACTGAGGGGCCTCAGGCTGAGGGGCCTCGGGCTAAGGGGCCTCTGGCTTAGAGGCCTCAAGCTGAGTTGCCTCAAGCTGAGGGGCCTCAGGCTGAAGGTCCTCTTGCTGAGGGGCCTCAAGCTGAGGGGCCTCTGGCTATGGGCCTCTGGCTGAGGGGCTGCAGTCCTGCCAGGCCTAGGCAGGACTGCCAGGCCGGGGCAGCTGTGGACACCTTCCCACAGCAGGTCGGCTCTGTTTGAGCAGGCACAGTCCTGCCAAGCCGGGGGGGCTGTGGGCACCCTCCCACAGCAGGTCGGCCCTGTTGGAGCAGGCGCAGTCCTTCCAAGCCGGGGCAGCTGTGGACACCCTTCCACAACAGGTCGGCTCTGTTGGGGGCTGAGAGGGCCTCTGGCTGTGGGGCCTCAAGCTGAGGGGCCTCTGGCTGAGGGGCCTCAAGCTGAGGGTCTTCTGGCTGCAGTTCTTCTGGCTGAGGGGCTTCTTGCTGAGGGGCCTCAAGCTGAGTGGCCTCTGGCTGAGGGGCCTCAAGCTGAGGGGCCTCTGGCTGAGGGGCCTCAAGCTGAGGTGCCTCAAGCTGAGTATCCTCTGGCTGAGGGGCCTCAAGCTGAGTATCCTCTGGCTGAGGAGCCTCAAGCTGAGGGGCCTCTGGCTGAGGGGCCTCTGGCTGAGGGGCCTCAGGCTGAGGGGCCTCAGGCTGAGGGGCCTCAGGCTGAAGGTCCTCCAGCTGAGGGGCCTCTGGCTGAGGGGCCTCAGGCTTAGAGGCCTCAAGCTGAGGGGCCTCAGGCTGAAGGTCCTCTGGCTAAGGGGCCTCTGGCTTAGTGGCCTCAAGCTGAGGGGCCTCAGGCTGAGGGGCCTCAGGCTGAAGGTCCTCCAGCTGAGGGGCCTCTGGCTTAGAGGCCTCAAGCTGAGGGGCCTCAGGCTGAGTTGCCTGAGGCTGAAGGTCCTCCAGCTAAGGGGCCACTGGCTGAGGGGCCTCTGGCTTAGAGGCCTCAAGCTGAGGTGCCTCAAGCTGAGTATCCTCTGGCTGAGGGGCCTCAAGCTGAGTATCCTCTGGCTGAGGAGCCTCAAGCTGAGGGGCCTCTGGCTGAGGGCCCTCTGGCTGAGGGGCCTCAAGCTGAGGGGCCTCAGGCTGAAGGTCCTCCAGCTGAGGGGCCTCTGGCTGAGGGGCCTCTGGCTTAGAGGCCTCAAGCTGAGGGGCCTCAGGCTGAGGGGCCTCAGGCTGAAGGTCCTCTGGCTAAGGGGCCTCTGGCTTAGTGACCTCAAGCTGAGGGGCCTCAGGCTGAGGGGCCTCAGGCTGAAGGTCCTCCAGCTGAGGGGCCTCTGGCTTAGAGGCCTCAAGCTGAGGGGCCTCAGGCTGAGTTGCCTCAGGCTGAAGGTCCTCCAGCTGAGGGGCCTCTGGCTTAGAGGCCTCAAGCTGAGTTGCCTCAAGCTGAGGGGCCTCAGGCTGAAGGTCCTCTGGCTAAGGGGCCTCTGGCTTAGAGGCCTCAAGCTGAGTTGCCTCAAGCTGAGGGGCCTCATGCTGAAGGTCCTCTGGCTGAGGGGCCTCTCTCTCGAGCTCTTCAATTTATTCTGTCACAGCTGCTCTGATCCTCTTTAATCCTTTGATAAGTTGAATTCCATGACTTCAGTCAAAATTATTTCCATGGCAACACAGAATAACACAGATCTATGAGTTATTCTGATTTATTTTAAAAATAAACAAAATGGCCATCTTATCCTAAATATGTAACATAAAACCTTAATTTATTGACATCACAATTTTTCAGTTTTTCCAAAGATAGTATTTGTTTTGGCAAATGTACATTTGCCAGCTATAGAGTTGCCCTTGTGCCCCAAAGACTCTGAGACTTAAACCTCTAATTCCAGCCTAGCTGAGGAAGCAATACAGTGAAACCAGTGTTGGTACTAGGGATGTAATGATATGAAAATTTTGTATCACGGTTATTGTGACCAAAATTATCACGGTTATCATTATTATCACGATATTGTTGCAGTGTGCTCAAAATGTTCAAAAAGTACTTTTACACACAATTTAATCACTTAATCCCTTCAATATTATAATCATAATGGTTCTTTTTTTGTCTTTTTTATCAATAATATGTCAAGAAATGCCCTTTGAGTACATTTTTGTCCTATTTTCATGAGAAAAAATAAACAATCCTGGTAAGTATTTGTCATTATGTTCTAAAAGGTGTGATTACAAAAAAAAAAAAAAAACTGAGCTGAACTTCAAACAGGATTCTCTTTATAAACAGCTGTAAATGAACATGTTCAAAGTTTTGAGATGACAAAAAATGAGCTTAGCCTATTTTGTATACACTCACACATTTTTGTTTGCCTACAGCATTTGTGTCCATGTTACAGCTCCTTATACTAAACAATGTCCAGGACTTTTTTAAAATGACGACAGTCCCTGAAGCAATTAAAGACAGCACTTATGTCCTTTTATGGCCATTTCATCCTTAACAGTGGGAGAAACGAGAAATGCATTACAAACAAAAGCACAGGTCACGAGGTTAGAATCTGACATGAGAAACCATATGGCATAAAAACATTACGACATATTATGCTTTTGTTGGACCATCAGCCAACTTAAATTGGGGCCAAAACAACACCTGCATCTTCTCCCAGCTAGAAACACTGTGACATGTGGGGAATCAGCCAGCTGTAGCATACGTGGCAGGTCTTATGCTGATAGCATTCAGTGACACATACCACTGCATTGCACAAATAGGCAGAACAAAAACACACACTCAACCAGGTAATGAAATGCCAAATTTAAAAACCTTTATTGTCTTCAGGAATTTGATGCATTAAAACATGCACCATGTAAATTAATCATAGAGCTGTGTAGATTGTAATTGCACCTTTAAAAGGAATAGAATCCAAATGAAGGAATGCTATTGTTTAGTGCTGTGGTTAAAAGATAAATCCTGGGAACAAGCAGGGGGAAACTATTACACTCAGCTACCTTGTTCTTGGACCTTAACCGTCAAATTTAAGACATTTACCATAAAATCAGACGAGCTATTAGAGAAACACTACAAAAACATTGGATCAGTAGTAGAACAAGTACATTTAGTGTCCCTTAATTAACCACACAGATCTTCTTGGCAATTTTAAGCAAGACTAATCAAAGAAAGTTGAAACACTCATTCAGAAACATAGGATAAACATCAACCCTCAAGACCTTGACCCATGACCTTCAAATATAATCAGTTAATCTGTAATCATGGACTTTCTTGCAATCTGTTTAGATAACATGTATACAAGACTGCTTTTGATTGCAACAAATAAAACAGCAATAAATAAAACTTTTGCACATGACTGAATGTTGGAACTCCAACCAGTTTTGTGCTTTACAGTGTATGTAACTAAACTTTTTACTTCAATAATGGGTAAACAAGTGAAAAATGACTTTTAAATCACCAATTATTCCAAGAAAACAGGAAAAATTAAATCATCAATGTATTTTTTAATTCTTTGGCTACCCTATATCTCAGAATCATTGCCTTTTTTTCTGCAAAACAAATCCAGGACCCACCTCTGGTTCCTGACCCACCAGTGAAGAACCACACAGTGCTAAAACAGTTTTCCACACACTAAAATGTGTTTTTACTTATCACAGCATAATGTCTGTTTATTATGATAGCACACATCATGACATATGAGTTTGTTATGTGATTGCATAATCCTGCAGATTGCTTGAGTCGCAGTCTGAAGCAGGGCTTATATTTGCACTTATGTGGAACCTTTTGTGCAATTGGGTTCTTGGTAGGACTCTTTATTAGAGATTTGCTCTTTGCTGGCTTTCATTTTTATTTAGTTAAGGAAAATCATAAACCTTGTGAATATATTGCAGGCGTCAGCCCTCCCGCTGTAATTTGCCCAACAGTTCTCTTACAGATAAACTTTTTGTAGCTCTGGAGGCCTCAGCTCACCTTTTGTTGTACTGAAAGATTATTTACAAAGATCCCTTCAAGGAAAATGTCAAAAATCAATATTAATACAAGAAAAGGGTGACCCAGACTTCAGCTAACTGTTTCCAATAATTTAATGTGTGATTTGTCCCACTCCCACTCCCACAATGACTCAAACTGTGAAAATGTTCTTTCTGCTCAGTGCCTCTTTGTTGTTATAATTGATTGAAGTGACTGAATTTCTGTTGAGTCACCAAAATATTTTCACCCCCGAACCTATCCCAAGTGAAGTAAATGTCCGTCACTGTAATGAAACCTGGGATTTATATACAAAATATCCCTTTGACTTTGCCTACCTGCTTCTGGTTCTTAGCTCTGCATCTCCCTCTGAGGTGCTCACATGATACCTAAACAAAGACAACCAGCTCATCAATTATTTAGAATACTCAAAAGAATCAAATGAATTGCATTAATTGCAAGCTATCTTAAAATTTTAGATGAATTACAGCTAAGCTAGGGCAGATGTTGGATCCAAGTTTAAACAGTGTCTCTCTTCCTTCACAATGAAAGGAAATAAAAGCACTGCTTTGTCACTGTATGTCCCATTCATCATCTAAACCCTTACAGAAAGCCCAGTCAAAGTCCAGGACAGACAAATCAAAAATGCAGCTTGTAATATAACATTTCATCATTTTACTTTTTCCTTTGGCTATTTAGAATGATCCTTTTCCCATTTTTATGCAAACTTAACCTACCTCAACTTCCATGTTTTGATAACAAAAATACATTTTTTAACAGGATGTACAGTGTTTTCAGGTATAGGCACCAAAAAGATACAAGGTAAAGGAAAATCTAATAATATTATTCGTTATTATTTGATAACTTACATTAGTAACAAACAACACAGCATAATATGGGGCTCCTAGCAATTAATTAACTGGCAGTCAATGGACTTTATTAAGTAATGTACATGCACGCATTCGTATGCCTCCTTTCGTGTTCATGCAGCAGTACTGCACATTCCAGTTTCCAATTGCAAATATTTACTTTACATCACAGTCTGACTTTGTGATAAACACTGACTTCACTTGCTTGCTTTAGTGGGAGGCTAGCTGGCAAACTATGCTAACAACAAACTGAGTTGTTTTTTAAAACTGAAGCAGACAGGAGGTCAAATCACGTTTAAACATTCATACAGATCCAAAGAACCAAAGAGTGAGCATCCACTGTCTGAACAACCCTCCCAAATGATCCAGATTGAGGCGTGAATAACTGGAGTCAATTGACTATCATACTTGAAAAATTAGTTTTGTGTAATCACAGAGAGCCCTGTTTAAAAATGTACCTTTTTTTTAAAGATATCTGTCACGTTTGGTAAAAAAATAAATAAATAAATGACAGGCCCAATGCACATTGGATTAAGAAATAAAAAGACAAGATGTGATTTTGCCTTGTTGGAATTTTATTTTAGTGACATCCATCCATGCAAGAAGTTGTAATAGAACTTTGAATGTACAGTTATTTCATGACATACAGTATGTCTTTGAATTACAGAAACTGCTCGGAGAGGTAGCTGAGTTAAACCTGTCTTTACATTTCAGCTATAATACAACCCCTCCAGATCAAGGTTGTGTCTTCCGTCACTTATACTGCCATTTATGGCTTCAATAAAGAACAGGGCAAGGTCAGTTACGTTTCATATAAACCTTTCAGAACTTTTCAGCTGCAGTAATGCTTTATGCTGATGGTGTGAAGACAGGGACAGCATAGACACCTCTGTGTCAGACAGCTCCAGTTTTAGTCACTCTTCTCTCTGGATCACTGGATCTTTCATACCACAGATTCTATGATCTAAAAGCATTTAATATTACCATCTATATAGTTATTTTTTCAGCACTGATAGAAGCATAATCTTTCTTATTGTAAATATCATCCCCTTATCATACAGATCAGTGGACAAGGTTTTCAGTAAATTCTGCTTTACTCTGCCTACTTATGTCAACCAGTCCTGCTCACATCACCATATCTTGTATGTTGTTTTTTTTTTAAATGTATTTTTTGGGGCATTTCGTGCCTTTATTGATAGGAGAGAGACAGTGGATAGGCTCATGAAAGGGGGTGAGAGAGTAGGGGAAGACATTCTGCAAACTGGTCACAGGTGGGATTCGAACCTAGACCGGCAGAAGCAAGTACATGGGGTGCCTGGTTGCTAACCACTCCACCACACCAGCACCCCACATCTTGTATGTTTAATGCATCATTTTTACTCTATACTAATGCAGTGCTGCCTATGGGGGATCATGTTTGTAGTTTTAATTTCTTACTTAATAACTTGTATATATATATATCCTATTTTGGCCTTTGTTTTGATTTTAAAATTCAGCTCCTATTTTCATATTTTATCTGTATATGTATTTATCTTCCACTCCTCTGTACTGAGGGAGCAACTAGATGGACTATTCAATATATTTAACCGGTCCATCTGGGCAACAGTCAACTGAAAGTGTTTGGGAATAGGCAGAAACATTCAGGCATTTTCAGAAAGTGACTGGACGATCAGTCGATCACATTCATTATGTTCCAGTCAGATGATGCTGTAGGGAAGTGCTACTGCTGTGTAAAATACAAAACCTGACACACTCTGTAGATCAAACTCAACAAAACATGTTGAAGGTGGTGTGAAAGTATTCTTTCCATGGATAAATGCTTTCAGTGTTATTTCTTTTTCATTCAATAAGGAATGCGGTCCAGATCTGATAAAACTACAGCTAGAGCTGTTGGCAAACTGGACTAGCAGTCACTTCCTGCTGTTGTCCTGCTCGTAGCTCCTGCCTCCTACTGCTCTGAAGGACTCTGATTATGCTGTGCCTCTTTGGACAATCGTCATTAGATTGTCAACAGTCAACTAATCAGGTGGATCCAGCATATGCACAAGGGTAACATAACTGGTCAAAGAAGCAGATTCTGATTCTGAATTGTCTGACTGGAGCAGAACTCTGACCTGTCTGATCAAAAAGGGTAGAATAAACTCACCAACCACTTTATAAGGTATACCAGATCAGCTGCCTTTGAATGCAAACATACTGGATCACCCACAATCTTCAATTGTCACAGTTTTATTCCTGATGGTCAAGCCAGCTGTTGTCTGTGAAATTGGTGATAGGTTGCTGCTATTAAGGACAAAGGTTGAGGTTTGTGGCGACAATGGCTGGTAGCACATGTCACCTGCCTCCAGTGAAAACATTTAAACCTGGTTTCAATTTGTAGAGAGAAGACACCATGCAAAGCTTAAAAGACATTGTAAGGAATGTACATGTTTTGAGCTGAAATGTCAAGATTTTGCATCTCACTAATAACTGATACTACAAATCTCATGTTTAGTTACATTTAAGGCCTGGAACACTCATGGAGATTTTACAATCTGAACTGGTTTTCTAACAGAGTGAACATATGAGGGAAAATAATGTCAGACTTACCATTTTTTCCCCTGTAGTGTGTGGTGCAGATATCAGGAGACTAAATGCAGTTAGTGGTTAGCTTCCGATAACATCTTTGGCAGCTGTGTTTTCCATAAAGTTTCTCTTCTTATCAGTTTGTAATATATCATTCACAGGTCATGCTGCTCAGACAGTCTTGTTTTTGACACAAATCAACAAGTTGGACCTCCATTTCGACATCCGTCTAACTTTATACTCTGCCTTTTTTCTCGTTGCCATGGCTTGTTCCCTGCTCCAGCCAGCTTGCTCCCTCATTAGCTTTGTTCTGATCCATGTGACAAAACACAGAGGACATGCTCGGCTGTCCTTGGTGCACTCCACACACATCAACATTTCTGGGTGTGAATATTGAACATGTTTATGCACAATTTCAATGCGGGGATGTCCCAGATCCTCTTTTGAGAGGACAACAAGGGGCCCATTGCACAAGAAGAAAATATTAGTTTTGACTGCCAGTTGATGTCCTGAAAGGGCTTGAAAACTGCCCACACTAACTCTCGCTTCAAGTCATTCCAAGACGTTTTTGTTGTTTTTGTTTGTTTGTTTAGTACACAGCATTCAGGACAGGTGCTCTACCTACAACACACCGTAGTGAAGACGGCCCTGGCCATGGGTCCCTCTGAGCATGCTGTCCACTTTGCACATTGGTTGTGTTATTATGCTACAGGCCTGAGCTCATTTCAACCAAAGCTTGCTCAGTCTTAGTATGAAGCTGTAGACAGAGGTAATACAGCAGTCTCCTGATTCCAAAAATTAAATATGTACAACAAACAAGCCCAGGTACGCATAAACAGCCCACACTAGCTGCACATTGTAAATCTTGATTTATATTACTTCCCAACAGAAACAGAGGACACAGTAAGTGGAGAAATACATGCTGCAGGTTTGGATGACACTCGAAAAAGGCAGAAATAAGTGGAGCCCCAGCTGGCTCAGACAGTCAGTGAAAGTATTTCCACATCATATCCCTCCTAGTGCCACAAGTGCAAGATAGACCAGCCTCATCTCATATTGAGAGACAGATGAAGAGAATATACAGGTAGAAGATGCACACACAGAGGGTGCACTGATAGAAGTGAGGCATGAGACTAAGGACTGTGAGACCCCAAGGCCTGCCCTCAGCAGCCCTGAAGAAAGACCAAAAAAGATGAAAGTGAGCTGCTGCTGCTACTGCTGAGAGTTGTTTAAGGAAAGAGTATTGAGTAAAATTCAGGCCAAGCCAGGCAAGTGCACAAAAACTGAGCTGGACCATTTTGTGCACAGCACCTTGGATTTTATGGATGGATGTCTGATACATAATGAAAAATTTGATTTTTTTAAAGTCACTAAACCATTAGAACTGTTAAAAGTTCCTTTAATACACTTAATCATTTCTCTATTGACAAAAAACAAACCTTCGTAACTGCTGTGAAATAAATTCATTTTTCATTTTGAAGAAATGAGTATTTCAGAAGTACTTCAGCCTGAAATATGAATACCAAATCTCGACCATATTTTTTGTGGATTAAACTTAAAGGCCAATATGTTGACATATCTCCACTGTTATTAAATAAATGAAAAAAAAATCCATTAATACAGGTCAGTGAGTATTAGATCTATTAATAGATGTGTGTGGTTAGTGTTATGGATGATTTTGATTTATTATTCTTCTTTATGCAGATACCCCCACAAAAAAGTCTAAATTGGGAAATTTGTATAATGTTTTGGTTAGGAAGAAGTAACACTCTCTGATGTAATATATATAACATATTAAATGAAAACTCACAATCCAAAATGAAATCTTAAAAAGAATAGGAATATTAATTTATGCTAAGATAAATGATGGATCAAAAATGAATTTTCAATGGTTTTCAATGGGACACTTTGTTATTTGGAACAAATGAGTCAATTCGTGTGTAGGGTGTTAATTTTAAGGTAATTTTACAAAATAGGATGGCAATTCTAAAAAGATAAAATACATAAATAAAACCCAATATCAGCTATAATCACTGGACATAGCCACATTTGTTTGAAAAAAGAAAAAAACAAAGCACTAAATACCCCAGGATCTAACCATTTTCCCCCTAAAAAAACTTTGTAACTGGGTACTGATCAGTACAGAGCTGTCCATGACAGGTATAAATCTGCCTCCAGCTGCAGGCTGCCAACATGATTCGTTGTGTTTGATTACTTAACCAAACTATTTTAATCAGTTGAGACTTGACTATGGGTGAACAACAATCACTTCCAGCCGCCTTGTTCACACACTACCTGGGGTGCTACTGTGCCACCCATACTGGAAAAAAAAAAAAAAAGAAATATTAATGGAATTTCTTGAGATGGAAATAACAGGTATGAACAGTTTTTATTTTGTTTGGATGAAAATTAAATTGCCAGTGCTGCAGCTCCACAATACTAGCTGGTATCTTATTTGCTCTTTAGCCCTCTCTGCTGGCCGCTTGACTGAGAGCTAAAAGTTGTGATAATCACAAAGGTCCAACACAGTAAGGTCTCTCTATCTTTGTGGATTTAGAGTGACTGCTTTAAAATAAAATAAAACACACTTATTCAGATTTTCAGTTAATTAGGCTTCTTATCTTGGGCTTTAGCTCGTACACATATAAAAGTACCTAACTGAATGCTCCAGGAAACAAATAGGAATAATCGGGTTCAAAGTTCAGTAACCAAAGGAACAAAGGATCTGTTAATGTACATCAACAATTTTTATGAAATGTCAACCTTCAAATGTTCTTTGAAGTTTAGATTATAAACCTTGGCCGAGTAAAAAATTAGCTTTAATAAAGGCATGTCATTTTATTAATCTGAAAAGAGAGAGGAAAATGGCTAGAGGTTTTTAATGAGGGGAATATCTGATTTTCAATTAAAAAGAGCATACATAATTAATCATGGTTATAAAAACCCAAATCTGTAGAATCCATTAAAATATTTGAGGAGAAAAAGTCTTCTTTACAGAACAATCAGATCCACTCTCTTATATGACTACTTGTATGATAAAGGAAATACATAGATACTCAATTTGCATATATGTATTTCATTTATATGTGACAAAGAGTTAAAGGCTGAAGGACAATACGTGACAGTCCAATGCCATTCCAGCAATTTAGATTGAGAGGCTCCTTTTATTGCTCATGTTTTGAATACATAATTAAAGAATAATCATTTTGATTTCAACACTGTGTCATTAAAGACTGTTCTGTCAGCACAAAATAAAGTCAAGCCAATTCATCTCTTTATCAACTTGACTGGCCTTGAAGCACTATTTATGATGAGCATTACAACAAATCCAACAAAATCTAAAACAATGCAAGTAGTCTTCTTCAGCAACAGTCCACTTCATCCTCTAAATAATTGCTATACATCAAAAATACTGTCCAAACAACTCCAAAGTATTGACATTTTGACCGGACAAAAGTAACTTCTGACTCTGTGCTGGGGTTCTGGAGCAAAGAGGGCTTGTGATCTTTGGCATTTAGGTTAGTTCTAGACGATACAAGATGAATGTTTTACTTTCATTATGTGTCCAAATCCAAATTAAGTTAAAAAAAAAAAGAGAGTGAGGGATGTATGCTGAAGCAATGATGTTGAGCTTTCTAAAATATAATTAATTCTATTTTTTTTATCATTTCATGGACAAATATGAAGAATATCACACATGATTTAAAGATATCAACACCCAAATATTTGCTAATGTGTAGGATAAAATTGCCAAGAATCTCCCTATAATTCAATTATTATAGATTTAAGTTTATGTAGAGGAAATGAGAGAACTGGCAGCAAGCAGTCCCAGGTTTTTGGGATGCTCCACTAGAAATCCTCATTAGAACAATGACTTTCTGGATGCCTTGAACGTTATCATTTTCTTTTGTCTCTTTCAACATGAATACTCTCCCACTCTGGATTTTTTTTTAGTGTAATACTGCTGGTGCTTTGAAAGAGAGAAGCCTTTTTTTTTTTACAGCTGTTACTTTCACATTCGTTTGGTTTGTGGTTGTGACAATCTGTTTCATGGTAGGGCGCTAATAAAGCATACAAAACTATTCTTAAAAGTACAGAAATGCTAGCTGTATTTTACCCAAAGAAAAACGGCGCTGTATGATTCTCTCAGTAAAATTTTAATCAAACAATAACAGAAACTTCTTCTGTTCTACTCCTTCTTCCATCACAGTTATGTTCATGTGCATAATGTTAAGGTGCTAGTTCTAGTTTCCCATTGAACTGATCTTTTGTCCCAAATTGTGATCCAATGGCGATATACAAACCCAACAATGACCTGTAAACTGCTTCACCCTTACTTGGAACCTTTCAGATAATATAAAGTCAACCTTCTAAGCCCGTACGTTGTACAGTTGTGCTTTGTGGATGCGTGGGAGAGTGTGTACACCTAGCTGTGCTGTACATCTTTGTGTGTGCCATTGTTTCAGAGTGGTGGACCATCCATCACCATTAAGCTGAAGCACAGAGCCTGACTCACACTCAGGAACAATCTAATTCCACCAAAAACACCTCTCTCCACCTCTCTCTTCTTCACTTTCCCCCATCGTCGGCTTTCTTTTCGCTTCACCTTCTCTCCCCCTCACACTCTCCTTCTCTGGGCAGGATTTAGGCAACAGACTCAAGCAGATGAAACCCTCCCAAGCATGTCTCAAGTAATACCACAGACACACACACACACAGAGGACACAATTTCACAGAATGTATATTGTTCTAACTCAGCCTTTGGCATTTGTGTGGGGTTATCATTTTGTAAGCAGAGATGAATGTGAGACAGGAGCCTCATCAAGTTTTCTGTCTACAACTCACTGAGAAAGAGACAGGCCATATTATGCCGCAGCAGACTGAGGGGTGACCATTGTTCTGGTTCAGGGTTGGCCTAGCATTATGGTTGAAAGCTTTTTAGGGTGAAACACACTCATTTGCTAGGAACAGGTCTAAAGGCCTCAATTATGCAACACTCAACGTCTGTGTTGTAGCAGATCAGAGAAGAGTGAGAGATTGAGCCTGTCATCAAGAAAAATATGCTACTTTGTGAGACTGAAAACAAAGCAGTGCAAATCAGATGTACATTACATATCACAGTACAAAAAGAGACAGCGCAGAATGTAAAAAAAGACCTGCTTTGGAGGTGAATATTTATTCAAACTCTATACTGAAGATTTCCCAAGCCAATGCTCAAGATCAATATCAGATTCAACTGCTTTGTTCAACAAACAGCAGCTGAAAATCCATTTTTCTTTATTGTTTTTCACTGTCCAACTCATACTGCCACTGCTGCTGCGCATCTAAACTCATTCTATATTTATTCTTTACATATCAGAGGTAAGTTATGAACTTGTTATATTTGAAGGCACAAATTTGATGTGCCTTCCAGTTGATTTATCAAGTTAAATTTTATCGGGTACTTGGCAATAGTCAGTGAAATGGCTCAGGGTTTCCCAGCAATGCTGCACCTTTAAGGAGAACAAGTCGAGACTCCTGGTAAGTTAAACTGTTGCATAATTGTGTGAATTATACAAAATGTAGTATGTTGGGTCAAATGTACTATTAGGCGAAAAAATTCAGAGCACTTCATTGTCCTCCAGGGTGCTTCTGTTTTTCTCAATTGTAAGATGCAGTGGACTTGTCTTCTTTCACCTTCTGAACAACTTTTTATACTGTGTACTTCTATTCATGAAGGTAAACCTGTGCATACACAGTAAAAGAAACTTCATCACCTGGGTCAAAATTACTCACATTCGGTTCAATATTAGTTTCTACGGTGGCTGACAAGGCCAAATGTCATACAAAGCTCAATGTACTGTATTTCAATCAGGGAAAATAACTGCAGAGCAGAAAGGCGAAGCAAGTTAGAAACGAAGCCTCAACAGCAGAAAGAAACATTTCTGTGTGATCAAATATTACATCAGTCCATTTTTAAATTAAATAAAATACCAGTTTTAATAAAACTGAATGAATAGACTTGTATCTCAATCAAGCAGTGGGCTGCTTTGGTCCTGAACTCAAATAGATATTAATCAAAACTCCAAAATTGTAATCACTTGTTCTGTAAGTCAGAGTGCACAAATGTTTGGGAAAAATATAATCAAATATTCACCAACCCTGACGACACTGCAGCTCCTCCACAATACTGTCTAAAAATCCATTAGTCTTGTTTTGAATACTTGATCAAATAAAATGGGCTGCTATGATACAAATACACAATCAAGCAAAGTTGAATAATTTGACTGACTGAAGTACAGATGCCAGTGGATGCTGTCATAGATCAGATGTGGGCTTACCTGCAAAACTGTGAAAAATGAACAACAATAAAAAAAAAAAGAAAAAACTATTTTTTTTTCGCTTGGTCATCTATTGCCTTTTCATGAAAAGCAAATGCTAAAAAAATGCCTCTGGGCCTTCAGACAAGTCAAGGTATTCTCATTCAATCAGATATGATCAACTGATGGATTATACTTTAGTGTCCTGACCATCTGGCTATTCCAATTGTAAGAGGAGCACATGTGGGCAATCCTGTCTGAAAGTATGGTTAAGTATTTCCTTTGTTTGAAAGCTGTATAAGTAGGTAAAATGTGGTTGGTAATATTATCCTGAACACTGACTTTCATTTGCTATTTCAGGTATCACACTGTTGGAAACCCACCATTTGCCATAAACAAACCTTTTTATTGTATATACATTCTGAGGTATTTAAGGAGACTCAATCAGAAGCTGTAGGACAGTTTTATTGACACATTTGAGGATTTTTAGGCAAGTACTCTGTTGCAACAAACCTGGAGTTTGATCAGGACCCCAGATCGTTTAGAAGGAGGAATCTGGAATACATAAGTAGGAGCTCAAAACATTTGAAAACATGTAAAAGGAAATATATTCTGACCAATGTAGGCCCAATCATGCAGACTGAAGATCTTAAAGGATGTGTTGTTGACTTTCTTGAGCAACAGAGACAAATCTGTCAGGGATGGGTTTATGGTCTGGGCATCCATGAGTTCGTCACTATCATTTTCATTTCTTTGTCTCTATCTCCCCCACACTTCTAAGTTCTCATTTTGATGCCGTTGTATTATTCAACATTGATGTAAATTTGACATTATTATTCTTTTTATGATTATTATTGATTATTGCTGGTCCTAACTGTACAGCTGATGTGTGCATACTGGATTCAAAAGAAACACAAATATTTGAAATTGCTAGTAACTAATTAAAGCATAACTGAGTTTGTTGTGCAAAACTGCACTGCTGGATATGTTGTATGCACACATCGCTGGGATGGATGCAAAACAGCAGATGAAAGATGCTGAAAACAGTTTGCAGATTCCATACAGACTGTGACGCAGATATGCTTTAAAGGATAACTTCGGTTCCTGCAGCTTTCACATTGTTTATAGAATGAAGTAGAACAATATACTCACCCAGAAGGCTTTCCTGATCCAAACAGTGCTTCAGGAGATATTTAGATCCAAAATCAAGCAGCGGACATCCATATAATGGTAGCACAGAGGGCATAGATCGCCGCTCCTAAAACTGCATTAATCGTCCAAAAACTCATGCTTTTCACCAATATTCCATCATGATCCGTTCCGGATAGTCCTCCATTGCAGTCTGTGTCACTCCACACAGCACTGTGTGGCTGTGCCGACCTCTGAACTTAAGAGTTTGTTTACGTGCCTCCGCGCATGCGCAGTGCGGCTCATTGTTTCAGGGGAAGACAGGCAGCTACAAATCGACTTTCTTCTTCCAGTTTTGTGCAAAATGGACAAATATCTATCGGATGAAGATGTTGTGGAGGAGAACTTTGAATATGATGGGTGTCCTTACAGTTTCGAGCCAGAGTTTACAGATGGGGAGCTCATCGAAAGTAGGAAGCGGAGGCAGCGCTCCAGAGAGTACTGCGCATGCGCGGAGGCACGTAAACAAACTCTTCAGTTCAGAGGTCAGTACAGCCACACAGCGCTGTGTGGAGTGACACAGACTGCAATGGAGGACTATCCGGAGCGAATCATGATGGAATATTGGTGAAACTAATGAGTTTTTGGACGATTAATGCAGTTTTAGGAGCGGCGATCTATGCCCTACGTGCTACCATTATACAGATGTCCGCTGCTCGATTTTGGATCTGGATATATCCTGAAGCACTGTTTGGATCAGGAAAGCCTTCTGGGTGAGTATATTGTTCTACTTCATTCTATAAACAATGTGAAAGCTTCAGGAACCAAAGTTATCCTTTAATGGAGGGAGTCCAGTGATTTCAATAGGGTTGCGAGGGGAGCACATAATCTGCTACATTTGGCTCTTAAGGCTGGTTAAAAAATAGACTGGTGGTCCTTAATCATTCTGTCCTGGCCAGGATTTACTTTGAATGTAGGTGACAGAGATTAGCTCTATCTGTAATCTAAAATTTGGACAACAAAAATGTAATTGCTTTACTTCAACATGGAGTAAAATTAAATACATGGATACAGACCGACCCACAGAAATAGGGAGGCTAGCTTTCCCCTTTATACATCTTTCCTGGCGGCCTTGTATGGATGTAGAGTTTGGTTCTTTGGGAGTCGGTACATTACAGATGTCTTAAAATGTCCAGGCAGACAGTTGTGGTCCACTGAAAAATGGCTCAGTCAGTCTTACCATTAATGATGACAGCCATCCTCTACATTACCCAGAAAAGACCCAGACTTCACTGTTCTATCTCTGATTTCCCTCCACCTCAGTTATTTGTGTTGTAGGATTAGTGCAGAAACCTCCAGGTGCAGGAAGAGTTTTCTACCCTCAGGCTGTTTTCCAAATCAATAAAGATAGTTGATCTGACCTGATGCACTGAATGTCAAGTTAAGTCACTTTAACAGCCAATGCACATCAGAGAGTGAGATTTTTAAGTTTTCTTATGTGATCATTTAGAAAATGTGCTTTAATATATGTGCATAGAAAATGTGCTCTCCAGTTGGCAGATGCTGAGTTTGTTGTGCATGCATGAGACTTAATATTATACTTCTGGAGTTATTTTTCACTGTGCTCTCCTGGCATAAATGCTGCCTTAAGTTTGTTTTGAGTCTTGTATATAGTCGTCACAGCATGCAAAGAGCTAAACTCCAGACACAATAGGGAAGAGCCGCCGAAGAAACAAGAGGAAGGATATAGGGGGTCAATTATTTCACACTTATTCTCAGTTTCCCAAAGAAACATGTAAGCAACAGCATCAGCTGTCAGTCATGGAGTTTCAGAAACAGAAAGTTAACGTGTATCACTTTGAAAGTCAAATAGACTGAAAAAAAGTAACATGAGCAGAAGTTTCTCCAGGCCAGGGTTTTTAGATGCCCTGCAGGTATTTGCCAGTGTAGTTCACTTAATCACTCATAGGTTTGGCTTTTTGCCCATTAGCTTTACAAAATGTTGGATTTGAAATGTATTGAGAATGTGTAGCAGGGCACTGATGGAAGAAAAAGAGCACGCAGCAATGTTGTGTGGGTAGTACCCAATTTCAGAGATGACAAAGAGGCTTGGCACAGGTTAAAGTCTCTTTATATATGACTCAGCAGGACTAATACAAAACAACAAAACACCAGAGCCGACAGGGCAGGAGCAAAAGAACTGAACACTGACTGCGGAAACACAGCTGCGAGGAAAATAGAAGAAAGAGAGTGCCATACGGAGCAGCTAAACAGAAGCTAATTATGTCTCTCGCTTCACAAGCAGAGACAAACAAGATGGAGCGGCTTGACTGGCGTTGGTGTGGTGCATTTGATTCCAAGACTATGCAATCTGTGACTAAAAGACACAGCTCTACAGCAAGGAAGAACAGGAGAGGGCAATGACAGGCAGATTGAATGAATGTTTGTGTTGGCCGTAGACCTCCATCAGTGACGTTCTCTGCCTGCTGGCAGCCACACAGGCTAGCACCTCGGATAGCTCCTGTGCTGCTGACAGACCAGAGATCAGGACCATGGATAGAGACAAGGAGCCACAAAAAAAAATGGCCACATCCTGGGACGCACACAACTGGTGCGCAGGATGTGTGAAGAATTTATTTAAAAATGAATACTGTCAGTTGTGTGCTTGCTGGAAGATATTCAGGTTATCAACACCACATATCCACACAACTGAGTCTTCTTGAAAAAACAACCCCCCAAAAAAAAATAAATAAATAAATAAATAAAAAAATACATTTAGCGTACTTTACCTGCACAGAAACAGCAAATTGAGCAGGAGTAGAAGAAGAGACATTTTATCAATATGTATTCCAAGATTTGTTACAGTTTGAAACTAAGTACGAGCATTAAAATATGAACTTTAAACACCCTCTGTTTGACAAATATGAAAATGTTAAAGAGTCCAGGAATGAGGCACAAACTATTGCCAATGAGAAATAACTAAAGAGGAAATATCACTAGCTATAGATGGCTGAACAAGCTAAATGAAGACTGCTGGCAAGAACAGTTCATTCTTCTCCTTGCCTTTCATAAGGCAAAACAAACATGCCCCATGTCTACTTATACTGGAATATTCCCTTTTATTAGAGCAAATATCATAACTGCCTATCATTCATATAAAGGTGGGGCATGGATATTACAGACCATCCCGCACACCATTGGTATATATATATATATATTATATATATATATATATATATATATATATGTATATATATATATACACACACACAATTTATTTTTTTATTGTACATTTTGGAGTTTCATCTAGACTCACATCCATGTCTTGAACTGCTGTTTCACAAACAGTGTTGTTAGGCACACTAGTGTACTATGAACCAAGTCTTGGCACTTGTCCATGTATAGGGTAATATTGTGACTTTTCACCAGCACATTAGCTAATTATTATATTTTAATGTAATCAATCTCTACCTTAGGTGCATAAATATTAATATACAGAGACAAATTCTTAAACTTCAAAGCCCCATCTATCAAGGGAACACCATCCTCTGTGATTAGCACAGTTTATTGACTAAGGGAATCTATTATTTCGTCTCACGTCTGTTGCAAAGTTGAACTGTTTCTGTCATTATGAATTTAACAAATCTTCACATTATTTTTTCAATGGTTTTGTTGATGCATACATCATTAGCAATGCAGTAGTTTGCCAAACTTTTGCATGCATAAGTAGTTCCAAATTAACATGTTAACTAATATGGTACTGCATAAGCAGGAATGTGGTGTGCCTTGATATTTTGACTGAATATTAGGTTGGGGAAGAGAAAAAAAATACTGTTCAAGAATTCTAATAAAAACTTTTTTTTTTTTTTACACATTACCACCAATATCGGTAAGCACTACGCCATTCATGCAAATACAGACACACACAGTCAGTAGTTTTACACTTATACAGGGAAGTTAAGGCAACATTTACATATTATATGCATCCTTGAATAATATGCACATAGGCTAATTGGCCCTAGAGTCATGCTTTATTCTTTTGATTTTGTGTAGAAGCACAACTGTGTGTGGCTTTAAATAATTGCACCTTCAGTTGTGTATTGTGTTTGGGGAAGCGAAATAAGCCCCCCTGAATGAGAGTGAAAGGGTGAGAGGGAGGGGGGTGGAGGAGTGGTTTCTTCATTCCAATATTGTAAAACCCCAACGTGCTCGAGCACCTGTACTCAAAAGCCCATCACACACATATTGATACAAACACGTACATTTACACTCACAACCTTGCACACACACATCCGCCCTAATCCAGCACCTCTGCCTCTTAGACACTCCTTGGTGAGAAAGAGCAGAGCGAGAGAGAGAGAGAGAGAAAGAGAGAGAGAGAGAGAGAGAGAGAGGAAGAAGTGAATTCAGAGTTGAAGTGTTTTGTCTGGGTTTTCTCCAGCGGGCTTTACCCTCCATCAGCACACACAAACAGACAAATAATGTACAAACACCTTTCTTTTCCTCTTTCACACACACACTCACACAAGCACACCAAAGTCTTCCGGTGGAAATGACTTTCAGATTGTTTCCTCACAGAGAAAATACTTCCACCAGCAAAAACAAACAGTGCATTTATCAGGGTATCAGATAGTCCAGGCAGGGATAGATTTAACGTACAATAGCCATATTCACTTAGCATATCTTAACACTGGGTATTTGCAGAAACAATGGATTTTCTCTTCAGTTTGGCCCCCTTTTTACACTCCGTTTGATCCACTGAAAAGCTAACAATGTGTTCAGCTGGCCAACATTCAAAGGAACTGCAATATTTGTTACCCCACTAAGTCATGTTCTAATTTTTAAAATGATGAAGACGAAGACGAGACGAAGATGGCATGGTGTTAAATAAGAACATATTCCTGGTTGTTTATCAGAGCCTGGTGGACATCATGATGGGCTTGTATTTGGAAAATAAAAGTCCTTTAAAAATATTAGCGAAATCTTATATTTTCTGATCAACTTCAATAAAAAATCTATTTCTTTTTGGATTTACATTGAAAATTCAATGATTTGTGTGTTGTAAGATTATTCCATGCAAGCAAAAAATGGTCAACACTCAAAAAAGTTGCATTTGATTTCAGTTAGCTTTCCGATTGGTGTATGGATCAGCCAATCACAATCAGAGAAGCCGCTCGTAAAGCAACCATTGCCAGTCCAGTCAAACACCCCTTGTCTTAGAAAGGTTTCATGGCCTCATATTTACCTCTGCCATAGAGGGTATGTTTGCACTGGCTGTCTGTTTTTGTTTGTCAGTCAATCTGTGAGCTAAATAACTCAAAAACTCTCAATAAACTTGGATAAGATCTACTGGCAATGGTAGCCATAGCACAAAGAAGAAGGGATGGGATTTTGGTGGGGATTTGAATACAGATGAGGGTATAGGACCTTTAGATTTGTTAACTTTGTGCTATTGGGCAGTTTTCCACATTTTTGATAATAACTATGTTAAAAATTTAGAAGAAATGCCTTGGCACAGCAAGTTGTTACTTCAACACTAAGAATCTCAAACTTTACACATAGGAAGGGAAGTGGAATAATTTTAATACTGATGGTATTTGGTATTCTATTAATATTTATTGGCAACTAGAAATGCAATTTTTGGTTCATTGTCTCCTTCCAGCAGCTACGAGTTTCCCCACACTACTCTTACTATAGACACACCACTCTCCACTTAATGTTTTTAGGTTTTCTTGCACTTTCTTCAAATCAAATCAAACTTTATTCATAAAGCTCTTTTCAAACATAAAAATGCAGCACAAATTGTTGTATATGTTCAAAACCATCTCAACCCCCCCATGCAAACTCCACCTCAGCACATAAACACACATACACACACATGCACACCTATAACATGATTTAAAAAGCGTGATCTTAAAAGCATGTTTCTTAGCATCATAAGATTGGTTCATATCACCTATACTACTGCCAGTCGCAGGGGGATGCTTATATTTTGCTCTCTGCTTTCTGAGGCTGTGGTGTTTTGCACATCTGGCTTTGACCCTTCATTTACTTGTTTCCCTGGCTAAATACTGACCAACAATAGCTATCAAGTATCAAATCAGACAGCGGGTCCTTTTAGATGAAGCTGATTCAATCTCAATTGTTTCAAGGGGGGGTTCATAGTTGTAGGAATGTAACAACTAAATAAATCACAACTTTTTTTTTTCTAGCAATACATTTTCAGAATTTAGAGATATTCTAGGGTCCAGAAGAAAAGATGTGGGGGACCCGATGTGACCCGGGCTGCCAGGTGCTTATCATTGGTGTTCAAGGTACCTACCATTTTACTGAGACCAACAAACACACATACGCACATGTACACACTCTAATCTTCAGGAAGTTTTCAGCTTGTATGTGGTGCCGTGCGTTTATGCGCCACAGTATTAAAAACATTTCAGGAGGGAGAAAAGAACGGAGTGTAAAATTTAAAAGCATGCTGAAAAACAGTCGTTCAAGGAAGACAAGAGGAATAAGGAGATAATGGGGAGGAATCAGGAAAAACATTGTTATTAGTAAGAAGAGGGGAAAACAAAATCACAAAATACTGGTGCATCTGTGGCGGCTGCCTCGTTGGTCTATTTTTCTAACACCTTCAGCAGGCAGCCCGCCTCCTCTATTCTGTCAGATAGGCAGGTAAAATAATATAATTGGCTGGTATAATACTCTTGCTATGGCCCAAGCCGTTTTAGCACAATGCCTGTTCCTTGGCCCACATATTACCCCCATGACCTTGTATACACCCACCGACAAAAACTCACACACACATTATTATGGTGCTGTTGCAGCCCATGTAAGCCATGTGTCTAAATAAAGACAGCTATACGCTTCAGTGTTTGGATTTAGCCAGGCAGTAGGAGTGTATGTATTTAGGAGCAAAGTGTGTGGTGCATGACTCTGGGACTGTTTCTGACAGTGTGTATGTGTGTGTGTGTGTGTGTGTGTGTGTGTTTAAGGCTATTGTATTGCTTCTCCTCTCAGCTGAAGCCAATTAACTTCACCACTCTGTTGGTGATAACACACACACATGCATGTGCATAAAAAAACAAAACAAAGGCATAAGCGTAAATAAATCCCTAGATGCATTTTAGGAGGGGAGAGGCTATTTATTTGAGCACAGCTGTTGAGGTAAGAGACAGCATGTAGAGTTTTAGAGTCTTTGAACAAAGAAGACATGGGTAAGTAAGCTGGTGTTATGGAAGTTTTAGATGTCAAAGGTAATAGCAGTGTGGCTCACTCAGTTTCAGGCTTGGGCTGAGGACCAGGTGGTGGCCTGCTCTAGTCCCATTAAACATTCAATGAAATTGGTTTGGAAGCTTGGGAGATACAAGTTGACATCCTTTAAAAGTCTAGATTTTAATAGTACAAAGTTGTACATTTTGTCATTATCTAAATTGAGAAAATATTGCATTTTAGTGCATATAGGGGTGTAAAAAATACATCTAAATTGATGCATCATGGTGCCGATAATGTTCAATAAAATGTTTCGAAATGCAAGGAAACAGAAGTTTATTTTTTTCCCTTTCTCTTTTTATGAGACCCTTCAGTTTCCTTATCCAAATTGTTCCAAATATAAACTGCAGATACTTGACATATCCATTCACTGGTCAACAAGTTGTTGCTTTAGTCAAATATAAGCAGAAAAAAATAGCCTATAATTTTATTCTCAATCTAGTATTTATGTATGTAAAAGAATATTTAGGGTTATCGGATCTGGTAGGGTTGCTTATATAAGGAAGTGTTAAAATGTATTTAATAAAAAATTATTGAATAAAAAATGACAACTATATCCCCAGAATTTCCCACCCCTTCTTTTCAGTTTTCACTGGACCTTATCACCTTATTACCTTATAGAGGACTTAGAACACAATTAATATATACCTGGTTAAACTACTCTGGTGAAAAACAAAGTAGTGTCAAGAGGAGTAATGGAAATGCATCAGTATTGCTCAAAAAGGAAACTAGAATACTTTGTGGATATGAGAAAACTGCTGTTCTCTCAGTTTTATGTCTTTGAAGCATGCATGAGTTGGACTTTAAAACAACTGTGAGGTACAAACATATTGTTGATTTAAACTGAGTTAAAGGCTAAAAGTGTGCTAAAATGTCCATCCCTTAACATTTTTTTCACTTTAGTCATTTTTGGTTTCCCAGAAATATTATGTTGATCTTAAATGCATATATGGATTTTCCAAATGCGCTCTGTTGAGAAGTTAGCTATAAGGGACCAAAGGAACCTGAGAATTGCTTTTTAATGGCCATCTCCCTTTACACTCACTAAGACACAAAGATAAAAAAGCAAAAAATAATTTTCTCTCTTGGAGGTTAGAAATATTCTAGAAATGACTATCTGGGAAATAATGACACTTGTTTGGATGTCCTACAACAGTTTTTCACCTAGCTGATACAAATAAAATAAAAATAGATTTAGAAAAGAGCAAGATAGGGTTGAGGCAGAGAACAAAATATCAGCTTGAATCATGCACGAAATATCAGATTGAATCGTGCATCTGTAATGCTATGCACCACATGTGGCCCAGTGATCCAGAACAACCTCGAACTGAATTTGACTTGAGGCATCGACAATACAGAGAATGCGAGAGGAGAGAGCGATGGAATAAATATGCAACAAAGATCCCAAGTTGGCTTCAGAAATGTGGATGTTTTCAGTTCATGGTTGGTGTCCAGTACCAATGAAATACAGGGAACATAAAACCACAAACCAATATTTCAATTCATTAGTTTGCAAATAAACACACCACCATGCCTGATCAATTCAGTCTCACAACACTGCAGCGCATGCAGTAGTCATACCCACTTTCTCTATTTCATGAATTAAATATTAGAGATGAGAAATGTCTTTCATGAAGGTCAAATCCCATTTCATTCATGAAACCAAAAAGCATAAATTGCACCAACTCACGTGTAACATATTTATAGGTAATTATTCAGCTTTGAGGTATCTGGGCTCAGACTTCTTCCTTCTTGCAGGAAGCTGAGCATTTAGGAGATTGTGGTCTGATAGTAGCAAATCCCCCCTGAGGCAACATCAAGCCCCAGAGGGAATATGAAGACTTTCCAGGTGAGCAGGAGAAGTGCTGGTTATTGAACAGAAAAAGTGGGCTGAGAATTATCAGCTTTAATAATCATCAATAATTAGAATACACTTGGATCTTACTGGGGTTCAGGACTGTCCCAATTCAATCATTTTTTATTCTAGTTCTGGTTTCATCTTTGATCTTGACTCTCGACTCTTCACTTGCTGGTATAATTAAACAATAACTAAATGTCAGTGTTTTTGCTGTGGTGCAACAAGATTTTGAATAATATATAATATATTATTTATGTTTTTAAATGCCTCTAGAGCTTCATTGGAGGAATGGGGAATAAGACATGCCCACTCAGTCTAATCTAGTTTCCCAACAGTCCATGTTGCCTCTTTGGCCATTACGTCGTAATCATCCAGTGGATACTGACAAAGAGCTACCCGAGTATAAAAGATGGTATACGCTCCAATAGAAGAGTGGCTTCTAAAGTGGGTTTGGACCCCTTGCGGGGTTAAGGGACACTAAGACAGATGTCAAAAGATGCTTTGCAAAAGTAGACAAAAGTTAAATGATCTTAAAGAGCCCATAGTTTGGCTTAACTCTGCTTCTTATTTTCAGTTTTGGTGGCTGCTGGTGCATGCTAGCAAACTCTAATGCTCAAAACAAAAACAAAAAAACTTGTAATTTACGAAGTACACTTAATCCACCTCTATCCTCAGTCTGCCTGAGATGATGCATTAGAGCTCCTGCCACTTTAAGAACACCTTCCCCGTGTGGGCCCAGTCCACTTTGACTGAATAGCATGTCTGTACTTAGGTAAATAGTCAGTTTATCACTTTTCAGTGTCATGTTGTCAACTACTCTGCATTCAATTAACATACTTTGCTATGATCTGAAAATGGTGACAGTTTGGTATCAATTGGTGACAGAAAATTTGAAGAAATCAAACTAGGAGGCATATCTGGGGCCAAGAGAACTGCACCTGGGGCTGTGAGCAGGGGGAGAAAGACAAGTTTTTTTTTGTCCTGTGCATAGAAGTACTTTATCAAGAATAGTATATAGAAAACACACCAAGTAGTATATTCAAATGTATTTGATGATAAGATGAAAAATAACCTTAAAAAAGTAGGTCTGAACATTGTTTGACATGTAGATGGCAGTGTGTTTATACTCCTAACACAATACATAGAATTTTCATACTTGACTTCAGAGTGTTGACTGATAAACAGTACTAAAATGAAATTTTATATTTTAGCTAAAAAGTGGTGTTTAGGATTAGTTATCAAAAAAGATTTTCAGTTAAGTGCTGAGTGCAAAGGAGACAATTTTCATAACTGAAGGTATGAACAGATCCACATAAATACCTACAAAACAAAACTATTAATTTTAAAGGAAAACAAAAACAAATCATGTATTTTGTTCTATTTTGTCCTTTAGTCTCTAATGTGAGCTCTTGTTACCTCCACCTTGGAGGTTATGTTTTTTTCAGCTTTTTTTGATCAGTCTGTTAGTCAAATAATTAAAAAAAAAATGTATGGATATGTTTTCACATGATGGTGACACCTTGGTGATCTAAATCTAAACGTGGATCCAGGAATTTGTTGAAAGAATCGTTAACATTGCAAGATAGGGAAGTTGTCACTTTTCACGAAGAACTTGTATAAAAATGTTCGAAATGCCTTAGTGGAGGGTCAGGCTAGTTTTTATGCGTTTCTAATGTGCAGTGGTTGAACACATTTTATTAAAAAGCTTGAATATATGGATATTTTTAAATGTTCAATTGTTAATAAACAGATCTCATCCAATCTTTTGTATAGTGTCTAATGAAACTAGCATGCCTGCTATGCTCTTTGTACCTTGCTCTTCCTGCTGCACCGCTCAAAGCTGAGAGCTTAAGGCTAGACCAGGAAGAGATATTTGCATTTGTGTATTTTGTCTGTCAAGTCTTTCTGTGTTGCTTGTTTGTTTGTTTATCTGTATTTTTGTTAGAACCCCTTTGAAAATGACATGATGCATCTCAAAAGCCTATACATCGATACATTTCTAAATTGTCTACACATACATACTGCACTTCCAAACCCAACATAAATCCACCATGAGTACAGCACTTTGCCACCACTTGTGGCTTATAAGTGGCATGAAAAAATCTTTTCAACAGTTAGGCATCTTGAGCAGAATCACTCCTGTTGAACAGTGTCTTCAATGTACCTCTGACAACATACTGACAAGAAAATGATTTTAGCATGCCTTGTGTTTCCAATAAAATAACGTGAATTTACTCCTCCAGGTCACTGCTTCAAGATGATTTATTTCATTATCATTGATGGCTGTATGAAGGTTTTCATAATGAAAACCCCCATCCTTAATACCTTAAGCTACAAAAAAGATAAAACAACAGCACAGACATGCAAACATGCAAACAGAAAATCACAATAAGTCATCATTGCATGAGAGGAGTCTGGAGATGACAAGTTTGACAACTAATCTCTGTGGTCATGGTGGGGTCACACAGCTGATATCTTAGTGAACACACACACACACACACACACACATTCCTGTACTTGCTGCATAGTGAGGACCGAGTGAAAAGGCCTACAAAGTGAGGACCACCATTTCTACTTAACCTAGGAACACAAAAAAACTATTTTTGAACTCAGGGTGGCGCCATTACCCAATACACCGCCTTAGATTTCATTTAACACCAAGAATTAGATAAAAGTTTTTTACCAGCCAAGTGAGGACCAGACACCAGGTTTGGATTTTTAATGTTTTGAGTAGGTCTACTAGGATGCTGTTTCCATTAATGAATATTTTTAATGTAAATCTGAAATGACAAATGTTTCATTTACAAAATATGTTATCACCAGTAATGCAGCAGTATCATTTATTGAAATTGTATTTATTAAAGAGCAAATTTGTTATTTCTGGAGGGTAAAGTGCTTGTTTTATTGCCAGTTTAACTGTCAAAAGATAAAGCATAGAATATAATTTTTAAGACATTACAATAACAATTAATCCTTATATTATTAGTTAAATTTGCAAAAAGCACAATTTGTATAGGTCATGTAAATTCTGTGTGACTTTATTCTACATAAAGCCGAACTGGAATAATAGTCAAAACCAGTTGTGAGTAGCCAGTCAACAAAACTTGACATTGGTTGATCATGCAATTTTATGAAAATTTAATATGTTAAAGATCTTTTGTGGTTGAGCACACCTTTTATAATCAATCTAGTGTCAGCATCAGAAGTGTATGCTTCTGTCATAAAATCCTGTTCCACAGAGTTAAACAAAAAAATTGCAGACTCCATCCATAATGAACAGAACAGTAACAGTAAATAAATTTACAGTAATAATTAATTATTACTAAGTCTTGTTAACCAAATATCCCTTTGCAACACTCCTTAGTCATGCAAAGTATAGTAGATATCCATGTAAATTTGACAGCACTTTTTGATTTAGTTTTAATTATAATCTTCTGCCTACATTTATTTGAAGTTTTTATGTTTTATTTACTGTAATCTACTGTAAATTTAGTTGACTAAAATATGAGGTGTAAGTGGCAAGGTATTTTTTTTCCTTGTTTTTTTTCCCTTGAATTTCTGAAGTCATGTTTTACACTTGAATCAAATGAACCATCGAAAAACCTTTACCGAATGTTAGTAAAGTCTGAATACTTTAGTCTACTTACCTACATACCTACCTACCTAACATCTACTTACCCTTTATTGAATGTTGGTGAAGTCTGAATGTCTAAATGAACAGAAACAAATGTTCCTTTTGTGTGAAATGCAGTCACCTTTATTTAGGCTACCTGGCAGAGCATCTCAGTTACAACACCAGAACTGACAACAAACAGTGAATCTGCTCTACATGAATATATCAATTCATAAAGAGAGCAGCTCTGATTGGATCACTCCACAACTTATCCCACCACCACCAAGCTAAGGCAGCTGTGATTGGATGTTTCTCTTAACTCATCCAACCCTTCAACACAACCAAAGTCATTGCTTACATTCTTAATTTGTCCCTACTTTCTTACTGAACCTCCTTAGGTTCGATGAACTTGGTAAGGCTTGTTTGACTGCAGTCCTCTCCTGGTCAGCCCAAGGTCTTTTACCTTTTCTCCTCACTTCAATTTCTGGTGCATCTATAAAACAAAAAACAAAGGAGTTTATTAGAGGCTGAGTTGATTTTAAACTGAGATCTTATTAGAACCATCTGATCCCTGCCTTGAATAAAGAATAATAGTAACATAATAAGAAATATAATAGTTGCATTTATTCACTAAAAGTATGTTATAAGCCCCCACCTTAAAAGAACTTTGTTAACTTAAAGGACACCTTAGTAACAACAAGTACACTGAAGAGATGATTTATGTGTTTTGTGCATCTCACATTTAAACTTTTTAATTTTCTGTTTACTTAAAATTCCTGATTTTGTATTTTTTCTTCTAAAGTGCATTTAACTTTTTATCTCCTTGTCTGACCCAAATACTGATGTGCTTTTTGATCCCAAATCATCTATATTAGGATTAAAATAATTTTTAATTGCATAATGTGGCACTAAAAAAAAGCCAGCAGCAATTATACCAGACAGAAGAAGACTGCACATCTGTGAGGCCACTTGACCTCCTGACCTTTCCTCAGTTAATTTAAGCAGAAAGGTTGCACTCAGTGTTTTTTTTTTTTTTTTTTCAAAAATGGTAGGAGGAGATTTTCTTCATCTGCATATGATTTAATATGAATTAAAGCACCCGTAAGTGGCGGTAGGCTTGAGGTAATGTTACCACCTCATATTCTAAAGTTGTGTGAGCCTGATGGCAGTCGATGATGTGTCCTTAAAAGAGAGTGAAAAAATAAACGCTGTCTACAGCAGGAGCAAAACAGGAAAAATATCGACCAATCCTCTAAATTTTCAAACAGATTTATTCCTGTACTGCCATTCTGCCCACCTTCTGCACAGGGAGGTTTAAAATTTGTTTAAACATTTCTACATGCTTTATTTTGACTATTTGCCAGTAGCTGTAAGTTTTCTGCTTTCAGAAAATCCTCTGAAAGCATCCTCATTGTCAATCCAGGTTTATGTTATTTATGTGAAAAAGATGTGAATACAAACCAAATCTCTCATTGGAAAAGATTTGAAAGTTTCTAGGCAGAGGTAGCTGACCTTTTTGAATTTATGTTTAGATGGTAATAGATTACTGTTCTACAAGCTATTAAAATTCAAGAATCCCTTCAGTTGTCTTCTAAGAACTTTGGCTCTATGTGGTCTTACTGTTGTACATAAAATGTACAATCTGAATCAGAGACATTTTGACCAAAGACAAGGAACATACACTAACTGTTAGGTTTATTGAATGTGCAAGAGATTAGAAATAATCTCTAAAGATGCAAACCTTCACAGAATGAGATTTTTACTTGTCTCCCTGATCCTCATCATCACCATCATCTTGTCTTATATATAACAATATAACAATATGTCTTTTGTTATAAAGGACCTAAAGACACTCTTGTTTGTTATTCATAATAAATGGAGATATTCAGACATGCTGTGAAGAATGAGACAGCTGATGAGTTGGAGAGGGGCTGATGGAAGGACTGGTACCAACATAAGGTTTAGACTGTACAGTGTTTAATACTCTGGGTGGATATGCTCTGATGATGCACACTGGTATTTTGGCTGCTGATATTTTGGAATGTCATAAAACAAAAAAAAGGACTTGAATTTTAATTACTAACTAAACTCAGATTTATTACACTTCACTCATGTAAATGTTACAAACTCACCCAAACCATCACCTTCATGTTTTTCTGTAGCTGTCTTTCTGCTTAACAGGTGGTCTTCCACCTGTCTCCTGGTGCAGCCCTCCATCTATAAAATAATATTTTTGACAGAGTTTAAGTACTTACATCTGCATCTCAGAAATGTACCAAAACTGCAGTGAAATGGGAACAAGGTCAGACAAAAACATTACCTGTTTCAGGCCTTAGATACAAACAATAATAAACCTTAACTGATCCAAATCTGAATCCAGCACAATTACCTCAAAACTAAACTGTTTCTATCTCACCATGACAGCCTGGCTCAAACAGGAGACTGTTACTCTTATGTGAACATTGATAATGCAGTTTATGTGTAGACATTCTGACCCAGAAATGATAAAGAAATGAAAAGTAAAACAGAGGAAAGGAGGAGAGAGCTGCTTCACAGCCCTCAGGTTCAGCAGTAAACTTAAACTTGACCTGATGACATTGTACAGTGTTTCATCGACTGTCTGCTCTGTTTAGTTTTTCTAAGGGCTGTAACTGGTCAAGTCACTGTCATCGTCAGCCGTGTCTGTCCGTAAACCAATGCAGATTTTCTGTCTAATCCATTTTGGGTGTCAGGTTTTTCAGGTAGTAGTCCTCAGTCTACCTTGGCACATCAGACTGGAGCGAACATGCTCATAATTTTGCAGCATCAGCATAACCACCACCACTTTCTGCTAACTCACCAACTAACTACAATCCTTAACTAATCATTAGTTATTAATCCAAAATTTTAGTGAAATTTCAGTCATTTTTTCTGGCTTTCTCCCATTCAGTAAGACCTATAATAATCTAAGTAATCAAATTTTTTGTAATTTTTCTAGAACATGTCGGACGGTTTGATCAGACTGTTTTAGGTTGTACATGCCTACCTACTATATTTCCATCAAAATCACACTGGCTATTGAACACCTAATATTTTATTATGCCAACATAATCAGAAATCAGACTAAAAACTCTTCCAAACTTCTGTGTACTCTATGGGTAGTATGTGCTATGTGAGGTGTAGAGTTATAAATAAGCTTTAATACTGTGAAACTGAATCAATCATTATTACAAATAAATAAATAAAGGTGCAGACTGTGAATGTTACAGTCTAACAGCAGGACAGAAGTGTTATAACATTTTTAGTAATACTGCATTTCAGCTGACAGTCTGATGTAACAGCTCAGGAACAGCTAATGTTAGCCTGCGGTCTTCTTAATTTATTATTTATTAACACAAACTGAAACCTTTTTCATGGGAGAAACTGGTCTCTACCTAATGACTATCTCATAATTTTCAATCAATCAATCAATCAATCAATCAATCAATCAATCAATATTGATTTCTAAAGCCCTTTACAGTAACCCAAAAGTCCCCCAAAGTGCTTTACAGTAGTGTCAGAAAATAAATAAGAACACTATGGATAAAAACAACATAAAACAATACTGTAAGAACGATACATAAAAGCAAAAGTTACATAAGAATACAACGGAGGTGTGACACAGCAGCAGGGTGCATAAAAGCCATTCGGAAAGATAAAACAAATAATGACTATCTCATAAATTTTGCTTTCTTGCCTCAAAATTATGTCTTTCTATCTCAAATTTTTGACTTATCTCATAACTTTGAGCTTTTTTAGCTTCAAAATTATATCTTTTTATCTCAAAATTTTGACAATTTATCTCAGAATTTCAATTTTTAATCTTATGCTGTTGACTTTTTATCTCATTTCAAAATTTTATCTCAGAATTTTGACTTTTTATCTCAAAATTTTGACAATTTATCTCATAATTTCAATTTTTATCTTATACTGTTGACTTTTTATCTTATTATTTCAAAATTTTATCTCAGAATTTTGACTTTTTATCTCAAAATTTTAACAATTTCTCTCATAATTGTTAATAATTATGATAATTATAAATAAACTTGCCTTGCCTTCAGGAGTAACAGTAGTTTGAATCATGCACATCTTGTTCTGTCACTGGTGACAACTTAGTAGAACAAGCTCAGCAAAACCTGGACATTTTAAGGGATTTTATAAAATCCCCAGCATAATTTTAAGACTAAAAAGGCACATTTGAGCAAAGAGGTCGATGGTCACGCCACTATGATTCATTAAACCACACAAAGCAGCCTTAAGATCATTTTAAGTGCAGAGAAAAAATTACTCACCCAAGCATTTTTAAATTCCTCTTCACATTTTCTGCGTGAATCCTTAAAGTTCTGAGTCTTCTTTTAAATCCTCCATTTTGAAATTGTGCTGTTGAAGTGTGAGAAGAGGAGGGCACAGCCGAGGTGCAGCTGCAGGCAGGTCTCAGCGGCTGAACTCTTCACCTGGCTTCTCCAGCTCTGATTGGATAATTGGTCAGGGGCTTCAGAGCTGTGGGGATGGGCACACAGGAGCAGCTCTGGCCTCTCTTCTCATGAGAACTCATTCTAAAACTTCATTAACCCTTTCATGGTCCTCACTTTCTAAATTTCACCTAAAATAGCATTAGAAAGTCCTTAAACTATATAGAGGGACAGCTAAGTAAACAACTAATATCAAAACATTTAACTTCTTGATTTTTTTTTATTGAGGAAATTTAATTTAGTTTTTTTATTAGATTTGAGACAAATAAAAGAAAGGAGTGGAGAAACAGATTAAATGCAGATTATTTAATACATCTGAAAAATAACATGAATGAACTTTGTACAGATTTTCCAGTCCTCAAATCTCAATCTGTTACACCTCTTAGAGATTGTGGGCCCCTTGTAGTGCTGATCACCATAACACTAAATGATGTTAAAAATACCTGTTAAAATTCATTCAGTGGTTTCTGTAACTGTCTCTGATAATCTGCTCTCCTGTGATGTCTGTCTGAGTCCACTGTTCTGTCTGTCTGATACACTCCCACCTATATTCACCCTGAGACTCTCTCAGTAAATAAGTCAGTCAAGTTAGTTAAATTAAGCTTTTTGTTACTGAGGACAAATCTTAAGGAGACAGTTTATCTGTCCTGTAGAGTTATAATATACTGTGAAGCTGTTCTGAAGGCCCTGGGCTGCTGCATACACACAACCCCAAAATCAAAGTGGGCTTATTTCCATCAGGTCTATCAGGTTTTGGTCCAGGGGATTCAGGGACATGCATCAGTATCATGATATAAGTTGAAAATTAAAATGCATGGAGACCAAAAAATTTTTTTCATTAAAACAAAGTACTAAATTGCTAAGGCTTGGCCCGTGGACATGGTGGACATGGGGGTTCTCAGTGGATTAGAGGTCTGAATGTTTTCTTTGGACTATTCAGGGCAGTGAGATGAACCACTGGATCAGTTTTTAAGGGTCTAGCCACATAAGACCCCCCTGTTCCATGTGTGAGGCCTACTAGTAGTGATGAAGCCTGAGCCTGTTAAGCATGCATAAATGAGTCTTGCTCCCTGGTTTTTGAGTATATGTTGACATCAAAAGATTCACAGGTATTAGGTCTCCCCCTGAGTTTGGATGTGCAATATCAGATCCCTAACTCTAAAGAGGCCTTTGCAGGGGCCTGTTTCTCAGTTGAAAATTAACCCTTTAGAGTACAAAATGGCTAAAATGGCCAAAATCTCAGAGATTCATTTACTGATGTGGACCAAAACTTACAGGCTTGATACTGAGTCCAATGTGAATACTCAAGTAGATTTTCAGACCTCCAGGGCCCTCGAGGCACAAACAGGGGCCAAAAAGACACGCTTTCTTGACAACTGGTGCTCTTTGCTCTCATTTGACCTCTGTGGCACTTAGAGAGATGAAACCTGGACTGTGGGACCTCTGAAAATTATAAAATCAAATGGTGGTAGAACTGCTTTTGCTAGCCCCTCCCAAACAGGAAGTAGCTCAGGGACCACCTAGAGACATGCCCTTGAGATCATTGGTTTATGGAGGTGACCTGAATAACCTCCAAAAGTTTCAGCTCATTTTAAGCAAATATGGCTGATTTATGGGACTTCAAAGTCCAGACTTGTGCAAGTTTCCCATGGCACCAGGGGGCACAGGAAAGTCGTAGAGTCACCAAACCACCACAGTTCTGCTCCAAATGGAGTCTAGTATAACATATTAAAAAATCAGCCCCAGGGTCCCAGTAATAATATTTTTACCCCAGTCCATTTCTGAAAAATCAGGTCTTGTTATCCTCTTACATCCAGAGACCATCATGCCAGATGAATGAGACCCACTCCCTCATTTATTGGCCGATGGACACCAAAACTTATATGCAACTTCTAGAGGCACCTCTGAATCTGGATTTTTAATATCAGCCTCCTAGCATCACAGAGGCCCAGATGCCAGCCTATTAAAGTTTGGAGGATTAACCTTCATGTCCAGCAGGCCACATTAACCAAAAAAGCTCAAAATCTCAGAGATTCATTTACTGATTTGGACCAAAACTTACAGGCTTGATATTTAGTCCAATGTGAATACTCAAAAATATTTTCAGACCTCCAGGGCCCTCGAGGCAAAAACAGGGGCAAAAAAGACATGTTTTTTGAACACTGTTGCTATTTTGCTCTCATTTGACCTCTGTGGCACTAAGAGAGATGAAACCTGGACTGTGGGACCTCTGAAAATTATAAAATCAAATGGTGATAGAACCGTTTTGCTAGCCCCTCCCAAACAGAAAGTAGCTCCAGGAACCACCTAGAGACACGCCCTTGAGATCATTGGTTTATGGAGGTGACCTGAATAACCTCCAAAAGTTTCAGCTCATTTTAAGCAAATATGGCTGATTTATGGGACTTCAAAGTCCAGACTTGTGCAAGTTTCCCATGGCGCCAGGGGGCACAGGAAAGTCGTAGAGTCACCAAACCACCACAATTCTGCTCCAAATGGAGTCTAGTATAACATATTAAAAAATCAGCCCCAGGGTCCCAGTAAAAAATTCTTCACCCCAGTCCATTTCTGAGAAATCAGGTCTTGTGATCCTCTTACATCCAGAGACCATCATGCCAGAAGAATGAGGCCCACTCCCTAATTTATTCATTCATTGTTATTTTTCATGACTGATGTATTTTGTCAGGGGCTTCATGGGGGGAGCGCAGTGCAAAAAGACACATTTATTTCTTTACTCTGATGATCGGGTCACAGGCGAAGCAGCCTAAGCAGGGAAGCACAGACTTCCCTCCCCCTGGCCACTTTATCCAGCTTGTCCTGTGTGACCCCAAGGTGTTCCCAGGCCAGCTGAGAGACATAGTCCCTCCAGCGTGTCCTGGGTCTTCCCCGGCTGCCTGATGGTGGGAGGTGGCTCTTAACACCTCACCATGGAGCTGTCAGGAGGCATCCTTACCAGATGTCCAAGTCCCCTCAGGTGGCTTTTCTGATTGTGGAGGAGAAGCAACTCTACTCCAAGCGCCTCCTGGATGACCGAGCTTCAGACCCTGTCCCTAAGGGAGAGCTTGGACACCCTGAGAAGGAACTCATTTCAGCCACTTGTACTCAGCATCTTGTTTTTTGAATTATAGAATCAGAAGAGATTTTTTTAAAATGGGCCTAAAACCTGAAATGGATTCTTTAAGGCCTATATTAAGGCCCAATCTCTGATTATCAAATATATATATACATTAATTTAAAAATTTTCTTACATCTTTAATTTGATTCAGTAATTATTTCTGTCTCTTTCTTATTTAGCCTTTTAAAATGTTAAACATGTTACATAAAGCCTACTAAGCATGATGCCCTATTTTGGGACCTAATCCAAAAATGACCAGCCCATCTTTAAGTCAGTCTATCTCAGCCTAAAGGTTACTTTGGACAAAGGAAGACTTAAAATCAAGAGAAGACCTGTGAGATTTTTTCTAGATATGTAGTATACGGATATATGGTACTGAGGCCCAGTATATGAGGTTGGAAACCAGCAGATTTGAAACTGTTCATTCTTTCCTAGTGAGAAATACACTCCCAAACTAAAAAAACTCCATTCAATCAATAATGCTGGGAAAATCAATGCCTTTAATGAGAATTAGTGAAAAATTACAGAGATCTAAATGTCCTAAATGTCCAGGCACAGGAGTGAGACCTCCTGTTCTTTTCTCCTATCTTTGCTTGGCCTGTGTGATTACAGAGCAGCTGCAAAATTTACCACATGTATCCTTTGTTTAGTCATATCTGCGGAAGAGATTGGACAATATGTATGATTGACACCTCTATGTAGTCATCAGAGACAATAGAATCCAGGGGCATTGACTAAATCAAGCTAAGCAACACCATTGGCTGATAATGAGCCATCCAACACATGGAGTGAAATTCGACACCCTCTTTCTCCAAAATGGCTGCAACATTAACTACAACAAAGACAGATACAATACAAGCTACACAGTGCAGCAAATGGCTGACACATGGAGAGACAGAGAGAGAGAAAGATTGACTAAATACTTAAAAGACAATTTTGTCTCTTTATTTTCCTTAGTTGGATTTGTTATGTTGAGCATAGAGAGATTAGCTACCTTGCTAGCAAAGATGCTAATGGAGACAAGAGCAACATAGATGATATCTGGGCTGTCTACTTATACAAAAAAGGTAAGCAACCACTTTAATCACAATAATGTTTACTGTTGACTTCAATATGACAAATATGTCCTACAGAGCAAATAACTGTGCTGGGAAATCATTAAGCTACGTAAGTTCAAGAAATGAAGACTTGTAAGGGCCATTGTTGTGGGCATCATATGTGCAGGAAAATTTTTTGTACTGAGTGTTCCACAGCTGGTGGACATTTATGCCTTGAAATATTTGATACATTAGTTTATATGTGCAAGTGTCTGACAGTAGGAACACTGCAAAGCTTTTTATAGTCTAAACCTCATAGATAAGCATGGTGAAGTATGTAAGTTTTAAGACAGCATAAAAGCATGAATTCTGAGCCGAATCTAATAATAAATAATACCTACATTTAATGTTTTAAAAGGGCTTGTGACATCAATAAAACATGCTAAATTTAGGCTAATGTCAAATTTTCATGGCCAGTTATTTATGGCCTTCATGTTTTTGAGTGAACCAAAACTGTCAACATGAATAGTCATATTATAATGGTAAAATTATCAACATTTTCTTAGAGTCAGGCCACTTCACATGGTAATGGTGCATTGGTCAACTTTTTCTTTGTTAAAACCATATTTTAATCACTTTGTTTTCAATGCAAATCAGTGGATAGGCCTCTACAAAAATGGAAAGATGAGCTATAAATTACCCGTTTTCAATTTGTTTGATGCCAAATATTATTTTGTAGTGCTTGGGTCCGTTTTCCTGGAAATAGAATGTCAGAGTTAAATTATGATTACATTATGCATACTTGCAAAATGCAAGCTATATTTAAATTAAAGCCCTTAGCCTTGGCATGCAGCAGGTAGATGTCTCTAAGGTTGGCGTCTGATTTACAGCTTTTAAATTTGGCATTTAAGGTGAAACTTAAACAGCAACGCTGAGCAACTACTCCTTTGGTTGTTGCACATCTAACTGTTTTTATAGCATGTTATACATTATAAAAGCAAGTTATACATTATATAAGCAAGTGAACCCTCACCACCACTGTGTAAACCCACTTTCATATTCAAACCTTTGTTATATTTATGACCATCTCCATCCTGATCTGTTTCTATGTGGTCTTGAGATGAAAAAAATGGCAAAATGTCCCCTTATTGTATTTAAATACCCAGGTTAAAGGCTTAATATATATATGTAAATATATGCTTTAAACAGTCAAGCCTCTATGTAATGATCTAGTAATGATTTATCTTGTCTAAGTATAGAAGTTTTGGATCTGGACTATGTAAAATGTGGTCTAGACAAAGAGAAAAATGTCCCTGTATTGTTTTCTATTTAATACAATATAAAATTTTTAAAAATATGACAGTGGGCTTTGGACAGCATATAGGATTTACTTACTTTTCTTCTTATTATTATACCTTACATATAGAAATTTAATTCTTTAAATTTAACCAGATCACATGGAAAAATAGTATTGTAGAACAAATACAGCACAAATTCAACAATTAGCCATTGATTTATTTAACAAATCAAAAGATAAGCTTCCTAAAAGGCTATGCAAAACAAAATAATAATAATTAGGATTGGCTTTCAGTACAGCAGCAGAGGATGAGGCCTGTAGGCTTAACTGTATGGGGATATTTTGGCTGCAATACCTAATTTCGGCCAGAGGTGGAGCAGGACTAATTTAGCTGCAGTTCCCAATCTCAGCAGTAGGTGGAACAGAGAGCAAAATCAGTGTGAAATTCTGGCGAGAATTTCTCAACATTGACTCATTCTGAGGACTTTTGCTGAAAATCACAGGGGAGCTTCTACATGCTATTTAGAGGTGATTTAGAGGCTGACAAAGTGAGGACCGGCCAAAATGTCCTCACTTCCCAAAAATGTTCTCACTCTGTTGGTTAAAAACTCATGCCGGTCCTCACAATGTAGTAAGTACAAGAACACACACACACACACACACACACACACACACACACACACAGAGTGGGACTATTGATTCAGACGCTCTGCTGTCCTGTGTGGGAGTAAGGTGCTGAAACACGCCCCTGCCTACCTCCCCCTCTCTTTCCTGTCACTCCGACTAAATGTTTTCTGGACCTCAGTATAATTACCTTTCTCACCGGCTGTCAGGTGGGTGTGATTCCACTCGTTACACTGCAAGCGAACTCAGAAAAAAAACACATCGTCAGGCACTTCAGGATTGAGAGGTGGTCTTAAATACTAAAAAAAATCCTGATGCAGTTTGATTCAAAAGGGTTAAATAAGACTAAACATGATAATTAATCAGGATATTTAAATGTTTGTAGTTTATATTGGATTAAGATAGTCGTGAGCTGATTGTTGTCATTTACATAGCAATAAAGAGATAGGCAATACCTCAATATTTTAAACCCATATGACACCAATACTCGTTTGTCATTTTTCTGATAGAGATCTTGATACCAGTTATCCCCCCAAAAAACAATAAATGTTTATTCAATACTGTTAGAAAATGTTTACAACCCCAACCCCTTTATTTCCTCTGGGAATCAAACCCACCATTGCAGTTTTAGGCCACAACCCAAAACCTGTCACCTCATGTATCAAGTCAGCCCAGGGAGTCTTACCAAAAAGAATAATATATGTACTGTATTCAGGAGAAGAGAGCATAAGAGAAAGTGAGAGAGGACAAGAGATACTATAGAGAAAGAGGGAAGGGAGGTAAAAAGGGGGAAAGACATTTAATAATGTATGCATTCTCATGGGGGAGCAGGAAGGGTGTGAGTGTGTAAAAAGAGAGGAGAAACCCAAAGAAAGAGAGAAGGAGAGAGAGAGTGTGTAAGAGAGACATTTCTGTGACCTTCTGCCTCCTGCAAAGCCCCCTCTGACTAAGAAATGAGGAGGGATGGAGTGATGGTGAGGAAGGAGAGAGGACTGCTAATGAGAATAGAGGATGAAGGGGGACTGAGATATGGAGATGGCAGAGTGAACATTTCCCATTCATCCAAATGACAACCCATTTCTTTATCATTCCAAATAGTTACTGTAAGACTTAAGGAGAAGCTGCTTTTAAAACACATTCTGTATACCACTGTTGAGCACAATACTGTAGTTAACAGTGGAGTTCAAAATAAATGTGTTAGGGCATTACTTGGCCATATGCTGGGACTGTTTGAGTGAGTCTGCAGTCCTGAAGAGTAGAAGTTAACAGCAGCTTTGCCAATGGCTTAGGCTTCCAAAGAGTAAAATCTATCAATCTAACTTTCAGGTGATACATTTAGATGTTTGTGATTTTCATAGAGATGAAAATATACCTATGAATTTTATGGGCCTTTTAGTGTGATAAGGTGCTTTGTCCAGACATAGGCAAAAAAATAAATAAAAATAAGAGTATCCTTGTCATCATGCATTTAAAAAATCATGTACACCTGAAAAATAGAAAACTCATAAATGCTCAAAATAAACCATCCATCACCATGCAACTACGTCCATTATATGCACTTTTTCTTGAAACTTCTTTGAAAAACAAGTTCTTTTTTCATTTTTGTTCTGTGCACAATATCTGACTGGTGTTTTGATTTACTTTGTGGCGATGTAAACTGGTGATAGAAGGAGAATTGAGCAAATATTTCTTCTTATATATTTCAGTTTGAGACGTATCTGATTACCTTGGTCAAATACTGTTATTAAAAAGTTTCAAGTGTACTCTTGATTTTAACAACTGCTATAACCATGGCAACCACAGAGCAAGTAGCTATGCGTCATTAGTCAACTCAGTAACTTATGAAACAACACAAGCTCTTGTCCAAAACATCAGCATTTTTATCATAAGAGTGCTTTAAATCCACCAGGAGTGACAGAAAGTTTGTGTGACAATGTTAATAATCCTGTTTTCAGCACTTTAGAACAGAAAAAGCTTAACACAATATGCTAACAGTGAGGATGTCGCATAGATTGGCATAATACTGATGTTTCAAACATTGTTTCCCTTATGTTTTCGCTGTCAACGCAGACTCACCTAAAACAGTATTTAAATATATTCTGTTCTTGACTATGTGAATACACAGGACAAAGCCAAACACGTCTTTCTGGCTTGATAGAGAACCTCTTTGAATGAGACAAAAAGTCAGTTGCATTTAGACGTCTCCCTCTACACCCCCCCGCCCCCCCTTTTTTTTTTTTAACAGTTAGAAGCTGCAATCCAAACATTTTGTTTCTGCCCAATCAGCACCCTTTAAAGCTTGAAGAGATGGCAGCTTGAGGAGAGATGACAGTCGAAAGTGTCTGTTTTTTTTTTTTTTTACGGAGAATAGATGCAAACAGCTTCAGTAGTAGTTTTGTCAGATATGGACCACATTTCTTCATTAAATGAAAAACAAATAGCACTGAAAGCATTTCTTGGCAGGAAGGATTTTTCTGTCATGTTGTGGTGAGAGTTTGTTTTATGGAGTGGCATGTTTTGTTCTTCACACTGCAGCAGTGGCGCCTGGGTCCGTGTACTTTGCAGTCATTCGTTTTTCATGTTGATATGGGTAAACGGTAAATGGGAAACCATCCGATTTTCCAATTTCTGTTTGGATGAAGGGAAACAAAAAAAGTCTTGTTTCCCGTTTTTCGTTTGGTAATCAAAAATCCAAAAACGGAAAACGAGCCTTTATCTGATATCTATTACGGGTTTATTTTTACACAAGTTGGGAAGTTGGGATATAAAATACGGCCGTAATTTCTTTCGTAAAGCTTGCTTTGCCTTCACACGGAAGCACTTCCATTTTCTGCGCTGATTCTTCTCCATGTTCTGCTTCTGAAGCTACACTACAGCGTATTACTGCCCTCTAGTGAAATTATTAGTTTGCCGCACTTTAAGCCCATTTCAAAGCATCATCCGTAACCATAATTGTTTTCTATAGATTGAGTTTTAAATTCTCACTATATATCTATGTTCTTTTAGTGTGACCTTCTTTTACTGTAGACATTAATGAAATATTATGCTAGTTCTGTAAATTGTATTAAGTTCCGAATAAATGTATTTGTTATTACCATTTATTAATAAAAAGCAATTTATTTCAATTGTCAAACTACATTCTAAACACACATTACCAGATGGGCAGCTACACATTACAAACAAGGTTCTGCAATGTTTTATCAATCAATCTTTATTTGTATACCACCAGTTCATAACAAGTGTCATCTCAAAACAACTTACAATCGGCAGCGCAGAAGAAGGAAGGCAAAGCAAGCTTTACGAAAGGAATTACGGCCGTATTTTATATCCCGACTTGTGTAAAAATAAACCCATAATAGATATCAGATAAAGGCTCGTTTTCTGTTTTTGGATTTTCGATTACCAAACTAAAAACGGGAAATGAGTTGTTTCCCGTTTTTCGTTTCCCTTCATCCAAACAGAGATCGGATGGTTTCCCGTTTTCCGTTTACCCATATCAACAAGAAAAACGAAAGGCTGCAAAGTACACGGACCCGCCTGCCGACTACTTTATCTTTTTTTTATGTGTTGCGGCACAAGACGAAACGAAAGACAAGGTGAAACACAAGATGAGAATAGTTCTGTGAAGAGGGTGGGACAAGATGCTTAATCCATACAGACAACCCGACTTCATTATCTGATTTGTACGTAATGAATGAGATTGATAGAAAATCATCATCTAATCGCACCCAGACATGCTTCTGAAGGGTTCTGCCCATTCCCAAATATTTTCTAGATGGATTAGTGGAATATGCTGAACAGTGTTTCAGGTTTGGTTATGAGGGCAAGTTTAAATACAGCCACATATAAGTTTTTCATTAATAACTTCTTTTAAAAGCACTTTTTAAAATAGCTAATCAGAACAACATGGCTCTCTGGCTGGAAATTACAAGATGCATAGTCTTCCACTCATTAATTTTTGAGTGGATTCCACCCCAGTCGACCCCATACTTTTAATATTTAGCCTAGAGCCTGATATTGTGGCACTGCTGGGGTAGAAATCACGTCTGCGGATCACATGCCAATTAATCAGTGTAAATCTGCCACCACCTTCTCCCCAGGAGACTGAGCTAATTATGATCCCATAACTTGTGTATATGTGGCTTCATTACCCACATGCTTATCTGATGGTTGCTATAGGGACACATTTCAAAGAGCTCTGATTTAACCTGGCCTACCGACAATCCTGCTTGATGCTAGAGGACTGGCGAAGAGCACTCGCTAAGCCAACATATGATGAATAATATAATAGCAGATGTACTTTGAAGATGTTTTGTATGATCCTTGTTTGTTTTGCTTTCCTCAAGACAATAATTCTTTTATATTAGGGTGGACATTGGGTTTTGCAACCCACTTGAAGGGAAAACTGTTCTTTTGGACAAAAAGCATTGGGTATTTAGAAGCAGAGTGCCTTTAAATACAGAGGGAAATGGCCATACTTGTTATTCCCTCTGTGTGCATTAACTGTGTAAGGAGTACCTCCCTTCAGCCTCTCACACGAATGCTGATAAGAGTGTTAAACTATTAGGTCCCAGGTTAAGCTCCTACTTTTATAACATCCCTCCCCTTAATCAGGCTGTGAACCATCATTTGGTCAACAGGCAGTGACTTTTTCTACTGGTACCAGTTTCAGGTAAACCAAAGAAAATTCTGGTCAGTTAAATCTATAACTCCTTCCAATCAATAGATTGGTAGTGGTGTAGTCAGTGCACCCTGAATAGGCTTACTGAGAGGAAAATCAAACAGAAGCTTTTGTAGCATGGTAAATGATGCTCAATCTCATAGTGTTGTGCAGAAATGACTATTTGAGCCAACCACCATTCACATGCCTATATTCATAGAATTTCTGAGGAGCACACTTTAAAGCACTGGAAGCGATTACAGTCACTGACAAGAATTTTATCAGAATTAAGTTATTTAGAGTACAGTATGGCCTCAAAAGACTTCTCAAACACAGACCACAAACATGCTGAATATATAGACAGTGCATCAAGTGAATTGAATTTGTACAGTTCCAAAAGACTGGATGTGTAGATACCAGTTTTGTTTGGGTGGTCAGATCTTTTTGGTCCTGTGTCTGCTATTTACACACAGTAATAGGCTATATACTCTGCAGGGCATGCTGTTTGTAATAGAAACAGCCAAAATAAATACAGAAAATACAAATCAAGGGGGACATCTGGGTTTTTAACAGACTGTATTTAGACAAACTATTCATGTTTACTTGTTACTTGATGTCACCTCGTAGTGCAAGGATCATGCGGCTTGGCAACCACTATCTGCAAATTACTTCATTGTCATTTAAATCAAAAAGTGATACTCTCCTCTGATAAATCCTTTCTTGAAGTTAGTAATTGCGCAGATTTAATAAACGGGTCTCGCTGGCGTTAAATAGCACTGCTTTACTGTCTGTGGCAATTAGCGCTGGTCTTTGTGGATTAGAGGGTATTTACAATGAGGCTTATTTACATGGAAAAGGGCAATTTGGTGCTGGATTAATTGAATATGCATTTAAACTTGACTGACCCAGCTTGGTGTGGCAGTTAAGTTTGTGTTCAGTTTGGTTGCATTTCACCCTTTGCATATGCTTTGTGGATTGCATGCCATTTTTTTCTGTCATTTGCACAGGTTTAGCGGTGGCAAAAGCAGTACAATCCTTTTGAGGATCTGGCCCTAAGAGTATTTATAACACCGTGGAACCACTTTAAATCAATTTGGCCATCATAACAGAGAAAATATTTTTAACATACTCTCATAATGAGATTCATACATTTCATTTTCATATAGTTGGTGGCTGCCACTTTAGTGGTTTTACAATCAAATAATAGTGACCAGAAATAATGTTTCACATGTTGAAGCACTTCGTTGTATTAAGAAAACTAGACTTAAAGAAAAACTGTCTGAGTTTAGACCTGTCTGAGTTTAGACCTTCTGATCAACCCCAGATGCTTTTAGTCTGATGACATCATAGATGCATGTACACACACAGCGATCAGAATGTGTCCATCTCAATCTCAGTCAATCAGATCATCCTCAGCTGAATCATTTCAATCAGACTGAAGAAATACAGTCTGGCTACTGAGCTTTCTTTAGTCAACTGCAGCCCTGGTGTCCCAAATTTTCTCCCAGAGCTTTAGCCCGAAGGGAGGCACGGCCTACAACTCTGGCCCGCAGACTCGGTGGCTGAATTTGAAGTGCTCCATGGCCTCAGCTGTTTCAGGGAGCTGTATCACTGCTCTCCTCATCACCAAACCATCCAGCAAACACTCCTGTTTGGCAAGCAGATCAGTTTCAGGCCTGGCTTGTTGGGACAGGATTGTCACTCAAGTGACACTTCTTGTATGTCTCACACCAGCTGCCCTCTGGAGGAGTGAACAGATGTGTTTGAGCAGACTGTCCCTTGGAAGCTAGAGCACGATCACTGGTACCTAAACAGCATTCACTGGCTGTGGTGCATGATGTGCCCTTTATAATGAAACTCCCTATGGGCTGATCTGCTGGCAGCAACACGACCAGGGGCGGCAGCTGAGTGAGCTGTCTGTTCTCACAGCTGGCTGCATGTCCACTGGTAACAGTGCAGTGTCACCAGTCAAATCTGATAGGATGGACAGATACAGATAAAACTATAGAGAAGGGAGCAAAACTTATTTTGATATTTTTAAGATGAATGGCAATGCACAGCTTATTGTATATCCTAATATTCTCTAAAATATTCTTGAAAATACTTCTGTATAATCATTTTAATGTGTGCCCTAAACCATCCTTATCCAAAGCCAACACTTCTGGGTGTTAGAAGATTCTATGGTTTACAAAAAAGGAAGCACTGTCTTAATGGTTGCATTATAAGTCTTCTTATGGTCAGCCACTGCTGTGTGTCATAGATCGTCCATATGCTCAATTGATGTCAGAAGATCTGTACCAGAAAACTGGGCACAAATATTCCCTCCAGTGATAACAGCAGCTGAAGTCAAATGTGCCTAGGTGTATATTATTATGAGATTACATGCAACACACTTAACTATAATGTAGCTATATATATTTATTACACGGCATTGTCAAATGCTCGATCCTGATTGGTCAATTACAACATTCTACGGTCTGTTATTTCTGAATAGCAGACCGTTGCTATGAATAGCAGACCGTTGTTAAGGACGCTTCTGATCGACTCGGGCGAATCACGTCATGTCGTATCAATCCGCAGAATGACGTTTATACCTGCGGCAAGACATCGTTAATTTTTCCTCTAATTCTGGCAGCCGCAGCAGATCGGGTGAGTGCCTCTCTTAAAGCGTTAGTGATGAGATAATATTGAGAGCAGTTGTAACGGTGAAAAACTGTTTCTAGGTATGTCAGCTACAGGGCCACAGCAGGGAGGAAATATGGACATGAATGAGGACAGAGACATCAGCATCAATATTCTCAAGGACGTCCCATTCACCTTGTCCCACGTCACAATTAATGGAAATGTTCAGTTTAATGTGAATTACAAATAAGCTAATCTTTGCTTCAGAGTTACCGTTGCTTTCCGTTACTGTTTCAACCGTAGAAAGGAACGGACTATTTTTTCAAGCGGATGCATTGAAAACTTTTGTAAATCAATAAAATCATATTTAGATAAGCATTTGATGTCAAACTTTTGATTTCTTTAGTGAGTAGCCGTGTAATAAGCGGGATAATGTAGAGCGAGCCGGTCACTACAGAGAACATTATCATTATCCCTTACATATTAGGGCTGTCAGGCGATTAAAAAAATTAATCTAATTAATTACAGGATTTATAATTAATTAATCTAATTAATCGCATTTCAATCTCATATCTGCTTAAAGTCCCCACATAAAGGATTTGAATTCTAGGACATTGCAAAATTGTAGTGGATGAATAATCAAATGAATACACTAAAAAGAGAAGATTGTATATCTACATTTTTATTGGTGATTGAATAAAACCAAAGTCAGGGCATCTTGTCCGGAAAATTCTAAGCGCAATCAGGCAACTCAAATTACACTTTAAGTGTGTTTCATAAATCAAATTTAAAAAAAAAGGAAAAAGGTTGAGGACACCCAGCAAACCAATTAGTCCTGATACATTATTAAAGAATGCAGTACAAATATAGATAAATACATTCAAAAATAAAATAGGACTAAGTCTTAAATAGGCCATTCCTGTTGTCACCTGGGCTTTGTTGGGTTTGACTAGAGACGCATGTGTGAAGTGACGTGCCACTGCCATGTACGGGTCCTCCAGCTGGCCAATATTAAAATGTTTGTGTGCTATGATTAATCGCGATTAATTTTTTTAATGCATTAATTTGCATTGTAATTAATTAATGTAATTAATGCACTAAAGTGACAGCCCTAATATATATATGCCCTTGTTTTTTTCTATTTGTATAGACTACAGTAATTCAACGTATAAAATAAAAACAACTTTTAAATAGGTTGAATTTCACTTATTTTACTTTTTACATGGCCTTTAGGCTTTTTCGTCTCCTCCGGTGAACAGTTCCAGTAGCTCCCTGCAGGGGCCAATTGCCCGAGTGCCTTTTATAGACCTATTAATGTCAAGCACTTTACCACAGATGTCAAGTCCACTGGCTTAGGGTGGCAAGCCCTGTGCAGATCATGGAGTGCAGCAAGAATGCAGAGCATTAGATGGCACTTAACTCTGCTGACCTGACTCCCAATAATCTCAGAGCATACTTGTGAGCCAATCAGATGAGACTTCAGTGACAGGGGTTCAAAAAGAGCGCCTCAGAAAGAGAGAAAATAGAGGTGGATCTAGGGTTCTCAGTATGTGAATTTTTTTTTTTTGCAAGTATAAACCTGAGCTAAGGAAACTTTCCCTTCTACCTCAGCTACTCTTAAGTATATACAACAAGTAAAACATTTTAAATTCTAAACACGTTTCTTTTCAAGTGAAAATGCAGAAACTATGATAAAAACTTTGCATGATTAAGTTTAGTCTTAAAGGATAACTTCGGTTCCTGCAGCTTTTACATTGTTTATAGAATGAAGAACAACAATATACTCACCCAGAAGGCTTTCCTGATGCAAACGGTGCTTCGGGAGATATTTAGATCCAAAATCGAGCAGCAGACACCGATATAATGGTAGCCTGTAGGGCATAGATCGCCGCTCCTAAAAACTGCATTAATCGTCCAAAAACTCATGTTTTTCACCAATATTCCATCATGATTCGCGCCGAATGGACAGCCATTGCAGCCTGTGTCTCTCCACACAGCGCTGTGTGGCTGAACCAACGAGTTTGTTTACATGCTCTTCGCATGCAGTGCTCATTGTTTCAGGGCAGCTACAAATCGACTTTCTTCTTCCAGTTTTGTGCAAAATGGACGAATATCTATGGGATGAAGATGTTGTGGAGGAGGACTTTGAATATGATGGACGTCCTTACAGTTTGGAGCCACAGTATACAGATAAGGAGCTCTTAGAAATGAAGAAGTGATCGCATACGCTCCGAGAGTACTGCGCATGCGCAGAGGTCCCCGGTCTCCTTCGCCAGTTCAGAGGTTAGGTTAGCCACACAGCGCTGTTTGGAGAGACACAGGCTGCAATGGCCGTCCATTCGGCGCGAATCATGATGGAATATTGGTGAAAAACATGAGTTTTTGGACGATTAATGCAGTTTTAGGAGCGGCGATCTATGCCCTACAGGCTACATTATATCGGTGTCCGCTGCTCGATTTTGGATCTAAATATCTCCCGAAGCACCGTTTGCATCAGGAAAGCCTTCTGGGTGAGTATATTGTTGTTCTTCATTCTAGAAACAATGTAAAAGCTGCAGGAACCGAAGTTATCCTTTAAATGAGAGGGAACCCATTAATCAATTTGAAGTAGCTTTATAAACCAGCCAGTGATCACAATACTAAAAATGATCCCATTATATCCTGTTAAAAATGTAATATACTTTGTTACTTTCTCAATTAAAATGTTCATTTAAAATCATGAAAGTGGATTAAACATCAACTGTTCTGTAGAAAAGTACTAGGTTTGCAACCAGATATGTGCAAAATTGTTGGTACCCTTCTGTTAAAGAAAGATAACCCACAATGGTCACAGAAATAACTTGAATCTGAGGAAAGTAAGAATACATAAAAAAAAATTACTGAAGATTAACTAAAGAAAATCAGACATTGCTTTTGAATTATAGTTCAACAGAATCATTTAAAAAACAAAATAATGAAACTGGCCTGATCAAAATGATGGCATTTTTCTCTTGTTTGAAGAAATGCTCTATCACATGGTGGAGATGTTTAACACACTGAAGGGAACAGTAAACCAAAAAGTAGTTAACAGACTTGCCGCAGTAGTTTTACTAGATGCTTGAATGCCCTATCACCCAGATGTAAACAACTAATACTGACTCAACATTGCTTTGCTTTCATCTCTTTTTGATGCAGCATAATTTGGCAAGAATTTGATTCAGTTTATTCAATTTAAGTTGAATAAATACTTTCAGGCTATATAATCCCTTGACTTCAATGTCTAGTAGTGTTACGGCAAATTGGACAAAAGGCTGGTGTGTTAGCAATGCTAATGTTAAAGCTATGGTCTACGATTTGTAAGCTTTGTACATCTTAATAACACCATTTATAAGGCTGTTATGGTCCTATGGTCCTATCTACACAGTATAAAGACCAAAAAGAACGAAAAAAATCCATTCAGTATATCCACTGCAAAGCTGCATACTAGCTGACCAATCAAGCCTAGAAGCCTGTAAGGTTCAATTGGTCCGTGAGTCCATCCAATCCCCCGTCTCCCTCACTACGCAGCGTCATGCCCATGGTCCCGCCTCCTCCCCTCTACCTCCGGTGAGCAGCTAGCAGCGTTAGCTACTAAACTATCATGGAGCCGGAAAAGCCTAGCGCTGAAACCAGGAAACCGCCTCCCTCTCCCGCGGGGCCCAACGGAGCTCTGCCCGCGGGTTGAGGCCTGTTAGCGGGCTAACGGCTAACGAATGGCCTCAGTCGGCCGTCAGACCTTCGGCACCGGCCGTTTCGCCCCTGGTTGATCAGGTAATGGCTTTGTTTACTACAGTGGGAGATGTCTGCTAAATAACTCTGATTAGTCTGTGCCTGTCCTGGCTGATGACTTGTAGCGGAGCGGGTTAGCCTGTTAGCCGCTAATCGTTAGCACTGTAAGCTAAGCTGGGGAGGACAGGCTGAGAAAGATAAATCCTCCCCCACAATCGGCTCCGCTCTGGCGGCGCCAGACCCGCATTGCCGCCGGTCCAATTGAAATGGCTACTGCTGTGTGTTACAAGGGGGATGTCTGTCGTGTTTGATACTTTCAGTTGAGCTGAGCTGTTTTTGATTGAGTTTGCTGCTGATATATTATGCTAGTCGCTCGTAGCTCTGTCCGAGGGGGCTTGTTGGTATATGAGGCGACACGAGCTGGGGGCGGGATCTTTGAACACGGAGGGGAGAGGTGAGGGAAGGGGGGGCAGGCTGCGGTTTCAAATCGTAGACCACAGCTTTAAGTGCAGTCCACTCTGCAGACTAATTTCCCTTTTTATACCTATGCTGCAGTGCAACCTCAAGTAAACACAGCCTGATTTAGACTAAAATCTATAATTATTCAATACATTAATATATCTTTAAAAGTGAATATGCAACCTACCCCTTCTCCTGGTGGATTTGCTGACATTGTAATATCAACTGTCATCTTTGACCTACTCACAACTACAGTCATAACAATTGTAGAGACACTTAGTACCTGACGTTCGAAAGTACAAATATTTAAAAACGGCCAAAAGTTCAACAAGCGAATCCAGAAATGCACAATATTGTGCAGCTTCATTCACTCCATAACAATTAAGATGATTGTACTGCACTGGAAGACAGTGAAAGATGAGGTCACAGAAAAACAAAGTGCTATTTTTGTTGCAATTTTACTGCATTTGTGAAATTTAAATGGATCTGACAGCTCTCAGTGTGCCAGGAGACAATGTAATGGTTCTTTTTGTGCCAAAAAACAGGCCTAAATGTTGCGGTAGATGAGACTTCCCCTCAAAAGCATTTTTCACGTACAGCCTGGAATCTTTATCTTTGACATTATTTTTGACATTATATTTAGTCATGGTGTTTTTCAAACAAAAACAGTTAATTTTGGGAGAAGAACTGGTGACTGGCAGCTCCCAGAAGTTTGACATGCTATAAAGCCTAAATTTATATACATTGCAGTCAGTATCATGGCAGGAGGTGCAGCTATCAGATTCCATGCAGAGATGTCTAACAAGTCACCCTGCTGTTCTACGAATAACAGATCATGGTGGATGAGGAGAAAGCTTGTTCAGTCTGTCCATGGGGCAGCCTCCATGTCGAGCTGAATAAACTGGTATATGTACTCACAGAATGTACAAGCATTGATTTGGGTAAGACAGCACTTCTCAAGGCCAAAAGACATCCATGGCCAGTGTATCTTCATTTAAATTTAAAGATCTGGTACAAATAGTAGTGTTTGTGTATTATACAATATACTTTGCCGTAAAAAGATTTCTTATTATAGAAGTGTACTATTGTCACCAACAAAAAGATCAGAACTAGTTGGAGTTACCCTGAAGAATGTCATGTATTCCATCCTGAAATATGTTTAAGTCAAAGAGTATCCAAATTTGCATATGTTCAAGGAACAACCCATAAAAAAGTAAAGATCTGTATTTATAGTTTTTACATAAATAACACATTTAAGAGTACAAAGACCCAAATCTAACCACCATGATGACATGGTTCTGGAAAGCAGCTGTTAAAAAGGATACTGTCTCTTCAACACTCATGTGAGCAACTCATCAAAATTTAACTTAAAATGAGTGTCTTGTGACATGTCATAGCTGCAGTTTTATGTCGGGTCAGAGCACAATATATTTTTTAATCTGTAGCAGCCTGTCAGATAGGTGACCACGGAGCCATAAATTTGTGAGTAACCTGACTTCATAGAACAGACATGATGACAGTGGAAGGAGGAGGAACAACACCGGATACAGAAAACAAAACTGATAACATGATGATGAAAGTTAACAGTAACTCCCCTTACTGAATCTATGATTTCTCTCTAACATTTTTTTGTATAAAATCTGTAGAAGCAAGTCCAGATTTTACACAATTTACACATCATGAGGGCAAGGATGCCGTTTTTTAAAGCTCTAAAAACTTTTCTTCTCTCTCTCAAAGCTTCCAAGGAATCAACCTTGGTTTGCTTTCATCCATCCAGAGCTATTTCTACTTATATTGGTCGATGTCTCTGACTTAGAGGGACAAATCGTAGGAGGAAGGACAAAAATCAAACTGCTTGATGTTCTGTCACAGAGTCATTCTGTTGTTGTGGGTCATTATGAAACACTGCATGAAACTGAACAATCTACTTTCATGGCTGGTGGGTCCCGATCCCTATCAATGTCAGGTCGGGCCACAATCATGCATAAATCATATCGTCTGATCTCAACATCAGCCAGTGAAAAACTTACTGAAAAAGTTTTAGAAAGAAAGGCCTGATTCTAACCCTCTTTTAGTCTTTTAAACCTGTAACCTGCAGTTGTCGGTCTGTTGGTGCAGAGCGTGAATGTTATCATCAGAAGCAATGAAACTAAGATTTTTAGAGAAGGGAGGAAATAAAATAAGAGAAATCCAACACTTCTGAGTACAAAATGTTTCCCGATATTACAGACAGGAGCAGAGTGTGTCCTTACTTTTTTTGATTTTCCCTTTGAAGTCAATTTTTGGTCCATTTCAGGAACTGACTAATTGAGACAAGCTGTGCTGGATCTTACTTTCCTCATGGGAGGGCAATGAAAAAAGACAAGAGTGCATTCACCCCTGCTGCTCGTCTTTGAGTGCTCTTGTGTGGCTTTTACAAAATGAACTGAATCTTAACATATTTTTGATTCAACCACCACTACAGAGATCTGAGAGGAGGACTCAGAGAAATGCAAGGGGAAAAGTGCAAGAAAAGAACAAAATAGAAATAAAGTATCTGTTTACGAGCTTTATATGGGCTAATCCCTGAGATGGATTGAAATAACATTAGGGTACAGGACATTTTTAGCATGCATTTTCATCAAATTACAAAGCAGTATGGATGGTGGTGTGATATCACTGGGACTTAACTGTTTACATTTAAAATTGTATTTTTTTCAGTGATGAACTCCAAGTTGATCAGTCATTTTGACAGCACTTGTGATTATACATTAATGGCAGGACTATACATGGATGCAAGCAAAATTTGTCTTTGGCATAAGAAATACCATCATCATACAGAAATAGGGAACCTTAACAGCTGGTCCTGTGTGTCTAAGTGTATGGTGTGTATGTGCGCGTCTCCCTGGGGCATCATGACACTTCATCATTTGTTAATTAGCCAGTTAAGTCATCTAATTAACTCGCCGTCTCTCTGCTTCTCTGTCGGACTTTCTTCTCCTCTTTGTCACCATGTGTTGGAAAAACAAAGGGTTTGAAAGAACCACGTGTGTTGAAACAGCAGAGAAAATCAATTTAACAAATGTTAATCATTCTCTGTCAGTATGTGTGAGGGAGCTTAAATGGCAGAAACCATTTGAAGTGAAGAGACATTAGACTGAATCTATCTTTAATGACAGGAAAGATGATGTTGCCACGCCTTTGTTGATGCAAAATTATTATCCACATACTGTTAGCATAATGACAGAGCTGTACTCAGGCAAATAGTAACTCACTGCCACAGTGACATTTTTCATTGCCTAATTACCAACTTTGCCCACACAGACACACACACTGCATACACAAGGGTGTTATATTTCATTAGCAGACCACCAATATCCATTAATAAATTAACCAAATGATCCAACCATGTTTGTGTGTGTGTTTAAGCTAATGACATAAGTCTCACAGTAATAAGAGACAATAGCCATGATGCTGTATAAGTCAAATAGACTTTTAATCATATTTTCAGGTAGGACTATGATTTAGCTTGCCAAAATAAACAAAAACGGGTCTAAAGAGGTGTCATGAGGCACGAAAATAATGTTGATTTTCAACATTTTAACCCCCCATTTTCAAATTGGCACAATTCAATAATGTACTTGTTTCATTTGTTTGCAATAATCAAATAAAAGAAGTAAATCTGAAATAGCTCAGCACAGCTAATATTACCAGAAACCTCTTCAAATTCAAATTCAAACAAAATGCCACTTTTAACCCTGTGAGACCCAGCATTGTAATATTACAACATCAGGTTTAGGTTTCTAAAAAACTACAGCAAAGTCTTTTTTTTCTTCAAAGACCACATTTACATGATCAATGAGTCCTGTTGTTTAACCCTGCACTGCCATTGGCTACTTCATGACAAGCAAAGCCAGTACTTAGTACAGCAACCTTTTGCTTTTATGACCTGCTGCAAATGTGATGCATAGCCAGACAACAACTTCTGGCAGCGTCCTTGAGTAATCCTAGCCCATACCCCATGGGCAATGGTCTCTAGGTCACTGATATTCTTAGGTTGTGTGTTGCAACTGCCTTCTTCAAATCCCACCAGAGATTTTCTATGGGGTTCTAGGCAGGTGACTGTGATACCCACTCTAGACTCTTTCAGGATTTCTTCAGAAACCAGGCCTTAGTGGAATTTGAGGTATGCTTGGGATCATTGTCCTGTCGGAAGGTCCAATGACGTCCAAGCTTCAGCTTTCTCACGTTTCCCCCTAGGATTTTCTAATACTTGATTGAATCCATCTTGCCCTCCACATGCTGCAGGTTTCCAGTGCCAGAGGAAGCAAATCAGCCCCAGAGCATCCCAAAACCACCACCAAACTTCACCAGCTTACAGAAAATTCATTTAAATGTCAGGAATTTAAAGCTGTCTTTGAGAAGGGTTATTGACCTGTAATCAATGCCCTCTTAGTGAAGAGTGATGGTGGAGGGCGTAAGGAGCAGGCACTGAAGGTGGAGTATTGGAGGATCAGGAAAAGCAACAGCAATGTTTTCAAATGGTGTCAAGTCTCTTCAGACATAATTCAACAGCACTTGTGTCTTACATCACGTCCCAGATAACTCCTTACTTATTTAGTTATATATATATAGATGGATAAAGGTTAACAAGGTCCAGTTTTGTGGTTCGCAGAGGATCTATATCACTGGTCAACAAGTGTGTGTGTGGTCTTTCTATTCCTCCTCCAAATGGACTGACCTTTCTCTAAAGGTCAGACTGTGACACCACTCACATGCACAATAATGTCACGAACGCTTAGAGACTCTCAGCCACAGCCGCAGCAAACACTGGCATAACCTTGAGGGCTGTTGCTCTGTGCCACCCACAAATCTTTAAACCTTTTTCATGTTATTTTTTTGTTTGTTTTTTTTATTCCGAAATTTTTAGTGGGGGTCTATTTGTCTGCTCCAAACATGTCTTTTCATAGACAAGATTACTTTCTGGGGGGAAAAGTGATTCAAACAGTCCAATTCCCTGTTAAACAATTTGTATCTTGTATTACAACTACAGCTCGTTAAGTCAAGTACAGTATAGTGGGGTGTCTGAATATTCTTGCAGTCCAACTGATCCCAAGGAGACCTGGGGGGTATTCCATGAAGCTAGCTAAGTAAGGCTGGGCTATCGCTGGTAAGCGTGGCTTGAATAAGCGGCCACTTTAATCTCAGCTGCAACTCGTTCCACTAACAAGGCTCAGCTGCTCTAGCCAGGTTGATCCAAGCTGTAGCTCATGTCAAAACCAAGAGTGGAGACTTTTTCCTCAGCAGAGCAAAAACTCCTCATGGAGTTGTAGGAGGACTTCAAGGGAAATATCACAAAAAGCACAACACAGTTGCAATTAGTAAAGCCAGAGATGCTGCCTGGCTATGCATTGCTGACTGTTTAAAGCAATGGTGTTTTTTTTAAATTTTCATGAAGCACTTAGCATGTGCGTACACACGTACATACGTCTGAAAATTTAGATTTTCAGAGGGCATGATTTTGAACACTGATTTAATTTCTGCTGTGGTTGACGACCTTTTTTTCTCACCCTGATGCTCCTTACAACTGTGGCCCAGAGCTCAATCTTGATGAAATTAAAGCTGTTCAAAACCTGTCAAAGAACTTGATTTATATATATATGTATATATATATATATATCTATATCTTTATCTATATCTATATCTATATCTATATCTATATGTCTATATCTATATCTATATGTCTATATCTATATCTATATGTCTATATCTATATCTATATATATATCTATATCTATATGTATATATCTATATCTATATGTATATATATATATATGTATATATCTATCTATATATATATATATCTATCTATATATATATATATATATATATATATATATATATATGTATATATATATATATATATAGATATATCTATATATCTATCTATATATATATATATATATATATATATATATATATATATATATATATATATATATATATATATATATATATATATATATATATATATATATATATATGTAAAGTCATGGAAAAAATTAGACCACCCTTGTTTTCTTCAATTTCTTGTTCATTCTAATATCTGGTACCACTAAACGTATAAGACAATGAACACAACAAAAAATGCAGCTGGTCACATAATACTTTATGTCCTATTTGAAATTCTTAAGCTTAATTGATTCCCAGGGTATATAAGAGGCCATTTCATGTCACAAGCAGCACTGCACATGCAAAGGCCTAGAGTGGTTTCCTGCTTACATTCAAGCCGTAGCACAACTCAGAAGTTGTCAGCTCTCACATAATGCCTAAAACAAAAGAATTATGTGAAGCCACAAAGGCAGCCATCTTGGCACTGCTGGAAATTGGCATGAGTGAGAGACAGGTAGCGAAAAAACGGAAGATCTCCAAGACAGCCGTTCATTACAACAAAAAAAAACAAGCTGAACATGGCACTACCAAATTGCTACCTGGCCGTGGCAGAAGCGTCTTTCTACCCACGAGATGACCGTGCACTCATCCGTTCCTGTGTCAGGAATCGTCGTCAGACCTCAGGGACCTTAAAAATGAGTGGGCACTGTCGAGAAATGTGACTTGTTCAGCAAGGACAGTTCGAAACCGACTTGTTGAAGCTGGTTTGAAGTCACACAGAGCACGCATAAAGCCCTTCATCAATGAAAGGCAGAGGAAGGCCGGTTACTCTTTGCTCGAGACCACAAGGATTGGACTGTTGATGATTGGGCTAAGGTTCTCTTCAGTGATGAATCAATTTTGAATTGATACTCCAGCCAACTTACTGGTTAGGAGGAAGCCTGGAGAAGCTTACAACCCAGACTGTCTTGCCCTACAGTAAAACATGGGGGTGGATCAGTCATGATCTGGGGTTGTTTCAGTCTGAGTGGAACAGGGCAAATGCAATTGTGTGAAGGCCGATACCAGGTCATGTACAGGACTACCCTTGAAAACAGTCTTCTTCCATCAGCTGGAAAACTCTTTCCTGCCTCGAATGACTGGATTTTCCAACAAGACAATGCCCCTTGCCACACGGCAAGGTCAGTTAAACCTGGATGGAGAACCACAACATTAGCACCATGCCTTGGCCTGCTCAATCACCAGATCTTAATCCAATTGAAAACCTGTGGAAAATCATCAAACTCAAAATGGAGAACCACAAGCCCAAAAACAAAAGAAAATTTGTTTGAATTTGTCCAACAGGAATGGGCTGCTGTGACAGCAGAACAATGTCAGAAGCTGGTGGAGAGCATGCCAAGACGCATGGCTGCAGTCATCAAAAACAATGGTTATGCAATCAAGTATTAACTCTTGTGTGTATCATGTGTTTAAAGCAAACAGAAAAGAAAACATGGAATGCTTAAAAGTAGTGTTTTTGGCGGTACAATGCCATAGCTATTGATGTAAGAATTTGAGTAATTTTGGTTATTATCAAGAAAACCATGGAAAATGAATAGTTCTTAGTTCTTAAATTAAACTCTCATGAGCTATTTTTGTTGTTATCATTATAATTGTCCAAACAAATGTACCTTTAGTTGAGCCAGGCATTAAAATTAACAAGAAATTGAAGAAAACAAGGGTGGTCTAATAATTTTTTCCATGACTGTATACATTATATATATATATTTATATATATATATATATATATATATATATATATAAAACCAAAGTAGGAAAACTTTGACAAAAATTGATAACTTCATGTGGTGATGTATCATCAAACACTCAAACGCTTAATAAAACAGTAGAAAAAACATGTATAGAGGGGATCTTTTTTATTAGGGATGACAGTGCTACAGTGCCCTACATTTAAATAAGGGAGAAGACACAAATGAGCTTGTACACAAATAAAGTAACAATGTCATAATTCAGCATCACCTTTAGATTGCCATAGATATGCCTTTATTCTGTTATGTGTTGACTGTGCTTTGAGGATGACAAAAGATAGAAAATCTGATCTTTTCTAACAACTGGTGAACCCACGGTGCAGCAACAGGCACAGCTTACTGCAACCCTCTACCCTGCACTCTAACCACTCACCCACTTATCTTAGTTAACCATTAAATAGTGCAGTATTTGACATGTGTTAATTCACGGTTATTCCAGTGTTATTTAAAAAAAGGTCTCAATATGTGTCTAGAACAAGGACTTAATTTATTACAGATCAAGACGAATTTGATGTGTAACATGCAGTTCACAAGGGGTCTTTCTGAAGCCCGTCGGAATCTTCTCTGAGACGCAGCTAAGGTAAGCTTGACCGTAAGCCTACCCGGGACCAGGCTTGTCGCTCTGGCTGATTTACCATGGTTACCAAGCCGGGCTAGCTGTAAGCCTCATTAGTAGAACCAAACTCTCACTAAAGTTAGCGGGGCTAATCAAAATAAGTAAAGCTTTGAGCTAAGCCAGCTTCATGGAATACCCCCCAGCACATGTAACTGGAAAAAAGTGTTGTCTTAAAGGAAACAAAATCTTCAGGTTACATGTACAATTTGTTGCTGTTATATTTACTTTAATCAAGTCCTGAATAGCTCTGAGAGTTAAAGGGGCTGTTTACATGGAAACTCCTGACTTGAAGACGCAAAGATTCTTCCTTTGCGTTTTCAAATTCTTCTGCGTTTAGATGACAACGCTCAGAGACGAGTTAATCCCCTGTAAATCCGCTGTAGTGTGCATGCCGGTTCAGTAGATGGCGGTGTAGGTCTGCAGAGATGCAGCGCTGCTACAACACACGAACGAAGAAGAAAACCTTTCACAAACAACAATGGCGAATAGACGCACAGAGAAGCAGGAGTTTCTTTTTTGGACAACAAATCAGTTCGGACAACAAATCTGTCTGGATAGTTTTTTCTGGATAACAAACCGAGCACGGTAAGACGCTCACACGTTACTCGGCGGACGGCCGAAGCTGCTGTTGTTCCTGGTATGCGTGCGCAGCCTCCATGTGAAAAAGTACTGCGCACGCGGTGACGTCAGCGTTTCCCCCTGAAACGCTCTGCTCTGTGTTTACACGAGGCTGGATGGAGGAGCGGATTCAAATCTTTCCACTCTGGGGAGCATTTTCAAAGTTTGCGTTTTAGGTGGAAACGCAACGTGGTCTCATCTAAACGAAAGGCCAAAACGCAACAAAATATTTGCGGAATTGACCGTTTTCAGCGTCATGTAAACAGCCCCAAAGTAGCAATTAATACAAGCATGGTGGACTGTAAGCAGAGAGGGGGTGGCTCTTGGATGCCAGAGTTCACTGATCAACCTCTTTGTCATGAGGGCTGATTGAATGAAACACCTATGATGGGACCTATGATGGGACCACCTGATGACCCCAGCGATTTTCTGGCTCTTGCTGCCCATCAGTCTATGCAGTGGAGTTGGAGGGCCAGCAAGAAGTAATGTGGTAGAGTAGATAGCATCAGTATTGACCCAATAGCTTGCATGTACGGAGCCTGAGTCAGTACATGGTGACATGCAGAAGGAATTTCTGAGATGTTGCATTCAGAATCAACTTACACCCATGTTTGTAAGGACTGAAGAAAAGCCAGGTGACCTAGGAAAATGTGATGCCTCCACAGCCTCTGTTGTTGCTGTTATGGAAGCATAACAAAGTACAGTTTTTGATCCTCTGGTAAACTTCCCTGGTAAAGTTGTGTGTGTAATGTCTTGTTGTTCCTGCTTTATTCTGAAAGTCTCACCTTCATCTCTCATTTCAGGTTTTTATCCGCCCTCCCCTCTGTCTCCCTTATTGTTGATTCTCATTAAGCCTTGTGTGTACATAAACCCTGCTTCCTCTTTGGTACTCTGACAGATTCTCTATGTACCCTTTGTCATCAATTTCCAGCATCATTCCTCAAGTGTCCCTTTGTATTTCTGACAAGTATATTTTTTGACCTCTCATTTTGGTTTTCTACTTTGTTCCTGTTCAGCTTTGTGACCTCTTTAAATTAATTTCACATTGTAAGGGAGAAAAGCAGCTAAAAGTGTCCAACATGATATTTTCCCTGAGCACCTTGCAAAACATGCAGGGATCATCCATAGCACTATGGGGGACAGATGTTCAAGATATTGGGGTAAATACGGTACACTTAAAAGGAAAAGTTATCAAATATATGTAAGCAAAATGCATGAGAATCATAAACTGTCCCTTAAACAAGCATAGAGGAATGTAGTAAATAACATCTCAGGATCTAAACAAGTGTTACATTTGACATCTTTACTAAAGGGGCTTCGGGTGGTATTGAACTTTCATATTGAGTGCAGCCTCTAAAAAGGAGCTTTTGGAGCAGGTATAGTTGCCTGGCTGTGTTGGCTTGTGCAATCCTGTCTGCCCTTTTACTCACCCCTCATGAAGGGCAGCTGCCAGCCAATCAGCTGCCCAGCAGGGTGAACAAGTTGGACCTCGTCCTTGGAAGCTGAGGAGGCAGACGAGAGGCAGGCTGCATTACAGATAGTTAGTATGTGTCCAGTTTTGTAAGTCTCTACAGCTGCAAAATGCCTCAGGAGGTTTTTTAAGACAGAGGTTGTCCTATTTAACCCAAGGTTGGAGTTTTGGTTAGAGAATTGATTTTATCAGTTAGGTCACAATAGAATATGTAGATTTGATTGAACTGAAATGTTTGTTAAAAATAGTTAAACCTCTGTTACATCTTTTAAAGTGCTTTGATTGCCGCAGAAATTTCAGACAGTTTTAAAGCTATCAGTAATCCTCAGTTACAGATAGTTTAGATAGCCTAATAGTTTAACGCCTTTTCGCCAGTTCTCCAGTTGACCAGTTTTAGATAGGGGTGGGCGATACTGGGAATTTTGGTATAGATCCAATACCAAGTAAATACAGGGCTAGTATAGCCGATACCGATACCAATGCTTTTTACATAAAATGTAATGAACATTGAATAATTTTGTAATTTTGCCTTGAGTTGGTTGATTATGATTATGGTAAAACACAGTACAAAGATTTTAGGCACTAAAAATGCTTTTTATTGATGAACCACAACAATAGAACAAAATTTTAACTGCATAAAAGTAATAAATTATTCCACGTTTAAGAAAAAAATCACAAGTGCAAAATAACAAAAAAGCAGCAATGTAAAAAAATATATAAATATAACAATGTCAACATCACAACAAAAAATACCTTCCATTGCACAAATAAAGTGCAAACTACACTTAACCTTAACCTTTGGCTTTCTGCTCACAAAGCCCTCTCTTTGGTTGCCCTTTTGGCTCCGTTTCCATATTGACAACAGATTTATAGGTTTTTGTTCAGGAACAGTAACATGTTGACATAGAGGGAGAGAGGTGCACCGTTTAGAAGTGGTGGTCGGAGCGGAGGAAGGAAAGGAAAGATGACATAAGAGAAACTGCAGTATGGATCTCATCATGCTAGTATTGATCCGATACCAATACTCAGCTTGGTATCGATACTATCGATATTAAGATCGATACGCCCACCCCTAGTTTTAGATAACATTATTTAAAGTAATACATGAAGTTACTATTACACGCTTACAAAATAAGAAGAGTCACATGTCAGAGAACTTCAGCCTGACCAATTATTATATGTATGATTTTATTTTAATTATATAAATGAAATGCACAGCTAATAGATGTCTGCTTTAAACTTTGACTCTTACAACCAAGTCTATGGCTGCTAATCTGAAGCTCTGCAGTCTAATGACATGATAACAGATGATAATCCTTATAGCTGCAAATATGCTCACAGACTGATGATGAACAGGACAGAGACACACTGCTAAAAACACAGATTATGTTTCCAAAAAAAAAAACCTCCACCACAGTAGTTTCAATGAGACAAGACACAATTTAGAACTTCCATTTCAATTTATTGTTGCTCTTATCCTTTCATCCTAAAACAGAGATATTCCAACTGCATGATGCAGTACTCTCCAGCACACTCAAATGTCTCCGTTTACTTTTAGTGTCCACACTCAGGTCTGTGTGGATGAGACAACATGGAGGACAGCATCTTGAAACAGTGCCTTTTATGTTCCATAGCAACAAAATGAAGTGACATGGGGCAGATTTGTTTTTTATACTGTGGAAAAAGTTAATCTATGAAGGACTATTGTGTTATGTCACCAATTCTACTAATGTAGTTCTGTAACTACTCTAATGACTGACTTTGTAACACCCAACACTATTTACTAGCACAAATCACTGGGACACAGGGCCACTCTTTGAACAGTGACACTCATCCAGCATACAATCTTTAAAGCTAGGGATGTAACTTGGAAAAAAAAAACTGCTGGAAAGTTATTTTACTCCCTCCTCCTTTCCATGTTATGCTAGTGGCCCTTTCCTTTTCACCCACCAATGCACTGTGTTAGTGTGCCTTCAACTGACATGAGCATTACATCTGAAGAGCCACAAACTAAAAATCCCTTCAAAAAACCTTACATTTCCTGTACACTCTAAACAATTGAAGCTCATTATAGATAGCAAGCACATATACTTTAAAGATCCAATAATAGCATTGTCCCTGAACCAAGCCTTCGTTGGGCAAAAAGTTGGCGTCCTTTGCTTTATTTTCTAAAGGATTAGTACAGAGCTAGGAGGGTCTCATGATCTCTCATGTGGCTTCAGTAATTGACCATTTGGATGTGAAGTCACACTCCATTCCATTTTGTCTGGCCGACAAAAATGATGCCATCCTGCATGTTACTTGATGGACACTTAGGTTAAGTGAATCTAAATGTCCCTGTGTTGAACTTTACCCTACAAATCCAATCATAATTATCTACTGCCTTGTGGTGGACTTTGTTAACAAAGCTTTATGTCACTTTATATACGTGTGTCATTCTAAGAAGCTTAAACTATCATTTGCAACAGAAGCACTTAGTAGGGTATTATCAATGTTAGGATTCATTGGGTAAATTTGTAATTTAAAACATGATCTTTGGGGCAAGTGACACAAAGATAAACCGCCGCTTTAGCAGCTTTATTATAAAAGAAAAACAACTACAATCTGATGGTAAACTGAAATCTTAGGGCTAGGTCACTAGAAAATTTTACTCTTTGTAAATATTCAAGATTGTTGTGTAATGCAAGTAATGGCAAGGGTTAAAGCCAGAAGCAATGCTCCTTCGAATATTCTTCAACCTTAAGTCTCTGTGTTTTGTTTTAACAACAGTATTTCAAACCAGATATCTGGCCTCCCCCTCAGTTCTCCTCTCCACTTATTTACACTGTCCTCTTGCCATCAGTATGAGACAACTGCAGCGCTGTTATCATGACATCCAACCCAAATCTGTCTATTCTTCCCAGAGATTATGTGGAGCACAATGTTCCAAAAAATGAACACCTTGTTTAGCATCAGTGCGGAACAACAACCAGGATTCCCAAAACTGAATGAGAGTGATTAGGGATTCATTTCTGTCACCTGAAGTTACGCCTTCAGAAAATTACTAATGAGAGCACACATTTTTTTCCTGGAGTTAATGTGAACCCCTCTGGAAACTGGTTATCCAAGTGTCCAGGCTCATGTAAGGTTGTTCTGTGTCTTTTAAATCCGTTGTAACTCCTCTGTTTCTTAATGACGGATTAGACTTCTCATAGTGTAACTGCCCATCCAGCAATAATCTGCACACACATACACACACACAAATGCACTGTTAGCTGGGGGAGGCAACATGCCAGAAGGAGGGAGAAAGGGAAGGAGGGATGGTGGAGAGATGCAGGGACGCAAAGATGTACAGTCTCTGTAAGTAAATTATTAGCTTGCATAACAGTAGGAAGTTTACCCTTAAATCAGGGTGCAATAGCATGGAAGAAGTGTGTCTACAGGATCTATGCCCATCCGTCAAGTTTTCCTCAGATACTACAGTTTAAGATGAGGCTTTCCTGAACACTGCTTTCTATATTTACTGCCACATCATAGTGTTGTCTTTATCAACCTTGACATTTCTCTCTGATGCCAAAGGGAAGTAACAAGAAGGAAATAAAGTTTCTCAGCGTGAGCATAAGCAGCCAAAACAAACCCACTGCAACGCTATTTTAGCTCGATTTTTTAAGGGTCTGTTGTAGTTCTTACCAAGACTTTTTGAAACCAGGTTTCAATAATATATGTTAATTATATTTAATAATATCTCCCAATATTTTAAGAAATGCTTGATTTTTCTTTGTGATCCATCTTTTGTTTCTTTCACATTTTGCTCACACTGAAGAGGATCTTAATGTGTATTACATTTCAACAATTATGTTCATGAATAATGAAAGATTCTGACAAAAGAAAAACTACTGTAATAAATGTGACGGGGCCATTATTAGTTCAGCTTTAATTAAATAGTGTTTTTTGTTTCCTCTGATAACCTGTCCAGCACACAGCAGATGGATACAAAACCTTTCCATCCCAGCACACAACACATGGATTTTGCCATCCAAAGGTAAAACACTAAAAAATATATTCATTTTCATTTGAAAAAAAAAAAAATAAAAAAAAAATCCTAAACTTTCCAATAATTGTCTCAGATGAACTTTATGTTTGACTGCTGAAATCAGTCTTTTCCCCCCAGACTTTATCCTGCTGCCCCCCTGTAACTCTACACGGCTCTACCCCACAATTTACTGACAGAAGGGCTTTCTGCTATAAGGGGCAAGTGTGGGCAAGCAAGAAAGGAAGATTTCAGGTAAGGTCATGTTACTTGTGTTGCACATCTTGCAATGTGACTATGCACGCTGCAATTGTGATGTTAGGCCTACTGTTCAGCTCTGCTGAATCAGTTCACAGGAAAGTTCACAATTAAGCAGCTGCAAAGTTGGTTATTTGCAAGTGAAATGTCCACATTAAGGTGCATTGGGCTGCTTCACTCGAAGCTGATGTAGTGCATGATATACACCTGAGAACACATTGAAAAACTTCAATCATCTCTGGTTTGTACATTTTGGACTTTTGTAGACATAGTTTTGCAACATTGCTAACTGTACAGACTCTATGAAGATGCAAGTAATCCATTTACAGTCACAGAAATACCAAGACTCACATTTTGTTGGTGACTATAGAGAAATATAACATCCATGATCCATTTGAAAAATCTATTTACAATACATTATCTGGAAAAGGGGAATTTGAATTAACATAAGCTTCACACTGATGTTATATGTACATTAGTGCATGCAAACAAGATTAAGATAATAGAGAGCAAACCCGCACAAATCGGCACATAAGCAATGTTACAGGGATCATTTAGATCAAAGCACCGCTGTGTCTACATTCAGCCTCACAGAGCATCGAGCTCAGCTGAAGCTACTTAATCTGTCTGAGTCTTTTCTCTACCTGCAGGAATAAAAAGGATTTGTTTTTAGCCATTAAAACACTTTTCTCAGGTCACCTTGGGGTTAAACTGGTCTTATGTGCAGACACAGGAAACAGCACACACACATACACAGTCTTACGTTGTTGACCAAGTGTGACGGGCAGACAGTTTTCTGTCCCTCTGAGATAGTCATACGTGATGCACAGGGCTGCACACTAAACTAAAAACACAGTTATTCACAAAAACAAGAGAAGAATCCACAAAAGCATAGAGGAAAACAAATGAATACCCATGTTCAAGGCCGCCCATTAGAGGGATAAAGGGTAAACCCTTTTAGGTCCCAGAATCATGCAAGAACCTATGTAGAGAGTGTATACTCTCTCAGTTTACCCTTTTTAAAACCTAAGCACTTAGAAATTACTTGTATAACCAATAAATGAATACATTTTTATTTTGTCCCTTTGAATCATGGGCCTTCTCTTTTTAAAATAGTATGAATCTTTGATTTGTACTGGTGTTGTTCAAGGGCCTGGAGTATCAAAAAAGACAGTTTAGTCATGCCATATGGCAAAACCATGTAAATGTTTAGTAATAAAGGGGGAATTCAAAGGCAATAAAAAAAAAGCTAAGAAGTCTTTTTAGGGGTTTCCAATTAGAGTCCTGCGCAGGACTGATTTCTTAGGCCCCCTCCACACTGAATGGGACTATGCGACCTCAGAGACCACTCCCCAAGAAAAATCTATGTACAGCCACGATGGGGCAGAGTTTACCTTCCGGCTATGTGATGGCTGCAATCAAGGCGAGTACATCACTCATTGCTCGGTCGCCAAAGTTGAAAAAAGCTGTGGTTTTTATGTAAAGTTGCGTGTAGCTGTACGCAACAGTCAATCAGCATTGTGTGGGTGTGTGACAGTACTTGTGACAGCCAGTTTTTATTCTGGCTCACAGAGTAACAATCCATGTCCTTGTGGGAAACATCAGTTAGTGAGTACATTAGTTCTGCCTAGACTGACTGCAGAGAACTTACAGACAATGCTGCTAGCAGCAGTGTTTTGTGGTAGGTAGGGGAGTGAAAAGGATCTAGTTGGAATAATGTCAGCTTATACATCCTACTATATGATAAATTATATTATAGCGGTGAAACTCTAACAGACGTGACGTCACTAAGTGATGACTACAGTGACCAAAATGAGGTTTTTATGGACACTTGATGCAACTTCAGTGGGTGACGTTAATTATGGTCACAAAGTCACCTTCGGTGTAAACACAGCTTTAATCATGCTCCTGCCCAGCTCCTGTTGGATTTCTGACCATTACCACTCCTCCCATGATGTTGGGTTGTCAGAGGAAACAAAAAACAGTATTTTCTTTAAAATTGAACTTAAAATGGCCCCGTCACATGTCATTCATGTTCACTCTATTCTAACTGGTGTTTGCTGGTGTTGTTCTTGAATACTTTTCATTAAGTATTTAATCCAAAACAAAATCTGATGAGCAACATCTGACACTACAGTAAAAAAACAAACAAACAAACAAAAAAAAAACAGGTTAACGGTATAAAGTAAGTTTAAACTGAGGATCTTGAGCTCAGCTGGATTTTCCAAAAAATGTGTTTTCAGAGACCTAACGCCCTGTTTGTGTGCACAAAATACTAAAGCAAAAATAAAAGCAACATTTTCCAAAAATACCTCCCCATGTGTGGAGCAGATTAAGCTGTATGAAAAGCATTGATAAGAGTGAAAACAAGGTCTGCACACCAGAAGCTGCTCTAAAGTTCAGTAATGCAGATTATCACCAAAGACGTGACGTGTTGGACCCAGTGTTGTTGGTGTGGGGATACATTTTTTCATTACATAAGAGAGAAAACAAATCAGGAACAGTAATAATGACAAAAACATGAAGGAACAAGCTAATAAGAGTCAGGTGTGGCGGAAGATGTCCAGGGAACCGCAGCTAATTAAGAGGGAAGTCACATGTGTGTTGAGCTTAGGGGCATACAGAGGACACCTGTGATCAGGTGAGGAATCCTAACTGCACACACACACACAAGAGAGAAAGGGAACAGGAAGGACATGGAGGGAGAGATGGAGAGATGGAGATCAGGTCACAGTCAGGAACAGAGTTCAGAAAGCCTCGAGGCTTACGTCAAGGGTTGAGTGCACAGTTCAGAGCCACTGACAACACTTGGAGCATTTTTGAACCCAGTTTCAATAAGCTATCAGAAGTAAACACCTGGGACAGTAAATATGTCAAGGAAAAGAGGAGTACAAGTGAGCAGTGTTAAAGAAAGGTTTCTTTGTGTTTAAGTGTGAGAAAATTCACAGAGGACTTTTATAATTTTAGAAAACTACACATGCTTGAGTACAACAGGACGTGATACAATATGACAAGTTATTTATTTATTTCCCTTCATCAAAGGAAAATTGTTGAGTCCTTAAGGTGCTGCATGTTGTAATTCTTGCCCATTTAATTTCTATTGTATTTGTATCATAATTTAATGTATATATCAGATAACTATACTGTGTATAACGACGGGGTCTACAACACAGTTTCTGCATGATCATGACTTGACCCAACAGTCATTGGGGGTAGAGACCAGTCATCCATGAAAATCGTTTGGTTCGTCTTGTGTAGTGTGTCATGATGACCAACAACAACAGACCAGTCTGGGACACCACATGACATCCAACAAAGTCTTGCAGGTTTAAATTTTGTCCTGCCTCCTACAATTTATTACTCCATGCTGGAGACGTCAACCAATGAGATTACAGGGAGCTCTAAATGTGCAGATGTAAACAAACAGAGGTTGAAGCCTGAGAGCTAAGAACTAAAAGGCAGATGAAAATTGTGCAAAGCTCTGACAAAACTGGGCAACTATGGAGTTATAATCAGTCACATGATTTTAGGCACACATTTTCTGCCTTGCAGATCCACACACAAATGCACTCTGATCCACAAACATGCCAGTTTCGAAGCAATGTCCTGCATTTCACACTCCACAGCAGCAGGTGGCACTGTTAATTCAAATTAAGTATGCTGATTAGGCTAACTGAACTTTTTATTCTGTTTTAACTTGATTAAATTAAACTAAACTAAAGTATGGCCACATATAGTGTTAATAAATTGATATGTCTTGATCTTAAGATGGAAATTTGAGGTAAAAACAAGTACACAATGGTATTGGTTAAATACATATACATAAATACCGATTTATAGCTGCTTTGTGAACAAATCAGTGCTTAATTCCCTCGACGTCTTTGCCTAATTTCATAAAGGAATTAGTAGTGCCTCGAAAAAAATGTTTGTGCTAATGATCACAATTAATTTCTTCTAAACTTTTTACAATAAAAGCCCCCTTTTAAGTGCTTGTCTTAAAATCGTTCGATGTGAAGCAGTGAAAGCTCGGCATTTGTTGTACCTGCAGAAACTGAATACGACTTCTCAGACTGTGCCAAGACAAGTGTGTGTGGACTGAGGATGTTTTCACCTCAAATCTCCATCTTAAGATCAAGATATATCAAGTTAGTAATGTTAGGTGTGTCAATAGTTTAGTTTAATTTAATCAAGTTAGAAACAGAATAAAAAGTTGAGTTAACCTAATCACTAGCCTTAAATTGAATCAACAGTGCCACCTCCTGCTGTGGAGTGTGAATTGCAGGACATCGATTCGAAACTTTACTGGCATGTGTATATAGGTCAGAGTACATTTGTGTACGGATCACAGTGCATTTATGTGTGGATCTGCAAGGCGGAAATAAGTGCCAAAAGCCATGTGACATTGGTAAAATTGTGTCATGTCACAGTTTTTTTGTAGTTGTAGAATTGTTGTTTTGGGACTTTTTCATTTGTTTCTGAAGCACGATGTATTTGTATGATGGGTATAATTTTTATTTGCAAAACAAAATGCATTTGTGAATGATGTTTGGTATTTGCATACCACAGTGAGTTAGTTTGTGAATTGTTAGGTATGAGTACAACATGTTTTGTGTGCTTGTGGGGTTACGTCATGATTCTAACTCCATAAGCAGCACGGTGACACAGCAGGTATTGCATGTGCCTCATATCAAGACTGTTGATGATTCGATCACTGGGCCTTTCTGTGTGGAGTTAGCATATTCCCCCTTTGCATGCATGGGTTCTTTCTGGGCACTCCAGCTTCCTCCCACAAACCAAAAAACATTAGGTTAGTTGATGACTCATTAGGTAGGAATCTGATCATGAATGGTTGTTGCTCAAGCCACATTATTACTACCTCCAATCACAGCACAATTCAGGAAAAATAAATCACACCTACAACTCTTTGGCTTCATTTTCTCTACAACCCACCACCAAGAGAGAGGGAAATATTGGAGAGATTAAATAAGTAATATCATTGAGTTGTGGCTCATGTGTGGCCCAAACCATGGAGGTTGACAGGTTGACAGGCCATGGATAATTAGTGTTCCATTTCACCACTACATTTTATAGTTTGGTCTGTACCCTGGCAGGATCATTCAAATCCTCAAATATAACTGTGACACTAAATACACAGGACACTGTATGAATTATGCTGATGTCAGAATAAGTCATATTACATTTAAATAATGGAAACATTAGACACCTCTGGACAATGTGCACAAAACCATAACCTCATTGATTACAAAATTCATTTATTATGGGATATAAAAGCAAAAAATAGATGCCCAAATCCACTAAACAAAACATACTACACAACATACTGCATGCTGTAAAAAGTAGGCCTCAACTGTCATGAAAAAATAGGTCATTTTTTGTTTAAACAGGTATACTGTCTTGCCTTCTCATTGATACCATCTCTAAACAATGAACATTGTCTTACTGTACACTATACCATCCCACACTTCAATAAGTTGTAAAAAATAAACCAAATTGTAAAAAGGCAACAATATAACATTTAATTATCTGTTTCAAAACAAAGTTAACGCTGCTGCAGGTATAAAAAAAGCATTATCAGACCCAACCCACTCTCCACCTACATTTGCTCCTTTTTTTATCACTAAAGCTTTGCTCTGCTAATATGATCTTACCAAATATTAACAACTCTTCTGGGGGTCTTTGCACTAAAGTTCAGGAAAATATGACACCCAAGTGAGGATTCAGGTGACGCAAATTACCAAAGCATCTGCCACAGTGACCTAAGCAATCCAAAACAAGCCACGCAAGAGCAGTTAAAAAGCCTTTCATCTAATTAGTTATTATATCAGAAGGTTTATATCCCAAACCTCTCAACACAGCTCCAGCCAAATTGGTTTTTAGTGACTCATCTGGCAAGTCAATTGTCACCTGAAACAGATAAAAGAATCACAGCTCGCTCTGACATTCAGGGCAGAAATTTTCCAACTTACGTGTTAAAGTTGAATACCCATGAATCACAGACACCACAGAGGAAGTAATCATTGACAGAGAGCATTTATGTCCCACTGTGTGGAGACTTATTGAAACCTTTTTAAAGCCCAGGGCTCAGGATAGTTGCAACCCTATCAGCACAAAACAACCCATCTTCGAGTCTGCAACAGGAAGACACGCACAAAAGAACAAACAGACGCAGGTGTGCCCGAACAGAAATCCATATATTACTGTTCATTATGTCAAACCTCACAGGATACAAATGGAAGCACTTAGATGCCGAGTGTCTCTAAAACCCAAGAACAACTTCTCATCTCAACGGATTTAGCACACTTTAGTCAAAGCTCTGCTAGCACTCCTTTTTTTTTTGCCAGTCTTCAGCAACAGATGATCCTTCTTCTCATACTATCGGACACTCTAATCCCATCTGATCCAGCTGAAAAAAAATGTAATCAATGCCTGGGTGCTTCATGTAAACACAAAAAAGTATTTGCACCTCAAAACACAAGGACACCGTAAAAAGTAATAAAAAGTAGAAATTGAATGATGAGAGCCTTCTCTCAAGCCAACAAAAGCCGCACAACAGAGGTCAACACCTTTCTGAGTATGAGAGCTAACAAAGGGTAACAGGGCTCGAGAGTGCGACCAAAATTTGTAAGAGTGCGCCTAACATATTTTGTTCGTCCCACCGGTGCACCTGGCGCTCCCTGAGTGAAAACAATGGAAGTTGAGAAAGCACATTTCAATATACCTACAAATGTAGGTATATTGTTGACATAGGTAACTGCAGTAGCGGAAAATCCACCAAAACACAGCGCCTGCTTCCTCTGTCTCTCCGTTTTACCGCAGGGCCAGCACATGCACGCACAAACACACGGCCCTCTGTAATCATCCATTCAGCTGTTAGCATGCAAATGAGCCCAGAGAGTCGTGTCAGATTACAGCACGGAGGGTAACTCCGAAAAAACAACGAAGCTCTGCCGAATTCATTATGGAGACTGTCAGATAGCTAATAATTAACGACAATAACAAGTAAAACAAAGTAAAGTTTAATATAACATCTATATTTGCTCAGTCTTTTCTCCTGTTAAGGGGGAAGTTTCTCAGTCACACAGGCACAGAGGTGAGTGTTCAAGTCTACTGAGGACAAATGACCTGACTGACAGACCCCGACTGTACATAAAGTTGGGCTGTAAATTAAAAAAAAAAAAAAGGCAAAAAAAGAGAAAGAAATAAGGCAAAAAGTCATAAAATGTTCTGCATTAAATGTTTTCATAAATTAGTTTGAGAATTGCTTTTTAATATTTATCTTAGTTTCAGTTTTTTAAATATTGACTATAGTGTGTAAAGTCTTAGTCTGGGTTCAAATTTATGGAGAATATGACCATCCAGTTCAATGTTATGTTGTTGTTTGTTAAAATCTGGATATTTATACCATTTTTCAGTTCAGTTTAGCACCCTAAACAGTTCTTTTAATTTGAAATATTTTATTTAACTTGAGATGTTTGAGTTTGAAATATTACATTTCAGTTCAGTAAAGCACTAAACACTTTATAATGCTCTGTTTTTCTTTTAATACTTTTGCTTCAAATAAAGACATTTATTTCTTTACATCTTATTCTTGTTTACAAAGCATTTACATTATTAAAAGTTATGGAGAGGGATAAGATGGTGACCATATGGCGTAAAAGGTGACACTGAAAAATTTGGGTGCACCTAATTTTTGTGCTGGTGCACCTTAAAAACATTTTTAGGTGCACCTTTGCAACCAATGCAAAAAGTTAGTCTAGAGCCCTGGGTAAGTAGTATTGATTTGATTTATTTAAACATTTTATTTAACTAGAAAAGCTTCATTGAGATGAAGAACCTCATTTAAGAGTGTCCTGGCCAAGACGAGCAGCAGAACAAAAACTATGGAGAGCTACTTGTTTGATTTAATGTTTCTGAGTTCCTGGAATTTATTTTGGCCATTCAGCTACAAAATACAAGGTTAAACTGCCTGGTGATAGCACAGAGTTATAATGTCATTAATAACAGGATTCAGCCCTATATAAGTCATCCACCTTTGAAATATAGAGTTATAACACAAAGTAAACTAGAAAAGCACTCTGAGAGTGCAGTCCTCTGCCGAGCAGCTCAGTTCTTTCCATAATTTATGATCCCCCCTATGATGGACAATTTTTTGTATTGGCATGATCAGCAACCTTGTTTCGAGTGATAAAATGGCACATCTGGAGGAAATGCAAGCAAGAAGAGCTGCCGCATATGTCTCTATGACATGAACAGGTTCACAGTAATGTTATGAGTTTTTGCGAGTTGTAGAGGACTGGGATGTTCATTGCAATTTTGGGAGACTGCTGACTTAATTTATCTTAGAAACCAAGGCACCAGGAACAGTGTCAGACCTTCTCCATTGTCAAAACTTTTCTAGCTATCTGCTGTGTCTGTGAGATGAACTGCATGCGCAGCTGTCACTGCTGATTGGCTGTTCACCATGACAAGGCTCTGCATGCAACCAGAGCATGTAACCAATTGGATGGTATTATGCATGGGACAAAATACAGCACAGTATTTTTGCATCCAGACAAAGATGTGGATCAACACCAAAACGTAATGGCTTCTTCCTTGGACCAAACCCCACCTGTTAAGGTGGTAACCCACCATGTAAGTTAATTTACTTCTTCTTGTCCACACTAAAGTCCTGTTTGATAACGTCTGATTCAACGCTGTGAGAAGAGGCCCTGGATGTTGGTTAGTAGGTCTATTGGTGTGTGGTGTGCTGTCTCTTTCTCTGTGGCACACCACACACTAAGAAGAGAACTGTTAAATCAATCATTATTTTGACTTCATGTGAGGGGTTTCAAGATTAAGGTTCATATTTTCAAAGTCCTTGTGTATGTGTGGCCTCATCGTTGGATACAAAGTCTACATTAAACCATAGAGTACTTGAAATCATTACAAAGACAATATTATATTGATTCATCTGAGTCATCCGAATCTGAGTCCTGACTTCTTTGATCTTTAATTTGTGTGCATATGCAGTGATGTCGTCATCTGATTTACAACTCATTCAACTGTACGACACTGGAGCAGTCTGTTCTGTTCTCTGGGTGCTCTTTCAATAAGAAAATGTCAGGAATTATTATTGGACTTTTCAAATCACTAAATTGGTTTCCATCTACTGTCTTTGTCTTCTTCCTGTCTCATTAGAAGCACCCCTTTTCCCCATCTCCTACTTTTCTGTCTTTTTATGTCTTCTTCTGGGTGAAATTAGTTTAATAAAGCAGGCTGGTGTGCAACTGCTTTTGCCTGAGAATCATATTAGAGTTTGAAATGAATATGACTGTGAAGCTCTGAGTATATTTGTGTTCGTCTGTTGAGAGTAGTGCAGACTAATGCAGAGGAAAGCAAATGGATGAGTAAACAAATCAAATGTAACAGGGTTAAACATTTCTAATCAAATGCACAACTCAGAAGTGATATAAGAGTGAATTCACCAATAAAAACACTTCCAAATGATGCAACTGAAACTTGACTTTACAACAGAGGACTACAATTTGCTGGCACAACATAATGTACACAAAATAAATGAAATTGTTCCCTATCTTGAGCTTGCTTTATCCTCATAGCCCTGTGATTTTGTGGCACTTAACTGATCCAAATCCTGTGAAAATGGCATAGCTATACAACTGAATATACAAGAGAGCATAATTCCAACAACAAAAACCCAATCTAATCATTTTCAGAAGCTGTAAAGCCAGCAGGTATGAGAACTCTTTTTTTCAAATCTATAATACAATCAGAGAAGCTGCAGTTGACTCATGTTGGATTTGTGTTACATGCAGGTTTAACCCTTCGGGATCTCTGCGTGTTTTGGCTCTTTTATTATACTACGACTTTGCCTTGAGTGTTTTTGCCTATGAGTGTTATCTCAATACACTTTAGAATAAAGCAGGCTGAAACTATAATCTTCATTTTATAGACACACATATATGCATAGATTAGATTAGAGTTGATTAGATAGTACTTTATTAATTGCTTTGGGAAAATTCCCTCAGGGAAATTAAGAATCAGTAGCAGTTCACTGCTACAGCAACATCCCTCCTTTATTCTTACTGATTCATCATTTCAGCCAGCTCTGTAAGTTCTTTTTACAGTGCACAGGGATGAATGGGGCTCTCTCTGGTCTACAGAGACCATGACCAGAGACCAGCACCTGTATATGGTGAGAAGTTAGCACAGATGCTATCACACCCTGTAGCTGAGGATATAGTGGTTTAGGTGGATGGGAGATTGCAACACATTGCACCAAATGCATTTTAATGGTTTATCTTGTAGTGTTAAATGTCTTGTCTTATCAAAATGGGATCTGGGATCTTTTTAGTTGAGTTAACTCCACTGAAATCACACATTACATTGTGGCATTGACATCATATAGTGTTCAATTATCTGTGGCACAGGTTATTGTCTTTTACAAACACTTCCCCCAAGTGTTTGGTGCTCTAGAGCAGCTGTAAATGGACTGGCTTCATTTAGGTGCTTGCCAGGACTTCACTGTAAAAGGACCACTGAGGCTGTGGTGGGTCCGTAGAGGTAGAAGTGAATCCATGTAAACCAGGTTGTTCACAATCTACTTTTGAGGAATCATCATGTATGAGTGAGGGGGTACTTATAGTATGACAAAAAGACTCAGGGGGTACAAAAGACAAAAAAAGGTTGGGAATTACTTCTTTAAGTCACTTCTAATTGATTTTCAAGCTGAATTGTTTTTTGATTCCCACCTCTAATTTTCCCTGAGGTTGAATCACTAACAGATCTTGCCTAATTGTACTACTTTGTTATCAGACATGAGCAAAAACATAAATTTCACACATCATCTGAATCATTTTGAAGTGTTGGCTGGGCTAACATGCCTGTGTGCAATGCAATGCTGTTTGTAAGGGTCTTGCTTGACTCACCACATTCATACAACTGTGTCCATACTGCAGTCAGCTCTGTCCTCAGCAGCCACATGTTCGCAATTGTTGATTATTCAGCAACATGTCAAAACCTCAGTAGCTTCAACTCAGTTTTTACAAAGTCCCATTAGTCTTTTTCTTTTGGGGATTCTACCTGTTTGGCTTCACTCCCTGCTGCCATGTTTTACTCCGCTGACAGCAGGTGAATCTAATGAAGGCCTGATTTGCTCAAACACAACTTCCTCCCCATGTGATGTCAGCTCTTGTCTTGATCTACCAAACACAAACACCAAGACATTAACCCCAAATAAAACCCATCAACTATTATCACTACAGTAGATATCTATACGGTAGACATTTAAGTGTATAAAAATGTTGTTTTTCTACATTTATCCCATGGACCTGTGCATGTGCAGCTCCTAACAAAGATAGGAATGAAGTAAGATGTATCACTTGTAAGTGGTTTTCTTTGGTCTGCACATGTGGCACAGTTATTTTTCAAGAATTAGATACAGTATATGTGTGTTGATTATGCTGTGGCTGCCCAAAGGGTTGCCTGCAGGCCAGATTTTGCTGTGAATTGAACAGCAGCTTCTCTAGTGTAGGGGAGAGACCGTCATCGAATGACTCAATGAGCATGAAACATTAAAGAGGACATATCATGCTTGTTTCTCCTTTTCACTATGCCAGACTAGGATGCCTGTAAAGCATTTCTGCCCTCAGTACAAGTCATTTAGTTCCTTCATTGCCCCACAATAGCGTTCTCAATATCCTCATTTTAGGCCATTATCAAGCGCTTGTTGAAACGCTTGGTCTCAAGAATGACCTAAAATTACCTCGCAACGTCACAGCCCTTTGTGCTCTGATTGGTCAGTTCTATCGGGGGCTGAGCCAGCCTGTCCTTCTTCTTGTACTGTATTTTCCAGCAGGCTCAAAGCAGCGACTGCATATTGAGTCCCCCTACAGGCCAGAGCTGGTAATGAGTGAATGTGAGCTAGGGAGTTTTATACCCCTGCTTCTGGATGTGTTCCTCGGTGACGGTTTGGGGCTGACGGACATCACAGAGGAGGAAGTGTTTTATCAGATTACTCCAATAAAAAGAAAGGTACCTCGTGTTGTCATGACGTTTGAAATCTCGCGGACATCTCGCAATGACCTATTTTCAGAGGCATCAAATCTCGTTATAGGATATCAGAAAAAATACAGTTTCTCATTTTTTGAAAATTAAGGGGGTGTAAGGTCTTGTTTTCAAATTTATTCTATTATATGTAAGTATTAAATCATGCATCAGCATGATATGTCTCCTTTAAGTATTTTCTTTGCAAGTGTGACAATGACAGCATGAGTGTATCACAGTGGGCCTTTCCGTGGTCATTGGTATCATAAGATAAGATAAGATAAGATAAGATAAGATAGACCTTTATTAGTCCCACAGGGGGAAATTCCAGAACCATCATCTGAAGATTAGATAATAGATCAGCTATATCCACATGCAAATGAATGATCCATCATTTCAAATGGCTGAAGTCTTTTGTTTGCATACCTTGCTGATAGATGGCTGGATAATCCTTGATGAGAACAGTGTGGATTAAAGAGCTATTTCACTTATACAGCAAAATGAAAAGGACAGCTTTCAAATAGAAGTCAGTCTGTGAACTATAACTATTTTCATGAGAGAGAGTATGCCCAGTTTTAAGTTTAGGTTATGAGTGATAAAATATGGCAAAGGTTGTCATGGAATTTAAATAAATGTAATGCAGTAGATTTTGAAACTTTCTGAATATGAAGAAATAGCACACACAACTTAAAATCTGGAAAGTGTGTGCTCGACACAAAAACAGTTGCAACAACTGGGGTGCTAGTTTGGCGGAGTGGTTAGCAACCAGGCACTCCATGTTCTTGCTTCTGCCAGTCCAGTTTCAAATCCTGCCTGTGACCAGTTTGCAGAGTTTCTTACCCTACTCTCTCACCCCCTTTCACAAACCTATCCACTGCCTCTCTTCTATCAATAAAGTCAAAAAATGCCCAAAAAATAAATAAAAAACAAACAAACAAGCAAAAAAAAAAAACAGTTGCAACAGAGAAAAAAGATCCACACAGAGGCTGCTGCAGTGTCAAACTAAGAAAACTGATTACCACAGACATCTGCAGTAGGGATGCCACAATCAGGATTTTCTTGGTCAAATACTTGTTCGTGAGATTAGACAACACAGATTGTGTGTGTTTTTTTTTTTAAATTGTTATTAACAACTGGCTGAATCGTTTGCTCAGCAAAGCGAAACAGTAAGGAGCAATGCAACAAGTATGCTGCACAAAAACATCTGAGTTTCACAATATAAAAGACTAATACCTTGTTTATATTGATACAGATAAACAGAATTATTGCTAATAGTTTAGTAAATCTAGTCAATACTCTTAAAAATATTAACTTATTAAAACATTGTAACTGATGTAATTGTTTTATAATGACAATAATACAAATTTCACGCCAATCAGCTGTATTTATTCAAGGTTCAAGAAAATCTGTATCACCAACTCTGTAAACAAGATTTAAACACATCATGTTCCTACCTTCATCAAATACTAATTTAACTGAGCCAATCTGAACACATCACAATGTTTTCAACTGGACCTAAAATGAATCATTTAACACAATGGGCATTTGTTAAGAGACAATGTGTCTCTTTTAGCTTAGCTGATAAGCCTTTGTGCTGTTGGTCTCAGCATAAATTTCATTACAGACTCAAACACTGGACTAATGTTGAATTTATTGAACCAAAGACACAGCTTGTCTAAGAGAATGACAGAGTATCAGGAGCATCAGGTGAGGTGATAGCATCGGCAAGTAATTATGAAGTTAATTCATATCTCAACAGATGATTATTGAACAGGGAAATGTTCACACTGTCCCTTCAGAAGAAAAATTCAAAAACACATCCCGTTTTATACAACACATAACATGTGACATGTAATACTGACATGAAAGTGAATTATGGTGACTCCAGCCAGTTTGAATCACGTTTTTCAATTGTATTTTTGATGTAACAGCCTGGATGTCACAGAATTCCTTTCAGCTCAACCAGGAAAAAACAGAAATTTCAATAACTCGTTAGAAGACTCAGAAATAGAAACTGACCCCTGAACTCCACAGAATGGAGCTCAACCCGAGCCAAGAAGCCTGGAACCTTGGGATGATCTTTTACTCTGTTCATTCCTGTTCGCGTGTCATTAAAACAGCTTTTGTCATCTGAAAAACATCCCCAGAGTAGTGCCATTCTCTCTCTGAGCCATACAGAGATGGATGTACACACATGTATAACTAGCAGGCTGGACCCGTGTAATGTTCTCCTTTCGGGGTTATCTAAAAGCACTTTTAATCAGCTTTAGTTGATACAGAAATCTGCTCTCAGACTGCCGACAAAGACCAGGAGGACAGCACATATTGCACTTATATCTTTAAACGGGTTGTCAGTTAGTTATTGCATTCATCTTGAATTTCTTTTGTTAGTTTATAAAGGTCTTCATGGCCAGACACCAAAGTACCTCTGGTTTTGGTTCATGAACCAGGACAGCCTCTCAGATCCACTGATTCCTCTCCGCTGGCTGCTCCACAGAGCAGAACTAAGCATTTGGTCATGCATTTTTTTTTAGCTATTGCACTCCAAAACAGGAACAAACTTCCAGAGGATCTGAGATGTGATGAAAATGTGGAAATCTTTAAACAAAATCAAAAAGCTAATTTATTCAGCTTGGCTCTTATGTAAGTCTTAACCAACTTAATCACTAGTATTTATTTACTTATGGGCTATCACTTCAACCATATAAATATATATATTTTTTACATTTTAAGTATAGTTTGTACTACTTATAACGATGCTATAGTTTTTAAAATTGTTTTATATTTATGTTTATAGACTTTCTCTTAATTTTTAAACTTTTCTTCGCCTCTTATAGAGATCAGTCTGATGATCCTTGGTGTTATTCCTATGTTTCTTGTCTTACATATTTTTCTTTCAGTTATCTTGATTTTACTGTCTTATGCTTTAGCTATCTTGGTGTGCATTATGGTGCGTTCACACCGGACGCTACTTGTACTACCTCAGCGATCACTCTCCATTCAAAGTCAATGTACAGCTGCGATGGGGCGGGGCTAACCCTCCCGCGATGCGACAGCCGCATACAAGACGATCACTTCACTCGTCACTCGAGGTCAAAGTTAAAAAAAGGTTGATCTATTCAGGCAATGTCGTGTGTGGCTGTGCAGCATCAGCCAATCAGCGGTGTGTGTACGTATGACGGTACCCTAGACAGACAGTTATTCATCCGGACTATAGGGCGGATGAGTTCCGTCTAGGCGGAACTAATGTCATTGAGGACATCAGTTCCGCCTAGACGGACCGCGGTAAACTCACAGATAATGCTGCTGCAGGGCATCAGCTGCAGTGTTTTGTGTTTGATAAGTGAGTGAAAAGGATACAGCTGGAATAATGTCCACTTATACATCCTATTATATGATATATGATATAATCGCGGTTAAACTCGAGCGGGCATGACATCACCGTCACCGAGCGACGGCCGACGGCAACGGTGACCAAAATGAGGTATTTATGGACGCGCAACGCTACGTCAGTGGGCGACGCGATTTTGGTCGCTGGGTCGCTTGCGGTGAGAACGCAGCATTAGTCTCCAAATCCTACCTACTACTATAACAATTAAATTGGATTACAACTTCGTAACTGGATCTCTGCTGAGCAGTAAATGTTTTTAGTGCATGTGTAGAATTTTAAAATGCAACCATGTTTGTATGGCATACGCAAAATACATACAGTTTGATTGATTTATTGATTGATCATACAATACAAAACACTTCAAGCATCGAAATACTCAGTGCTAAGTTGTTCAAAAGAGGCTAGGTCTTTAATAGTTCTACCTCTGAGGACTACCGAGGAGAAGAGTCAAACAAAGAGCTTAAGAGTACCTAACATTTGAGTTTTCAACTTTCTTCTAAAAGTAGAAAGTGACTCTATGGATCAAATGGATTTGAGTATTTCATTTCACCACTTGGGAACAACAGAGGAGAAGAGTCTAGCTCATGATTTTCAGCCGTGTTGCAATGGGAACACAAGCCGTCTATTGTAGACCTGGTTGAGGGATTCCAGGTAAACAATCACTTTTATATGATTATAGTAGCACCTTTAGCACAATGGAAGAGATGATGATCAAAACAATAAGGTTATAATACATTCATGACCTGAAACAACAATGTAGATGCCAGAGACAGGACATATTCCAAGAAGAAGGAGGGGATACTTCTGACAAATTTATACTAACATCAGAGGACAAGGCAAATATGAGTGATTTAATATGACTCAGTCTGTTGTGTGATGAAACAAAAACAGAACATGGCTCATTAAGTTTAGACTCTGTGGATAACGGTTGATAAAAGTGGAAAGAGGCATCTTGATAGAAGTAAAGTAAATATACAAAACAGAAAAGGGGCCTTATTGTGTTCTATCATGGGGCTAAAGTTTAGTGAGTTTCTTTATGGCTGAGCAGGTTAATATGTCTTGATGCTCTCTACATTTTAAAAGGTTAACTATCGAGTCGAATGCACTGGAAAACTCAAAAGTAGACTGAGGTCACTTTCATATAAAAAGTTCAGTGGGCTTTGTGCCGTTCATGGGCGAGGTTGCAGCATTTTTCCATTTCTTATCTGGTTCAATGAGCTCTTACACAGTGAAGCAGCAAACAGTGGCGTTTACTCACACAAAGGTTGCTGGAGTAACTCCTCTGTTTGGCAGGGCATTTTCTGTGTGGAGTGGAGCAGGTTTTTTCAAGGTACTGTGGCTCCAGCCCACAGACCAAAAACATGCTTGTTAGGATAATTCAATGTGTATCCTACCTCTCACCAAATGTCAACTCAGATAGACTTCAGCCCCAATCCTCTCCATCCAAACCCTTTTTCTCTGAAAGGGATAAAAAGGTATGGAAATTGGAATGAATAGATTTTGCAGAGCACTTTGTCATCACAGCAGATCAAATACTGACAGTCTTCCTGTTCCTGTCCCTTTGTATGTGACTGTCTTTGTATGTTTTTGAACAGGTTGCAATGTAAAGAAAAATTCAATTGCTCTGTACTTGGGACATATGCAATGACAATAAAGTCTGATTCTGATTCAGGCCCACTTTGTGGAAGTATAGTAGATTTGTTCAGTATTCATTTTAACTGTTCTGGTCTTCTGCTTTCCTCATTATTGGTTAAAAACAAAAACACAATCTTGCTTTGTTGTATAATCAAATGTGCTAACTATGATCACATTGTTGTACCCTGATTGCCCTCAGCTGGCTTCCCTGTTATCTTTTGCAAGGCTAAACAACTGAGAGCAGGCGGCACGGTGGCACAGCAGGTAGTACACATGGCTCACAGCAAGTAGGTTGCTGGTTGGATTCCCGGGTTGGACAGGGGCCTTTCTTTGCGAGGTTTGCATGTTCTTCCCGTGCATGCGTGGGTTCTCTTCAGGCACTCCGGCTTCCTCCCACAGACCCAAAAACATGCTCATTAGGTCAATTGGTGAATCTAAATTGCCCTTAGGTATGAGTGCGAGCATGAGTGGCTGTCTGTCTCTCTATGTTGCCCTGAGATCGACTGCCGACTGGTTCAGGATGTACCTCGCCTCTCGTCCAATGACAGCTGGGATAGGCACCCCGCCCCTGAAAGGGATAAAGGGGTATAGAAAATGATTGAAAGAAAAAGAGAGAGCAGAACAGAAGAAGATCATGGCCTGACAGAACATAAAATCACACATTTGTTTCCTTTCATACTCTAGAGTTGTACATTTAAGCACAGTCTAATTGGCTGTACTTCTTTGTTTTCTTGCACACAAAGAAGTACTTTGTGTGCAAGCTGTTGAAGCTGTTGAAGGGATGGCACTGCTGAAGAGAGAAATATCAATTAAAGTTTGAAAGTTAACTAGATATAGGATCACGGCCACCAATCACTGAAAGGGACAAAGTCAATCCATAAAAGAGTTTACTAGCTTGTCCAAGAGAACACATCAGCAAAGGGGGCTTTTTGACACAGACAGGACTAAAAAGAAAAGAGCAGAAGTAGTTGCAAATGAACAAATATGATAGTTTTGGTAACATAAGGGGCAGAGATTTTGTGCGTGTTTGTGCAGGAGAGTTGGTCCATTTGAGTTCAGATGCCATTTGGGTTATAAAGGTTACCTATCAAGTCTAATGTACAGGGGATCTCAGGGGAGAGTCATCTCAAGTTTTTCTGGAAACAAAAACAACCTCGGATGAAGAGAGAGCTTTAACAGGAAGGGGGAAAAACAGGAAACAGTGGAAAAATACTCTTACTCATAAACACACTTTGGAGACGGCCCACATCTCATCAGTCATCACTGAAGTCATAGAGTTCTAGTGTGTTAACTCCAAACTCATTAAAAACTCATTTCCTTCCTTCCTTAACATCTCCACAGAGGACCTCATTTATTCAATGGAAACTATAGGCCTCCTGATATATCATTTATCTAGAGAAAGCTTTAAAAGAAAACACAGGATTACAATTTTTGAAACTAATGAACTTCCATTAAAATATTAGTACTTTGAGGTGGAAGCAGCAGTTCTTTGTTGCATAGTAAAAGAAAGTAAATAATCGCCTGATTACCTGAGAGGCAGAAACTTTTTTATGCATGTCTTAAGAAAAGACAGCATGAAATCATCCTCCAACGTAGTAAAATAAAAGCAGTTTAACTGTCCTCTTCAGGCTTCTTCTGACCTCTCATATTTTGGTTAAATACTGACTCAGCAGAAGAGAACATGCACAAGGATGCCAGAGGATAAGATGCAGCTCTTTTTCACTCCCCTTTGGAGATGCTTTGATTCGAGAGGGCAGGGAGGAAATAGGAGGTTGTGACAATTTTCTCTGTGCTGATTGGCTGCCCAGTGATGCCTGGTAGGGGGGTTTGGGGGTTTACAAGCTGTGGAGCAGACTATCAAAACAGTCATTGCATCTATGAGCAGAAAACACATGTAGCAGGAGGCTGAGTGGTTGTTTAGTTATAAAACAAAACAAAAAAATGAAACAGTGAAATTTTATAAAGCAACAAATGAAGACGTATTTATTGCTGCTTGTTTGAAAACATAAGCCCCCCCCCCCCCCCTTCTTAAAATGGCAAGAGCCTTACTTTACTTAAAGTTAACAATGCTGGGAAACCTTGAGAATAAATATCAAATAATTTCAGATAAAATTCTCCCCCATATGAAACAATTAAAAATAACCCATCTTTTGACCAGCTTTTATTTATGATTAATTATTTTGATTCTCTTTCAAATGTTGCCCAAGAAAAAACTAAAACCAAAACTACAGTAAGGCATAAAAAAAAATCTAAACCGTAATGAATCTTTCAAATTACACCTTACATCAGGCATTTCCTGAATCAGACTGGTCGACGAGTTCACCGATCAGAAAGCCAATAAAGGGTCAATCAAGGAAAACTAAGACTGATTAGAAAATGAGCCATCATAGTGATGAAAACGTGAGCAGTCTAAGATGTTTCCTTGTCGTAGTTTGCCTTTATGTCAGTGCAGAGGCCCTGAGAAAGTGAAGCCCGTTAAAACAGTCACTTTTCATTTTTCCCAGCCATAAAAATGTAGAGATTATTTCGCTCTGTTCCTCTACTTTTTTGCACATCAAGTCATGTATATGCCACGAAGGAAGATCTGTTTAAATCCAGTCACATCTGAAATCAATTCAGGCCTTTGATAACATCATATCTCCCTCATCTTACTTTCTTTCTCTACACTGTGAGAAAATGAGATGCTGCAAAAAGATATAAAGGGAGAAAGGGAGATAAAGACGCAGGGAGGCACAGAGCAGAGTCGGGATTGCTTTCTATCTGTACATGCGACTTCTTGCCTGTAAGAGACGTCAGTACAGGGTCTTCTGGCGCTCGGGTGATAATCAGTATATATTAAATGAAAGTGATCGCTTTGTAGATATAAAACGGTGCTAATTATGACTCATGGATTCTTTTGAATGACATTTGATCTCAATTTTATTTTCAAATGAACAGCATTCCTCAATTTTCAGTAGGTACAGTGTTATTTAAGTGATCAAACTGAAAGCAACATACACCTTAATCACAGTTCTCAACTTGATCAGATTAAGCATGGCCTCTCATGTACTCTCTTATCCTGGTGTAACCTTAAAATTTCCCTCATTGTTATTCTACCCTGTGTGTGTGCTTTGGTCGAGGGAACATGCAGTTCTTTGTACTATTGAATTACATTATAACACAGAGCCTGTACAATTAATCACAATGAACATGCAAATGACTGCTCAAAATATATAAAAAAACATTTTTTGAAACTTTTATTATGCAGCTTTGGTGTCGTACTGATCAAATGCATCAGCTTGAATGATATTTTTCAGTTTATTTTCAGTATGATGTTAGGATGCAAATGATTAAATCATGAATTTATAAAGTCAAGACGTTATGGCTTGATCCAAAATCAGTGTTTATGAGGCTTCTAAATATGCCTGGCAGGGATAAAACATGCACTCTGGGACTTTAGCAGCTTAAAGTTAGTTAAAGATTCATGTCAACAATTAGTACAGCACTTAAGGTTAAAGTAGAACCACCATCAGGCAGTTTTATGCCTCCCATAAAACATTCCAACAAAGAAGCTGGGCAATTAATCAAGTGTCAGTTTCAATTACAAGTACTTCCTCCCATAATTATGAAAATAAAATAGCCAAGAATGAAAAAAATAATGTATGTGCCTCGTTGTGGTGGCTGAAGTGAACATTGAACAGCCAGAACTCTTTGAGCTTCAAAAGGTCACCTTCTGGGTCACTAATGGCTATCATAAATCTGAAAGAGAAAAGGTGTTTCTGTTCAAAACAGTTACTGAGGTTACAAACATATTCTTGCTAAGGTAAAAACTTCCAAGGAGTTAGGTGGGTGTCTGCATGGCTGTTCGGTTAGAGAGTAACCAGGATGGAATGTGGTCCGACTTTGTCTTCTGTTTAAAAAACCCTCTTGGGGTAGGTTGCTGCACATTTCTACCAGAGCTGTTGTTCAGTTGATTTGTATCTGCATAGATGTAGTGAAAACAAGAATGCTTCTCTTAGGTGGTTGTCAGACTCTTGAATTTTCTCCTGCTTTTGAGAAACATTTCCACAACACTTATGACATGTTGCACTTGTTTTTCCTTTTTTACCGCCACCAAGGAGGTTATGTTTTTGGGTGAGTCTGTCTGTCCGTCCGTCCGTCTGTGAACAAAATAACTCAAAAAGTAATGGATGGATTTTGATGAAATTTTTTAGGAAATGTTCAGCATGGGAAAAGGAGGAACTGGTTCGATTTTGGTGTTGATCTGGATCAGCGTCTGGCCGCCATTGCGAAAAATGTGATTTCTGTAAATAACTACTGAACTAAAATAGATATCATTATGAATCCAGTTGCTAATGGTATGTTTTCATGGTTAAGGAATCTAAATATTTTGATGAAATAAAGGTAGGACTAATGTTAATAGTCAAAATGACAATATGGCTGAGGACTGTGGCCCTGGCGGAGGTCTGCGCTCTCCGAGTGCTTTTCTAGTTTCCATCTATTATTGTTTGTAACTATCCATCCAACCCTCCATCCTTTCATCCATGTGTTATCTATGCCCCTTCTCCCTTCAGGCTCACAAGGGGCTGATGCCTATCTTAGCTGACATTGCACAAGAGACAGGGTTCACCCTGAACCAGTCACAAGCCAATTGCAGGGCCACAAAGAGACAGACAACCATTCATACAGTCAGTTCTAGACAGTGGTGTAAAGAAACGAAGTAATAGTACTTAGTTACAGTACTTAAGTATGTTTTGGGAGTATCTATACTTTACTTGAGTTTATATGTTTTTTGCAACTTTTACTTTTGCTTCACTACATTAAAAATTAAAAAATGATACTTTTACTTCATTACATTTAAATTGTCAACTTAGTTACTCGCTACATAATAAAATGTGAATATGAATTACACTTATTTTCACATTTTATATTGAAGAGGATCGTACGGACTGTTCGTGCTCTTGAGCGAAGCTGAACACACCTCTGCCTGCCTCTGCAGCCTGTGAACGACTGTTTAGCATTGCAGGACTTGTATTCAGCTCAGCAAAGAGCACGACCGAACTCAAGCAATTTTGAAAATCAACTTCTGCTAAAGATGAACCGCAAGTTTGTGGACTTAACGTAAGGGAGGAATGGAGAGAGGGAGTAAGAGGTGAAGGGAGCTGATGGAAGGAGGAAGAGTTAAACTTAATAAAGCTTGGGAGAGCAACAACTATTTGTACCTGTTCTCTTTGTTTGTACTTTTACTTTTAATACTTAAGTACATTTAATAGGCGCTACTTTAAGACTTTTACTTAAGTCATTTTTTAATGAGTGACTTTCACTTTTAGTTGAGTATATTTTATATAAGATATCTTTACTTTTACTCAAGTATGGGTTTCAAGGACTTTTTACACCACTGGTTCTAGAGCTACCTATTATCCCAACAAGCATATTTCTGGACTGTCGGAGGAAACCCAGAGTGCCCGAAGAGAATCCAGGTATGCATAGGGGGAACATGCAAACTCCTCACAGGAAGCATGTATCCTGACTGATGCTTTATATTTGACTCCCACCTGAGGCCCCAAATCTATCTCACACCCCCTTTTCACAAGCCTGATCACAATTCCCCTCTCAACTATCAAATAAAGGCAAAAAAAGCCTTTAAAAGTACTTGAGAAGGGGATAAAGGTCATCCTGACAAATAAAAAGGGAGGACAGAGGGACAACCTGACAACACAGTGCCTCAAACCTCAGCTGCAGCATCGAGGCATAAAAAGAGAAGCCCACCCCAGAATTCAGCGCGAGAGCTCAACGCAGCAAGTTTATTGTTGTTCTCAGTGTGTCTAATTCACTCTCTGTTTCCTCATTTCCTTTTCATTGAGCAGCGAGCAGGCTTCATGCATCTTGAGCTTCAAACTTACCCAAATTAAATTCTCTTCATGTGTTCTGGATTTTTTTAAGACTGAATATTCACAGAGAACTTAGTCGTTGGACTCTATGATCTTCCACTAAATTCATGTGCATGAAATGACTTGAACATGCATTTCCATAATTACCGCCCAGCAAGATAAGAGCATGCGCAGTGTGGTGGGTTATGAAAGATGTCTTGGAGGATATTTTTTCAGACTGCATGTACGGCATCATCAGATGTCTTTTGCATGATCATTTGTCAATATTAAGCTGCTTTTAACCCAGCTTTAACATTCTATTTAATTTATAGTGTGGACCATTGGCCTGTTACATTTTTTGATCCACAGCCTGTAGTGACTGCAGACCAGCCTCTGCTAAAGTCAGTTGAAAATCAACTCTTAACATCACAAATTAGGGAAAATATGAGTGCATGTGATGCCAGTGGAGTGTGTTTTAACCATCAATCATTAGTCAAAGCTGATCTGCTATTTCAATTGATTATTTATGGGTATTTAGCAAGTTCTGACTTTCAAGTTTAATCTCTCCACACCGGGAAGTTTGAGCACTCTGTGTGCCTTAACTGTCCTCCAGTTTCACACATAGAGCAGAGTCAAATATTTTTACAGTTACATTCAGAGCACAGGTGGAAGAGTGCATGAGCATAGGGTTTAACCAAGAGCATTTCACAAGTTGTACTTCTTTGTTCATCACCGTGGTAACAAAGGTCAGAGGACCTGTGTATATAGTTTGTGCAGTCAACAACAGGTGGATATGCAAGGATTGTCATTCTTTTATAGTACAACAGCCTTTAGTCTTCATTTTTCAACAAACGATAACTATATGAATCATTTTAGTTTGTCTACTACCTGTAACCAACCACAGACTGGTGGTTGGGGACTTCTGCTGTAGTCCATCAAAGAAAACAAATGAGCAAAACAGACACAAAAAAATTAAAAGTAAAAAGTAAACAATGTTCAAACTATTGCCTTTGGGGCATTATGGCTTTGGGGCATTTCTATTTGGCCTGGAGCAGTGTAGTTTCAAAAGAACAAATGCCCACCTTAGACTATGAAAATGTGCTTCACCTTTGAACGAAGGTATATGGAGGCAACACAAGGAACGTTTCAGTGTTAGCCTACAGACTTCAGCATATTAATAAATCAATTTCAGATGTTATCTACTCAGTGGTATTCAAAATATCTTGGAAGTTAAACTTGGCAAAGATATGTTCAAAGATGACGTAGTCCAGATCACTTTGAACAGTAAAATTGGCCTTTCCTTTTTTTTTTTTTTTAAATGTATATTTTTGGGCATTTTGTGCCTTTATTGATAGGAGAGAGACAGTGGATAGGCTTGTGAAAGGGGGTGAGAGAGTAGGGGAAGACACTCTGCAAACTGGTCACAGGCGGGATTCGAACCTGGACCGGCAGAAGCAAGTACATGGGGTGCCTGGTTGCTAACCACTCTGCCAAACCAGCACCCGTGTAATTGTCCTTTCAAGACTCATAGAGATGTGCTGCCCAGCTTTGCTGCTCTATTAAACCATGGAGTCTATCCAATAAAACCAGCAAATTCAAGGTGTAGTCAGCGATCTTCTAATCTTCTAATCTAATGCAATATTTGTCAAAATCACTGTATTTCTTCTCTCCATCCACAAGATGTAACCACTGGCAGCATGTTGAAAAAAAAGTCCGGTTTCAATACACAGCAAAAAAACAAAAGTCTTGTTTTGAATTTAAGCAGGTAAATACCGTGGCTTGGGCCAAGTCACCAAAACAGGGTACGACCCCCCCCCCCCCCCCCCCATACTCATGCGCAGATCAGACAGAGGGGGGAGGGGAGTGGTAGGTTGCATAGCGTGCGCAGTTAGCAAAAGGAAGGGCTATGACCATGAAAGAGTGAAGAACCGAGTCAACATTGGTGTTGTTGAACTGAAAGACCTGAAAATGGACGCGGATGTTGCCGTCTTACTGCTGGATAGGTAAGCAGCATTAGCTTTGTGGTGCTTCACATAACAGTAACAGCCGTCAGGCATTCATCTTATTGTCTAATCTGCCAAAATGTACTGTTGTTGTGATGTTATCAATAATGTCAGTCGAGATGTCTGACGAGTTGGGGTTACCTTAACTAAGTTGGTCAGCTATGCAGTTTCTACAGCCGTTTCCATGACGATGCACGTCCATCAGCTTTCGGGGGTGGAGCCAGGGGTGAGGTTTGAAGGGAGAGGTGGGTCTAAATTCGTTTATCAACAACCTCTCCACTCGTTTTCACCCACATCGCTGACTACACCTTTATGTGATGATCCTGCATTTTCATATTGTATTGACAATGAAAGGGCAGTTTCTTGTTCTGGCTTTTTTGGTACCCTGGGTGCAAAAAATAGGACAGTACAGATCAATAACCTTTGTACATTTCTTAACTTTTTGCGGTGAAAATGCCAAAAAAATTGAATATTGTGCCAGACCAAACTGAAGCTGAGCTAAAACACTGCATATGGCTTTGAGATGCATGGTGGGGATGCAACAATAGGAGAACACCAAAAGCATACCTCCGTGACACCATAAAATCTTGTTGGTTGCTGCACTTTCTCCCACAACCTGCTACTGCAAGTGCAGGAGAATCCACCTGCAAACGAACTCGTAACTCCTTAGCACTCAGCCAGTTTGGTGATACAAGATCAAGCTTCAGGGTCTATTTTCTTGTCCCTTTTTGTTTATGTAATCTGTCTGCCCTTAATAGGGATTCTGAAGAGGGTGAACTGTTCACCAGGTTAAGGGACTCACTCAAGGGCAAATGAGGCAGGGGAGTAAATTCTTCTGGGGGCCATTAGTAAGAAGGAATAAAAAGGTTGGATGGGGCTTTAATAGAAACTTTTGATACAGTTCAGCTAAGGTGAACCACACAGCAGGCAATAAGAGACAAAGGACTTCAGTTACAATCCCTCAAATGTTTTGAAATGTTTCCTCTGTGTCTTTTTATCCATGTGGATTCCTTGAAACCATGAATTGGTTTCTCTCATTTCTATCTCCACCCTTTTCTCCTTTCTTCTCACTAGAAACACTCTCTTTTCCTTTCCCCTCACATCACCACTCTCCCCAAAGGCTTGTCCCCCGGGTGAACTTTGGTACTGATTACAGGCACGAGGTAGATTAGGAAATACATTCACGTTCCACACACAGGGACAGGCATGCCCATTTGGCTCTGTATGCCAGGGGCAGTTTGCATTATGTGTGCGAATATTAGCCACCTGCACAGGCATGCAAAGGCACCTTTTACAATGGCTGTACTGCAAAATGGAGAACAGTCTTACACTTTTTTTGAATACTTTGGCTTAAATGGAAAACATTACCTGTGGCATAATACTCATCAGGCAATGTGTGCAACAACATGCTCATAATAAAAGGGGAACAAGTTTGAATGAGGCCACAGATGGTTAGCAGATTTGAATCCAGTTCCTTTTCCAGTTATCAATACTTCCAGTGTTTTGTGGCTTTTTTGTACCAAGGACAATGGTTTTAAACAAGGATACACGTTAATAGATTTTAGATAAGATGTATGGCCAATACATCAGTTGTAAACATCGACAAAAATTTTCTGTTCCAGATATCAGTATTTAGTTTTTAAGGTAGAACCAGCCAATTCTGATACCATAGCAATAATATTGTCCATCTGTGGTTGAAAGTGCTTCTACTAAGAATAATTTCTAAATATCTCTCCCTGAAAAACAAAAAAAACATGGTGTAAAAATCATTTTGTAGGATCATGGGCTGTTAACCAAACGGTAAAAATGGATGAAAATATGACAAAGCATTGTCAGGTTATTACATGCTAGTTCAGCACTTTGACTCATCAACCTGGCTCCTGTATTGCTCTGGCCTTCCAAAAACCCGTGTCCAGGCCTGTTGGAGGCCCACGTTCCAACTAGCTGCTACTCAAGTGTCCAACAGCTGAACCTTCCTTACCCCAAACCCTTGACCACAGCAGTACTGGACATATGGTCCTGCCAACAATACCCAAAAATATGTTGAAGGGAAATAGTCATGAAATGAGTCCAGATGGCATTTCTGAAAGTAAAAGTCCAGGCCTTACAAGAGTATAGAAAGACCAGTAGGAGCAGCGGCCTAAAGACTCAGACTTTTATCTGCATGTTCAGTTTTCGTGAGCGCCATGCAGCCTTGTCCAGTGAACTCATCGCGACATAAATGAGGCCAAGTCTGCGATTGATCTCCGCCTGTCAGTTAGCAGACTGATGAATTACACTGCCAAGGAAAGCGAACAGATCCACAACCTCCACCTTCTCACCACCCACAGGCACAGATTTAATGACAGCATCCAAGGTATCCAAAATGCCTGTATCTTTGTTATATCCCAGGAGATGTGCAGTCCCAGGAGTTCAGCCTCCTGACTCAGCAATTCAAGAGCCCCACACAAGAACATCTACAGTCTCTGTGAGGATGACAGCATCATCAGCTCAGTCCAGATCCTAACTTCTCCTTCACTTACAAGTGTGTTCATGTGCAATGTAACTTGTGGCAGCAGGAGTGCAAACCCTATGCCTCGGGGCTCTGAATGCAAGAGACACCAACTCCTTCAGCTTTATTAACACCTGCTGAAACAGAGCCATATATCAAGCATCGTGATAAGGAGAAAACTAAAGCCTGTATGCTTGCTCTACATCAGTGATGGTCAGCTTTAATGACAATGAGGGCCACGTTATTACAAACTGAAGCAGAACACCTATAAGAAAACAAAGCTGTAATCTAGATGAGTTGGATGTAGTTTTCTTCCACCATTCTTGTTGTCAAAGGAGGCATCAGACATCAGACCTGAATTGGCTTTAAAAAGTCAGTAAGGGAAAGGTCAAAGTGTCACAGCGTTGTTTAAAACTTGAACTGGTCTAAGCAGAGAGCTTTGGCAAAAGGCAGCGGACACCAAAGCTCTTTTTTCACCAAGGAAGCTGGGCTCTGAAAACACTGAGCATCATTTGCTTTGTATTGAATAACTTTGCCTCTGGCACAAGAAAATATGGTGGCATATGCAATAGCATCTGCTTACAGATTCTGTTGCAGTTTTATATGATCTGGACTGCATCTCTTCATTAAATGAAAAACAAACACTACAAACCTCTCTATAAAAAGGACATTTTTGCTTCACTTCTGAAATGTTCTGTAGGGAGTTTGTTTTACAACATTGCTTAAACTTTGACCTTTACACTGCTAATTGATTAGCCCAGCGCCTCTCCTCCCAAAACACTTGGTGTGCGAAGGGCCCCACGATCCATGAGGGGCCTCATTTTGCACAAGAGGATGCATTCTCCACTGTCTGATGCAGCCACGGTCCGCTCTGTGGAGTACAGGCCTGTGGAGTACAGGCCTGATATTTTCCTTATAAAGTGTGGCTGCTATTGTTGTTGACCGTCAGTAAGGTCATTTTGCAGTGCAGCCCATGCACATGTGAACATTTGATCAAAGCACCCCTGATTCGCTCGCCGTCTTTGGGTGCGTGCTCTTCCGTGTGCCTGAGAGTGTAAAGACGCAGACAGATGTGCATCGCTGGGACAGTGAGGGATCATTAATCACTTTGTGTGATTTTCTAATTCAAATGGTGTCTTGATAGTTCATGTGCACTGTCAAAGTGAACACAAAGCCTTAAAAAATGATGAGTCAGCCTTTTCAAAACTCAATGTTCTTAATCAGTCCAGCTCTGACCCTCTGTTTCACTCACTCTTTTCTAAATGGTAAATTCATCCTGAGGTATCCTGCATCACGTATTGTCCATGATATATTAACAGTCTTTAACAGATCAAGCTCCAAATGCAATCTACAAGTGCAGTGGTTCTCAAGCTGTGGGTGGAGGCCCATAAGTGGGTCGCAGAGCTGTTTTCAGTGGACGGTGAATAAATCAGGTGAAAATGTGGTAAAAATGTCTTTAGTGTATAGAAGCCCTAATGCCTCAGTCACACATTCCCGTTTCTCATGGCGATTGTGCATGACTGTACACGATTGAGGAGGCTGGTGTGATCGCTATGATACAGGATGAGATGACTGTCTCACCCCTGGACACACCCCGTAAATACACCATCAGTAGAGCCTCTACAGCGCTGCTAAAGCGCTTCGGCGGCGTTCATCCCGCTCCAGTTAGGTTAATACAGCGATATGATGAGGATTGCATAAATATTCATCCCGCTGACACGACGTCAGCCCCGCTGGAGCTCAGTTCACGTCACGCAAGCCCCGACTGAGCCCTGTCGCTTGCGCCGTCTTGAACGGGACACAGTCGGGGCACAAACGGGTACATCCTTGTCAGTTGTCCTCATAAAGCTGTCAGGATTGAGCCATGATCGGCCCGACTGAGCTCCGTACATGCCACGCTAATACCGTTCTCTTTAAGGACTGCATTAGGCTTCCATCCCGCTATACTGAGAGCGGCGATTCTCCACGACAGTTTTGAACTGTTCAAAACTGTCGGGACCCTTCCACGTTCCCCGCCGTTCATCCACGACTACACAAGGCTGATCCAGACCAAGAAGCGCATGCACCACGACCAAAGCACGTTTTATCAGGATTATGACAATCGTGCGCAATCGCCATGAAAAATGGGAATGTGTGACTGGGGCATAAAAGACAAACATCCATTAGAGCATGTCAGAGCATACCCACTGGAATAAACCAGACCACCACACTGGAAGGTGGGCATGTACTTTGTTGAAATAATAAAGAAAAACGTTGTTGCATAAACACCCCAGCTGCTAGCCTGCAATCATGAGATAGAAGAGAGGATAATTCTGTCTAGATGTGGACTGGAGATCAATTTCCCTGCAGCCCAGATTAAAATTCCTTTTAATGTCTAGTCAACTGTGTATAGATTCATCTCTGTCTAACAGGAGTGTTTAATAATTGACCAGTTGGTGATAGTAAATCTGACTGGGGGACCTCAAAATGAATTTCTGCTTAAGGCCCTAATTTCTCTCGGGGCGGCCCTGGATTGGTCAATAATAAATGTGAATGATAAAACCGTCATTCAGTCACCTGCCCACTTTTGAAAGGTTCGGCCCATTACAAACACTTATATGGGCTTGCTCCCAGATGGTCTGGAGAAATATGTTGAACAGTCCATCTGGTGTGTTAAGTTAGGGGCGTCTAACTCTTTCTTACATTCTGCTTCTGCAGTAATCATAGTGAAACAAAATGTCACAGGGGTGGAAGTATTATAGACTGAAACAGCGGCATGGTCAGGCCAGATGTCACAGGGAGAGTTAATGAAGTGATGAAAAGAAACCAGAAGACATCGGTTAGGTAAAGACACTTCTTGTGTGTGCTGCAGTTGCTGCAATAATTTGTTAGACACTACTGTATATTAGTTTAAGAAATATTAATTTAATAACAATTTGAACTTGTTTATTTTTAGGGCACCATCCACTTTTAGTGGGAAAGATTCAGTGATTAATTTATCAACAATTGATCGATAGTAAACCTTGAAATTCTGTCTCTAAGATACCTTTAAATGGAATAAATCTCATAACCCAGGTAAGAGTTCAATTACAGGGATGTCAATCTTCCAAACAGAACACATAAAGACAGGATTTTAGATTTATGGACGGCTTATTGAATAAATGTAAAACAATACTTAAAAAGGAATAAATTACAGCATCATACTAATAAATTATGTTTGGAATAATGAAAGAAGTTATGAACAGTAAAGAGATACAGTATATTGAAGAATGGTTATTAAACAAATGTAACAAGAAGGTCAAATCAGGGGTAGTTAATTGAAAATTAACCAAGACACTTCAAGCTTGTCTAGGAAGAGTTTAAAACTTCAGAGTCAACCTACTAATAAGTTTGGGATCTCCTAATCGTTGATCCCAAGGCTACCGTTCTCTCTGGTGTGCCTTTGTTTTCCCAGTGAATGGAAGTTACGCTCTGCAAGTGTTAGAGTGGATCCAGATAAATGATTTTTCCAAACCAATGGTCTTGATTGGATAAAAAAAAAGATTCTTGTAATGAACTTAAACTTAATCTATGGCCAAAACAACTTCACTTTGAAGAAAATAACAGAATCCAGTGACGTACTTTGAAACAAATCTTAAGGAGGAACTTTTCATACACTTTATCAGACTGCATTCAATTAAAGTTTTGGGCAAAATTAAGTTGAGCTTTGATAACCACTGAATATAAACAATCCAACTGAGCAGAGAATCCTAAGATAAACGTTTTTATATCAAACATTCCCATATTTAAAAAAATCAGAAAATAATAAAACATTATTTTTCCTCCAGCACAAACACACACAATATATCAGTGGTTAATACTTACTAGCATATAATTTACATACCTTTGATGTGTTATACTATCAAATTTAAGGAATAGAAATTCTGCAATTACCATGCCTTTAAAAAATCATTTAAAAAATGCAGATTACAGGAGCACTTCGGATGGGACATCTTTCTCCAGTCATCTTCTGAGGGACATTTTGATCTGTGGCAGATTAAATATCACATGTAGATTTAAATCAATTTTGCTATTTTAAATGACATATTCAACAAAATAATATCAAAACAATAAACAAATCATGACATAATACATCACATTGGTAGAAATGTTCTAGTTTGGTTGAAGAGTTAATAGGTCGGGTTTCTATTGTCTGACAGACAGATCCTTCACATGTGAGCAGAGCTGTTAAAACTCCAGTGTTTCAGGTGTTCACGATGCCAAGGAGGTGAGTGGTGAAAAGTTAGCACTCTCTGGTTGGAAGTTAACCTCTGATAAAACTCCAGACTGTAGCTGTAAACATGATCCTCGTGATTTTAAACAAAGGGAATTTAAAGTCCTCACAGTGTGTGTGACCTGTCTCTGTCTTTGAAGAAGAAAACTTGTCTTATTTTTGGCCTCTTCCAAAATCACTGAGGCATAAACAAACACAAATCCTTTTAACCTGTGGGGTCTTTAAGGAGGTGAGAGCCCAGATGTGGATTTGGGAAAGGGCAAAGTCAGGGGCTTCTTGTCCTAAAATGTTGACATCATGTAACAGAGTGTTTCATGTAACATTCAGTGTTTCCATTACAAGTCAATCAATCAATCTTCAATCAATCTTTATTTGTACAGCACCAATTCATAACAAGTGTTATCTCAAGACACTTTACAATAGAGCATAAAGCTCTTCGTTTTATGGATACACATATATGCATAGATACATATATACATATAAAAATACACATATACATATATACATATAAATATATACATCCAACACCCAACATGAATCCATATGGCCAACCATGAATCCCTTCATTAACAAGTCACAGAGTGCTTTCAAAACAGCTGGGAATGTTTTAGGTAATATGATAAACATAGGGTTAATTCTTATCATTTATTTGGGCATTTCAGTTGAAAAACTTAAGCATAAACCTCTCAACATAACCAGTCTGATATATTTGGTTTTGTTGGTAGTTCTTTAATGTCAGTATCCCTTCTACCACAAAGCTGAGTGTGTATGTTTTTAAGGCTGATGGTTAGCATTTTCATGGATGACTTGGTCCACCAAATGGCTGAAACTAATAGCTCAGAGCCCAAGATTGAATGATACTTACACCCACAGTATGTGCTGGTCAGCTCTTTGTCGTCAGTCCTAAAGCGGTAGCTGTGTCATTAATATTCATCCACATACTAAAAAACAGCCTAAGTCAGAGAGCTATCATTACAGAGATGCTTCATCCCATTTTGCAGAAAATAATTACACCGTTTCTGGTGACAGATGACATTCCTCTCGATCTACACATCTCTCCTCTGTCCCTTTAACCCCACTTTTTTTGCACCTCTTCTTTTTGTCATTTTTTCACTGCCTGGGGCATTAAAATATGGAAATGAAAAAAATGCAGATGGTAAGTAGCTTAGGGTTCACTCCAGACGACATGTGAATGATTAATGAGTTTACAAAGAGGGTCAAGCCAGGTGTGCTTTATTTTACCAATTTTTGCTCATCCTTGAGTCGTTTATAACCAAAGTTTTCCACAGAAGTCATTTGTCCTTAGTGACAGTGACAGACAGTTTCTTAGGCTTTACACTCATCAACAGACTCAAGCTTGTGAACACTATTTATCAAAAGTGCTAACAAGGATTTTCTTCAAAGTTTAAAGAGATGACACTTGGACACAAAGATAGAATAATCACATGTTTGGTGTCACATGTAAAAGGTCATGGTCATGGGTCTTCTCATTCATCCTTTGCATGTGTTGGGAATGCTTGAAAGACTTTTATAATACCTCGGTAATTGACACCTCGGTATCTAATGTTGAATAAAAATGAAAAAAAAAAACAGACCCAATTAAAGCTGCGTTTCCACTGAGCGGCCTGGCTTGGTTCGCTACAGTTCAACATGGTTTGGCACGGTAAGCCCAGTTCTCATTTGACTTACCACTGACAGCTGCTGTATGTGAATTGTAAGAGGAGGATCAGTCCACATATTTGACATCACAACAACATGTCACAATACAGCATAATGGTGTAGAGCATAGACCTTAACAAAGAGCAATGATGGAGGACTTCCAGCTCTCCAATACACAATTAAGCATCGTTTCCTGACAACATTCTGTACAGGGTTGCAAAAAAGATCCCACATGGTCGTTCAGTTATCTGAGTATCTTTCCTCTTTATTTGACTGTGGTAGCCCTTGAAATCATATAAATGTAAATTCTTTATTTATACAGCCCTTACAGCAACCCTTTCGGTGAACCAAAGTGCTTTCCAATAGATAGTATAGAAAAAGGAATAAACAGTAAAAGCCATTTAAGCAATAAAATAGAATGGAAAAAACACAACACAACAAAATACAATGAAGTAAAAGTGTCACCATGTTACTGGGTATTAAAAGCCATCATAAATAAATATGTTTTCAGTCTATTTGAAAAGTCCCAGGTCAGAATCAGGATGATTTTGGCGAAGAACTTGTTCCAGAGCCTGAGAGCAGCAACAAAAAAGACTTGGTCACCCGATTGTTTGTACTTTGACCTGGATACTTCCAGCAAAAGTTGGTTTGAGGACCTCAGAGCTCTACCAGGCTCCTGAACAGTTAAAAACTCAGTTAAATACGTTGCAGCGAGGCAATTAAGAGCTCTATAAACAAAAAAATAAACATTTTAAATAAATCCTGTCATGGACAGGAAGCCATTGAAGGTATTTAAGGACCGGAGTGATGGGCTCTCTTCTGTGGCTGGTTAAGACACACAGCAGTATTTTGCACAAGTTGAAGGCGACTGAGAGAAGACTGCGGGAGACGTCAATATAAAGTGCATTCCAGTAGTCCAATCTTGAACTTATAAGAGCATGGATGGCTTTTTAATGTTGTGAGGGCTCAAAAACATTTTTATTTTGGCCAGGAGACATAGCTGGAAAGAAATAGTCCTGACAACATTGTCAGTTTGTTTGTCGAATGTCAGATGTGTGTTGAGAACCACTCCCAGATTATTTTTACGGTTTGACTAAGCTTTGAAAGCAAGGTGCCAAAGCCAGCTGTCACTGTATCCCATAATAAGTCTTCTTGTTTTGTTTTCTGTTAGAATCTCTTCCTCATGCCTTTGTGTAAGTATGCCCATGTGCTGTATGTGGATTGCGTGGATGGGGGGATGGGTTTTATTTTTTATTGTATTCACTTTTCTGCTATTTTTTATTATTATTTCTTTCTTTCTTCATTTCTGTGTAAAGCACTTTGTACTTCAAATTTTTTTATGAAAAGTGCTATACAAATACATTTTGTTTGGTTGATTGATTGATTGATTGATACTGAGCCGAACTAAACTAGACTGCTTGGTGGACATGAACATAAACTAAACTGCCCTCCCATTTTATTTGCCCTTTCTGTTTGGGGTGCTGTGTAGACCAAACTTACCCCAAAGGGTGAAGCTAGAAACACAGTGGTCTGTTAATTGGTCCCAAAAATTGCTCAAGAATATGTCAAGTTGATGATCTGCTAATGAATTGAAAATGTGAGGCACACAGAAAGGCTTATAACAAAGGAACTTTATATTATCGGGCTAGAGAAAACATATATGTAGGCTATGTATGTAAATATCCATCTATCATTTATCAAACACACCCTGCATCTTCATCAGAGAACAGCTTAAAAATGTCAAATCTTATAAGCTTTGTTGTGGGGAAATCTAAGGGTTGATTTATTTTCCAGCTCATCAGGCTATTGCAAGGGCAGAAACAAAATGGCTGCCAAGTTGCTTCCTTCAGAAGATCTCAACCTGTCAACTGGTTGATACAAGTTCCTTGATGTGAGATGGGAGGGGAAAAAAAGGTTACATTTCAAATGAATCAACATCTAAGTGTGTCCTAGGGCATCATGATTAGCTCCTGCTTTTGACAATATTATCTCAAAAATACTTAAAGGGATTTTTTGAAGATTTGGGAGGTACTGTTTCAAACATCCTCAGGATTGTTCCTTGCTTATGAAATTGGTTTTTGAAGAGTTTCTGACAAACTTTACACAAATTGCCAATGATCTAACTCTACAATGCACTGATTACATTTTCGTTTTTTATGGTTAAGAGCTTAGGACTTTCAGCCTCATGTTTATCCAACGCCTATGAGAATTTAATCAACTCTACCTTGATAAAAACCACCTGAGCCCTTCTTGCTCCACTGTAATCTAACTTTCTAAAATTTAAAACTTCAATTAAATTCTGCAGATACTGCTTTTGGTTTAAGTTTTACTTTGTTTCCTTTGAGTTTTACTGTCTCTTTAAGTTTCTTGTCACCCTTACTCACATGTCATGCCTTTGCCCTCCTTGTACTTGCTCCTGCTCTCTCTTCCATTTTCCTCTGTCCACTCCATTTATTCTCTCTTTTCCCTCCATCTTCCTGCCTCTCTTGCTTGAGGCTCTTCATTAACAGTAAATTACAAGGTTACTTTTGACATGTGACATTTCTTCTCCACCCTATCTCGGCATCGGCTCTGACACATGGGGCCTGGACTTCAACATACAACATGTGAAAGCTCTGACATATGAAACCTTTTGCCCCTCCCTGCTCACATTTTCCCCAATTTCACCCTGAAGGTTCATTCACACCATTCATTACAGACATATGTGTAGTGCACACTCTTTTTTTTCATCATTTCATCATTTTAAGTGTTCTCTTTTCTCCTCCATCCCTTCCTCTGTGATTATGTCCAATCAGCTCATCCGTTGCCTATTTGTGCTCTATTTTATGTCTCCTCATATGGCCGGCGTAATCTCCTCTGGTGGCACAATGTTTAAAATCCTTGCTTTCTTTTTTTAAATAATCCCATGCATCCCCTGTTCCATTCCTGTAAGGCTACCTTCCTCCTTTGTTTCCCTCTCTCTTCCATTTCCTCATTTAAGTTGTCTCATTTATTCTGACATAAAATCACTACAGCTTTGCAAATATGTGAACACCTGTCTGGTACACAAGTGTTAACAAGGATTAGAAATATTATGTTAGCAGCATTACAAACAAGTCTGATCTGAGTTGCAAAATTCCAATGAAGTTGGGATGTTGCGGAAAACATAAAAGAACCTTGTAATTTTTAAATTTACCGATATTTAGATGAATAAAAAACAAAGATGAGGTATTTTCTGCTCAAACTGAAAAACTTAAATTGCCACTCATTCTGAATTTTATGGCTGCAAAATGTTCCAAAAAAGCTGGGACAAGGGCAAAAGAGACAGGTGAAGCTGAGTAATGCTCGAAAATGCCTGTTTGTCACATTGCACAGTTGAACAGCCTAGAGTCTTCAATATCAACAACTGGTGCAGAGAATTTAGAAAAATCTCTGCAAGTGAATAGCAAGGGTGAAAACCAACACTGATACAGTACATACATACACAGATATATATGTGTGTGCATAAACAAATAGTTTATGTTATAGTTAGTTTTAACAATAAATACCTTGTCTTAGCTATAGGTTGATAAAGGACCTGCAAATCATTGTATTCTGTTTATATTTACATTTCACACAATGCCCCAACTGCATTTGAATCGGGGTTGATCCATAAAGAAAACCCACCAAAAGCATTAAGTTAAGAAGTGTGTCTGAGCATAAATCCTTTTTATATATTAAATCGCACTTATAGTCAAAGATATTTTGGAAAAAAAGGAAGAAAATCTAGATCTTCTCCTGAATTTCTTTTTATCTAGCTTCAGTCACAGGAGAAACTTCTGTTGTTCAGAGATAAAAACAGTTCAGTTACACTCTCATCTGTGCCTTTCTAGATAAAGCCTAGCTTGTACTACTATGGAGAAACTTCCCCTGTTGTTCAGATTGTTTAATTCCAAAGTTTCAACGTCACTTATTTCATTAATCAAGTCACTTGTGGATAGACCAAAAAATCATAAATCCTTTTTATATATTGAGTGCAATTATGGTCGAAAATCTAGATCTTCTCCTGAATTCCCCTTTTATCTTTTTAGAGTCACCTTGTTTTGACAGACAATGTTGGAAGATAAAAACAGTTCAGTTACACTCCTCATCTGTGCCTTTCTAGATAAAGCTCAGTTTGCAATTACTATGGAGAAACTTCCCCTGTTGTTCAGATTGCTTTAATTCCAAAGTTTCCAACGGTCACTTATTTAATTAATCAAGTCACTTGTGGATAGATTTTTTTGTGGTTATTTCCAAAATGTTTTAATGAACCTCTTTATCAAGGGACATTTCTTGGAAAAACAAGTCCATGGTAGCAGAGATGCAGAAAAAAACATAGCACACACATGAACAAGGTATAAAGGCTATATAACTCGTCAGCCTCACACATCTGGTGTCTGAGCTGTAATTCATGCAACTCTCTTCTTCAGTGTGCTGTTATCCTCAGTAACACAGACTGAAAACAAGCAAGTACATCTGGCTAAATCGCTCATCAAGCTGGAGGATATTTAAGCCAAACTCAACCATTTTTAAATACTGCTCAAATTTTGGCCCAAAACATGTCGAACACACATCTGTAGCAAAGCTTGAACCAAAATCTACCATTTTTCATGGTGCCCAAATTTGCAACCAAGAAATGTTTGTCCTGGGTCTGGAGCAATATTGGAGTCAAAAATAGGCATGTTGTCAAAAATGGCTGAAATTTAGGGGAAAAAAAATGTGACCCTGGACCTGTCACAAATTTCAGCCAAAATCAGCTAGTGCCAAAAAAAAAGCCCCAAAAAGGCCCAAAAATGATGATCCCTCACCTGTCATAAAATTTGAGCCACAATCTTAAATTTGAGAAATAAATAAAATGAAGAATTACGCAAACTTGGCAAAAAGTAAAAGCCAAAATTGACCATATTCAGAAACGGTCATTTTGGCAAATAAAAAATAAATAAATAAATTAAAAAAAAATGTCCTTGGCTCATAGTAAAATTGAGCCTTATTCTGTCATTTTCAAAACAGCAGTATCTAACAAAGGTTTACTTTTTCTGTGTCTGTTTCTTTTTCCAACTGCCTTCCTCTTATTTCCATCACATTTTCTTACCTCAAATTTCCTCTTCTTAAATATTTTTTCTTTTCTCTTCTTTTATCTCTCTTATGTCCTTCATCTCTTGTCCTCCTCGGCTGATGTATTTATGTCAGTCTGAAAATAATAGAGCTGTTGTTTCCACATCAATTAAGATTCAGTTTCCTTGCTCCCTGAAGCCTAAATGTAACTGAATGAATCATTTTGTTTTCATTCCCTTTTCTGCTCACATTTGGATTTAGAATATGTGACATGAGCAAACATTAAAATCATATCAGAGGCATCACTTCCTCAGCTGTGCATATTTGGGTCCTCATCTTGGACTGTTTCCAAGCAATGACTGCTTCTTTCACATGATCGAATGTGATAATCAGGACACATCATGTTGGATTGCTTTAAGACTGAAGGACGGACTGTATTCTAAAAATCACAATTTCAAGGCCACCCAAGGGTCAACAAGCAAATCCATTCCAAATAAATGGAGTGATTCACCAGGATGAATACAGACGGCCTCTCTTGTTCTGTTCCATCAGTTCTTCTATTTTTAATGTACGCCTCTGTAGTTCAGCTTTTTTTCCCCTTCAAAGAAGACTCTCTTCTCTTTAGTCTTATTCTCTATTATTACTATTTGCATTTTCCAATTAAACTTAATTTGCTATAGAAGTAGATGGCTCTTTCACATCTATCTCCAATTATTCTTGCAGATACAGTTTTGTAGTAACTTTTGCAAATCAATTTAAAAAAACGGTTCTTTAAAAAGATTGCCCCACCATTGTTGTTTGGCTATAATTACCTACGCCAAGGAGGTTATGTTTTCGGGAGAGTTTGCTTGTCCGTCCATCCGTCTATGAACAAAATAACTCAAAAAGTAATGGATGGATTTGGATGAAATTTTCAGGGGATGTTCAGCATGGGAAAAGGAAGAACTGATTCGATTTTGGCATTGATCGGAGTCTGGCCGCCATGACGAAAAATGTGATTTTTGTGAATAACTACTGAACTAAAATAGATATCATTATTTATCCAATTGCTAATGGTATGTTTTCATGGTCAAGGAATCTAAATATTTACATGAAATAAAGGTAGGACTAATATTTATGGTGAAAATCACAATATGGGTGAGGACTGTGACGCTGGCGGAGGTCTGTGCTCTCCGAGTGCTTTTCTAGTTAAAGTTAAAACTGCACATTTTTAGTTTGAAAGAGCATGGTCAAATATAGAAGGCAAATAATAATAAATGTTATGATTATGTCATGTTATGACTTGATATAATACTATTATATAACACATTACTAACATTGCAAAGTACTCGACATAATGGAAATGCCTACTTGGTGTTAGTAACAGTTGTTAGTTGCATCCCAAGTTAACATCATTCAGAGAATCTGGTGAAAACGACAATGAATGAAAGTCATGACATTTATGGAGAGTATATTATATGAAATAATGCTGTTTAAGAGTACAGGGGAATTTTGACATGGATGGACAGTTGGACATATCCATGGATGTCAGGGGCGTCAGAAGCTTTTTTACTGTGGGGGGGACACACTGGTATGGGTTCCGGGGGTTAATTAGATGACATTTTCTGCATTCTAATATATTTTAACAGGTTGTTTAACATCTAATTTCACTTATAAGACACATTTTTTAGACTCAGCATTAAGTCCTCATTCAACTTTCAGCCTTTTAAAACTCACTGTCATGCCTAAGATAATGTGATGAATATGACAAAATTTATCACCAACAATGACTTTTTGGTTGCATTTTACTTTTTATTTTGTTTATTCTTTTTTTATTTAGCCTTAGATGTAACACAATATGCCACCATTCCAAGCAATTGTGACAGTGAACTGTATTTATATAACAATATTCATAATCTCACTCAATGAACAGGTATGACATGACATTATGTAGCCTTTATAACACAAAATTACTCTGTCAAGCAGAGAACTTCAGAGAATGAACCGTGGCTACGGCTCCCTCTCCTCTGTCTAATGTCTCCTGGAAATTAGAGTTAACAATAAAAAAAGCCTATCATTTTTATATAAATAAAAAAGGTAACAATAAATAAAGCACAGTTTAAGTAGCTTTACATCAGGGGTCTCCAACTTTTTTCCTCCTCAAACAACTTTGATTAAATTATTGCAGTCTATAGGTATTATTTGACATCAGTAGCCTAATGACAGAGCTATGATTTGTGGTGTGCGATATGACAATATTAAATTGTTAAGGATTATAATGTGGGGATGATCTCATAAAGCAGAAAGATCGTCAGATCGTCTGTGTGGGCGCAGAGACTTTGACGTGCACCTGACTAACCAGTCGTAGCACATTAAGTGCAGTGCATGGTGGGATCTCCTGTTTGGATTTGTAGCGTGAAGCCATGGGGGAAAGAGAAAAGGAGATAAAAGCTTGAGGATGTCTGAACAAAAATCTGTTCTAAAGCAGCTGTATTATTCACTCAGGTTATAGACATTGCAGTTAGATAAAAAAAAATTCTAAAGTGTTGCACTTTAACAGATAACCAGTTACTTAAGTTTGCATTTATATTTGACACTTTTTCAATGAGCTATTTGGTGTGTTTTGTTTTTATGTAACAAAAGTGCACTTTATTGTTGTTCATTACCTTTTATGTTTACATTTATTGCACATTTGTATAAAAACTGCACTATTTAAATTAAAACCTGTTCAGAAAGTTTCTTTGACTTAAATTGTCATTTTTTTTTCTTTTAGCGTTTTACATGTTTTATATGTCAAACATAGGAAAAATGGTCAAACATGCAAATTAGTCTAGAAAAATCAAAGAATCATGATAAAATCGTGATTATGATTTTATATTTAAAAAATTGTGATATCATATTTTTGCCATATTGGCCACCCCTAGCTACATTGATTATTCATTCATACATACAGTAACTTTTGATCTGGAGCCCATAGAAACTAAATACAAGAAACTTCAACTGATCAGTAATCATATTAGATGTTTGTAGAGCTGTGTGGAGTAACGTAACGTCATCTATCCATACTGTAACCACCTGCCCAGCACCGTAAATCACTCACCTGTGACTGAAGTCTCTGCACTGTCCCTCTCCCTCACGTCACAAGCTGCTGACCCTGCTCCTGCTTCTGACATCCATGCTTCTGACTCACTCTCAGTATCAATCTGCTGTCACAAGGGATCGGGATGGATTAATTAAGCATCTATCAACAACTGAAATAAGTCAGCCAACGTTTCCATTAGCAAAACACCTGTATTGTGGGGACATTTACTTTCCGCTTCTTTGTTAAAACTTTTCTACTGTCCATTATGTCTGGGGAAGGAGTAAATATTGCAACAATTCATTAGCTTACTTCTAGTTTTCATTTCTTAGGTGAACATTAATATCACGTGGCCTCGTGTTAATATTGAGGGGTAACAAACGTTACCTCCTGTTTCGAGCAGCCTGCTGATCTCACTCACTGCCTGTGATGCACTGTCACTCACTTCATGCCGAGGCAGTTGAAGGTTGTTCAGAAAACACGGAGTGGATTAACTAGTTGACTATGTACTTTCTATTAGCAATCAAGTGGAATGGATCCTTTTACGAGGCAATAGAAACAGCGCTGGATGAGCCAATATATTATGTTAAATGTGGGGGGGTCCAAATGAAGAATTTTGAAATCTGGAGAGGACACGTCCCCTTCACATTGAATGGTGGCGACGCCCATGATGGATGTATTTCCCTGGTCAAGCTGTGCAATAGCCAAAAGAAAGAGCTTATTTTTTCTGTAAAAGAGTAAAAGTCATAGATAAAAATAATTATATTTTAGCATAAAAATATCATGTCTGTTGAAGAGCTTCTACATACAAGTGTAGGACCATCAGAGAAATATAGACTGATTTTGGTAACTACTAGTGCTGTTAATTTAGGGCTGCTGTGGCAAAAATCTTACATTGGGTGGTGGTCTAATTATTGTTTTACCAACTGTACTCTCAGCGAAAAAATAACCCATATGGTATATACTCATTTTCCCAGCTCTACTCCATACATGTAATTTATGTGTGAAGCATCTTTCAGTTATAATGCATTGAGAAAGCCTTCCATCATCACACTTGCAATAATAATACTGCTGCTTTATGCAGATCATATGCCATCCAATCTAAGGTGGAATTTAATATGACTGTAAATTGACATATCACTTATAAGGAACAGAGCGCTAAGCTTCAGTCATTGTCATGCGAAGGACATGGTCACACGTACATTCATGTGTTCAGCAAATCCAACCACGCACATACCAGAATGAACATTTACACCCTCACATTCTGTGTGTGTATGCTGGGTCACACCAATACACAGACTATATGCTGAAGTGACCCCAGGTTGAACTGAGCTGATTGCAGTCATCAGTCTGTTAACTACATTTTCTATAGTAGAACGACAAAGTGATGAATGAAAGATTGAGAAAAAGAGAAAGGGAAGGAGGCAGGGTGGGATGAGGAGATAACATTAGTTTGGGAGGGAGAGACAGAAGAAAAAAGGTGGAACAGCAAAAGAGTGAAACATAATCAGAAAAAGATGTTATAATGTTGGAGGAAGGAGAGAAGTGATAATCATCCAACTTTCCACTTACAGCGCTAGATGCTGATTGGTTGGATGACCTCTCTGCCAACCCTCCCTTGGCGCTTTTAGCAGCACAGTGACTGATGGAGAAAATACAGTCCAAAGAGGGCCAAAAGAGTTCAGATGAGGTGATAGCTTTGCCGCTCCCTCACAGCTAGCTTGGGTCATCATTTTTTAGAGTGCAGGTCAGGACCCAAAATGTCTCAGACTCTGTTATCCACATATGACAGAAGTACTAATACGCTGTAATGAGCCTTGGTACCAACGGTGACAGAATATATGTACTCAATTTGGGGCCCCTAAATGACAGTGGTACTAGTATGTTGTAATGAGGCCAGCTCACGGGGTAAGAGACTACTTTTGCTCAGTTTGGGTCCCCAATTGACACCCGAGCTAATGTGTTTTAACGAGCTGGGGAGACAACATTTACTCATTAGATTGTCCATGTGAGAGATATAAACTTGTGGTATCATCTTATGAGCCAGCAGGTCCCAGGGCGGCAGACAGCTCAGTTTAAATCCCAACATGCTACAACAAGCCCAAGGTTTAATATAATACTAGTACATTCAGAGTTTCCCTGCTATATATTCCAAAGTGATTTGTGAATTATAGATGAAAATGTGGACCTAGGCTCAGTTTCTATGCCAGTTACAAGCAGATAAATTGAAGTAAATACAAAATTTATGGCCTTGGTGCATTTGGTCATCCCGTGATAATAAAGCTAATATTACAGTTAAGTGGAACAGTGAAAAAATGAGGTCTAGTTTGAGTGGGGGAATTAAAGGGTCTTAATTTTGGAAAAAGACATAAAGTGAGAGGAGAGACAGTGACAGGGAATGGTAAATGGACTTCAGTTTATCTAGCGCTTTTCTAGTCTTTTGACTACTCAAAGCTGCACTACACCGCAGATCACACTTAGACGTCTATGCTAGTTATCCATCAGTACCACTAACATATTCACGGCCTTTTATGCCCGTTTACATGGCACGTAGGAGCAACTTGGGGTTAAGTGTAGTGCTCAAGGGCACATTGCCATGTTTCACCCACAGCTGGGCCTTAACCAGCAACTTCCCAATCACTGACCAAGCGCACTATCCAACTGCACAACCGACACCCCGGGGAGGATTCACAACATTTTAGCAAGGAGTCTTCAAGCTCAGAGGAGATCGTCTGTAGCCTTTTACATTTTCAAAACCATGCTGTTTTACTTCTAATGAAGCTGGCCCTTTATATAATCATACCGTGTAATGGCCTTTTATTTTATGTTATTTTATTAATATAACTTTAGCTAAATGATCCAGGAACTTAGTAACAGGTCTTATTTTTGCTGGCATCCAATATCCATATGCCGACATACCTGAACACTAGAACACAGATACAGATACAGACTTTTTTTATTTTAAAGAGCATAGTCTCCACTCAGCTCAAACTGATACTTTACTTGCACTGTAATTGCATGGGTTAGAAACATATGTGAAACAAAAGAAGCAGTATTCCATTCTCCAAAAATGATACTGTTAGTTTTTAAATGTAGATATTCAGCAAAATAGACTGAAGCATCGTTCATTATGGTGCATGATGCTGCCACTATGTGGGATATTTGGATATTGGAGGAATTTTTTAACATGACAGATCAGATGGACTTTTCTAAATAAACCCCACTAGTTCTTCTGGGAAACAGCTCATTGAAAGTATTTGGGAATGGGAAGAGCTTTCAAAAGCCAATCAGATAATTTAGCTATCAGGTGTTACAAAACATGTCAGAAGTGGAGTGATAAATATCTTTTCCCACAGAGAAATTCATTCTGTTGTTTTTTGTTTTCATATCATAAAAAATCACAGTCCCCAGCTAATAAAACTGCTACTAGAGCTGTTAGCATCAATACTATCCTCTATACGAGCAGTCGCTTTCTGTTATCATCTCGCCTGTACCTCCCACCTCTTCCTGATCTAAAGGACTATGATTGAGCTATGCCGCTTTGGGTTGCTTGCAATCATTGTAGATTGGAGCTTGGCAAAATATGTCTGCCTGACTACAGGATCCAACTGCACTGCAAGGTTAGCTTATAGTAGAATAACACAACCATCACAAAGCTCTGTCACCAACATTCAATCCTATAGAGCATTATTGGGATGTGGGGGGATATGAGATTGCTATCATTGATTTGCAGCTGACAAATGTTCAGCAACTGCATGATGCTTTCATGAAAATATGGACTGAAATCTCTGATGAATGTTTTAAACATCTTGTTAAATCAATGGCACTAAGAATTAGGGTTTCTAAGTACAGGGGATCCACCCTGGTACTGGCAAGGTGCACCTTCAAAATCGGCCGTGAGTGTTATGTATTCCAATTTTTCATTCATTTACCAAGAAAATATGTTCTTAATTCCTGATGACAACATATTTACCAGAAAAAAATCAAGGCAGAATTTGACAAAATCAGAATGATCTGACCTTTAGAACTGAATATAAACTCAACACTTCGACTAATATTGCAGACGTTTGCACTTGAAATTCTTTATTACATTAGACACAATGAACTTTATTGTACCTGAGCAAAGCACTTCCCAAGGCACAGCGTCGCTCTACATGAAAACAAAACACAGGAGGCATTTGACACGGTGCAAAAAAGTTCTGCCTTATCAGAGATGTTTAACTCCACACTCGGCATCAACAGCAGCACATCAAGCTTTAGAAAGAAATGTTGAGAATTAAAATGCAAAAGAGCTAAGCGCTAGAGTGCTTGTGTATTTATTACTCCACGGATCAGGATTAGAGTTCAGCCGCTTGACGGAGGTTGGAACAAATGATAGCCTCGAGCAGTTTGATTTACACTTCGGCACATGTAGTCTATTCCTGATGGCAGAGCTTTGTATTCATACAAGAGAGGGAGTTCAGAGTCCAGGATGATTTTTGTTGCTTGTTTCATAACTGCCTGCTCATTCAGGCTCTGAATGAGCTCATATTATTTCATCCCTTTTACCTTCAGAGCCATTTTATGCACACTGGCAAGCTTACTTTTCAGTTGCATTGTAAGGTGCCAAAGCCATGCTATAACTCTACACCGAATGGACGGCTGGTGCAGCATCAGAATGATCTGGTGCACAGTCTATACAGTCTCAATTATCTAAGAGAAGATTCCTTGCTGTAGTATGAAGAAGAGGTCAACCATGTCTTGGAATAAAGTTTTAAACAGGTTGTGTAAATGAGATCACTATAATCCACTTAATAACAGGATGCTTTTTGATATGCAGTTCCATGGTCGTGGTGGATACTTTTCAAGTTTATAATATAACTGGAATATGGCTTTCAAATCATCAAATCAAGATAAGATTAAATAATTGTTCCATGCTATGTTGCCCTAGTTGTGTCCATAGGTTTTGTAATGTGTAATATAAGGAGCACACGCCTTCCTTTCAAACAAATGGCTGTCAATTTATATTTAAGTGAGGAATAGGGCAGCATAAGCTTAAACGTAAGAGAGCTAAAAATGATTACCGAAAGGGAGCAACTGATTGACAAAAAAGGTTAGAAACAAACACACACACAAAAAAAATTATACCCAAACCTACTCTAGATTTATTTCCTGTTGGGCCTGGGGCAATGTAAAATTACCTGCAGAATTTGTTGCACAGTTGTGTATAGGTCTCAACACATGTATCCACAACATGTAATAATCTCATCAGATTATGTATATAACAATGGCAATCTCATTAGACTGATAAAAGGATGATTGCCTTAGGTAGACGCTGGACTTAGTACCACCTAGGTTTCACTCTCTGTTAAAACAATTGTAATCCACCATCACCTTTATCAAGAAGTCTTGTTCCTTTACATACTTGTGTGTTGCCTCAAGTCAAGGACCACCAATTGGGCTTTGTATGGATGCAAAGTGAAAGCTAACTTCACTTGACAATCCTTAACAATTTCAATTAAAGTCAGGGTCAATTAATATATTATGCTCAACAACTTCATTACTAATTTCTTTGGCTGTTCTTCTTGCCTTGCAAATCAATGTTACCATGCTATCATCAAAAGCACTCAGCAGAAACATTAAAAACTAGGTCAGACTTAAAACCATGGCAGACAGGAGACAGAGGTCATCAAATTGTGGCTAATTATTGCCTATTACAATGCAAACTATGGAACATTGAGTGCCAGCATTTGTGTGATTTCAAGCAATCGAAACACCAGCAGCTTGTTTAAGCATTTGTCACTGCAGCATAGCATTAAATAAAAGTAGTGTCATTATTTTATTATATTTTATTTTTTTTTAATTTTGTTTATTTTAACCGTTAAAAAAAGACATGCACATAAAACACTTTAAAAAAAAAGTATGTGTGTGGGACTGGTATAAGCCTGCAAATGACTTGTATTAACCACACACATACAAAGACAGATAGGGAAAAAATAGTACAAGGAAGGTGCTCAGGAATGCTAAATAAACTAAGTTTTAATAGGGAAGTGGATACTGCTCCTGTTTATGTTAAGTTCATCGAAAAATAAAATTCTAATTTTAATATGGGCAATGGCACAGAGGAAGCATTCAAATGATTGAATTTGTTCCGCAAGTTAACACCCATTTGTTTACTATTATTGACACTTAGCACCTGTATAGGCCTATTTTGCTTTCCATAGAGAAAATCAACAGAAATCATCAAGGCAAAAAACAAACTGAATTGGAAAGCTAGAATCATTAGTGGTAATGAGGTATTAGAATATCTCATCGATTTTCATCATGTTCTGTGACAGTTAAAAGGTTCTTGATAGTGTCATATCACTTGATAAAGGTTTTAAAAGTCCAGACCACTGTTTTAAAGGGGCAGAAATCACAGTTCAATCACCGTTTTTGGATTAATGTATTCCCTTTCTTAAAACTAATTATTCAAGGTGACAACTTTGTGTTGTTGTGCTTTGTATGCAACACTATTATCAGGAGAATTATGGTCAAAAGAGAGAAATATGAGTGTATAGATATTTATTTAACTATATTCATTTATTTTGGATAAAAAAATGTCTTGTTTCCTAGGTAATAGTATGACTTTCAATGTATCATTTTTATCTGTTCAAAGGGCTGGTGAGGCGAACAGCAGGATAGGATGGTGATAGTTAGAAACTGATAAGATGCACTGCGGTTGACAAGAGTGGGGGGAGAGTTTCAGAGTTTCACTGAAACAATAGACTGTGGGAGGAAGAGACCAAATTTATATCATGATTGATGCACGGCAGAGATGACTGGTCAAAAACCGCCCTGCAGAGCTGGCTTGGTTCTGAGCTTAACGCAAACTGCTAAACACAAGAACGAAAAGAAAAAGGGACAGTGAGAGGAAAAACTGTGTTTGAAACTCTGAAAGTTCATCAATCAATCAATCAATCAATCAATCAATCAAACTTTATTTATTTACTTTTCCCACAACATTTGTAATTCAAAGTGCTTGCAGAAAAGAAAACAAGAGGAAAAGGAGAGGGTAAAAAAAAAAAACAATTCCAAGCTAGGCACCTGTCAGGGAAGCACAGTGTGGGATTGGAAAAAAAACACCTCAACACATGAGACAACAAACACAGAGACGAGCACATGGGGTTGTCCTTATTCACCTCTGAACAGCATTTGTAACACCAATATGTAACCCACCCAGGTGCACATGAATATAAATGTTTGTAAATGTTACGGGTCCCAGGGATGAGAGACCACAATAACAAATATAGACCTGTATAAAGCAGGTAAAGCAGAGGAGTGAGAAACAGTCGGTTCTGTTGTCTTTCCAGATTGTCTTTGTCTGATTTATTTTCCAACATTATCAAAATTAACATAAGCACAATGCATGTCTTTCCACTTCAGTTTCAGTAGTTCAATTCATGTTCTCAGTTCAAGTTGTTCCTACTAGCCATATTAGTGCCTCATTAAATTTCCATGCACATCTCTCACATCATCTTCTGTTTCCTTTTCAACTCATTTCTCTATTATTTATATCAATAAAACTCTTAGTGCAAATACATCACATTTTCTTTAACTCTATTCAGATGAGATAAACTATATTTCACAGTGTAGTTTTACAGTGTATAATGCCTCTGCTCATGCAACAGACTACCTACTATGCCTCTGTAAAAGAGCTTTGAAATGTATGAATCACAAAGTGCTTCTGTTACTTTTCTTCATGAACAGTCTTTAACAATATTTCATCATTAAACAAATTAAAACCACAATAACAAACTAATCAAAACGAACAAAAGTGTACAGGAGCGCTATTGCCACTTATTCCCATGTTAAATAGTGTAACTGCGGACCCGCTTGACACAAAAATGGCAAACTTTTCTTTACTTATTTAGACTATTTACTCGATAATACTTAATTGAAACATAACCTAAACCCTCCATAAACATTTGCGTTGCTGTCGAGTGTCACCATAGTATAAAACTCTGCGGTTCATTGACCGTTTACTGACCTGTATAAAGCAGGTAAAGCAGAGGAGTGAGAAACAGTCGGTTCTGTTGTCTTTCCAGATTGTCTCTGGAGGGAAAGGGGAAGCGCCACACCTTTACCTTTCCCCCGGGACAACTAGTGACAACACAAACGTCCCCCCCTCTTTTACTTGTAACAAAATTAGGGCAACTTAGTAAATTAAATGTTCACTTGAAAGCATAAACATATAAACAAAAGTAGTTATAATCTTCAACATGAAATAATATAAATCTTAATTGTGGTTACCCTATTTTAGAGGTGCCACATAAACTAGAAAATCAGAAGTGAATCGTTTCTGTATAGCTCCTCAGAAATCTAACAGAAAGAGCACACATTACAGTAAGAAAAAATCTTGTCGCATATTTCTAGATGCTCTAAAAATCATAATTTAGATAAAGGAAATATATTTGACAATTAAAAGTGTATCTATGATTCCCCAGAATGCTGGGTCAACCACTAAATATAAGACTTTTGCTCTGTGTAACATTTTCATATGAAAAACAACATTTTGTTTCAGAGATGAAAGAAATCCATTCACACCCAGTATACCCTTAACAGGCAATTCAACCAGTGGGTAGACCAACATATCTGCTTCCTGATTGAGTAATCTTAAAAATAAAACCAGAAAAGCTGTCAAATAAAGAGGCACGAACACACCAACACATGATATGTTGCAAAAGTATTTCTTAGTTTGGAAGTCAAAAGATTAACGATAGTCCAGTTTCTGTTTCACCAGATTGTGATCAGTCTTTTTCTTCACAAGCCAGAGATGATCACGTGTGCTTTGTGACATGACGGTTAGATCCTTAACAGAGGTACACTTAGAGGGTTGCTGCAAAGGTTGAAAATACTGTTTCATCAGCATAATGAATTATGTTTGAACCACTGTGTTCTTTCTTTAAGTACTTATTTTCAATATACAGAGCACTAGTGACACATAAACAACATTTTTATGTCTGTAACATAAAAAGGCCTTCAAGTGCTGCTGAATACTGAATTACCAGGAAAAAAAAACTTTTATCAAGGTAGTACTAAACACATAATGGGAAAGCACTTTGTGTTCTGAAGGTACAAGGAGAAATATATCCCCCACACTAGTTCAAGTTCTTGTCCTTAAGATTTAACATATTAATTTCATTCATTTTAAATAACACGAGTCCATACAATAATGCCAAGGATACAGGGTCTCTGAGTGAAGAAAAACTGCCATCAACATAAACCAACCATTGATCAACAATGTTCAAGAGACATACAGTTTCCATTTTATACTAGTAATATCCATTCTGCTCATGTATGTGGCTGTCCATGACCTATCCAAACCCATAAATTACATTAAGCTTATGAAATATATGAGCGAATGCCCGTTTTAATGAGTGTATTACTATTTAACGTGTGTTCATTCATCTGGGATCATATGCAGAATAATCTATGAAACTTTAGTTCAAGACTGTCCTTTGTGTCTCATCTATCCAGCCATTTTCTCTCGCTTTTCCAGGTTTGCAGTGGCAGCAGGCTAGTCAGACTGACCCAGACATCCCTTTCTCCTGTAACATTTTGAAGCTCTTAAGGCCTCCCAGTTGGGTGTACCTAAATGACCTTTTTAAAAAAGGAGTAAGGAGGCATCCAATTGAAATGCTCAAACCAACTCAACTGGCTCCTTTTGTTGTGAAGTAGCAGCAGCTCTATAGTGAGGGCCCACTTGTTGTCTAAACTCTTTGCCTGATATCTAAGGCCCTGTCCACAAAACATTAAAAACTTTGCCTGTAAATACAGCATTGTTTCAAGATGTGCCTGTCTACATGACAACACTGAATGAAAACACTGGAGTACATATGCCAGACCTGTTAATAGTGCTGTAACACTGATGTAGACATACATCAAAACTAGAGAAGGAGACATGGAGTATGTGCATATGCTGTATCATATAAATGTAATCAAATACTGGCATATGTACTGGCATATGATGTTTTCCCTGGCCTCTTGTTGTTCATAGTGTTAGTAGATGAGTAGAAAATTTTGCTGTAAAAACCATATCAAGACTTCCAGTGACGTCATGTAAGAGGTAACGGCTTAGAAGTAAACTTCCAACAGGAAATGTTATCCCTCTCGACCCCAAAGCTAAGATATTAGTTGAACTGGAACCACTGAGGGAAGAAAACTCAGAATTCCTTGCTCATGATATAATCTCCTCTGTCACAATTGAAGTATTCACTACAAGAACTGAAAGACAAACAACAAAACTCGAGAACAGAACCACCAAATTGGAGGACAGTATCAGTGCTGCAGAAGATACCAGGAGGGACACGAAAGAGTAATACGCTACCTGCTACAAAGGGAGATAGACCTTACAGCTAGATGTGAGGATTTACAGAACAGATCGAGACAAAATAATTTGAGAATCTACGAATTGCCTGAGGGGAGCAAAGGAAAAAAACATTAAAGTGTCTGTGGAGGAACTTATTCAATCAGCCCCCCAGCCAATGCCAGTTGTTAAAAAATTCAAATAGAGAGAGAATAACGATCCCTTAAATGCAAGCCAAAAAACTCTGCCGTTACACCAAGGTCCATCATTGTTAAATTTGTGTACTACTCTGCTAAAGACCCAATCTTTTCAGGATACAACATCAACGCGAAAATATCTGAAGCTATGAAGACTTCTTGAGATTGCCCTCAATGGCTTGATGACCTGGGATACTTCAGAAGATCTGAACAGGGATCAGATATTAGCTTTACTGACACGAAAACATCAACAGCTATTCTTCTCCAACTATGGGAAATTAATCACTGAGTTAAAAAACAATCTAAGCAGATGGGACTTGCTTCTCCTATCATTCTTTAGCTTAATATAATCAATGGTATATATATATATACAATCATGGAAAAAATTATTAGACCACCCTTGTTTTCTTCAATTTCTTGTTCATTCTAATATCTGGTACCACTAAACGTATAATACAATGAACACAACAAAAAATGCAGCTGGTCACATAATACTTTATGTCCTATTTGACATTCTTAAAGGATAACTTCGGTTCCTGCAGCTTTTACATTGTTTATAGAATGAAGAACAACAATATACTCACCCAGAAGGCTTTCCTGATGCAAACGGTGCTTCGGGAGATATTTAGATCCAAAATCGAGCAGCGGACACCGATATAATGGTAGCCTGTAGGGCATAGATCGCCGCTCCTAAAAACTGCATTAATCGTCCAAAAACTCATGTTTTTCACCAATATTCCATCATGATTCGCGCCGAATGGACGGCCATTGCAGCCTGTGTCTCTCCACACAGCGCTGTGTGGCTGAACCAACGAGTTTGTTTACATGCTCTTCGCGCATGCGCAGTGCGGCTCATTGTTGCAGGGCAGCTACAAATCGACTTTCTTCTTCCAGTTTTGTGCAAAATGGGACGAATATCTATGGGATGAAGATGTTGTGGAGGAGGACTTTGAATATGATGGGCGTCCTTACAGTTTGGAGCCAGATTATACAGATAAGGAGCTGATAGAAATGAGAAGCGATCTCAGCGCTCCAGAGAGTACTGCGCATCTTGTGAAGGGCATACAAACAGACTTGTCTGTTTAGAGGTTAGTTCAGCCACACAGCGCTGTGTGGAGACACAGGCTACAATGGCCGTCCATTCGGCGCGAATCATGATGGAATATTGGTGAAAAACATGAGTTTTTGGACGATTAATGCAGTTTTTAGGAGCGGCGATCTATGCCCTACAGGCTACATTATATCGGTGTCCGCTGCTCGATTTTGGATCTAAATATCTCCCGAAGCACCGTTTGCATCAGGAAAGCCTTCTGGGTGAGTATATTGTTGTTCTTCATTCTAGAAACAATGTAAAAGCTGCAGGAACCGAAGTTATCCTTTAAGCTTAATTGATTCCCAGGGTATAAAAGAGGCCATTTCATGTCACAAGCAGCACTGCACATGCAAAGGCCTAGAGTGGTTTCCTGCTTCCATTCAAGCCGTAGCACAACTCAGAAGTTGTCAGCTCTCACATAATGCCTAAAACAAAAGAATTATGTGAAGCCACAAAGGCAGCCATCTTGGCACTGCTGGAAATTGGCATGAGTGAGAGACAGTGTAACGCTGATAGTGAGGACCCAGAAGCAAGTAGGTGAAGTAAGCAATGAACAGTCTTTATTCAATACCAGGACCAGAAACAATTCTGAGCGGGGCGCGAACCCGCAACCAGGTGATTTGCAGGCGGGTGCTCTCCCAACTGAGCTAACCCGGAGCCGCTCAGACAACGGCGCACACAGTCTTTTAAAGGGATGTAGCTGCGTCTTGAGCGGGGCTTCAACCCGCGACAGCAAACAAGGAGGTGACGGCTCACACAGTCTTCTAACGGGGTGTAGCTGCGTCTTGAGCGGGGCTTCAACCCGCGACAGCAAACAAGGAGGTGACCAAAACAGAGCCACACAGTCGAGACAGGAAACAGGCTGTGGCTTGGCGGAGGCGAACCCGTGACCACTTGATCCGTGGTCGGACGCCTTACTAAGCCACCCAGGAAGCACAGGCAGAAGCTCACTCCAGTCCTTTAAAGGGAGAAGGTGATGCAGGCTTGACTCACACACTGACGATTGGAGGCGTTCGGGAACACTCGGTGATGTGGTTCAGGCGAGCTCTCGTGGTCGAGGACAGGCGGGGAGTCAGACACCAGGCGAATGGCACAACGTAGAAGAGACAGGCTCGGCAACAGGAGGCGGAAGCAGGATCAGATACCAGTGTGGGTCTAGCGTAGATCAGACAGGGTTCGGCAACAGGAGGCGGAAGCAGGATCAGATACCAGGCGTGGGTCTAGCGTAGATCAGACAGGACTCGGCAACAGGGGACTGCAGCAGGATCGAAGCCGGGATTCAGACAGGCGGGTGAATGCAGGACAGAAGCTAGTCGATACCTTGGAGTCAGGCCGAGGGTCAGGCGTATGAGGGAGAGTCTGGGACGAAACTAGTTGGCAACGGGTGATCAATCCGGGAAACAAGTCTGGACCTTTCAGCATGAGTCTGACGACAGTCTGACAATGACTGAGTGCGGAGCTGGAGCTTAAGTAGCTGGCTTGATTGCCAGAGACGAGGTGCAGGTGTGAGCGGCAACACAGGTGAGGTGAATCTGGACTGATTAGAGTGGAGCAGGTGAGTGACAGGCTGCAGATGAGGCTGAGGCTGAAGCTGAGATTGTGACAGACAGGTAGCGAAAAAACTGAAGTTCTCCAAGACAGCCGTTCATTACAACAAAAAAAAACAAGCTGAACATGGCACTACCAAATTGCTACCTGGCCGTGGCAGGAAACGTCTTTCTACCCCACGAGATGACCGTGCACTCATCCATTCCTGTGTCAGGAATCGTCGTCAGACCACCAGGGACCTTAAAAATGAGTGGGCACTGTCGAGAAATGTGACTTGTTCAGCAAGGACAGTTCGAAACCGACTTGTTGAAGCTGGTTTGAAGTCACACAGAGCACGCAAGAAGCCCTTCATCAATGAAAGGCAGAGGAAGGCCCGGTTACTCTTTGCTCGAGACCACAAGGATTGGACTGTTGATGATTGGGCTAAGGTTCTCTTCAGTGATGAATCCAATTTTGAATTGATGCCCCTCCAGCCAACTTACTGGTTAGGAGGAAGCCTGGAGAAGCTTACAACCCAGACTGTCTTGCCCTACAGTAAAACATGGGGGTGGATCAGTCATGATCTGGGGTTGTTTCAGTCTGAGTGGAACAGGGCAAATGCAATTGTGTGAAGGCCGAATGAACCAGGTCATGTACAGGACTACCCTTGAAAACAGTCTTCTTCCATCAGCTGGAAAACTCTTTCCTGCCTCGAATGACTGGATTTTCCAACAAGACAATGCCCCTTGCCACACGGCAAGGTCAGTTAAAACCTGGATGGAGAACCACAACATTTGCACCATGCCTTGGCCTGCTCAATCACCAGATCTTAATCCAATTGAAAACCTGTGGAAAATCATCAAACTCAAAATGGAGAACCACAAGCCCAAAAACAAAAGAAAATTTGTTTGAATTTGTCCAACAGGAATGGGCTGCTGTGACAGCAGAACAATGTCAGAAGCTGGTGGAGAGCATGCCAAGGCATGGCTGCAGTCATCAAAAACAATGGTTATGCAATCAAGTATTAACTCTTGTGTGTATCATGTGTTTAAAGCAAACAGAAAAACATGGAATGCTTAAAAGTAGTGTTTTTGGTACAATGCCATAGCTATTGATGTAAGAATTTAAGTAATTTTGGTTATTATCAAGAAAACCATGGAAAATGAATAGTTCTTAGTTCTTAAATTAAACTCTCATGAGCTATTTTTGTTGTTATCATTATAATTGTCCAAACAAATGTACCTTTAGTTGAGCCAGGCATTAAAATTAACAAGAAATTGAAGAAAACAAGGGTGGTCTAATAATTTTTTCCATGACTGTATATATATATATACATATATATATATATATATATATATATATATATATATATATATATATATATATATATATATATATATATATATATATATATATATATATATATATATATATATGGTATAAAACTATAAAGGCAGAATATTTAGTCATAAGCCTTGAGTGACACCCACCCAACCGCCAAGGTCATCACCGAGATCAAAACATACTGTCCTGTGGTCAATACTTCACTCTGATGTATGCCATGACAGTAAGTCAAGTCACTGTTCATTGTTATAGTTTGATTGCCTATTCTGACAGTGATTATTTGAATAGATTTAAAAGGGAATATTCTGACCCCATTATATAGGCTTGAAGTCTGCCCTTGACGATTCAATTTGAACCCATTCATGCAATCATCCATTATTTCTACCTCTCCTACTTTCAGGGTCACAAGGGGCTGGAGCCAATAGCAGCTTTGTGATGGGCAGGATACACACTAGACCGGTCACCAGCCAATCGAAGGGCCACATATAGAGACAGACACAGTCATCTCCACCAAAGAGCAATTTAGAGTCACCTATTTACCTAACAAGCATGTTTTTTGGTCTATGGTGGGAAGTTAGAGCACCTGGAGAGAATCCAAGCATGCCTGCCAACTCCACCCAGAAAGGCCCTTACCAACAAAGGGTTAAAACCAACCTAGCTGCTGTGAGGCACACATACTGTCTGCTGTGACGCTGTGTTGTCCTCAATTTTAAACCATGAACATAAAAATTCTTTCTGTCTGAGAATATTTGGGGACACAGAAAACATTTAATGATAAGTGGAATTGTCAGTTCCAGTGTGTTATTTTCTTTGACTGATAACTGTCACTAAAAAAATGAAGTAATAACTTCTAAAGCTCAAAATCAGACAGCTAAGTGTAATGACTATTCTGTATCCAAGGTGCACAACACATGAATTATGGTTGATTGTATGGGTGAGGCTCAGTATAAAACATGGCCTTGAAGAACAGTAGACTCAAATAAAACAAAACATGAATAATTGATATAGCAGGAGAAATGGACTTATTAGATAAATGAGGTAATGTCTACACATGTCCTTAAACACCCTTACAACTTACAACAAGGTGGCCCCCTGAGGAGTGAAGCCTGCCAGGTTGAACACTGTCGATCCCATCCTGCTGTGCTCTCTTCTCATGTGATGTTAACTTACTTTGATCCCTGTGTTCTTGAAAATACAGCATGTAGAGACACTCTGGAAAAATACAATCATAATCAGGAATAGAGGCATACACATTGACGACCACAATGTAACAATTATTTCAGCTGTCGAAGAATGAGGCAGGTTTTTGTGATGTCCGCAATCACTGGAAGGAAAACGGCTCTGATAAAGTCTGTTATGTGCAGAAGCAGAGCTTAACTACACACAGTTTAATACTTTGTGTGTGGGGACCCATAGAAAAACAGAGAGATCGAGATTTAATATTAAGCTATCAACATATTTTTTTTTACCAAACATACCTTGGTTTTCCTTCCTTAAAAGAATGGAAGAACTTTTGAAGTTCTTAATGTAAGGGGTGCATTGTTCAATGTTTTAATATTTCATGTATTTAAAAAGTGTATTGAAAGTGGATAGAATCCTATATGCCTGGTAGGTCTAAAATGTCTGAGTAATTTAGGTGGACAATGGGGCTGGGAAACTAATGGAGTTTTACTCTCAAGTACGATTATTGCCTTCCACAATTATGAAAGTCGAAGTAATAAAAATACTGGGACACATGACAAGAAACTATTTTTTTTCTTATAACATTGTTATCAATATTATTCTGAGGTACTTGTATTTTACATGTATATTTCTATGTATTGCCTATACTTTATTGTTCATATTAGTGATGTTTAAAGCACATACATTTTGTGTGTGTGTGTTTTGAATCACTGAGTAATCCTGTTTCACGATTATGATCTCAATATCTAATAGTTCTGAGTATGATTTTTGTCGTAATTGAGCAGTCCTACTGGTCAAATATAAAATGCTTTACTTTTCCACAAGCAGGTTCTCTCATGTTGGTAATAATAAGTGTCAGGCAGCGGGACACAAAGCTAGTGTAAAAAGCAGGGAAAGTGAAGCCTTGTGAATGTATCCAGTGTAGTTAGCACATTGTCATACTGTCACTTTTCCACAAAATCAAACTCAAAAGTTTCTGAGCATACATGTTAACAAGAAGATATGTGATTATTTTACTATTTTTTTCCCTCCCACAATGCTTTTAATTAAGCAGATAATCTGGCACCACGTACAGCATAAGTATCTTTTCTATTTTTTACTGAAAACAGAGAGAACCGAGCTGTCCCACTGTGGCACACGTCCAGGCTCATGGCATGCCCCTCACACACCCACACTTCAAAAAACTCTCTCTTTAAATCAAACACTTGTCAGAAATGGTGACAAACAAAAAAGAACAAAATGTGGAAGCTGCACCATTTAACTGAGAGAGAATTAAGGGTGATGCCGATCAAACGCACACTTAACACTCCAACCTCTTCAAAAAAGGGCATAATTAGACAAAGTGGGTGTACTGTCAGCAAAAAGCTGTTCAGAGGTAATGACTGTATTGATGGTCACAATATGACAGCCATAAGAATGTATAGTGATGTATGTAACACATAACTTGAACCCATAGCTGTGGCTGTTAGAATTATCCATGCAAGTTACACTTTATCCTCCAAACAGTAATATAATGAAGCTTTTATGGATCACTAACCATATCATCAGATCTATTCTTTTCTAGCACTCAATTTTATGTCAGTGTTGCTTCATGATGTACTTGAAAAACTGTCAAAGCAGATAACATAACATTTATAGATGTCAAAAAGTTACACAGACGAGGATTTCAAATCAAATCCACATACACCTAAAGCTCCTGCAAAATCCATCACAGTGGTTTTAATAATGTAAACCCTGTCACAACGTGTTATTACTGTCACTATATAACTGTCATGGCTAATATTACCACTGGTACTATTACTACTTTGGCAAAGAATTTAATAAAGAAGAACTTTTCCTGTTTATTTTTTTAACTAAAAAGTGGAAAAGAAAATTCATATTTGTTTTTTATTACAGAAAAATTAATTTCCTCAAAAATGTACATGTGGTGATTCAAATAATTTGTATTTTTATTGGTGAAAAGCAAAATACTTTTTTCAGCCACAAAAACAAATCAACTGTACACTGGCACATTAGGATTTTCCTTAGGATAAAAAAATATATAGGATCCATCAATTATTGAAAATGTGCAAGTCATAAAGTCATGGATAAATGGGAAACCAAGCTCAAAATTTTTATGTTTATAAGTCTGTTCATTTATTTGGGAAAACATTTTTTTGGTTTTTACGCTTCGATTTTGAAATCGATGCGTCATAACTGACATTATGGTGGCATCATGCATCTGCCTGGTTCACCTTCTCTAATTCATGGTATTGGACAAAGGGACTCGAGGGCACTAGGAGTGTCCCATTGACCACACTGTGGTGCTGCAGTACAGGCTTTTTTTGTTTGTTTGTTTTTAATGTATTTTGGGGGCATTTTGTGCCTTTTATTGATAGGAGAGAGACAGTGGATAGGCTTGTGAAAGGGGGTGAGAGAGTAGAGAAAGACACTCTGCAAACTGGCCACAGGTGGGATTCGAACCTGGACCGGCAGAAACAAGTGCATGGGGTGCCTGGTTGCTAACCACTCAGCCAAACCAACACCCCAGTATAGGCTTTTTTAATTTTCATCTCTAGAGTGAATCTTGTTTACATCCTATGAAAACCACAAGAAAACAAGATAGTAATGTACATTCTGATTTTTAACTAAGGATCTTATATATTGCCCATTGTATTGCCTGTATCACTTAAAATAGCAAAGTCTTTGCCAGAATGCAATTTCAAGGATGTTTATGAACCTTATTAGTAGAGAATACTTCCCCTAGCACCACTTTCATATGAAAATCTAAAGATATATTGGTGGTTTTATATATTTTGGATGCATTTAGATCATTTTTCTGCTTTTGTGGAAGTGATGAACAGATATTCTTTATCACAAAAAAATTAGTCAATGATAAACTAACATTAATGTTATTACCTCCACTAAGGACCTTGTACTTGCTTTTGTTTTAGCTGATTTGTTTTTGAAGCATAAAATATTGGGTAATGTAGGTTGTTCGTTAATATTATCACAAAGAACAAATCATGTAAGTTTCATCATTTTTTGCTCTCCACAGAGCTTTATATCCTCAATGATCCAAATCACAATGAACAATTGTAGAGGTTTTTAGTAGCATATCCCTTGTTAACATGCAGCGTATATATATATTACAGGTTAGACAGATTTGGCGTAATTAGGATTTTCAACCTAAATATGTGCCATCAGAGATTGCGTACAGAGAATTCGGTTCAATTTATTCTTCTCTTCTTGGCCCCTGAAAATGCAGGTGAATTGAAACTTTGTGCAGTGGCAGAAAAGCCCACACTCTCATCCAAAGGAACGCCAGACTGACCTAGCGCAAAATGAAAGGTTAATGCAGCAGTGCATAAAGCCTGCAGTCAAATACGGCTCTGGGAATTATCAGGTGTGTGGATGTCTCGCCTTTTCAGGAACTGGTGACTCACACAGGGTGAACTGCACGGTGACCAAAGAGAAGGATCGCTCATTTCTTCAGAGGCATGCCATCCCTTTCTGAGTTGAAATTTTGTGGAAAAGAGACTCATGTCCCTGCAGGACAATGGCCTGAAACACGCAGCTTCACTGTGTCTGGTCGGTTTGAAGTTCCAGGAGAGAGTAAAGAGTGCTGACATTCATGGCTTTCCCTTCACAGAAACCAGACTTCAGCCTCACAGAACATCTTTGGGAATATTTGAAAAGGCAAAAGGTGAAGGCTACTGTATCATCACAAGGCTCTCACTGAGGTGTGCTGAGAAAGGCTGCTTCAATACGGTACCTTCTCATATTTTTCAAAAACTCGTAGAATCAATGCCAGGGAGAGAGCAAGCTGTGGTAAAGGTTGATAGAGGCTCAAATATTGAGAAATTTTTACTTTATTGCACACTGGCAAAAAAGAAGAAAATCACAAAAAAATTCTGTGTCACTTCATATGAGAAATACCTTTAAAAAGAAACTGTTCAAAGAGAAAGTTGGCAAGTGAAAAAACTATGCAGTGAATAAGTTAAAACGCCATGGGCAGTGCATCAACATAAAAAGCCCCCTTTCATGTCAGGGCCCTCACAAACTACTCACAGTAGGTGTGAAAGAATTCTACATACAACATACGGGTCAAGTACTTAAGAGAGATGTTCATCCTTTCAGGGCAGAATATAGTTTCCAGGAAAGGTAATAGAGAGAAAAGTGAGCATCTCTTTATTCAAAGTGTGGCTCACTGCGGTCTGTGGATGTGTCCCTGCTTGTCTTTTTCCTGCATACACAGTGGTACTGAGTTGGCAAATCAACATTCAAGACCACTCTCAGCCATCCTCATAATGATACACGGCTCAACACCTCGCTGTCGGGCTTTTAATGAGACATAGAGACACGAGTTTGGAGACCCCCGACATGAAATGCAACTGCCATGTACCCTCACCCACAGAGGCACAATAGAATTATGGCGCAAGGTTGGTCATTTTCAGCAGGGCACACATAACACATATTTTTGTATGTTTGCATTCCACTGGGACTTCCTGACAAGACCAATATATTCATAAACTCTCTGACGTGCAGGAATAACTGCAGGAGACAATACCACTGAACTGAAGAACAGGGACTAATTCACAAGCATTTCTCACGTGGCACACTTGTCAGCCACACATGGTGCCATATTCCTGGTAAATTGCTCACAATTATGCACCATCTGACCAAATATTAACAAGCCTCTTCTACCTGACAGATGGGTAAAGACCACATTACGTATAGTGTAGGGCTTTTTCATACCTGGGGCATACTTGTAGTGTTTACAAACAGGTGTTGTCAGATTTTTGTCATCACGCATTAATACATGAAATTACATAAAACAAAGGAAGTAAAAAGGCTAATTAATAAATCTTGTTTTACAATCATTTAAAATACAAGTGTTTTTCAATGTGTAATGCTTAGTTTAAGTGAAAGATACAGCAATTGTAAATCTCATGGTTAATTAAAAAACATGCTATTACAACACTATGGACATTGCAATAGGGAAAGACACACCCAATTGCTATTTCATACCCTAATTCCCTATTGTGAAAAATATATGAAGCCTTTTGTTGTTCGATTATAGGCTGTATTAAGTTGCTTTCCAATTTAGAATGAGTGTGAAATGATGGTGTGTGTTACTGGAAAAGACATCATGGTTCATCAACTTATTTAAGAAATACATTGTGTGTTTACTAGAAGTAGGGGGAAAATGATATGGTATTGCAGTATTTGACATTTCACACTGTGTGTCAATATTTTTTGTAAGCATTAACATCCAAACGTTAATGAGACATTTGGTTCAGAAGAAATCAAATAAATTACTTGTTAAGTAACGATGCCATTAAACCAGATCAGACAGGTGACGTTAATAGTCCTGGAGGGAAACAATGACTCTCTCAGGAGAAAGTGATGAAAGGAAATCATTGTCTTTATCTAAATACACTGTGTGAACTTATTTTGGACTTTGAAATAATTAGAGATGGACATCACACATAGGGACGTTCAAGAATAAAACACAGTGGACATAAGCCTCACCTGATGCAGCACCACCCATAGACAGCAAAAGTTGATGGCAGTGATGCTAATGCTAAGCTAATGCTTGATTACTTGTCATGCTTAGCTTGTCAAAGCTGCCTCTGTTTTGCAACTGTCATGCAGATTCTGATAAGGTTGTGTAGAATTTTAATACTAAGTCTTAAACATTGATTTGGCAACAATACTTTGATACTTTGAAAACTGTACATATTCTTATCAGAAAAAGTGATCTGGGGGATTAGGTTGAATCATTTAGATCTGCCTCATGTGAAAAACTTTCATGTATCTACATGTTTTTTTTGTTTTTTGTTTTTTACAGTTGCAACACTGCAATACCCCAGCTAAAAGAAAATACCAAGCTACTAACCATCACGCTCAGTGTGTAGCTTGAAAGTGTAACCTAAGCTCCCCCAAATAAGTAAAAAGCTGCCCTGTCAAGGGGCTTTTACTTCTTTGGGATTGACTCACCACTATGCAGCTTGTTTGCTGAACAGATAACCACTTTACCAGCCAGCATAGACCCTGTCTTTAGTTGTACAGGATGATTCGACAAAAATCCCATAGTGCAATCATGTGTCGTTAAACCAAACAACATCAACTCAGTCTCTTATTGTCTAGTGACTTGCATTTCAATGTTCTCCTCATCTATTGACATCTGTCGACTCTAAAGTATTCAGTCATGGTCATCATCTGTTGTGTTGCTAGGTACGCTCAAAAGCTTGAGATGTAAGATACTTGAGGATGTCAGTGGTGAATCATTACATGAAGGAAATTCTAAAGCAACGTCTGATTTGCAGCATTCATTGGGCTAACGCTGTAGCAAATGCTAAAGTCCTGGTTAAATGTATTCCTTTTAACCCTTGAAACTCCAAGCCATTTCCTACTTTATTTAATGGCAGATTAATGTATTTAAAGCTGAACAACCATAAAAATAAAGCAAAAATGTAAGATGGAATTTAAATCTCACAAAATTCACACAATTACTATCAAGACTTTTCTCATTTATGTATGTTTCCCTAAAGTTCCAATTATGATTGAAAAACAAAAGTACACAAAGAAACTCCCGGAAAAAGTTATTTACATATTTGCACTTATTTTCTCAGATAATTGTTTATTGTTCCATAGAGTTAGAAGTGTCTCTTTTGCATGAAGTTCTGTCTGAAATGTTACAAACAGCCTTATTACGGTGTACATTTTAGGACATCCTCAGTCTCAGGAAAACCTCTGTCATTTCTCAGACCAAACGGCATCAGACAAAACGGCCTCAGACCAAACCGCATCAGAAAAACCTCTGCCAGATTATACGGCCTCAGGCTTCAAAATAAAAGTCATCAGACGAAACGGCGTCAATTTAAACTGCCTCAGAATGAAAGCCATCAGACAAAGTATTGGAAAAACGGACTCAAATAAATATACTTTAAACTACATATAAGTATAATTAGCGTACCAACGTTGACACTCTAGTACACTACTAAGTTTCCCATGATGCATTTCAAACCTCAGACGACAAAAACCGGAAGCACACCAGGCTATCAAATATCTCTGTTGATTCGCCACATTTGAAAGTTCAAAGAGCATTTTAGGTGAGAAAGTCACCACGTTGGATACCAAAATGTGGTCATTTGAGCCATAAAACGCACGGAAACAAATTTCATTTAGACATTTCGGACATTTTGTTATGCGCGCCATTATACAATCGAAGACACTTCCGGTCGGCTCCAAAACAAGAGCCCAATTTACAAAAGCGTCAAAGAACTAAAAGGAGACAATCAACAGTTTGCTAGTGGCTGATTTTTAGCTGAATGCTGTCTCAAAACAATTTAACATTTTTTTATATTACGATTATTATGATATTGTTACGACCTGACGCTGTTTTTTTATTTGAGGCCGTTTTTCCAGTATTTTGTCTGATGCCGTTTGGTCTGAGGCCGTTTTGTCTGATGCCATTTGGTCTGAGGCCGTTTTGTCTGATGCCGTTTTGTCTGAGGGAGGAAGTTCTGATGCCGTTTGGTCTGATGCCGTTTGGTCTGAAGCAGTTTGGTCTGAGAAATGACAGAGGTTTTCCTGAGACTGAGGATGTCCTAAAATGTACACCGTACCTCATAACATTAATCACATTTTAAGTCTTCGGAACGTGCTATGTAATATGTAACTGTCTTCTTTCTTGTTGACTTCATGCTGTTCCTGATTGAATAATAATGTCAAGAAAACAACAAGGCAAGAAGAAATTTGGTGCATCCAATCAAAGGTTGTTTTCTCTAAGGGTAAACTAAACTGAGGTCTAATAGTGCGTAACTTGGTAACGTGTATTTATGTAGTTTTCCCATTTAATATATGTTGGATGACCATGAGTATTTTAATGAAATACTTAATATAGTGAGGTCAGTTAGCTTGCTGTAGTATTACAGCATGTGCTGTTCAGTCTGGTCTTGCTTGTTTCCTTGTTTTTAGCATCTCAAGGGGGGACTTAGCTTATATATTAAATTCACTGTCATTTGATTTTTTGTGGACACATTTTTTTCTTTTACCTTCTTTCCAGTTACGTTTATGGCTCCAAAATTATACCTCAAATTCACTGTTGGCAAAAAATGTATCTTAGCCTATTGACAGTAGCTGTATATCTCACAGTAGTTAGGGTTCTTATACTTGCACGTCTGAAAGTGATTAATATGGATTTATTACAGTTGGTAAATGAGATAAATAAAGCATTTTGAGGACCCTCACCTTGTAAATGCTTTTCAGATTTTCTAGAAACTTGAGATTTAATGAACAGCATAAGACAGCAAACCATTCAGACAAACACCACCAGACAGGGCTGAGAGAATGTGGAATGTTGCAGAATAAATTTTATGTATTATTGAAATGATTTTGTGTGTTACATGTGTGTTTTCCTAGGCACCTTTGAAGAGTGAATTCTCTATAATACTCAAACCGATCAATCATTCAGATGAGGACGTTTAGGGATCTTGTGTCTCCTCAGGCACTTTTTCCAGTTTTTGAGCTCACGGATGACCCCAGGCTTTGATCCAATATTGATGAGACTTTATGATTATTATCTTATTAAAGATTTCTAAATGCATTATTCAGGGCCCAGGGATCAGCTCACTGACACATAAGACATCTCTGGTTTTAAACGGGAATGTGATAAAGCAATCAACAGAATTTCACAATGAAAGGAATCCCATTCTTTATGCTGCCCAGTGTTTTCTTGATTAACCATAAGGAACATGCATGATGTAGTAACATGTAAATTTGTTCATGAAATATCCTGATTTTTTGTGTTGTTTGTTTCCTTTGGATTTACATCACCTATTTGTTTGGTTTACAAACATCAAGAATTCCCTTGTGCTAAAATCATGAGTGATTGACATGAGTCTTTTGCCCCTTACTTAAAACCTAAGCCTTATTTCAAACATGGTGGTAGGACATGCAGTCTAACTGTCAACTGGAGATAAAGAAAAAGCAACCTACATGATGCCTGGCAGATTCTGAGATTTTCCCAACCTGTAAAGGATTTCTCCCACAAGTTCTGGGTCTGTCCTGGGGGTCTCGTCCCAGTTGGACAGGTCTTCAAACCAGCAGAGGAAGGTGACCAGGAGCATGCAGGCTGGCTCCTTTTGATGTTAAACAGCAGCAGGTCTACTCCTAACTATTGGGATCTCCCAGCTTCATAGCCTTTATTGAAATTTGAGCTGCACTACCTTTAGGACCAATCTCATCTTGCCCCGCTGTATTCTTAAAGCCATTTTTTCAGTCACTACCCAAAGCTGATGCCCACAGGACAAGACTAAGCACAAATCCACTGGTAGATCATCTTTGTCTTTTGGCTCATGGCAATAGAGTGGTGCAGGAATAAGCCCAAAACACTGATATGAGTTGACATTTAGCACTTCCTGGTTCTCATGTTTTATAGTATTTTTGAATAGCTCAACGAATAAATACCAGGTATAAGGTTTGTGACGAATACACACTAACAAGGTTTAAATATTTAATGAGGATAATAAAATACATCATACATTCCCCACTTTTGAATGTTGTAGCATTGTTTTTTGTTAAAAGGAAGATTGCTACAAATTACTGTCAAGGAACATAAAAATGGCTTGGGATCCTAATGCAAGTATTTCTAATTGTTTTGATGATCAATAAATGCATACAACACTGCCACGGCCATGGGAACCAATTTTATCGGATAACTTGTTAAGGAGGTAATTTTGAAACAAGAGGTTGCAATGTGACATTACAAGAAGGAATTATTGTAACAGCTTATAAGTCAAAACACCATGCTGTAGTTCTAGTAGCTTGATGATTAAAATTAAGTTTAAATAATCATGAATGTCAAATTTGTTTGTCAAGATTATCACATGAAAAAAAAAAATTCAAGTTTCACAAATTTTGGGTCGATACAGATTATCAGCAATGATCTAAGAATGCATTAAAATCCCAAAGGCTTGTGGTGGGAGACATATATCTCACGACCTTTAGTCAGTGCGTTTCGTAAACTTGAAGAACAATAAAAAATAGAGTAAAAAAAATGCCAATACCTACAGTTGATATATTGGCTGTAATAGTGGCAGAATGTACCACAGTGATTTCATCTATGAATGCCCACTTTTATTGGTGAAAGTTTCATTTATTTAAGAATAAAAAATATCCCAAAGGGTTTTAGTTAAGATAACCAGCCCAATACATAATCCCTGCACCACTCACCTTAGCATAAGCATTCATTTCATTTAGTTATAAACTTAATCATTTATCAAGCCACCACTTGTTCGTTTTTCTTCCTCTCACTCTCCATGTCTTTGTGCTCTTATGATCAGCTTATCACAGATGCCACTCACTGATGCAATGGACCAACCAGTCTTTCTGCTATATTTCAGATCCTGCTCTTCGTTTCCAACAGTCGATTTAGTAGGAAAGCAACTTCTCAAGAATGTCCAGGTCATCTTATCTTGTGTCTCTCAATCACCACCACTTGTGGCTAGACTCCACATGGGGGTATCCTATCCTACTGTAAGCATCTCTACCCATTTGAGTACATAAAGACATCCTGACATCTAATCGCCAAAGCCAATTCACATGTATACTTTATCCAAACTTATAAAGTAAAAAATTGTTCACTCAAACTTAAGTTTCCCCTCATTAATGCAAACAACACTGCATTCATCTGGTGGGGTTTTTCTCTTAAAATGAAAGATATGTTGCATCATCATTCAGGCCCTGAACAGTGTTCACAGTGTTATGAGAAAAAAAAGTCTCTTTCTGCCTTCTTTTTAGAAGCAAAATGTTACTTACAATGAATCTTTGTTTTGGAAAATGTTAATTACAACTGTCTTAACACTGTGCAACCTGGAACTTACCCTGCAGCAGCTGTTTCAAAGACCTAGTCACCTTAGTTGGTAATGGTCTCATTAGCTTTTGATGGTCAAGTAGAAGCACAGCCACAACCTATTAAAACCCTCTCTTCAAAGGAGCACTAAACAGATAATGTGTTGTGAAGTTTCAAAATGCCAATACTCATCACATTAAGGTGTCACAAAAGAGTTTAATCACATTAATTAACTACAACGAAGCAGAAAAATTGCAATGATAGTGTTTTTATATCAGTACTCTCTCTGGATCTAAATTTCAACCTCCAACAAGATTGTTTCTCAAAAATTAAAAAAGCCTATTTTTACAACATTTTATTTATATATTTAACCAGGATGTTTGATTTTTTCATCTATAACAGCCAGCCTTATGCACAAACTTTAACATGGTCAGTGCTGCATTTATTTCACTTGAATACAGATCAAATCCAATCACGTACGACAGAAAAAAGAGGCAATATGCTGCATTCAGGTATTGTCTCGTTGGGGCTTTTTCCTGCTGAATTTTGATTCAATACTGGTAAAATTCACAAACAGGCAAGTATACACATTCACACAAACGCTAGACACAATCCCTCCACATCAGCCTTCAATCAGTGCTCCACAAAATAAATAGCTAGTCCTATTTCCTCTCCCCCAGACGCACACACACACTCAAGGGTGTAATGGATTTCCCCATCACCACCGCGGAAAATTGTCTATGGATATACACGCACATCCTTGATACATGATTATTAGACAACAAATAGCAGACAGAGAGGTGGTGGAAATGATTTGGTGAATGAGCAAGAGAGATAGAGAGAGATAAGACAAGAAGGTGATTATGAGGTTGAATTGGCGAATGGATATTGTTAGAATCATTCAGTAAATGACAGTGAGATAGTGTAATATTTACCAAATGGGTGCATGAAAGATATACTGAATAATACAACAAATGGCCCTGCAAACACAAAGCAAAGGCTCAGGTTGATGGGATAAATACACAGAGAGGGAGGAGGAAAGAGAGCACTCTAACAAATGGTCTGGGGGACACATGACAAATAGTGTTGGTGAACCGTCAAAACAGAGAGGGGAGTAGATGCCAGAGATGCAGAATATGTACATGTTTTTTAGTGTGATAAGTGTTTTAATATCTGTTTATTGTGCGATGAAGAACAAAATGATCTGACTAAACAACTATCAGCAGTCTGTCACATTATGCAGAAATCTCATGGTAAGACATCGTTAACAATTTTGTAATTAGACATTTAGTCAGTCAGTAACTTGGTTAGTTCGTAAAAGCCAGAGAGTTATTCATTAAGCTAGCTTGTGAGAAAGGTAATAAACTTCCTCAAAAGCTAAGTTAATTAATGAGCTTTCTTCTTTTATTAGACAAAGTTTATAGGAGGTGTTCTTTACCTTGACATGTTCCAACTGCCAATTGCAGTCTCCCTCAGAAGCAACATCTGAATGCTGTGATGTATTCTTAACAGCTGGTTTTCCCTTGAGTAGACAGTCCGATGTGTGATAGGTTAACAGGCTGTCCACAACCCCCCATTCGTCTGCTGGTTTGGAAGAGAGTCTAAAGTGAAGGACAGCATTAATGCTCCTTTGTCTCAGTTTCTTGTGACAATTTATTGTGTCTTTTCTGTCACCATTTCAAGTTCTAATAATTCAAAATTTTAACACTAAAGAACATCAACTTTAAAAAGCTAACCAAAACTGTTGTTACTCAGCCCACATCAATTTTTACATAAATCCCACCCCTTACATGGCAAGTAGCCACTCAAAGTGTAGAACTTTGGATTGGAACATGTGGTGGCCAAGCAAAAGTCTAAGGAGCCCAAGTGTGTTTACAATTCTTATGCATATACATACATACATATGGTATATGTACATACTGTAATTTCTAGATTCTAACACATTCTTATTTGCTTTTAAATGAGCTCTAATTCCTATGCTGTGTATTGTACATGAGTGCTTCAAAACACCATATTTTGTTTCACCAATATCGCGATTGCAAAACACCTGATACAAAAAGCCACTGCGAAAACAAAAGCAAACACAGGGCATTGCCAACTTGTGAGCAAGGGGACACAAAGTAGCTGCACTGTGATTGGTTGACGACATTGGCACGTTGATAGCTGATTCTCTGATTGATCGGTACACTACGACTGAGCATGCTCGGGCAAAAATCGAGTAATAGTGTATGCGGAAGCAGAAGGTTCTTCCATATCTGTTTGAGAGAGAAAATTGTGTACGGAATTATGCTAAAACTTCGTTGATTAAAACTTTGAATGAAAGTATTTTTTGAGTTGTCTTATGCTGCGTTCACACCGAACGCTACTTGTACTACCTCGGCGATCCCTCTCCATGCAAAGTCAATGTACAGCCGCGATGGGGCGGGGCTAACCCTCCCGCAATGCGACAGCTGCTTTTCACACTGCCACTTAGCTTGTTGCGTGATGTCAAAGTAAAAAAAGTTGATTATTCAGACGATGTCGTGTGTGGCTGTGCAGCAAGAGCCAATCAGTGGTGTGTGCGTATGTGACAGTGCCTGTGACAGACAGTTTTTCAGCCGGACTACAGAGGAACAGTTTATGTCCGTGTGGGAAACATTAGTCAGTGAGGACATTAGTTCAGCCTAGACGGACCCCCGGGAACTCACAGATAATGCTGCTGCAGGGCATCAGCTGCAGTGTTTTGTGTAATGTGCGCTTATACATCCTATTATATGATATATGATATGATCGCGGTGAAACTCAAGCGGACGTGACGTCACCGAGCGACGGCCTACGGCAACGGTGACCAAAATGAGGTATTTATGGACCCGCAACGATACGTCAGTGTGCTACGTGATTTTGGTAGCTGGGTCGCTTGCGGTGTGAACGCAGCATTAGAGTAAAGTTTGGGCAAAATTTGGGTATGTGTTATATTTGACTACAGTGTTTATCCCATTAAAAAATGGGGTGCATGTTATAATCGAGTGCGTGTTATAATCGAGAAATTATGTCAAATACTGAAACTTGAGCCACCATACTGCTTAATGTTATGGCAAAACCAAATCAGTCTGGATAACCTCATAGACTTAGATAAATCAGAAAGATTAAATTTATAGTCAAATACTTCAAAAGTTGTTTCCTCTACTCTTCATGACAGATCTTAATGTTGATATTTTGGCAGAGTTTATTCCCTGTAACTGCCACTCTATCAAATGTGTTTATGTTTGAAGTTTACACTCCTAAAGTGAGAACAGATAGAGGTCATTGCAAAATCAAAATCTGCAAAAACACAATGAGAAAAGAACAATCTTGCCTGTGAGTTGTTTGGTGTTTACCTATGGCTTCGGATCTGTTCAGGTCCGTCCACTGAAGGAATGCCTGTCAGTCTATGACTGCTGATGGTTTCTGAGATTGAGGGGTTAGAAAAGAAATGGTCATGAGTGGGCCATCATAATACCCCTGATACTGAGTAACCAAAAGCCTAATAAAGCCATACACTTGCATAAAATGTGTGACTCACCTCAGGCCTTGTGTGTGTATATATGAGTGTGTCTGCGAGGTATATTATTCATCCCCTTTTATCAATTACAGTTTCTGCTGCATCATCAAAGTGTGTGGAATGGTTTCTTTGTCCTCTCAAAGCGACTGTGTGAGCCTGTGTGCACAATCGTGTGTGTATGGTTTTGCAGTTTCTCCTCTCAGCCTTTCCAATTTAATACCTACAGTGTCTGTGAGGTCTAGAGAACATTTACCTTGAGAAAGAACAAATCCTCAGAAACTGGAGAAGTGAATCAGTGGAACATACACACACATTCCCACACCAATGCTGTGCATTTTCACAGTTACCCCCATTCTCACATATTGTATTAATGTTGACTGGGGTGTCTACAGCTCATCGTGGGCCGATTTAAAAAGATGCCAGAGGGATCTTTACAAGATATGTTGAAAATAAAGCTTAACAAATTCAAATTAAGTTGGGTTCAAACTGTAAGAATCAGTTATTCAGAGGTTTTACTCATGTAGGGATAATTGGCTCTGACTGAACCTAGAATAAGACCCTTGTATGACCCCAGCCAGCAGCAATTTATTATATCTGATGCAGTCATGTAGAAGCCAAATGATTTTGCAATTATGCTTGTTTGCCTGAGAAATATAGTTTGCCTCGCCAGAAAGGCAAGGCTGGGGTGTTATAATATCCACCATTTGCTCAGAGTTAAGAGTTGTCTTGTTTTCATTTTCTGTGATTGTGATCATTAATGCGCAGCTTGATACGACAGTAACAGAGCTACCACTTAAGTACGAAGAGTTTAGTGATGCAGAACAGGTGCCTTTCCTATTTTCCACTTGACACAATTGACTATCTTTTGATGTGGTCGCGCTGTTTAAATAGCATATAAGCATGTTCCCCAATTTAAGCTCAAGGCTGTACTGGACTATCTTTGCACAGCAGCTGGATCCTCCTCAGCCGGAAGAGGTGGGAGCTAAGAGTGAGACGACAGCAAGAAGAGCCAGCTCATACAGGGGTTAGCATAATGATAACATCAGATGGATACTGAATTCAGGAGAATTCTTTTTTTTGCTCCTCTATATTGCTTTCACAGTGCAATTTCTTGCAGTCTAAATGTATTTGAGTCTTGTAATATTAAGTATTTTCTGAATCCATAAGAGATGTTCTGATGATCTGTGCCACGACTGCAAGTATTAGAACAAATCTCCCGCCAAATGGCTAATGTTTACCCTTGCAAGTGTCAATCCATGGTTTAATCTTCAAGCTATGCCTCCACTCTCCACTTGACTATGCTGGATGTTGTTGACCCAGAAAATACTCAAACTTGTGGGTCATATCTCCACACTGTATAAAATCCAAGATGTGGAACATCTTATAGACTCCTTTAACACAAATGCCTGCACAGCACCACCATCCTACCCTGGCTTAGTTTGTCCGCCATCTCTGAGTCAGTACAACAAATAGTGTGGTCCATACAGGAGAAAGACCAGGATTGGTCCACACTAAACCAAAAGTTCTGACTTGTTCCGCTCCCACACATCTGGAATCCAGAGTAGGAGGCATGTGGAAAAAGTTCTCCTCCCATTCTGGCACTCCCCTGCTCAGATCTGCTCAACTTGCTGGAACCAGTTGGCTGAAAAACAAGTTTGAGGTGATGCAGATTTGGGATTCATCCACCAAAAGCCTGCAGTCCCAGGTTGCTCCAGCCCAGGCACCATCAAAGTTACTTTAGGGCTTGAGCGGTAAAAGTGCAATTAGAAGTTAGCCAGTGAGGGTAATGCAGTCAGACCTGAAATGAGGAGTTTCAATTTGAATTACATTTTCAACTTGAATGCCACTATTGTTCACTACTTGTCTGGAGTTCACAGCTTCACTGCTGCTGAGCCATGGAGGGATCATGTTTGAAGTGGAGGAAATTCTTCTCAGGGGAGAGTGAGCAGATGTTTCAGTGAATGACTGTACACCCCCAGTGGCTCATCAAGGTTGATAATGATGTTGCCACCAGCACACAGAGTTGTACTAACAGGGGATGGCCAACAGGGATGGCTCATTTTGTTGATTGAGGATTTTTCAGGAGATGATTCTGTTTCCACATAGACAGTCAGTGATGAAAATGGGGAGCCTTACATGTCAGCCACAGCAGAGCATCGATGCACAAAGAGATTCAAATGTTACTGGCTTCTGTTTTACACAAACCAAATTTCATTGAATTGACCTTGTAAGTCACTTCGAAAACCATTGTCATGCCTAAAGACACTTATAGGTACCTGCTTTAACAGTCACAAACATGGCACATGTCCTCAATATCTACTGCAAGAACACAGACTTTTTGAAAACCCTTTTCAACCTGTGAAAACAGTCTGTTTTTAAATTGGGTTCTCAAGGTTAATTCGCAAAGTGAGCTCAGATTTCTTGGTGACACGCTGCATTCTGACAATTCTCTCCTACACAGTTTTGAGGAGGAAAACAGCACTTACCATGCACACAAATAAACATGTGCACACTTGCATACACTCGCAAAGCCTTACTGCTACTAAGTGGAAAACCAGTTTCCTAATTATGTTTCCTCTCTGTCTGTCTGATTACCAAAATAACAATTTCAAGATGGAAGCAGTATGCAAATAATGCAGTGTGTGTGTGTGTGTGTGTGTGTACCGGTGTGTCTCTGTGAGTTTTTCTGGATTTGTATTTCTGTGTGCCAGAGAGAGATAATCAGATGCCAACTGAGCTGTGAAAGTGATTGCCGTGGCGCACAGAGTAAGGGAGGAAACAATCAAAGAAACAGAACGTTTATCACGCTAACACATTCACACACATACACATAACACGCAGGAGGACTTGGTACACAAGTTTTGGATCTAAGTTTGCAATTTGTGGAGTTATTATGATTCATCGCTTTTTCAGATTTAACATGGCAAGTGAATTGCTTTTTATCTCTTCATGGCACATTAGTAGGAGTTGGTTAAGCAAATATGAATCAGTGCTATTGAGTTCACACTTAAAAGGTTTTTTTTTGTTTCCAAAATTCAAAACCTTCAGCTACTGAAGTCAGCTAAGGCCAAATCATAAAATGTGCTCATGATACTTTAGTTTTGCAACAAATTATGACAATATCTAACACATATGAGTATTACAACAAATACTGCTTTGTTTTATAAATTTATACTTGTATGGTAAAAAATGTCAACTCTTTGTTTTATTAATAATACTGACTTCTTAATGTGGCTTAAAGTATCAGATGGACAAATCAAACCAGTGTTTCTCAAACAGTGGGGTGCAGAAGTGCAACTTGTCTGGGCAGGGAAGTAGCCAAAATATAGCATGCCCCCTACCTCTGGACTTTTGATGTTCTACCGCAGTCCATAGTATTTACTGAGCAAGTGGTGGGATTTAAACGTGAATCAATGTGAGCTGTCAAGCAACAGGTTTCTGTGGGCATTATTTTTTCTTAATTTTATTTAATGGGAAAATCTTCCCTTGAAAAAGCTTTAAAATGGGACTGTTAAATCTTTTATTTGAATCTTGAAAGAATAAATGTATGAGTTTTAAATTAGTTGTTTTTAACATTTTAAGATGGAATAGTAGTCAGAATATTAATTAGTATTTACGTGTTTTGAGAAGATATCAAACTCAAAGTGTGGGCACGACAGAAGGTGATTGAGAAAAACTGTTCTACATTGCATGGTCATGGCAATAGGTGAAGGTTAAACATAGAAAATTGCAGACAAACATGAACCACCACTGCAGTGTTTCATTTGCCTAATTAAGCAGGATACAATACATAAGTTATCTTTCTATGCAGATGACCTGCTTCTATGTACTTCAAATTCAGTCAATTAAGTCGTTTCCTGGGATTTTAAATCTTGGTACAGATTCTGGGTACAAACCCAGCTATCAGAAAAGTGAGGTATTACTGTTAATCACAGGCCAGACATTGCCTCTAACACCATTTAATTTGGTTGATCAAAGGTTTCACTACTTTGGTAACTTTTTACTTCATCAATGTCTCACAGCTCTTAGGGTAGAGAAACCTATCTCAACATTATAAAACTATTTTGGTTTTACAGTCAAAAACCAATGAACTATACTACGGACCTTTTGGGGTCATCAACTATATCTAAACTTGACTGACCAACAATTGGTCTTGGCTTTAAAGTTGGTCCACCTCTCTTCAAATATGTGTCTGTCAGAGTTCTTCAAAAAAATTAACTTACAAAAGTCCTGCCCAGTTATACCCTTATATTAGTTACAGATGCAATTGAGCCCCTGTGGATCATAGTCATGTTGAGTTCTGTTCTAAATTCAAAGCCTTTGGGAGAACATTTATTATAGAGATGCAGTCAATTCGGCTTTCCCCTTCAAGCCAAAAGCCTGCTGAGTTGTAGCCAATCATCAGCCAATTTCCAGCCACTAGGAGTTTTCTCCCCATTTCTGGGAGTGTGTCTAAATTCTACCAAAAGCTACATTCCCACAACAGTCAAAAGTTACTTGAATCTGATTTTTTGGCTCAAATGTGACCTGAATCTGATTTGTTTCTGACAGTGTGAACAGCACAAGTTGGATTGAATCTGACATTTTCAAATCAGATTCAGGCCACTTTCAAATGTGGTCCTAAATCAGATACGTATCCGATTTTCTTGAATGCTACCACGGCTTGAACAGTCAGGTGGAATTCAATGTGACTTGTTTACCTCTGGATAAATGTTTTCAAAGTCACTTCATGGACAGAACATAATCAGAGATTAATATAGATATGATTATTAAAAAGTTGATGCATTTTCCCCTAAAATAGAGAGTATTAGTTGTTTTTCCAGCTACAAACATGACTAAACAATGCTTAAAGGGGGGAGTGATGAGAAAAAGTGAGAGAGTGCTGGGGCGATAGACTGCCGTCTCCATTACATGCACAACAAATGATAAAAGTGAGTGAATCATACGTTTGTATTATGAGATCTGATAAACCTAGTTTTATTAACACTGCGCCGACTTTTTGAATGGATTTTTTTAGGCTAAAATAACAGTTTACAGGATGCAGAGTCACTGATGATCCACTGCTGTCCATCTCATCCGTGCCCATTTGAGCACTGCCGTATGTTTCTACGAGACAGCGTCAGTCAAAAACAGTCTGCTCCTGTCTGATCTGCCCTCAGACAAACTAAGAAACATCAGAACAGATGACAAAACTAAGTTTTTGCCTCTTTGTTCACCTGTTTAGCACGCTGTGGCTCTGAGATGTTTGGCTCTCCAGTAGCGATCTACCCTCGGCAGGGTTGGCAGGAGAGAGCATCTGCCTTCAGGTTTATAAGAAATATAATATAGTCATAATTACTCACTTATGTGAGCTGCTGTAACATCAGGTTCTGCGTTATGGAAACAAACTTTTCCAGCATTGTGAAGCACATCTTTGGTCTGTGTTTGTTGTCCCTCATCACACCGTGCTGTGCGTGATGTCATTAATGTTAAACTGAGCATGCGTTTCACTTCTGAAGCGTGAGCTGTTCACATCACAGTCTGCAGTCAGGCCACATTTAGAGGTGTAATCTGCACAGCCAAACAGAAAAATTGGATTTGAGCAGTAAATCAGAATTGAGCATTAAGGGCTGCAGTGTGAACGTAGTCAAAAACACGCTCATTCATGCAGTTGCAAGGTGTCTGCATGGGATGATTATTTCCTCAGCAGAAGTCATACAGTGGGCTTCAATCTTTGCCCTAATTTAAAAATCAAGGAAGGTGATGCCATAACAGCCATGAGGGTGGGTAGGTCCCAACATGTTCCAGTCATGGTCCAGAAGAGTGGTGAAATATAAGTGGCTCCATCTGTAAATAAAGCCTATGGTCTGACTGCCCCTTCAAATCCCTTGTCAGGTATTTAGGGTACCAATCCCCCTGTATCAACAGGTGCATTTACTTAGATCCATGACCCTGCTAGCATGGCGTCTTATTTTGCACAGTTGGAGGATTGCCAGCCCCTCACAGTTTATTTCAATCTCAAACTAAAAAAAAAAAATAATAATTTTCACCTAATTATCCTCTCACTTTTCTTCTTTTTCTTTAGTTAAATATACTTAATTCTATTCCATTTCCAATCTTTTGTGTATTTTTTCTTATGCCCAAGGCAGCATCTGAGCAGTGATGTTTGGATGATGTTTGTGAGCTTTTGTGGGAGGGGAGAGGGAAGGTAAACTACAAATGCCTTCATTATTTTTTTCTCAACAGTAACGTACAAGATTGTTTGCATATCTAAACGTCAATAGAACGATTTTGTATTAATGTCTTTTCCCCTTTATTTCAGTCTTGTTCACTCACTTCCTCTCCCTCATGTCTTTATTCTGCCTTTGCCCCTTGGAATGTGACCTTTTGTTTCCTACCTTTGACATGTGGAGATCTGACTTGACCTGAGCAAAATTACACAACCGTGTGAGGGCAGAGTGTGTCATTTTGTTGAAAGTCTAACACGAGTGTCTGTGCATTGAGATGTGTGTGAAAAGCCATGTCTCGCTCTCTCCTTCTCTTATGAATGTGATCATTCAAAGTCCCACAGGGAGCTACAATGTCATAGGTCACTACCCCAACACCCCCCTCTGTTCTTTCCTCCCCTCCTCGTTAAACGCTGGTTTAGAGGTTCTCAATTTAGAAGAGATAATGAGCATGGGTCAATTAAGAGGAGGAGATAACAAGGCAAAGTGTGATAGAGGGACAGCACCTGGGGGCCACTTCGCACATTAATGAGACACAGAGAGAAGAGGGAGAGGGAGAAGAATGGAGGTGGGCATTTTAACTACAGACCTGTTCAACCATATCAACTGGTAAGCAAGTGAAATGCATTTTTATATTAGTATATTACATGCCTACCCATTTTTTTTAAAAAAAAAACATGCCTTGATGCCAGAAGTACTTTTAGAGCAGCAATCTCCACCAAGGCATTTCCAACTATGCTGAGCATTTTTGTTGTCAAAAATGTGAAAAACTGCACTTTTAAGTCTAAAAAATAGGTCACTTTTTTTTTTTAATGTTTCCTAAAATTTCAAATGTATTTAACAAGTCCAGATGGATATCTTAAGCTGCATTACCACCAAGCATCCCAGTTCAGTTTGGCTCAGTGCAGCATTCAACTAACATCGGCAGATGAGAAAAAAAAATGGTACCTAAATAAGTGACCTGGCCTTCCAACTTTTTGGCATCCCTCTGTAGGGTGCCCCACATACCAAACCAACCCTTAAAGGTGGAGCTAAGGCAGTGCAGCCTGTTGATTGGTAAGAAAAACATCAATCCAAACACATACCTTACCATGTTCAAAAAAGCAATGGATTTAATGTGTTCTATCCTTTGCTGTTGCTGTAATGGTTGTCCACATGAAACCATGCACCCACTGGAATGCTTAAGTCCTTTTTGTTTTTAATTGCGCTCTGCTGCAGCCTGCTTCACCGTGTGTCGCAGATGTGATATTTGATGCATTTATGTAGCCAAAGCAATCCTCTCCTCCTGGCTCATATTCTCACTCTCAGGAGAAGGTACAACGAATGGTGGAAATGCACACAAGATCAGGATTTACATCTGCAAACTGTACTGGACCAAACCAGACCACTCAGTGGAAACCAGGCTTCATCACAAGAAATAAAGGCAAAAATAAGGTATTGCTTGCTTGAATTTATCAGAAAATATCTGCCAATAAAAAAGCAAGAGAGTACTCCTTAGGGGTCTTAACTTAATGTTAAAAACTTTTTAAGACAGCACACACGGATTTGATCACCATTAAAGTCTCAGCTCTTTATCCTTGTGCCAAGACCAACATTCCCTGCAAATGACAAGCAACAGTGTTAATAAATCCTTAAAAAATTCTGAATTTGCATCCATATTCAGATCACTACCAATTTAGAATTGTTTCTTCTTTGTGCCATGACATTCATTGACAACATTCCCTAAAAAGTCATCAAAATCCTGCCATAGCCATTCAATTTTTTCCTGTTAACAAAGTAGCAAGAAAACTAACAAAATAACACACTGGCAAAAAATGACCTCCAGACGTGGTTACCAGAAGTCTTTGGCTTCTTCAGTAATTGCTAAAGATGATACAGGTATTCTTTGGACATTTGAGGTCATGTACTCCTTGGAGTCAAGAGTGTAGAAAAAGAGACAGTGACCAACAGGAGCATGCTGGAGAAATTTCTGCTTTAAATCAAACATTTTACTTCTACTGAAAACCATCTTAATATGCAATAATGTGGATTAACCCTCTCAACTCCACAGGAATTTCTGGCTTCCCCGAGTGCTAATATTATTGAATTATCATCCCTGGAACCATAAAACTGAACTTTCAGAGGACAACTTTGCTTGGGACCTTACCCTTTTGTTAATCTTTAGTTTTCCAGGTCAAATATTCCTATCAAAAAGGTTTTTATTCAGCCCTTACGTGCAGTTTGCAAATGTTGGAATGTGATTTTCAAAATTACACTTTCTTAAAGAGAATGTAGTTGTTAAAGTAATACCCTTTAAAAAAAACTAGACCTCATTTTCGATGCTCAGACAAAGTGACATATACTACATGTAATATACTTGTTTTGTTTGGGGGTTTTAAGCTGTTGTTCCAGCAAGATTTAAAACTACTTTCAACCTCAGCTAACCATTTTAGTTTTACCATAAACTTCTGGGCAGTTCTTGGAATGACTTTATTATTATTATTTTTTTAACCTTTATTTAACCAGATAAATCCCATTGAGCTCAGGATCTCATGTACAAGGATGACCTGGCCAAGAGGTCAGCAGCACACGCCACATATTAATAAAAATGAAAAAAAAAAAGGTTCAAGCAATAAATTGCATCCAATAAATATATAAAAAACAACAATTTGACATTGTATAATTTACTTTATACTCTCCAAGATCAAGGATTAACCAAATGGTAGATATTATTTTGAAGCACCTTGTGATTTAATGAGGTAACCAAAAAAAACTTTTAATGAATTAATTGGGCACTGACATTTGTTTGCCACAGAATTCAGAGTGACTCATTTTTATAAAATGATGAGGGCTCCAAAAGGCTCAGGCCACAAAGCTTTTCCCTCTCTTATTGGAGCTGTTATTTTTATCAAAACTCTGGACTCCTCACCCACACAAATACAAGAAGAGCAGAAATACCTGAGTGCACAGCCTACAAATGGATGTTGCTGTGTGGGTGGCATTAACCACAAGCAGCAACAGGAAGTAGAAGTAGTGTAAAGTCACAACAATACCTGCATCGCTTAGAGCTGAGCAGCTCAGCAGCATGCACAACAGAGCAAACAGTTCACCAGAGCATGAGGGCTTCAACATACCACTCGACTGGAAAGATAACATTGGTGATACAAGCCAGTAGCCTGGGTTAGAGTATGTCATATGAATGTAGCACAGCACTTGAGATGTTGGCCTGACCTGACCTATTTGCTCTGACTTTTTTTTTTTTGTGAAGCCACTGGCCATGTCCACACCAGGAGCTCCGGTGTTGTTGGAAAGGTGTGCAAAAAAGGTGCACTGACCCTAATAATAAGACACAAAGGCAGTAAGACTAAACCAAATTGGATGCTTTGTGGTATTTGGTGAGAAAAGAGCAGACACCCTTTGACCTGATTATTCACAGTGCTGTCCTCATCATCTCATAATACTTTAATGTGGACTTTTAAATATTTGTGATCAAAAAGAGGTCAGCATGGGATCAGCAAGGATCCAGTGATGGTTCAGGCTTTCTTCCTTAAGCAGCAGGCCTGAAGGAACTTAAACCAAGTAGAATTTGATGCTGTTCAGGGACTAGATTTGAGTTTTCCCTGACTGGATTGCAAAAGTAACACTTTAAAATTATTATATTTAAAAATAAGAAGTTCTTTAAGGGGGCATAAAGTGGAATTGTTCAGGCCAAGAAAATGCCAACATAACCCTGTGGCACGACAATGATCAAGACTCATGTCTGATTTGACTTCTAAATCACATAAATGTTAGATTAATTCAACTTCTGCGGGTCACTATACAGAGTTTAAAAACATAATCACTTAAAAACATGAGAAACTACTGATCTAACGACAGTTTCAACAAGTGTTAAACACAATATTCCTTTCTGTGTAAATCCATCTAACGTGGGATTTCAATTCTGGATTTCAGGATGTTTTTAGAATGTTTCAGGATCAGAGGATAGCAGTGGTGGCTGATAAGTTTGCAGCCCGCAGCTGACATTAACAGAACCACCTTGCTTTAATGAAATTTTTTACTTGTACTGACCTAAACAAAATTTGTTAAATATGAAAGACAAACTAGACGGCTGAATGAAAGTTTATCTGCGGAGCAAGTATTTAGCTTACACTAATAGTTTATCATATATAGACGTGTTTTAAAAGGTAAGTTGACAATTGCTAGCATGAGCATTAACCCGTGAAGTGCTTCAGTTGCATATGAGTTGTATTAAAATGGTCCATGGATATGTAGGTGTAAGTCCACACCAGGGGACGTACCAGCATAACCTTTTAGACGATTTAATATTTAGTGTAGACATCCATTAAGTTTTAGATTGCATTGTTTGTCACTTAGTAGTCAACCAGGATGGAGTGAAGTGTGATATTATGCTGCAAATGGTCAGTAAGCCTTCGAAGCATCCTTGCTGAAGAATATGAGAATACCTTACTCCTGAATCTGTGCATCAATATTGAGGAATTGTTCAGGGCAAAGAAAGAAATGCCAGCATAACCCTCAAAAATACCACTGTTGATGGTTTAAATATTATTATAATAGGAGAGAAAATGTGAAATAAGATTCAGGCAAAGGGAATTACATTAATGACAACACATGGTAGCAATAGTAACAATGGTTTACTATGAAAAAACAACTAAAGTAATCCTATAGAGAAATATGGTGGGGGGGGCATACAAAGGCTAATTAAAAGGAGGGAGGGGGAGGAGACTCATGTCTGATTTGACTTCTAAATCACATAAATGTTAGATTAATTCAACTTCTGCGGGTCACTATACAGAGTTTAAAAACATAATCACTTAAAAACATGAGAAACTACTGATCTAACGACAGTTTCAACAAGTGTTAAACACAATATTCCTTTCTGTGTAAATCCATCTAACGTGGGATTTCAATTCTGGATTTCAGGATGTTTCAGAATGTTTCAGGATCAGAGGATAGCAGTGGTGGCTGATAAGTTTGCAGCCCGCAGCTGACATTAACAGAACCACCTTGCTTTAATGAAATTTTTTACTTGTACTGACCTAAACAAAATTTGTTAAATATGAAAGACAAACTAGACGGCTGAATGAAAGTTTATCTGCGGAGCAAGTATTTAGCTTACACTAATAGTTTATCATATATAGACGTGGCCGTGTTTTAAAAAGGTAAGTTGACAATTGCTAGCATGAGCATTAACCCGTGAAGTGCTTCAGTTGCATATGATAGCTTAACCTTAATAAAATATCTGGTAGACATATAAAACTCACATTAAAGGCCTTGTTAAAATGGTCCATGGATATGTAGGTGTAAGTCCACCACAGGGACGTTTTTATTTATTTAGTGTAGACATCCATTAAGTTTTGCATTGTTTGTTTAGTCCAGCCAGGATGGAGTGAAGTGTGATATTATGTGCAAATGGTCAGTATCTTGAAAGCATCCTTGCTGAGAATATGAGAATACCTTACTCCTGAATCTGTACATCAATATTGAGAGCTTGAAAAGAGGGCAATGATAGGTGACAGGGAAAGCATATCAAAAATACCACTGTTAATGGTTTAAATATTATAATAGGAAAGTAATGTGAAACTAAATTCAGGCAAAAGGGATGAAATAATTACATTAATGACAACACATGGTAGCAATAGTAACAATGGTTACACTATGAAAAAAACAACTAAAAAGTAATCACAAATATGAGTGTGTGGGGGGGGGGGGGCATACAAAGGCTAATTAAAAGGAGGGGGAGGGAGGGGGGGTTCTGCTGCATTAATAAAATAAGAATTTTCAGTTTTTGAAGAGGACAGACACCCGAAGGCAAATGGATCAGACAGTGCTGAAATGTATTGTGCTGCAAAAAAAACTGTTTTTGATTCATAACAATGCCCTGATTTACTGAAGGTCCTCACATAATCAGTTTCATTTGATGAACAATCCTACTGTGCAAACAACAAAAGAACCCGTTCTGTCTGTTTTGCGAAATCTAATGGCATACCACCTTGATCATCCACTTGTGTGTAATGGAATATTTTTTCCCAAGCTGTCCTCTCTGTGACATCTGTTTTATTCTTTATCTTTTTGCCGCACTGAGCTTGTCTGGTACCCATTTCATGCTGGTCTCACACAGGCAAGGACATCCACTGTGTGTAAAATCCCATTCTTCACATCAGAAACCTCCATGGAAAATTGCCACATATGATGACAACGATCCGATGTAACAGCCTCTGATGAGGAGTCTCAGTGTCAAGTGATTTTCTCACCCCCAGAAACACATCAGTCAAACACACACCAAAAATCCAGCACATGATTTTCTCTCCAATTGTCATGACTCGGATCAGATTGCCACATTGAGTTTTTCAAATTTCTGCCACTGGCGTAAGAATTACAGCTGAATATCAAGGCGCTGCATGACCAATCAGAGCTGCATTTTCTGAGTGGCTATTAGTGCTGCTTCTCCACAGTATGCCAAGTTTGAGAAGAAAAACTGGCAGGTTCATTATGTCTAAACTTGTAGTGAGCTTTCCAATGCACCCATATAGTTACCCTGGCCTAAAATGGAGGGTTGGCATAGTTACAGTAATGGAAGAAGCAGATCCAGAAACTTCGTCTAATACATGTAGAACAGTAATTGGGCTGACTTTTATCCCAACTGAAACAGTGGGTGGCGTTTTTAATTGTGATTTCTGCACAGTTCAGTGACACACTTGCCAAACTGTATTTTATAAAGTGGCACATGCTGAAATTTAGTCAGAATAACTACTAAATCACACTCAATACTACATAATGCTGATGTCAGGCCAAGTCAATCTTTGTACATTGGAGGCACAACATTGATTGTTTTAAGTTTTGATCATTTATGTTCATGAAGGATAAATTGAAGACATTTAAAACTAGAAAAGCACTCGGAGAGCACAGACCTCCGCCAGCCCCACAGTCCTCTCCCATATTGTGATATTCACCATAAATATTAGTCCTACCTTTATTTCATCAAAATATTTAGACTCCTTGACCATGAAAACATACCATTAGCAATTGGATTCATAATTACCTCCGCCAGGGAGGTTATGTTTTCGGGAGATTTTGTTTGTCTGTCTGTATGTCTGTCCATCTGTCTGTCTGTGAACAAAATAACTCAAAAAGTAAGGATGGATTTTGATGAAGTTTTCAGGAAATGTTCAGCATGGGAAAAGAAAGAACTGATTTGATTTTGGTGTTGATTCGGATCAGCACCTGGCTGCCATGGCGAAAAATGTGATTTTTGTGAATAACTACTGAACTAAAATAGATATCTTTATGAATCCATGTAGTGTAGTGGTTGTCTCCCTTCATACCTCACCCCTGGCTCCACCCCCCAAAAAGCTGATGGATGTGCATCGTCATGGAAGCGGCTGTAGAAACTGCGTAGCTGACCAAAGTAGCTAAGGTAATCCTGACTCGTTAGACAATAGTAGCCACAACTCGACTGCCATTATTTATAACATCACAACAACAGTACATTCTGGCAGATTAGACAATAAGATGAATGCCCGACGGCTGTTACTGTTATGTGAAGCACCACAAAGCTAATGTTGCTTACTTGTCCAGCATGAAGAAGGCGACTTCCGCGTCCGTTTTCAGGTATTTCAATTCACGGAGTTTCTCCACTGTCGGAAAGCCACACCAATGTGACCCGGGGTCTTTGCTCTTTCATGGTCATAGCCCTTCTTTTTCACTTTTCACTCCTCTGACCTTTTTTCTTTTGGGCTGTTTTTCAGCCATTGTTACTGCACCTATTGTATCACTCTCTTACGCTAACTGCACACGCTATGCAACCTACTACTCCCCCTGGATGTGGGGGGTGTACCCTGTTTTGGTGGCTCAGCCCGAGCCACAGTATTTACCTGCTGAAATTCAGAGCCAAGGCTGTGTATTGAAACCAGACTTTTTTTCAATATGCTGTCAGTGGTGACATCTTGTGGATGGAGAGGAGAAATACAGTGAATTTGATAAATAGTACATTCGATTGGAAGATTAGAAGATAGCTGACTACACCTTTAAATACACTTTTTGGTGGGGAAGATATGTTTTGTTAGCTAGTTTATCTGTTGGTTAAATTAGACATTTGAGCAGCCTTTGGAGGAAAAAAAAATCTCCAAATCATTATTTGGACATCAGGTGTGAAAAAATGTTGAAGGAAAAAGAATGTCATTACAGACATGTCCAAAGATGACATCTCCGCTCTTGGCTGGGCTTTGCTCACCTTGCAGTGCAGATGGACCTGCCAGATTCATTGCCTGAAATCATGCAACTCCATCCTGCCAAGCTCCAAGCTCCAATTACTTCATTGTGAAATATCTGGACAGCCCAATCAGGGAAGAGAGGCAGAAACTGAAGATGTGACGACAGTGGGAAGTAAAGACAAGTTTGAAAATAATGGTGCTGTGAGAAGCGGGCTCAGTGGATGCGACAATATCTGGGGTTTTATCTGAAATGGAGGCATGGAATTCTTCATCATCAATCCATGAGCTATTAACATACTTTAAAATGTTATTTATCGATAGAAGTAAGTTGACTATCTGCTGTAGTTCTGGAATAGTGTGTTTGAGGGCAATATTTTTTCGTCAAGCAAGTAAAATTATCATGACGTTTGGCACAAAAAACAGCAGAATTTGAAAAATACATTTTTAGACCACTGTCTTTGCACAGTTCAGACACAGTGGAGCATATGAGAGCATTAATCTACTATTTGGTCTTCTCTGGGGTTTCGATTTAAGATGGAGCTCTGTATAGAAAGGTTTGATCATATCTCTTTATGGATAAAGTAACCGCTTTTATCAACAATGGCTATCCTTGGCTTACGTGAGTTCACTGTTGCTCTACTCAGCTCTACTTTCACTCATTTCTTTTCCCTTTTCCTTTTACTGTTTCCTTCCAGATAGTAGGTGCAACCAACTTTCAGACTAAAGCGTTTGGCAACCAGCTTTAAGGATGCATTACTGCCTCCAAGGTTGGATTGTGGAGCAGGGTAACCACACCTTTACAAAAACACACAGACAAATGCCTTAACTCATGTTGTGTTTAATCAAGTAAAAACACCCAACAATTTAATTGTCATCACATGGCCAGACTGTTTTAATTGTTCAGCTCTAGTAAATACACATTTTGTACACATTTGGTAACCAAGGCAACGTTTCTTCTGTTATTATGCAAATCACAATGGAGCACTCCATGAGATTTTTTGGAAAAACAACAGCTCCATTACACCTAACTATCTTTTAGTAAAACTGAGTGAAACTTGCCCATTAACAGTGACTCTCCTGCTGAAATCTGTTAATGTAAACAATGAATATTCCATTTAGATTATAGGCAAAATATGATTTCGCGCAGAATCAAAGCACCACTGGCCTAAGAGTAGGAAAGACAATCAAAACCAATTCCAGTTGACAATCAATAACCGCTCCCTTAAAGATTTGATATCATTAGGCTTTTTGCTTAACAATGCTCTTATCAATTCCATCCTCTGGCAGGGGTCAGAATTGTGGTTTAATTGTTGACAAAAAGGTGCTAACTACACAACCTTTAGTAGGTGGAAACACCAGCAACTTGCAGAAGAATTTATCGAGCAGAACACTGAATATCACGAGTGACGTGTTTGGTAATGTTGCCCCTGAAACCTCAAGGCCAACCTTTGTCCAAACTCAAATCAACAGGAATTAATGATGGAATCATAAAATAATTTGATCAATCAGCAGGATTGTTAATGCAATTGGTATCTTATAAATTCCCATCCCTACCTAAAAGTCAATATACTGGTTGTTGTGATCTATTAAGAAAAAGGAATTTGTGAAATTCACAAAATTTTATCTGAAAAAGTAGTTACAGTATCCTTTTGCTGCATGTGAACAGCTTTTTAAAAATCTTTGTGACAGTCACATTTTCAATGTGAAGCCATTACTCCTCCATATCTGTCCTCTAAAGCACTTTGGTGTTATCAGTTCCCATATTAAAATGTTCATACTGGGTACTGAGAACAGTTTGTGCTAGTCTGCTAATTCATCAGAAACAGTGAATTTCAGACCTCATTATCTCTGCTGTTTTGAAAAAAAGACCATTTCGCAGGTCTTCTCATGCCCACTGAACTGTTCTGATAACATGAATCCCTGAAATAATTAATATTCATATTTAAGCCTTTTTAATTGCTCTAACAGCTCAATTTCCAGCGTTCAGATTTCAAAGCCACATTCAAAAACACGAGGGTGTGTTTTCTAGGGTCTTCCAGAGTCATTTATCTCTGTTTCGTACACTTTTCACATGATTTCACGTGTAATTATCTTGAAACCAGGCTGAACATTTCACAAGTGTTCCACCATGGGGAACGGGGAGCAACAGAGCATTGGGCTGAAGGTCTGAGCTGCACTAAAGGGAAGGAGCACTGAACCACACAGATGCGTTAGTGTGTTGATATGTGCTTTTGTGTGTATGAAGAGGCTGAGATTTACAACCCAGGAAAGACTGTAGGTTAGTTTATAATATGACTTAAATCTTGTTGGCACGTATAAGACAAAAAGAGGCACTTGCTATGTGTGTGTCCTTGCTTTGCTCCCTGAGATACTTGATATTTAATGAAGGCAGGGAAAAGGAGTAAAGAAAGAGCCATCTGGGCTCTGAGTGGTTGTTTTCTCTCTGTCTTTCTGAGTCCTGTGTGTAAAATGTGTCTAAGTGTATATCTATATCCCTTAAGTGAGCTTGGGTGCTTGTGCAGAGTAGTTTTTATGTTTGTTGTGTGCACCTGTAATTTTGCCCTACTGTCAAGGCGGTTATGTAGGTAAATATTCAAACCCAGAGCAGAGACATGGAGTCAGGGTTGTTGCTGTGATTTATTTTGTTGTTTTCTGCGATGTCAGATTGTGGCCAATGAAAAAGAAAAAGGACAGCAAGGCACAGTTGTAAAGTAGTGCTTCTCAAGACCTGAATGACCAGCAATATTGTCAGGGGATTTCTGCAACAGTCGTCTTATTACTGAGGCTGAGAGCTGGGAGAAAACTAGGCTGCCCTGAGACTGCAGGAGCCCTTTACACCTCCCAAGTCAATACCTCCAATGTAGGTCAGGTGCTGTTTTGTTGCACAACTGAGAGTTGGTAGACCTTTAAACTTATTTCTTAAGAGCTGCTCAGCTATTCAGTTATTGATGAAAAGGAACTTGCAGGTTCAAGGGCCAAATGAAAGCAGGTTTGAGGACAGTTTTATTCAGTCCAAACAGAAGAAATAATTATTTAACCCACATTTTTGCAGGGGATGGATGATTAACAGTGGCAGTAAGTTTCCTAAATATATCAGAGGAAAATGGCCAAAGAGATTCAAGATGATTCGGATAACTGCTACATTAATAACCACCTGTTACAACCAGAGTATGAAGGAGACTACAGTTGAATTTCTGCTCATACGCTGATATGACAAACTCATCATCACCAATATGTCAAAAGGCAGACTCTGTGGAACAAAACGACTCAATTGCAGACGAGCAAGTCCGTTAAACAAGAGCCAAGGTTTATTGACAGACCAGAGTTCAGTGCATAAGAATTCAGTCAATCCAGGCAGAAGTTTCCAATAAGTCAGCAGGCAAAAGGCAGAGTCAAGACTAAACAGCTTAGTAGCAAGAACTAGAGCTATGAAGCAAATGCTGGAAAGAGACATGAAGTACAACAATCTGGCAATGAGACTGAGGAAGAAATGAGATTAGATACAAAGTCATGAGTGGTAATTAGACTCAGCTGGCTAAGGCACAATCAGGAATCAGGTGTGACAGGACCAGACAGGAAGCAAAACCTCTGGAGGCAGACAATGACAGGTACATTTTCAAAATAAAACAGGAGGTACGAGACAAAACATAAAACATGGGGAAAAAATGGGTAAAATAACTAAGACAGAAGCAGGATCATGACATAATACTGATACCTATACCAATATCTATCTAAGCCAAGATGACGTGATGACAAGGTGAACCATCATGGTACAATAGGACATTTTGCAAGTATTACAGCGAATATGTGGGATATTTATGGCCACAATATCAGCTGTATATATCTACAAAAATGTACATATCTTCTGATAACTTTAATCACCTTTTTGGAGAAATATCTACATATAAGAATATTAGTCAGATAATAGTGTGCATCCCTACAGGAGACCATTTCTTAACACATATCACCTCAAATCTCAGTTGGGTTGCAGCAGCAGAAAACCACAGTTGGTCCCACATGGATCTGAAACTCTGTTGCGATATTTAAATAGCAGGGTCTAAATTTTGGAGTGGTTGGTCTAATGCGTGCACACAGCAGCTGGCAGAAGTTGAGAGTTAGTGTCCACATGTTAGTATTTCATTATGTTATTCAAGTTTTAATATGTCCTCGATGCTTCATTTTAAAAATATTGACTGAGCACTCCTATAGTCCACTAATCAAGCATGAGGTTTCTTCATTTGGTTACGTTTTGGCTTATGTTACACTGACTGTTTGCTTTTAATGTCAGCAGAGCTGGGTGCCAGATGAGGATTGTGAGGAACAAGTTTTGTTATTTCAGTTTAGCTTACTGAGAAGAGATGAATTAGAGGAGGGATGAACTTCAGGCATTTATTTGAAATGGATTGTGCCTTAGCTTTTACTGAAACGTGGCTTGATGAGCATGACCTGGACAGCGATGTGGTCATCAGTGTTTTAGAGTTCCCTTTTTTCTGGATCAAGTTGCTGAGGTAAAGGGAAAGACATACGATGAGTTAGTAGACATATAAACAAACTGTACTGCAGACCCGTGACCGTAAGAGAGCGTATCTGTTCACTAGATGTGGAACTTTTATCCGAGTAATTTCCTCCATTTTACCTTCGTTTTTGAAAATTCTTGCAACCAAGGTGTTTATTCACCTGAGAGTAGATGCCACCTCTGCCTCTAACACTGTCTTTGATGTGGTTCAGAAACTGTAGTCTATCCAACCTGATTCAACAAATATTTTTGGTTGAGTACACCATGTCCCTCCCAAAAAGTCTCTGAAAAAGTATTTCAATTAACTGTCCAACCAGACGGATACCGGAGAAGGACATACAAGATCTTCTGTTATGGGTCAGTAAAGAAGGTTAGCTGATCATAACTGTGTATTCATATGAAGCAGTTTAAAAAAAGCTCAGATTAAGATCATAGAAATCTGGTCTGAAGAGTCATGCTTACAGTAAGTTTATAACTTCACTGACTGTGACACTTGAAAGGACTTTTACTCTGTGGTGTATGTTACTTGTTCACGTCACTAATTCAAAAGAACTGATCTTCCTCCGTAAGTGCATAAAAATATGTCCAAAATGTAAAAACTTACAAAGAAGCTTGCTCATGGACAAAGAGAAGCCTTATCTGAGCTGTAATTGGCTGTAAAGGAGCTGAAGATTGCCTTCATAAAAGGAAAAAAGGAGACTAATCAGAACTGAAAGAAAGATGGCTGCATACAGTCTTATCACAACTTAGCACCGGTGTCAACTCTGAAACATTTATGGAGGCACTGGGTCAAGATAACTAATATTTTGTTTTAAAACATGAACCTTTTGCTTAAGAAAAATATTCATTCAATGACATGGTCACAAAAGACATCCAGTACCTCTTGTTGACCCACTACGAAACATTCATCCATCCAAAACTCGTAGCACGACAGTGACGATATGCAGCAGTCACATAAGGACATGCAGTTTCAGGCAAATTTACTAGAGAAGGTGATCTGAAAATGTGTTTCCTGGCATTCTTGCACCTTTATTAAGCTTTTAACATACTGTTTAAATATATATTATAGCATCCTGATTGCATATTGATCACTTACTGGAACAAACAACTCCATCACTTAAATTTTGATAATAAACCTGTTGTTTTTTTGTCTCCACCTGTCTCTTTTTCTTCTTGTTCATGCTTATTTGAGGGTTTCTGGCTTAAGACTGAATCAGAAATTTGGTTTTGTTTCGAGACAAAGACCTTCTTTAAAGCAAATTAATGCAAATACTTGGGGAAAATTAGGTCAACTCCAAGTATGATGCCAATATAAGAGATTTTTTTGCTTTTAAAGTTGATTTGTGTCCAAATTAGAACGATTGGATTATGTGGATGTGTCTGATTTGAAAACACACCCTATGTAAGTATCTTCAAACACATATGGGTGTATTGACCTTAACGGTGCCTTGCCAGTGTGCATTAAATCCACTGAGTAGGGCTCCTTTAAATGCAGCTGTTCTCCTCCTACTCTGCATTTAGCTGTCGTTCTGAATCGATAAAATGTGTGCAAACACACCAAAAAAACCCACATATGTGAACACACACAAGCAAGGACAACATAAATAGATGAAAATTACACCACTTGCATTTTACAAAGTACACACATTCATCTTGTTTTTCAGTTCCAGAGAAAGCGTTATGTTTTTGTGAGAGAGACTTCAGAGGCAGACAACTGAGGGAAAAAAATACGTTTAACCAAATTCAGCAGAAAAAACGAAAGCACACACAAAGAGGTGAGTTATGCAGTATCTCATTATCAGGCAAACAGTGTACATATACAGTAAATACAGGAATAAACTCTTGAAATGAAAACAAAAATTGGTAAATTATGTTATCCTCACACTTAACTACAACAAACAGCACCTAATAACAGAAATCACTTCCAGCTTCTTATTAAGGGCTTGCAGATTTTTTTAAATGCAAACATTAGTGTAACAGCAGAAGATATTTCTTCAACCCTTTGCTCCAGACAAACATTTTGAATTGAAATACTTCTCTTGGTTTAAAAAGAACTTAATGGTCTTGGGCTTAAATAACTTTCAGAACTCTTATTTCCCTTTGAGGCAACCAGACCCTTCAGGTCCTCTGGGACAAGTTTATTCATTGTTTCCAGGATCAGGACTAAACAGGGTGAGGCAGCTTTTGATTTCTGCGCTCCTCAACTGTGGAACAAACTACCAGAGGACCTGAGACCTTTTTTTCCTTGGAGCTATGTTTTATAGTCCTTTTACTAGTTGTATATCTGTTATGCTGTTATTGTCTTTTGTAATTCTAAATGCTAAAGCATGGTGTTTTAGTGTCAACAGTAGATGAGTAGGGTGGCAACAAAGCCTCCAGTGGGTTAACTGATCAAGCAGTAGAATAACCCAGTGATTGGCAGTAACAAGTATTTTACATAAGTGCATTTCTTGAGTTTATGTACTCAAGAAACTCAAGAATTATCTTGAGTACAAATAAATATATTCTAAATATATTACCTCTATAAGAATGCAGAGGATAGATGGCCAAATAACTGAAGAGGAAATACTTAAAGAACCCTGTTGGAGACTACCTGACATTTTTTTCTCTCTGGAACTGGCCTTTCTAGCACAAAGACATAAAAATGCAGTTATTTGAAGCTTCTGCTGCCCTACTTTACAGTAAATCTGTCAAACAGAGAGGGCATTTACAATACGTCCACAGGTTTTCATGTGGAAATTTCCAAAATTGATAGCACAATGCCTGCTGTGGTTGAGGTCAGTTGTATATATAAGGTCAAATCTCTTATAAAGCAGTATGCAGTCTTGTTGGACTCATCATGCCTGACTGTTGTTCCAATTGGTTTGGAAACAGCCCAGGAATGAGGCCATTTTGCAGAACTAGCCGCATGCACTGGAGCAAACATTCTATCCATAACCGAGGATGAGAATGGCCCCACACACTATGATAAGCAGAATGGTTTTATGACAACCTGGTCCAGGAGACTTTGAAATGAAATGGGCACAAAATTATACAGGCTTTTTATGTGGTGCAATACAAACAATTGTTTGCCTAACAAAGGTTAAAAGGAAACATAGTCTGGTTAACACAATAACACAATAAGGAAGAAGATACAGGATGCTATTTTGCGCAATGTAATGGCATTTTCACTGTAACCTGCATGTTATTATACACTTACTACCAAAGGGAGTAAACAGAGGGGAAATACTTTATAGTAATAATACTTGCTTGTTGTACAAAGTACCCAATAACAAAAGTAATAAAAAAACGTTTCTAAATATTCAATTCATTTTTATTTATTAAGAAAAAAAGTAAAATACATGAGACTTGTAAGCAGAGGAATCCACAAAAATTGTGCAACAAGACATGGGAAATAGTCAAAGCTGCCATCAAGAGGGTCCTTCACTGTCCAGTCAGATGGTAAGAGCAAACAATGAAAGGCCACTTAATGAAAGGCCTCTTCCAGCACTGCTATAAAAGCAAACTGAAGGGATCATATCATGCTTTTTGGGGTTTTATGTACCCTTTAGTGTTTTATTGCATCACCTCCACAAATAAAGTACTTCTATGCACAAGACACCAAATCCCACAGCATCAGAACTTCTTCATCCCTCACCAATCTGAAGACAGATAACAGAGCCATTGAAAATGGTGCTGAACTGCCATGAACTGACCATTTATCACAGATAAGACAGGTAAACAAATGAGGATAGCCCTTTTTAAGGGGGCCTTTAAGTGACCGGAAAATCAGTTGAGTGTCTCAGGTGGTGTCTCACAACCCTATCAGTCATCAAAAAAACTTGTGGTACAAAAGGACTCAATGGTAGATGAATCAGGTCTGTGAAGCAAAAGCAGGGTTTATTGACGGTCCAAAGTTTGGGACTGTGGGATGAAGTGCTGGAAAGTGACGCTAAGTACAACAATCTGGCAACAGGACAGGAGAAAACATGGGGGTTAAGTACATGAGGTGATTGGGGGTGATAAGACACAGCTGGGGAAGAACAATCACAGATTGAATTTAATTGAATTGATTTTTTTTTGAACATGTATGCAAAGAAATAAAAATAGAGAAATGCCATTCACATACAAAAAAAAAGAAATAAAGTAATTACACCTGTTTGAAAAGGAGTAGAAAGAAGTAAATACTTCTTGGGATCAGGTGTGACAACACCAGACAGGAAGCAAAAACCATGAAAACGAGTGCAGATGAATTTTGCCCTACTTTCAGAAAACGATACCAGTTAATAAACTGTAAAATAGCATATCAGGTTTTCACTGATGATGCAATCATTGATAAACTACTAATATAATAGGCATCAGCAGATAATGTTACAGATAATAACCATGTTTTGTTTTTATGAAAACTAGTTGTGTTTGTTCAACATGCAATACATAAAACTTCTAGTAAAGCAATGCAACAGGTAATACAACTCAATTACACAATGGAATGGAGGATGCTTTTTGTCCGGCAATCAAGCATTTTCACAAACTCAGATTTCCCAGTTTACACCTATGGGGCACAAAAGGACAGCAAAAGAAATGTGGTATATTCACTTCATTACTAATACATCATCCGTCTACCAAGTGAGCCCTCTGTGACATTCTGAGAGTGCAAGCTGCATGAATGAGCAAACTTTAAAAGCAGTGCAGAGTTGGAAGATGCATGAGTGTCTCTGTCAAAGTGTCCCTTGAGCAATACACATACAGCAGCCACAAATAAACAGGAATTTGTCTTAACTCTAACATAATGCTTTAAGTCTGTTTGACTGCCTTCTACCACAATGCTGTATCAAACCGGTGTTTGACACCACCATCTTTAGCATTCGTGTAGCTCAACACTAGTGAGAATATTTGTTCTTTTTAGGCAACCACCCCCTGAAACACCATTTAGAAATCTGCCCCTTCCAGTATCCAGTATGGGTTTTATCTAACAGCTCTTTGGAGGAAGGGCATTTGATCTGTTCAGCAGCTCAAACAGCATGCCGAAAACTTGTCCTTGAAACATAAAGAGGTGCAGCTGCATAAGGTAACTTTAGGGCATAATGAAGACTTAAAACTGGATTGCCTGTGAGGACAGATTAATAATGAGCTTCCCCAGTTGACATGTGAATAACTTCAAGTCATATGATCTTAATTTGGTGATGATTATTTAAATTCCAGGAGAGGACATTTATACAGCCTTTCATTGAAACTCTCATTTTAATAATTTTGTTGGGAATCTATTTCCTTTGGATTGGTGCCTTCGATTAGAGGTGGACAACAGGTGGCACGGGTTAATAATTGGCCCTCAATCTGGTCCTCCAGTCAATTTAAAAAGGTCAACATGAGAAAATATTCCAATTAATTATTAAAATTAGCAGTAGTACCAAGAAAAGGGAGCTATCATTGACTGTACTTGTTCTTGTAAAACCAATGTTTGTGCATTATTGAATTCATTTGTCAAAATGAAAATGTTTCTGAAACATTTTAATCAACCATTAAATACACTAAAAGTTAAAAGTATCTCAAGCAAAGTTTGACCTTTTTACCTTCTGTTACCGAGAGTAAATTCATATGACCCTCTTAGTTACAGAAGTTGCCCATTCTGACCTAGATGACAAAGTTTTTATTAATCTTCAATTTTAGATTTATCTGGGTGATATATTGCTTTGTTGGTCATATTGTTTTCAAGCTAGCTCTATATTCTTATTCCACAAGAGTTGTGTTTGTTCATTTGAGGGGATTTTCCATTTCTTAATGCCAAACAGCCTACTCCTGTCCTACTCTTTTTCAATTTGAGCCCAGAGTTTACAAATTGAAAAGGAGTAGGACAGTGTTTTTCTAACTGAAAGTAAAGATCACTCAATGCTGCTTCCCTTAAGCTCGGGTGGGTGACATCCCAGAATCTTCTATTCTATGTTTTCATGGCAAGGCTGAGATTGATTTAAGGCTAATATGATTCAAAGAAGTTGTTTGTGAATGTGATCTTATCCAAAAAAGCTACGTAAAATAAAGTACCAACACTACATGTGCTTACCATTATTCACAACTCTAAATCTCAATTTCTTCTATGATGATTACATTACAAGCTCCTAATAATAATGTCCACGATTACGATTATGTTTGAATGTTTTCATTGTGAACAGCCTCAGCTGCTTTTCAGTTGCAATTAAACACAACTGCACAGAGGAAAATTAAAAGCAACAAAATACATGGAAACCTAATTATTGAGCAACGTCTCAAACTTTACGATTGGATATTTGTGAGAATTCATTAGTAAGGTTTTACAACATACTCAGCAGGGAGTCCAAAAGATAGACTGCTCTTATAAATCTTGTATGAAGAAACATACTGCTTTTGCTGACAACACCTAATCAATCCAAAGACAAGAACAAGGTCTTGAAAACAATCCTCCCAATTAAAAAGTTCACAAAAGGTAATTAGTGTCTCAGATCAAAAGAAAGACGGCATTTGAAGGATAAAACAGACTGATTAATAAAAAAAAATTGGTTTGCCAGGTCAACTGGGTTCAATCATGAAATTGATCCAACTTCTACAAAAAAATCTGAATCAATGGGGTCAGAGCTACAATACATTTTCTAACTTACACAAGGAAACAAGGTTAATTACCACTCAACAGTTCCTTTATTGTTCATACTACCATCCAAATTTTTCCTTGATAGAAACCACAAGGTTATTTGGCCCACAGTAAATGCCATTATGAACAAGTTACAGTTTATGCAAGTCAATAAAAAACTTCTTAAAGATTTAATTAAACCCTAAAAGATAAACCTACCTCTTAAACATTACAGGGGCTAGAAGAGGGTATGGATCAGGCATAGCCTGAACAGTCCAACAGGCATGGACTGTTCAATGCATTTCACACGTCCATCTGGGCAACAGCCAAAGTGTTCAGGAATGAGCAGAAACCTTTCAAAGCATATCTGGCAGGTGATTGGATGTACATTCTGTCTATGATATTCTAATCAGAGAATGTTATAGGAAGACAAAACTGCAATGGTGTGAAATAGAAAACATAAGTCACCAAAATAATTAAATTATAGGTGGTATCATCTTATAGAGAACGCTGAATATAAATCTCCATTTCCACAAATAGAATTTTAACTGTATAGTATTACAAATGTACAAAGAATTTGTCTTTTTTCTAAATGCAGGTGATAAGATTGCACAATAATTTCGTAAGTTACTATTCAGTGAGGCTCGAGAAGAGGAAATCATGGTATTCAGTGCACTGAATGGAAAATTGCACGTTGACAGCAATGGTTGATATCATTTCCCCACTTCTGAAGTGGTTATCATATGAGCTGGTAATATTTACCCCATTTTCATTTTTTTTGCAGAGAGCAATAAGACATCCAAAGGTTGTGATAGCGAGCTCTTCGTTTGCTATGAAATAGGTTACGTTCACTATTGCTATTGCTTCCTATGCTGCGTTCACACCGCAAGCGACCCAGCTACCAAAATCGCGTCGCCACTGACGTATCGTCACACATCCATAAATACCGCATTTTAGTCACCGTTGCCATCGGCTGTCGCTCAATGACATCACGTCCACTCAACTTTCACCGCGATCATTCCATATATCATATAATAGGATGTATAAGCGGACAGTATCCAGCTGTATCCTTTTCATTCTCTTATCAAACACAAAACACTGCAGCTGATGCCCTGCAGCAGCATTATCTGTGAGTTTCCCGCGGTCCGTCTAGGCGGAACTAATGTCCTCACTGACTAATGTTTCCCACACAGACAAAAATTGTTCCTCTGTGGTCCGGATGAAAAAACTGTCTGTCACGGGCACTGTCACACACGCACACACCGCTGATTGGCTGTTGCCACACAGCCACACACGACATCGTCTGAAAAGATCAACTTTTTTTTTACTTTGACATTGCGCGATGTGTGAAGTGATCGTCTTGTACGCAGCAAACGCATCACATTGACTTTGCATGGAGAGTGATCACCGAGATAGTACAAGTAGGGTCCGGTGTGAACGCACCTTTAGAGAGAAGCATCACTGACTTTGGCCACTAGGTTCTGCACTGAGTGCAGCAAAGTGCAGCTCGTTCAGGGTGCTGTTTGGCTTAAAGCATTTCTTGCAGGAAGATGATGGTGGGAGGATACTATGGTTTTGGACATGATCATTTTAAATATATTTCGTGCCCTTCACATATGAAATTGCTACTCTGATGCTTATTGGTGTCTCCCTGCACCACTTACAGAACAACAGCTGCTCATTAGCACTGGACACTAACCAAGGGAAATCTGCTTCACACATAGCATTGTATTTGTACCATTTACCTTCTCTTTGTCGTTACTTCTGTTTATCTGTTTTTATCTGTTTCTCCTCAAAGTCCATTTGTGTATTTGGTCCGTTGTAGTCCTCTTAACGTTCTTGTTTTTGTCTGCTTTTTTCTGCAGACCTGGAAGAATTGTTTCTAGTCTCCTGTCACGATTTCAGCGCCTGACTTGTTGGAAGTGACGTAACAGTGAAGGAATTATGGGACTAGATGTGTGATATGTAGCTTTTAGCCAGACAATGAACAAAATTTAAAAAACTACGATACTGGAGGAGCTAGTGATGAAAGTAATGCACACATATATACACACAAATGTATGCAGCAGCCCTTTCACTCTCATTGCACCGGTGCTATGACACAAAAAAATCGTAGCACAGGATGATTTTCTTGCAGCATTTGCAACACATATGTAGCAGTGCACAGCCCTGATAAGTATGTGCAAACTGTGGTCACAAGGCAAAATCATTCATATTTGATTGAAAGTAGTTGTGTTTAGGATAACATAAATTTTAGTTTTAAAAGCTGCACATTTTCATTTTGAAAGAGAATGGTCTGGCGAATATTCTGGTGGTTAATCAACAAACATGTTTTCTTTGTCAGTGAATTTACGGAGCCTTAGCCACAGAAAACACCTCACTGGCCAACTGAGCCACTCTAATACTATTCATTTTACCACATCAAGCTAGGGTTATCCAAGAGTGCAGCCACTGCAGGCTCTTGTTATTCCTATTGCCACCAGCTCAGCTTACCCTAGGAGACCTTTACGACCCTGTTTACAAGCAAACATATGGTTCGGTCAGGGCCTCTGGCATTGCTGCTGTGTATGTTTAATACCACTGAAACCTGGTTAAGGCACAAATCTCTCAACAAGGCCCAGCAGTTGGCTGAAAGCTCTTACTCTCCTCCTGGTGCAAGATGAAAATCGCTCCAGACCACTGTGAGGTGTTAGGCAATTATTTGAAACCTGAAACTGGGAAGAGATACAAGATCATTTTCTTACCTGTGTAAATTTTCTTAGTGGGTATCTTTGTTAAGCAAGCAGTTCCCTTCGCTGGGAGAAGACTTCTCTGTGGAGTCTGACCATTTGAGAGCTGGGAACTGTTTGCAGGCACTGATCTGTTTGATTTTGGTCTCATTGGCTGGACAGTCTGCTGAGCTTCATTCAACTCGGTACATCTGAATTTTTGCTCTTTTGTGATGGGTCAAGGTAAGAGTGGGACACCATGTCACTTATGTGGTGTAAGCTTATAGATTTAGATTAGGACTTAGTGATTTTTCCTACTTCAGTCTTTTTCAGTTCAAAGGGATATGCCAACTTTTTTTCTTTTTGTGTCTTGCCTCACCCCAGAGTCCATTTAAAAAACAGATTAACACCATTCTTTTGAGTGTGCCTGTAATAGCAAGAACGAGATGGGGAAAAACTTGCCCACAGCTAATTAGCTCAAACACTGGGAGTCAATGATACTTGCAGCACTGTTGATAATGGCTGCAACTAACGCAAATGTTAGTCATTGATTCATTGGTCAATTATTTTTTCAAGTCATTCCTGAATCAGATAAGAATTATTGTTATAATTATTATTTTGTGTTGACAAAAATCAGAGAATATATTCTTGTGCATCCCCAAACTGTTAAAATGACATGAAATTACATTCTGAAACTAAATTAAAAATCGTAAATGCCTGGAAGAATTGTTACAATTAACAGTATTAAGATCTGACCATAGACAAATGCAAATAAAGGAACAGGCCTGTACAGATGTTTAAAACAGATTTCTGCTCTAGACTTCTGCACTTACATACACATTACCACCTATGACAATGCTGATCATTAAAGAAGGCTTAATTACAGTGAAATAAGCTGTTAACTGATTTAATCACTACCCTGACATAAAGAAACATCTGATTTGTAAGATTACCCGAAAATAATTGGTCAAAATTACTCAGCAAGGTTATGAGGCTGTTGGTCAAACAAACTTGTCCGCACCCACAAAATCCAGAGAAAAGGTTAAATCAAAGTCTTTCAAACCAACATCTGTGACAGTATCAGAGGTGTTCATTTTGCATTATTCTTTGATTCCCCCCCCAATGCATAGCAGGAATGAAGGGATTAGGCAGGCAGCCTTTCTCAGTATGCATTAGGTGTTGTGCGGCATGTCATCTCAGATGGGTCACCAGCCAATCACAGAACCAACGCAAATTGACACAGATCGACTCACTTCATGCCAAAGGGCAGTTCAGAGTTTGCGGGTCAGTTGACTTGCATGCTTTTGGAATGTAAGCCCATTTTCACAAAAACAGAGGAAAACAGAAATATCACGCAAACTCTTTGAAAGGGCAAGAACTAAAGTGGTTAACATTTTAGCAGAAAGCTGCATACTACCCCATTTTATTTGTCAATCTGACAGAGATGAGTTGTGACATGAATTTTCGAGGGTTAAAGTTAGCTTTAGCACCACAAGAGTCAGTAAATAACAAGATAAAGGATTCCAACGCGCCATGGTACAACAGATGAAAGGCTTTAGATCCTTTTATATTCTTCACAGGGTGGTTCTAGAGAGAGGTTTTCTATAGCTGTCAATTTTTTTTGAAAGAGAATACACTGAAAAACTGCACTTGTGGTTTAAATATCATACCCCTCAACACTGTTATCCTAAGTTTATAATGGGGGTATAGGGGCAATTGGAGTTATCTCATTTAGTTTTAAGTAAGGGTTGGAGTTAGGTTCGGGTTAATATATGTATCTCATATCCCAATTACACTGTATGTCTTGAACTCACTTTAAAGGTGTAGTGTGTAGGAGTTGGCAGCATTTCGCCTAACAGAAACGGTTATATTGGATATTATGTTATTATTTGTATGTAAAGTCTGTCAAAAAAGGGGTACAATCATCCTCATAAAACTTTGGTTTTCTTTTCATTAAGTTCATTAAGCTTGTTATGTCTATATACCGTGACTCTTCCCTCTGTGGAGGCTGACATAATGATCTGCCATGTGGGATTTGTGGATAAAAAAAGCAAAACCCATTTTTTGAATATCAGCCGACAAAAGTTTACAAAACCTATAATCATCATCTTAACTGACCTGTAATCCATCAAAATAATAGTTACAAATACTATATATATATATATATATATATATATATATATATATATATATATATATATATATATATATATATATATATATATATATATATATATATATATATATATATATGTATATATATATCTATATCTATATCTATATATATATATACATATATATATATATATATATACACACATACATATATGTATATATATATGTGTGTATATATATATATATATATATGTATATATATATATATATATATAGATACATATATATATGTAGGTAGATAGATAGATAGATATAGATATAGATATATAAATATGATGTAAAGGGTTAGGGTTAGTTCATGTTTTATAAATGGGGTTGCTAGAGGGCCATTGAACGAAAAAAAACATGAACTTGTGAACTTTGACCCTGGGACATGCTATCCAGGAGTCTACTATGTCCTACAACATATACCAGAAGCAAAAGGCGATAGAACCAGATGGCACTGTCAGTGCTACTTCACACTTTTTTTATCAAATTTCATGGTTTGTTCTTGTTTTTTTCTTGATCTATTGGCATTGTCTATTGACATTTTATTAAAAAAAAGAAAAATTTATTTTTTCAGTGGTCCCCAACTCCTTTAAAAGTATTTCAGATTTAAAAAAAACTTGACAACATAAACAAGCAGCTCAGCTTTTGAAAAATGTTGAGGTAGTTTAGACTTTGAAAGGAAATATTAGCATGCAGATGCTTCAAACCTACAGTAGTCTCCATATGCAGCAGAGAACTAGTTCAAACACGTGATAGGATACCACCCAGGTCCTCACTGTAATTTTTGCAGCCATGTTCAGCTGGTTGGAGACTAAAACTGATTCTGCATACCTTTCTGGAGGGACTGTAAAACAATCCCAGCCTGAAAAACTTCAAATACCCAAAGCAAGAACTGGGAAGCAGTACCTGGGAGAGGGTCAACTGGGCTAATTAGTTTTACCAGCTGCAAAATAACCAAAGCCTAGATAGGTGAAATCAAATGGATGGAAGGATCTGGTTTAATTTAGTTAATTTGGCACTTCTTTGGGTCCTCTGGAGACTACAATGAAAGCTTTGCCCAGATTGAAGTAAGTTTCTAGGACTTTCTTCTTCTTTTACTTTTTGAGTCATATTGGGTCCAAATTTAGAAATAACAACAAATGTGAAGAAATTCCAGTCTGTGAGTGATGCAAGGTGAGTCATTGTAAGATAGCAACACAAATGAGCCCCTAGTTTGTGAATTCACACAAATTTAGCTCTCCACAAAACAAACAAGACCGAGGCATCTTACAATCCCTCAAGGAATTGCATTGCTAACAGGCTCAATGTGACTCATATTCTCATTGTGTTTCAGTCTACAAATGCATCAGCATCAGCCTCAATCACATGTGATAGGAAAATATATTTATTTGTTAACTCTCTATTTATTTTGAACATAACAAGCAGACATCAGAATGATCTGAGGTGACATTCTGAAAGTCCCACTCCAAGGTAATACGAAAAAAGCTAAGACGTGGCCGACAGAATATATCCTACTAATATGTGTGTATGAGTGCAACATAAATCATATAACAATTGGAGGTAGCAGCATAATCAGGAACTACAATCCCACGCAATAAATTTCATCCAAAAATCAGCTGGAGAAAGCATTTGCATGCTCACTGGTGCATGCAAGGGCACACAGAGAAATTGCAGTAGCTCCTGGCACTAGCATTGAAAATAAATTGATATTTATGACTTTGGCTGGTAATGGAAATGGATTTGTAATGTGTGATACATTAGGAGTCGGAAATAAATAACTTTAATTCATTTCAAATCAGAGATACTGTAAAGTGGAGTGTAAGTAGTAATGATGTCTTTAAACACTTATTGATGAAGTCCCCTCAATGGCCATAAGTCTAACAAGCTTCACTTGTTAAAGAATAGATACGATTTTGATACCATGATATCTCTGCTATAAAGGTACACTGATATGTTCAATCCTTTAGTATCGAAGATCATCTGTTTAACAATCCCCCATCCCCACCCCTCAACACACACACTGAAAGGAGCCAAGGGCACTTGTTATCCGATGCCCTCATGACTGTCAGTTGCTGTTCCTGTTAATGTCACCATACCTCTGCAGTACATCTGAGCTACGTCCCGTTTCAGGGGCCGCATCCTGTGAACACACGTTTGGGATTTATATGTAACAACAGCGTATTAAGGGGAGTTACATTTTAAAGGTGTAGTTTGTAGAATTTGGCAGCATTTCGCCAAACAGAAACAGTGAATATAGGATATAATGTTTCTATTTGTATGTAAAGTCAATCAAAACAGGAGTACAATCATCCCCATAAAACATTTTTTAATGTATTTTTTGGGGCATTTTGTGCCTTTATTGATAGGAGAAAGACAGTTGATAGGCTTGTGAAAGGGGGAGAGGAGTAGGGGAAGACACTCTGCAAACTGGTCACAGGCGGAATTCGAACCTGGACCGGCAGAAGCAAGTACATGGGGTGCCTGGTTGCTAACCACTCCGCCAAACCAGCACACCATTTGATTTATTTTTATTTAGTTAAAAAAAGCTTTAAAAAATTTACAATACTGCGAGCCGCGTTCATGTAGGCTGACATTACGATCTGCTGTGTTATGGTGCGTTCCAGTTGTAGTTGGATGTCGGAATTTTCCAGTTCCGAGAAGGAAATTTTATCTGGAACACCACCCAAGGTCAGAATTTCCTACTAGGTACTCAGGGAAACCTCGCCAACCCCGAGTTGACAACCGAAGATGGCAGCCCCCAGTGTGAACAGTTATTTAGCTCCTTTAATAATCAATTTATTTGCACTTCTGACCAGTGTGTGTCGTTCTAAGTCAACTAGACACGAAGTAGTGTTAGACTTATATTTACAAAAATGCTTCCATAGTGATAATCACATTCTTCATGTGATATTTGTGAACAACAACGCAGGGCATGTTAACAACGGCTAACAATAGAATGGTCGATCGGCATGTTTTTTGTCCGACTTCAACTGGAACGCAGATAAGCCGGAGATGACGTCACTCCCATTTCCCAGTTTCCAGTTCCGAGGTAAATGGAACACAGCATTGTCTACGGGTGGATTTTAGGGATAAACAGAACAAAACGGGAATCTGTCCGCCGGTTCTGAAATCTTCCTGGAATGCAGGCGAAGAAGAGGAGAGGACGGGGGTGGATGTATAGACAGTTGTTACTCTGCACTAGGGATTTAAATTGTGTGACCTATAAATTACAAATATAATGGTAACAAACCTTGTCACTTTTGTAAATGATGCCATGTTCACGATCCCTATGAGTCTTCACAGTGTTCCATTGCTCAGCGACATGATGTTTTGATTACGGTTAGGCACATTCAAGAATGCTTGCTCACATTCAGCAGTAGCACAAACATACACAAATTTTGATCTCTTTTACCCAATCACAACTCTGCAGGATTCATGTTTTTTACACATCAGGCATATCTGGGCCATTTTATTCCAAGGTCTTACAGCTGTACTTTGGTGTCTACGGTGAATGCTTTTGTGACATAATAAGAGACTTAAACCCCATGTGATCAAATGAAACAGACTGCGTTTCTTAGCATTTATTTAAGACTAAAAAAAAATGAACCATTCAGACCAAGAAGTTAAAATGATCTTGAGCTAAAACATGATGACTAAATACAGTATTTACAGCCATGAAGAAAATAGATAGAAAGTACACTTTGCTTATATTACTCTTTCCAGTTGGACAGTTTTATTGTGTGATTTTCCTTTTATCAAATTTGTTTGTCTGTACAATTTTCCATTAAGCCTATTCAGTAGTCCAAAAAAAGGGGCAAACACTTTTTTTTGTTCATCCACCAAACTTAGTCAACTTTCACACCTAAAATCTGGCAGACTCAGTTCAATTCAGTGGTGAAGCTGCAACATAATTTCATTTTCCGCTTTGTTTGGTTTTCTTTCACTCTGCAATTTGCGGACCAAAGCCTGTCAAATGTTTTATAGCCTCGAGGATAGTAGTTCTAGCAATTACATCACACACGCTCTGCATCGTATTGACAGTAAATGCTATGTTAGCTTGATAACTGTTGTTTTATTTGGCCAAATTCAAGCCATAATTACCTGTTTTTTGGTTTGCATGTCTTGTTTGGTTCTTGTTTGTTTGGAATGGCTTTCACGCTCACCGCAAATCAAACTATGGTTCACTTGAAACCCTCTTTTTTCTGCAAGACCAGAGTTCTTTGTTTTGATCCATACCAAAGTTTGTGTGAGTTTTCACACAATGCACTGTGCATTAAATCCTTCTGTATGAGGTTTTGCCTGTCATGCAGAAGCCATTCATGCGCTTGTTGGTATGTACATGATGCTACGAGTCTACCAGTCTCTGTGCCCATTTACATTCCAAAGACATCAGTTTCCTTTTATCAGTTCCCTTTTTCCAGGCTGCTGACAGTTGAGGCAGCAACATGTGTAAGAGTTGACACAGTTGACACTCTGAAAAGAACATAAAAAAGATGTTTGGATGTGGTCTGGATAAGAATAAGCAATGCTTCAGCAGGCCTCCCTCTGGTTTTTGTCCTCATTTGGCCTTGAATACAGTATATATTCTTAAGTATCTGAGGACAGTTTGTCCTTCAGTAAATCATTTTGAATTTGCTGATAATACCATAAAACACGTTTCTGCCCTGAGAAAGCATTAGAGATGGACTATTTCTGAAATCATTTGACAAAATACTGATATCCTTACAGATAATATGAATGTTTATTTCTCAAGATGTGCAAATGCACATGTTTTTATGTTTATGTTTTACATGTGTTTTGTAAAGGCCACCAAATCTCTCCTATATTTTGGGGATTTCGTCTCCTCATTAAAAACTTTAGTGTCATGATTTCCCAGCGTATATTTGTAGAAATAACATTTAAAACAACATTCCTCTTACATGTACAAAACAAAAACTTGTTTTCTTAGTATGTATTTTGAGGTACAAGTTGAAAGGAAAAATAACTGTGAATATGAGTAGAGTTTATTATGTAAAAGTCAGTGTCACAAAGCATATTGTACAGTATTAATAAGTGCACTAAAGTAGAATCTGGACCCAAGTATCAAGATAATGTCATGTACTGGGGCCACTCGGGATCTCCACACCTATTTAATGCCCTGACTGTGAAATGCTCACTGAAATTCAAGAGAACACATCCTTGCCACCACACAACCAGCAGGCATACACTCTAAAATGACTATAATGCAGTGTTGTCAGGTAAATGGGCCTTTTTCCCCACCTTTTGGAAAACGTTGCATCAGAAACAAGATGAATGTATATTTCTTAAGAAACAACATTGTTTTTACTCATATTTTTACACAACATCCTAACGCCTTTGCAGTTTGGTTTTGTGAAACTGAATAGATTTAGGTTTCTATGAAGCATGCAGGGAAGCACAGTGTGTGAAACAGTAATGAGTTATACTTTCCACAGTGCATGGGTTTGTTTGTTTCAGTGTGTGTGGACTAAGGTATAGAATGGTATAAAATGTGTGGATGAAAATTGGCAAACTCAGCAGAACGCAACAAAAGCAGGGGAAACAAAGGTGGAGATTAGCTTTAGGCTGTTTTATAGTGTTTATTGCCAGCAATGTCCAACTGTGGCAGAGTGAGTGTGAAAGCCTGTCTTATGTACTGAAGAAACTGTTCTTATTCCTTTAAAATACATGCGGGACCCAAAAGTCACTGAAAAATAGGAAAACTGACTGCTTAATTTGCTCTATAACAGACTGTTTTGGTGCAATATGTCAGTTAGAAAAAGTCTAAATGCTGGGTCACATACAGCATTATGTGTCCTGTTGTGCATCAGCAGAAATGTTAACTGATTAGCAGTACAGCTACTCTTTCCATTGTGTGCCAAGCAAGTTCATTCAGTTCAGCTTATGAGTGGATATTTTATGATCATTATGAGCTATAACAGCACATTATGCTACTGCACACTGTCATTAAACTAACTATAGCATCTATTGATAGCACACACTGTTATCTTTATCTCTCTCTCTTTCTCTCTCTCTCCATATGTGTGTGTGTATATATATATATATATATATATATATATATATATATATATATATATATATATATATATATATATATATATGGTGCATATCGTGTATTTCAACAATAGGCTGCAGGACAGGAACAAAGACCAGAGCTGCAGCCTCAGTAGATCGCTATGATGCACAACATCTGAAAGCTAAGTGAGTCCACCATGACTTTATGGGTGAAAGTGACACTATTCTCAATTATGCTTGCTCTGTATATGCATAGACACACTTACTTCCTACACAGTTGTAACAATAAAAGTTTTCACTGTTAGGTGTTGGTTTCAGCATATAAGGTGGACCCAGAGCAGAGACAGAGATCAGATATATATATATATATATATATATATATATATATATATATATATATATATATATATATTACAAAGGTGGCAGTGGCAGGAGCTCGTGGAGACCTGGAGGAAAAACAGAGGAGAGAGCACTGATTAGTCCACAGGCAGAAACGAGTCAATCCCACACACATCCCAGACAATAACTAGAAAAGATTCACTAAGGTAGTGAGAGGCAAAACTGAAGCCAGCACAGACGTTTGGTACGAACCACAATGTGAAAGGCAATCAGCCGGCGCCGAGAAGAATCCAACACTGGCTTAAGTAGAGGGATCCCTAATCAGGAGATCGGGAACAGGTGGTGCAGGTAGGGGAGATCAGCTCCAAGGGCGCCGCCCATTCAGGAGGTCCAAAGGGAAGTGAGGAGAGCCCCATAGCGCCAACTCCCACACTGGCGAACGAGGGAAGTGCAGGACAGGAAAAAGGAGAGGAGACAACCCGAGAGGGGAGGGAGAGAGGAGCAAAACAGGAGGACTGGCGAGCAGTCCTCACATTTCACACACTCTAATAATAACAGTCCATTATGTAGACAGAGCAGTATTAAAACAAGGAGCGAGGTGGCAGCAACCTTAAAACTCATCTGAAATACAAATGCAGGAGAGGATCAAAACAACTCGAACACACAGATCAACAGACATTAAGGTCTAATGACAGTGTGTTTACATGCCCAATGTTGAGAAAACATAAAATATGAGATATGGTCATTAAACATTTAGACTGCACTTATGAGGATAAAACACATATATTGTGGGCATTCACACACAACTGCTGTTAATGATGCCGTCTGTTCATTCGTAGCTCCTGACTGAAAAGCAGGAAAAAGGTTCTTAAGGCATTGTAAAGTTATTCGTGTCTGCGACTCCTGATCTGAAAGAAAAAAAAAGGGACATTTTGGAACAAATAGAAGAAACCCAAATTTATAAAGGGAGTGATTACAGCGTGTCACAAACTTTTGCCATATAAAAATTTTTATGCAAACTTTGTACACTTAATGTGTAAATGGACATTCATTGTCTTGGACATTTTTTCAGGATTCATAAGATCTTTTGTGCAATTTATACTCTTCACATGGCATCAAAGTTCTCCATACACCTCATTAAACGTACCAAAGATTTGGCTGGTGTTTTGGTCAGTTTCACCAAAGTTTTAAAGTAGTTTTCAGTCCACTTCAATTGGTTGCAGGTGAAGAACTAAAAACATCACTTACGGGAAACTTGCAACAGCTGTGCGTGAATAATTAACCTTTATTAGATAACGCTCAGTGTGACTAAGGGGTTTTAACCTTATAAGCGCAGTCAGGTCAGGATTTGGAGGACATGCTGATTGGCAATTCACCAGTTATCATTCCTGAGGACCTGTCTGCAATAACAGCAACCTTAATACTTTATTTATAGGTGTTTACATGCAATGAAGTTTAAGGGCACAAGGGTGCAAACCCCACACCAGAGGCTCTGGAGGCAAGTGACGCCAACTACTTCTACTGCCATTACCTGAAGTCAGCTTGCATCTCCCCAGCTACCAAACCAACTTCCAAGTATGATCCAATCAGGACTTGAAGTGGTCACCCTCCGATTTCCTGCCAAAGCCCTTAAAGTCAGAGGCTGTCTAATTATTTAACAGCCATACTTCAAATTTGTCAGCAGAAAACTGTGTCTAATGGAGCCTTAAAACCTACTATATGTCTGGAACCAGGTCACTGATTATTATAAGGACAACTGTATTTTGAGGCTGTTTGTCAATCTGTGGAAGACATCAGGTCAAGTGTATCACTTTAAGGAAGTTTTAAAACCAGCCAGAAAGTGCAATGTTTTTAACAACACATTTGTAGATTCATAGTAGTAAATCCACAGTAGTTTTTTATTCTATTGAGTTTTCTTGAGGAAAAATATAGTAGTCATTCAATTAGACCCCTATTTTGACCATTTGAGCAAGCAATTTCCAGTCCATCTACTTACCAGACAGATGCTCTCAAATTTTATGTCTCTTGTCGTCTTCACAGTGGCATCCATTCAGGAGCAGCCAAATGTCAACATGAGAAAAGACAGTTACCAGTCACTTCCTGAAATATGGCACGGTGGCGCAGCAGGTAGTGCATGTGCCTCACAGCAAAAACGTTCCCGGTTCGATTACCGGGTCAGACAGGGGACTTTCTGTGTGAAGTTTGCATGTTCTTCCTGTGCATGTGTGGGTTCTCTCTGGGCACTCCAGCTTCCTCCCACAGACCAAAAACATGCTTATTAGGTTAACTGGTCACTCTAAATCGACTGCCGACCAGTTCAGGGTGTACCCCGCCTCACGTAAATATCTCAGTATTTGTTGTGAGTTTCTTTGCATGCGTCTGTTTTTTTCTGCTGATCTCCAAGACTTGAGTGAACCACATTCAGGATCAAACAGGCTTGTTCATCATTTATCTGTACGTGATTTTCTATCAAGTTTTGTTGAATCTCATTTGTGGTTTTAATTTGTGTATGTCTTTTTGTAACTTTTAATACATCCATCTGACAACAGATATATTCTGAGAGTCTACTTGTTTGGATAAAAACATGTATAGGAAGCAGAATTTGGCTTGGGGTTGCAAGGGAGGCAATGCTACTAAGGGGGGATTTGGCTCCACTCAGATTACACAACTGCTCTGAAGACTTGTCAAAACTTCCAACATCTCATCTGAGGTTTGTGCAGGATTCAGGTGAAGCTCTGAATGCTCTGGCGACAAGGCCGTTGACAGCAAAGTGATTATTCCTATCACGCACTGCCTTTAATCAATGACAGAAGGTCACACACACGCCTCGAATGCGCACATTCAGGACACGTTGACGCACAGCACATTCGCACGCTTGCTTGCCTCGAGTCAGACTCTTGTATACTGCCATGCACGGTCATCCGGGCACACATTTGAATACAAAATAGATAAAGAATACGCACATACCGGGCACACAAACTTGGATCAATACACCAGGTCATAACCCCACAGATGAACCATATGGAACATCAATAGACTCATCAATCACACAATCACAGAGAGTGGCAGGGTCACTCTATGTGTGTGTGTTGGAGTGCATCTCTTGTGTGTATATCATGTCAGCTCATATTTAAAGGTTATGAATACATTTCCAGCATCAGTCTTATGTATGGCTTGGTCCCACTGAAAAGATGTGTCATTCTGCTGTCAGTGTGAGTGTGTATGATCGTACATATGTGTGTCTCGGCTTCAATCTATAGCCATTGATCACAGGGAGAGGTTGTCCCCATGTGCGAAAGGCTTATTTGCTCATATTTAAAGGTTATGAATAGGTGTCGGATATCGACTGGGCGTCTAATGTGCTGCTCTTGCATGCATCAGAGGATGCTTTTGCTGTGTGTCGAGTGTGTGTGCTGGAGTCAGATATAGACGACCTGTCCACTTAACATCTAAGACTTTTAAACTTTTTTTTCTCATGTTAAGATTATTATTAACACTTTGGCTCCTCATTACTGCTCTGACCCCTGAAGCCAGCAGTGAGTGACCTTTCTATTAGAGAGACATCAACCAAGATCAAAGCAGCAAGACTCAGAAATGACAAATGAAGATGACTGTTTCATCCTGGAAGGTAATTTATAAGTGATCTTAGGGACCATGGGTGATAAGGTAAGGAAGTACACGGGAGGAAAATATCATCTAATGAAAAAGAAATTATGAAGGCAATCAAGATAGTGACTCAAAGATCTTTCTGTTTTTTTTTCTTCTCTTCTCCTCCAAGTACGTGGACAGAGAAAAATAAGCTTCTGTTAGAAAATGTTTTGCATTAATTTGCTCAGACATGTCTGGGGATTTGAATTGGAGAGGTTTTATTGATACAAATGCATCAATCGATTCTGCTTATTGATTGTGGTGGCCAAACGTATGGCACTCCTGATATCAAATGCTTCAGAGTCAAAGCCCTCACACTTGTACCTCTAAGCACACAATATGTGTTTAAAGGAAGCTGTTTAAGTGACGCAAATTATTATAAACAGCTTTCACTAGATTTTTTTGTTTGTCACCAACATACGACCGAGTTATTGATATCACAATACTAACTAACTTTTAAAGGTTTTTATCTTGAAAAAAAAACAGGGAAAAACATTTTCAGTAAATAATATGCTGGATAACTACAGCCTGGGACATCACAATATTTAACAGCAATACTAATTATTATAAATAATAATTTGGGCACAGTGTCGAATACAAATAACAGCACAAATTAACTTCCATAACATAGCTACAAAAATGTTGTACATTGAAATTATCTCCAACGATTTGTCTTAATTTTTAATGCAACATCAGTCCTATTCGTGCACATCAAATATGCAAGAATTTTGAAAGATATTAACTCATTAAATGACAGATTTTATTTATAACAAAAAAAATCATCATACTGCATGCAAAGTAATTTTGTGTTGAATTATTACAGCCAAGGATACATGGACACATCATCGACTAGCAGAAACATTGTTTGTTATGCACTATGCTGTTAAACTCAAAAGAGATTTGAGTGTAACAGCAGTGAAGCACTTTACGACTTTGCCTTGAAGTCACTCCTTCGCTGTGTTTGAAATGTTTCTTGTCCACTTAATAGTAAGTCAGAATTTGTTTAAGTTTGTTACAAAGATAAAGTCTTGAAAGCTGATTTAAAAAAATATTCATATACAAAGTGCTTCAAGTTATTCAACCACCTGTCATAAAAATGAGAAAACAAATACATAAGAAAGTTTTAAAAACTTGTTTGTAACTGGAAAGATAATTGTTATTGGACTTATATTTTAAACAGGTGTTTCAAACTGAATGTACCCTTTTGTATCCAAATTTAAGGCATCTGACACTGGGCTTCTCTGAGAAGTAGAAAAACACCAAGCATTACATTAAAGGATAAGTTCGGTTTCTGCAGCTTTATAAACAGTGCTTCGGGAGATATTTAGATCCAAAATTGAGCAGCGGACATCCGTATAATGGTAGCACACAGGGTATGTATAGCGCCGCTCCTAAAACTGCATTAATCGTCCAAAAACTCATTAGTTTCACCAATATTTCATCATGGTCCGCTCGGGCTACTCCTCCAAGACAGTCCGGGGTCGCTCCACCCATGTTTTCGTGACTGTGCTGACCTCTGAACTGAAAACTTTCTTTACGGCTGCCGCGCATGCGCAGTACGGCTTCCTCCTTTCGATGAGCTCCTCATCTGTAAACTCTGGCTCGAAACTGTAAGGACACCCATCATTTTCAACGTTCTGGTCCACAACATCTTCATCCGATAGATATTCGTCCATTTTGCACAAAACTAGAAGAAGAAAGTTGTTGAGTAGCCGGCGGTCACCCCTGAAACAATGAGCCGTACTGCACATGTGCGGAGAAAGTTTTCAGTTCAGAGGTCAGCAAACTAATGAGTTTTTGGACAATTAATGCAGTTTTAGGAGCAGCGCTATACATACCCTGTGTGCTACCATTATACGGATGCCCGCTGCTCAATTTTGGATCTAAATATCTCCCGAAGCACTGTTTGGATCAGGAAAGCCTTCTGGGTGAGTATATTGCTCTATTTCATTCTATGAACAATGTGAAAGCTGTAGAAACCGAACTTATCCTTTAAAAGCTCAAACTATTATTTTTCTGTTCAGGAATGCAGTTAAATAACTATTATATGACATCTTAATCAAGAAATAATAATGTATTTAACTATTTCCTGGTTGTTTGTAAAAACATATATTTTAAAATGCATGGATATTTTGAATTGTGGTACCCTTTCTCAATCTGAGTTAAATGCACAGTTATTTGCCATTGATTGCATTTTTCAGTTATGTAATTGCAAAAAATCTGATAACGTAAATTATATTTCTTTTTAAAAAATGAAAATTAATTGTGATGAACTGAAGAATGATGACTATGTGAAAATATTTCTATGCTTCCAAATAATTATCATCTAAAAAAGAGGATGAATATGAGCACCGCTCTGCAGATTCATGTGACCCCTGACATCAACTTTCACTGCAGGGCTATGATCTGAGGGTCTGACCAGTCAGTGGGAGTCCAGTTCCATCAGACTCTAAAGAACAGAAAGTGCCTGCTGCTTTTATGAGTGAGAATATCTGCACCAAGAGACAAGTTTGCACACAGACTGTGAGAAAAGCTGATGAAAACAAATGACTTGAGAGTGCTCAACTTCAGTGAAACTGTCCTGCAGGCTAAGGTGCACTGCTGTGGTTTCAGTGACTCTGCAAACTTTGTCACCCAGTGTTGAACATTTGGAAAATAGTGCTTTCATCCCCCAGGGCCTGCTCAAGCTGCTGAACTGTTTGTCCCTGCAGCACCAGCACTCAGAAGACAAAGAGCACCTGCAGACCTCAGGCGTAGCAGGGTGGCTTCACAAGATACCTTCAAAGCAGATTGGAAAAATAAATTGATCACAGCAAATGGCTGCAAAGATGAAAGCATTTCAATATTGAGAAGCATGTGCCAGTGGTAAAGCCGTTTGCCCTCGGTTACCGACCCCTGACCTAAAAGAAAATACGCCAGACTCAGACATAACATCTGCACCAATTTATCTCGACACTCACTATCTGTTTACATTCATGTATTTTTTTTTCACTTGTGTAATTTTGTCCATGATGTAATCCGTTTCATAATTAATCGTAGCATTCTTGTAATTTTATAAAGTATAGTATCAAATGAAAAAATAATGTATTTAAAATAAAAGCACTTCAATACAACAAACAAAAAGCAATATCATGAATGAAAAGGAGTAGAAAGAAGACAACTCTTATATGATCTACGAGATACATAAATTCAATTTATATTTTATTATTTAAGATTTGATTTAATTTTTAATAGTGTTCAATCTACACAATACTGCATAGATAAATCTTAATTGGTCTTGGCACACAGATATTGATTTATAGTTTTCTACTTTATTTTTTATATACCATGAATATTTTTGTAACATATCACTGATGATTGATGAATACAAAACATTCTGACAACCTGTTTCTTAATACTAATGTTTAGGTTTTTATGTCCTGCCTTTTTGACCCTATAATGTTTACGTAATTACATATGTTATTTTTATTAGCATTTTAAATGTGAATATGGGGATTATAGTCAACCACAGAATACATTATGCTGGATGTCAGCAGAGTTTACTATTAATTAAAAATAGTACTGCTTAGAGGCTATACTTTTATTCCTGTTTACAAGCTTTAATACGATGTTTGCTCAGCTTCTGCAATCATATTTGTTGTGACACTAAAGGTGTATTCACACCTGGCTCATTTGAGGCAGTTGTTCTGGAACAACAAATGACGAGTTAGTGAATGAGTGACATGATGAACGCTATGAAAAAAAAAGACCACACACGCTGCTGATGCTCATGTGTTGTAAGGAGAGAAGGAAACTCCCCCGCCCTCCAGGTTAGATTTATGACCAGTGTACAGTACAAGCTATCCAAAAAAAAACAGGAAAATTGTCTTAAATTATACACAAATGTTAATTCTGACTTAAAGGTGTAGTCAGTGATGTTGGAGAAAACGAGTGGAGGTTGTTTATAAACAAATTTAGATCCCCCTCTCCCTTCATACCTCACCCCTGGCTCCACTCCCGAAAGCTGATGGATGTGCATCGTCATGGAAACAGTCTTAGAAACTGCGTAGCTGACCAACGTAGCTAAGGTAACCCGACTCGTCAGATAAATCGACTGACGATATTGATAACATCACAACAACAGTACATTCTGGCAGATTAGACAATAAGATGAATGTCTGACGGCTGTAACTGTTATGTGAAGCACCACAAAGCTAATGTTGCTTACCTATCCAGCAGAAAGACGGCGGCATCCGCGTTCGTTTTCAGGTCTTTCAATTCGCGGAGTTCCCTCCACCGTCGGAAAGCAACATCAATGTTGACCCAGGTCTTCGCTCTTTCATGGTCATAGCCCTTCTTTTCCACTTTCTGCTCCTCTGAACTTTTTCTTTTGGGCTGTTTTTCAGCCATTGCTACTGCACCTATTGTATATCTCTCTTACGCCAACTGTGCACGCTACGCAACCTATTACTCCCCCTCCCCCCTCTGTCTGATCTGTGCATGAGTATGATCGCCCCCCTGGATGTGGGGGGATGTACTCTGTTTTGGTAACTCGGCCCGAGCCACAGTATTTACCTGCTGAAATTCAGAGCCAAGGCTGTGTATAGGAACCGGATTTTTTTGTCAACATGCTGTCAGTGGTGACATCTTGTGGATGGAGAGGAGAAATACGGTGAATTTGAAAAATACTGCATTAGATTAGAAGCTTAGAAGATCGCTGACTACACCTTTAAGAATGAACCAACAAGATGTCAAAAGTTATCATACAAAGGTAAAAGTCATTGGCCATATGTTCACTCCTTCCTTCTAAATAGATATCTCAGGGAGGATTAGAGAGATCTTCAAATATTGAACAAATGTCCTGAGGACAAACTGAAATCATTTTGACGGAACAAAGTCAAGAGTGATCACAGTATGTCAGGAATGCAATGTAGGCTTTTAACCATATTTCCCACAATCCCACACCTTTACTTAAACATCAAAGGTCATAGAAACCTTACATTACCACAAAAACCACCCCAGACCATCAACTTGACTCCCCATGACACTTTCACTGAAGAAGTGCACAACTTGGCAGTGGTTGTAATAATCCCTGTAAACATCCACACAACCAGAGAAAGCAAGATATACATGTTTGACTTCTTATAAATATCTCCTACTGTGCACACCAACACCCCCTCAGTAATCACTCATTTCCTATTGATCCCCTTACCCTTGCTAGCATACATGTTTCCATGGCAACTAAGTACTCATCAAATGAGGATTTCACTCGTACTAACATCCCGAGGACAAGAATTTCATAAAGTGTTTTTGTTCCTGTATGTTCTGGTGTGCTGATTATGAGCACAGCTGCATCAGGGGGCTATGTGCAAACACATACTCATACGCACCCACCCTCCTTCATCTGTGCTCCTCAAACAGATGACAGCCCCTCCAGTGCCCTCTCTGTCAACCAAGCTCAAAGTGGCTGATGATACCACACCAGCCGTCGATGCGAAATGCCTCGGCCGCCTGTCAACGTTGAGTGCAGACAAACAAATTGGAGCTTAATGTGCAGAAAACAATAGAGATTCAAGCTGCACACACATTCGCCCACTCATCCCCTCCTGGATATTACAGCCGGCGGGGTGGCTTGGTTATTAGAGAGACATCACTCAAACAAAGAGAGCTGTTTTTCAGCAAGGTGTTCTGACCTGAGTGGAGGTGAGGGGCAGAGGGAACCATATGCTGATCAATAACTCGTCACATTATTAGTAAATAATAGGCACAGCAGTGAGAGCCGGAGAGTTATTAAGTTAAAAGGGCCAAAGGATCATTATCTCCAAAACCCCCCAAAGTCTGCCCGCTATCTGCCACGGAAAAAAAGGACCATGGAACATCTGAAAACAAAATGTGTTATAACCACTTATGCAAGCCTGCAGATCTGCTTCTACAGCCATCACCTCATCATCCATCACTGTCTGGTTTCTAAACCCTAAGAAATACCTGCAGTGTCATCTGTCCTGCTGGAAAGCTCAGCAGCTGTTTTCTTCCTTCTATCAAAGACCTGCAAAGTGTAAGAAAAGTGCAGCAAAGATTCCCATGACTTCACTCACCCAGCAAGAGACCCTCTGAGAAAAAAAGAACTGCTTGTTTTCTACCGCAAATAGAAAAGCTTTTTTTTTTTTCCATATGAGCAGGCCACCTTGGTAATTGCTGCCTTTAGATTGTGCCCCTTCTTGCCGTCTTTTCGCACACCACCATGTGTCTCAAATCACTCCATTTGCTGATTCTCGCTGTTCGTGCAATAAAATTGACAAAAGTATAGTACTTTTTTCTGGACTGTGTGGGTCTTAAAGCACAGTTTCCTCCTTTTAGAAGCCCTGGATGAAAAAGAAAAAAAATGTTTCTGGTTCAACTCCCATTGTAAATCGTAGCAGGGCTGCTTCACTGATTATTGATTCTCTGTCTGCCATTTCCACACACTACAGATAATTTTAAGCCATTTTGGGACCAAGAGTTTTTGTTTTCTATGTGGGTAGACTTTGAGCTGAAGAGGAAATACCTTTGTGCAGCACTAACAGTCCAGACTCCATCCGGCAAGTATCTGAGTCACACAAACCAGAGCACCACTACAAGCAGGCGTACACTGTGTTCATTTGGGCAACATCTGACCAAATTTTTGGGCTGCAGCTCTAATTTTGCTTCTAATTTAGATAAATTTCTTCATGCAGTGAACTGGAGGACACAAGGGCTGGTTGTAGCCAAATGTGCTGCTCCCAAACAGTCAGATCAACTGCTGGCACATCTGAAATTTTGGACAAATGCTCACACTCACAAAATGAAATCAAAGCTGTGAGCCAACTGCTATTCCCCAAGCTGTCATAATGAAAGATATGAATATGATAAACATCGCTGTGACTTAGCTACACTGTTGGGAATATCTGTTATGGTTTGCCTTGCTGGTAAACTCGTGTTTGTTGGTGATGCTCAGTATGTGGATTACAGGGCACGGGAAGTGGGCTGGCTTAGTTTAGTGCAGGTCAGAAAAGTTTGGAGCAGTTAACCTTGGCCTTGTTTGTATTTCCACTGCCAGATGTCCCTTTACTTGAGGGCAGAGGTATGAGCCAGGAAGAGAGAGCAACATTAATGCGTGATGTCACAGACACAAGACACAGTAAAGTGGTCAAATTGCTGCTAATTGTAAACAAACAGCAACCATGGGGGCTAGCAGTTTTGAATTGAAGAACCTTTGTATATTGTATGAGTAACTTGTTGATAGTCAGCGAAGGGGATGGAAAGCTGTAGGGAGAAAGAGCTGATGTGACCGGGAGACATACTGCTATTTTATGTAAAAACTAGTCACAAGACTATTTTGGGTTGAATGTGTGATTGGGAGAAAAATTTCAGAGTGCTTTATTTTTCTTTCAGATCACATCTGTGGTTGGCACTAGTTTATAATGCAGTAAATGACTATAGTTGCCTGTGCACTGATCAGCTGTTTCACCCCATGAACTCAGGAAAACACAACAACAGCAGAGGTAATCGATACTGAACCAAATAATTGAGCTTTGGACTCAAGTGGTGATGTACTTTCTTTTACTGTGGATGCACTGGGTAAGCTTTATGAACCAGAGTATATAATCTAAAAAAACCTTCAGAACTACATTCAGCTGTGATGGAAGAACACATAGCTGTTTGCTGCATCAGAAAATATTGTCAAACACACAGACTTCCGGGAGGAAAGTAGAGCGTTCTCCTAACCATACATCCAAGCTAACTTTACTCATGGCTTGTTTTTATGTAAAACACACAATTACTCAAGGCAACTGTACTCCTCACAGCGGTGTACCATAGATTGTCCTCTCTAAAGGTACAGTGCTGCTGGAAACCCTTTCAGCCACTTTACTAACTGTGGTCAAGTACAATCCAACTTCAAGAATACTGAACTTTCCCTTAAAACAACCATCAGTGGGAGTTTTAGAGGTCTTTGCACCACCTTCCAGGGAAAAAAAATACTCAAACATTCAGTTTGAAACTTCCTATGATGGTCTCATCAGGGGGTGTGCCATCTTCTCTGTTGGAAGCCAGCTATTTGTCTGGTCCATGGCCAGCTTCACTGAAAGGAGCTGGTCCAGGTACATCTATGCAGCCACAGTAAAGTAATAAAGGATCACATTGCTCAAAAACTGAAGCCACGTCCACTACTTGAACAGGGAGTGGTCATAAACTGCTCATAAGCATGTTTTGAGCAGGTCTAAAATAGAGGGATTTATGGGCATAGCAAAAGTCAATGTATGAGTCACTTTAGGTAAGAAACTTTAAATATATCATCTGAAGACCTGAAGACAGCTGGACCAGTGTTCATGAATTTAAAAAGGAAAAATATGTAGTTATATATATAACTCATTAGGTTTGATCTACCACCCATTTACTATTAATCAAACTTCAGTAAAACATTTTGGGTGCAGGCTGAAAGCTGGTAGATGTCTCTAATTATTTCTTTTTCTTGTTGTACTTCAGGTTTTAGCCCAAAAATAAACATGAAACTCAGTCACAAGGGGAAGCTTAAGCTTGGATATCAAGTCCAAGATTTTATAATATCTGCTTGCTGCAGTAAAAGAAAAATAAATAAATAAAATGAAATACACATCAATCAGACTATGTGTATAATTTCTGAGATTTTTGGGGTAGAATTCTGATAAAGTTAACGGAGCATATCCCTGACCCTCTTTAAATATACAAATGTTCGATGATGGTGCTGGGGTGGACTGCACCCATGCATTTACCATGTGTTGGGGCTCTCATCTCCTGCAGGCAGCCCTGATTCAGTTCCTGCCCTCAGCCTATTTCCTGCATATCTTCATCCTGCTCTCTCATCCCCTTCCCAAATCTGTTCACTCCCTGTCCAGTATGAAGAGGCCAAACATTGCAAATAGATTAAATGATTGCTTATGGAACTTAGGATTGATTTCAACTCTAGAACAACCACCTGAGCTTAGTTTCATCATGTTACTGCACACATGGTATTTACATTAAGTGCTTTGACACCCTTTCCACAAAACAAGAAGATTGTAACACATCATAAAAGCTGTGATAATAAGCACAGACATAAAGCCCTCATGATCCTCGGATTGAAGAAGAAATTATTGTCCTCTCAAGTTTTGTTGTCTAGTGAAGTCAGTGAAGATTAATGGAAGATGTGTATACCACAGAAACATGGGTGTCATATCTGGATATCCACCAGAGTCTGTGTGTACATGCTTAGCATCTCAGTGCTGCTGTGAAAGCAAGCAGCTAGATTTTTACACCCAGGTTAAATGGTCCCTCTGAGATGCACACTAGCACACACAATGAACACTCTGGAGGTAAAATATTGAGCAATCATATTTCTTTAAAGGGCGTTTGTGTGGGAAGTGTCACAATCCACTTTACACTTAAGATAACAAAGAAAACAAGCAGTGAGGGTTTGGGAGAGCTCGCAGTCATTAAGCGGCTGTAAACAACACCTGATACAATCCCTTTGCAGACAGGTGATAGGCCGAGCAGAGGCACAGCAGCATACAGTAGAGACTCCATGAACAACAGCACAGGATAAGTACAATAAGTGCTGTGTTCTGGGAAAGCAGCCCACACAGTGTCCTGGGCTTTGTTGTGGTTACACGAACAAAATTGCGGAGCATTCTGCAACTAATAATGACAATCAAAAGTTATTCAGGCGAGCGGACCAGTGGGGACTGACTCAGTGTGTGGAGATGAGGTCGGAAATGAGGATCATTTTAGAGGCAAGAAATACTGTAGAGACAGAGGGTGGGGCACAAAAGCTGAGGGCAGAGGTTGATTACACAACCAGGGAGGAGAAAATAACATATTTACAGGGGTTGTTCTGATACTGATAATATCTAAAATGCCTCCAATCCTGCCTAAAATCCAGAATTAAGTATAACTGAGTATGTCAGCCTGTGTCCTGTTTCTGTATAGTTCTCTGTTAGACTGACATACAGTCACCCTGTTTCACTGGAAAACACTTTTGAAGGCTGGATAGGCTCCAGTCCACTGTAACCTCACTAGAGATGAAGCAGTAAAGATAATGAATGCATAATTCACAGATGGTATCTATTTGCAGTCATAGATGCCATGTTAAGCATTTGACCCTGCATTGCTGTAGTTCAAGTTTAAACTGCCTTTTTTACATAAATGTAGAAAAAAGTCATTGCATCAACTTTATATGCTGCAGGGGCCGATCTCTTGGGATTCAGCTGTTCTTTGAATAGCATGAGTTGCAGTACATCTAGAGTGCTTATGAGATCTGCTCCGGTGAGAGGAGTTGCAATACCTTTATCAGACATCAGACTTTCAGAGAGGATGTTGTAGACTAACCTGACACTCCAGATGGACTGTTCAATATACTCTGCCTGGCCAAAATAAAGTCACCACCTGGATTTAACTAAACAAATAGATATGAGCCTCCTATTGGAGAATTACTGCATGGGTAATTCTCTTTCAGCTGGCAACCAGTTATTTAAATGTAAATATTCTTTATTTATACAGCCCTTTAAAACAATGCTTTCAGTGAACCAAAGTGCTTTACAATAGGTAGTGAGTAAAAAGCAACAAATAAAACACTTAAAAACAAATCAAAGACATAACAGCAGTAAAAGCAGTGAAAACAATCAAAGCAATAAGAGCAATACAATACAATAAAATAAAGTAGAACAGAGTAAAAGTAAAAGTGTCACCACACTACTGGGTATTAAAAGCCATCCTAAATAAACATGTCTTCAGTCTAGATTTGAAAAAGCATTTCAACAGGGAGCTTATTTCAAAGCTTGGGAGCAGCAATGAAAAAGGCTCGATGACCCCAGTGTCTGTATTTCGACCTGGGCACTTCCAGCAAAAGTTGGTTTGATGACCCCAGCACTCTACCAGGCTCACGAACAGTTAAAAGCTCAGTTAAGTACACTGGGGCAAGAACATTAAGAGCTTTAAAAACAAACACTAAAATTTTAAAATCAATCCTGTACTGGACAGGAAGCCAATGAAGGGATTTGAGAATAGGAGTGATGTGCTCTTGTCCGTTAGTGCTGGTTAAAAGACAGGCAGCAGCGTTTTGCACAAGCTGGAGGTGTACAAGAGAAGCTTGAGAGACGGCAACATAAAGAACATTGCAGTAGCCAAGTCTCGAACTTTTAAGAGCATTTATTGCCATTTTAAGGTTGTGGTGACTTAAAAACATTTTGACTTTGGCTAGGAGACGAAGCTGGAAAAAACAAGTCCTGACAACACTGTCTATTCGTTTGTTGAACTTCAGGTGTAAGTCGAGTAACACTCACAGATTTCTGACAGTTCAACTGAGTGCTGGAAAAAAGGTTCCAAAGCCAGCCGTCCCTGTGTCCCCAAACATGATGCACTCTGTTTTCCCATCTTTGAAATGAAGAAAATTTTGGGCAAACCACTGCTTGATTTCTACAAGAGAACAAATAATTCTGTGCACTGTGACTGTTGGGCTTGACTGGCAGATAGATTTGCAGATCATCTCCATAGCAGTGAAAAGAGAGGTTGTGCCTTGCTATAACTGACTCAAGAGGCATCATATATAAAGAAAAGAGAATAGGGCCAAGAATAGACCCCTGTGGGACCCCACAGGAGAGAGGAGCACTTGAAGACGATAAATCACCAACCATAACAGAGTAGGTTCTGCTGGATAAGTAGGATGTAAACCACTTCAGTGCCGTACCGTGAATGCCAACATAATTAATTATTTAACCCCAGCTGATGCAATGAGTAGCTTCTAATTTCACACCCTGTGGTCATGGCAAAGATGTCAGTCTGTTTAAGAAGGGGCAAATCATTGACATGCATCAATCAGAGAAAACATCTATGGAGACTGCAGACACTATTAAAACTGGGTTAAGATTTGTCAAACACATTATTAAAAACTGGAAGGATAGTGAGGAAGCATCATCTTTGAGGAAGAAATGTGACTGGAAAAAAAGTCCTGAATGATCGTGATCGGCAAGCACACATTTGAAGAAAAACAACAGTAGCACTCAGGAGTATGTTATCGTGAAAGTAAGAGCATTTCCACACACACAATGTGAAGGTAACTCAAGAAATTGGAACTGAAGGTTATGTAGCCTCAAGAAAACCACTTATCAGCAGTGTTAGGAGTAACCGCGTTAGAAATAACGGCGTTACTAACGCTGTTATGTTTTCCCAGTAACAGGTAATCTAATGAAGTACTTTTTCATGCGTTTCAACGCTGTTACTGTTACTGACAGTGAAATGTAACGCATTACTTTGCAACGATGTCAAGCAGCTGTTATAAACGGCACGTGGAAGCACCGCGCCGCAGTCTTGCTCTGACAGACAAACCCCCACCGAAAGTGGCGCGCAGCCCCATAGGGGAAGGGCTGATCCCTGGAGAGCCACAGGCTCTCATGAGACTAGCGATGTCACACACTCTAAAAGCATGTTATGGACTGAGAAAAGAAATAAACAACACCTCACTTCGCTTCTCTGAGGTCCTTTTACTGGTCTCAACCACATAGCTTCAATATTTATTCAACTTCTATCCGCCTATATCCTATATCCTTGTATCCTTGTTTGGTGTCATGTATACAATGTTATATATTTCTGTACCTCTACGATTCACTTTTCTTCGTCCATGGTGTCGTGTTGCCTCTGGGACCTTCTGACTGACTGCTGACCTGATGCTCATGCCTCCGGTTTTGACATAGTGAGTTGAGCAAATTTACGTTCAAGAGTCCGCGCATTGTGTTTCATTTTGATACTTCCGGATACTCCACACGTTGACTTCCTGTTTGGTGCTTTCTTAACGACAGCAAATTTACAAGGTTTGGAAGCAGCCACGCAGAACATAGACCTGAAGCAAATCTCCAGCGCCTTGGCGCGTGCCGGCGCTTCACCAACGCAGAGCTGCGTGGTGCAGCGCGCTTGAAAAGTAGGCTAGAGCACCTCGCCCCCATTCTAGTCCATCAGGCAAATTCCCCTGCATGCACTGCGGGGCGTCAGCGCTGTGTTGGAGAACTGATGATGTCAGAGCTACTGCAACAGGTATCAACAAGGGAGGACACAGAGACAGAGACACACAATTCAAGCAGCAAAAGCTTTTTTTTTTTAAAAGTAACGTATCAATTACCTTCCCTGGTAACTAATTACATTTATGAAGGAGTAATTCCGTTAGAAACTCAGTTACTTTTTTGGGAAAGTACCTAGTAACTGTAACTAATTACTTTTTTAAAGTAACGTGCCCAACACTGCTTATCAGTAAGGCTAACTGGAAAAAAAAGGCTTCAGTTTGCTAGAGAGCATAAAGATTTGACTCTGGAAGACTGGAAGAAGGTCATGTGGTCTGATGTGTCCAGATCTACCCTGTTCCATTGTGATGGGCAAATCAGGGTAAGAAGAGAGGCAGGTGAAGTGATGCACCCATCGTGCCTAGTGCCTACTGTACAAGCCTGTGGAGGCAGTGTTACGATCTGTGACAAATCGTGTGACATTGCAGTAGCATATCAAAACAATACCACAGCAAATGTTTCTGTGTGCTGTAATCAAAGCTAAAGGCTGTCCAACAAAATATAAGAGTTTGTGACCTTTTTATTTGGTGGGGACTTTTATTTTGGCCAGACAGTGTATTTGACTGATCCATCTGGGCAACAGCCTATATAAAGTGTTTGAAAATGGGTAGAACCACTCAAAAGCGTGTCTCACAGGTGATTGGAAAATTGTCAATCAGATTCATCATAGGCCATTTGGATAATGTTGAAGGTGTGTGCTTCTGCATGCCACTTCTTTTAAATAAATGATTCATTTTATTAGTCTATGTTGTGTTTAATTTTACTCCTATTTTACTCCTTTAGACTTTCAGTTTTAATGATTTATTCTCTCAAATGCCTTACTATGGAGGGTTGTTGCAAATTAGTAATCACTACTATACATGCACTGGATTACTGTTTTAATGTTTTCTATATAAACTGTATCTTTCCCATAAAATAAATCAATAAACAGATATAAATTGAAGAAACTAGTGGTATCACTGCATAAATAAAGCATTAACAGTGCAAGTTATATTGATCAGACCTCTTGATAAGGGGCAATTAGGGCCTTGCAGAGATCTACTGGGCAAATTTAATGTAGAGAATGGTTGTACCAAACCTACATAACCTTTCATACAAATACAGAAAAGGGTCCATTGTTCCTGAAATTACTGAAATGCAAAGTCCACTCTTTTCTATAACAACCCAACCATGTGTTTCAGATCAGTAAAATACTGAATAAAACAGATTCATGTAGAACAACTGCTATTAAGATGCTCTTAAAAAAAGGTAAGATACTTCAAAAACATTTTTTCTAATCAGCCTGGGACCACCATTCAAAGATATTTCACCCATTATCTTGGAACATCTTGTGGGAAGGCAGTGAACAGGAATGTCTCCCAGTCACCTCCCACAGTTAGCTCTTAATACTTTGTGTCATCTCCTCAATCAAAGCAAATAGGTATGAGATTCATATTGGAGAATTATTGCATGGGCAATTATCTTTCAGCTGGCAACAAAGCTTGTCTTCTCATCTTCCCCCAAAAGTTCCTGAGTGTCTTTATGTAGCTCCTTGCTCCTCTGTCCGAGATGTTTCAGCAGCACCCGCCTCAACCAACCACCCGCCCACGAGACCCCAAGCCACCCCCACCCCCCCATGGCAGGCCAGAGGCCCCAGGCCCCCCGGAGGCCAAGTACCTGGGGACCAGCCCCCACCCGCGGGGAAGGAGGCTCTCGAGCCGAACCTATGGGGCTTGGCGTGACAGCCGCAGCAAGGCTACGTGGGGCAGGTGTGGGCGTGAGTTAAGGTCGAGTTTAGGTCCTGCCCTCCAGAAGAGTCGAGGCCAAGACCGACGGGGACCAATGCCCAAGGGGGGGCCCCAGTCAACCCACACAGAGCAGCAACCCAAGGCGGACCCCCGCAGCAAGGTCCCCAGAGAGCGGCAGGCCAACGGATCCCGCACCACAGGCCACCAGGGACACATGACCCAGCAGAGTCACCCCGTCCCCAGGGCACCGTCCCAGGCCCCCACCTGCAGGCGCCAGAGCCCAGCTGCACCAAGAGCCACCGACACCCCCCCCACGTTTGGAAGGGCTGAGCCTCATTCTCAATCTATTTCACTTCACTCTGCCACCAGGTTTGAGTTCTTGGCTGTCTTTCTCTCGTGGGCTTCCTCAATCCCCTCCTCATGTTACGGTCTGCTCAATCAGCAGTGCAGATCCATAGCCCACAGCACAATGATTGGGCATGATGTGATGCTGAAGACCTCTTGTGGGAAGTGAAGCTGCTTCTACAACTGCAATCTACAGTATTCCTCTGGCAGTAGAGCTGTTGGTCCTGTTCTACTGCGGGTGATTGCAGTTTTCCCTTCTCTTAAGAAATGAGTTCACTTATGGATCCCATGACTTGCTTCCAGCCTTCTCCTTTCAACCGGGAGGGCAGTGTCATAAGTTGCCCTCATTGCCCTCATGAGAACAATTGGGCCCCTAATTATCCTAGATTTCTTTGTGAAGTAAAAAATGACATAAAAAATAAATAACAGCAACTATATAAATATACTATTTTGAGCCAGGTGCTTCCAAAGTAAGTCTGCATGAAAAGATCTTCATTTTTCAAGCCAAACATTGGTATGATCAGAACTCAGTGCCAGATAATTTGCATAGGTTCCACTATTGTTATCTGAATGGAAAAAGTATCCAAACATAACTTGAATTTTAAGCATTACTTTAATTTACCTGTGATCTGTCTTATCTTGTCTTATCTCTGCTTCACTGATATTCAAATATCCGACTGCCATCCACCTCAACACACCTCCCTCGCACATGCAGTGATTTCAAGTCTGAGATGGCTGCAGCTGGGACTAATTGTCTCAGCGTGGGTCCACTTCTCTTCCTGTTCACCCTATTTTCTTTTCACCTCCTGTCCATTCCTCACCTCCTCTTCACGCCTCACCTATCCTGAACTCACTTCTCCTCCTGTCTCCCCTTCCTCTCCTCACCTTCCTCTGATCCGTTTTAGTTGCTAACTTCCCTTTCTCCTAACTTTGAAAAACTGTCTATCAGTCCATCAATGACCCACAGAGTCTTGCTGAACACATGCAACCAGAGTCTTGGATGGTACGGACGGCAAACTTAAAGTTATTAATGCTAGATGTGAGTTTAAAGTTAAATTGGATCCTGCTGAGGATGGCAGGCTGAAGAGATGGGAGGGCAGAGATAATAGCTGGTTCATGCAGCTCCAAATGTTACTTTGCAACAGGTTGTCAGACTGGATCTTAAAAGAAGAACAAAAGAAGAAAAGGTCAGAATTTAAACTTCTTGGAACTAGGGGGGGGGAAAAAACGCCTCTTTTAAAATTTTGAGTCTCGGCAAACTCTGCTCTGGCTGTCCGTTTGTTGTCTACAGGACCTTTTAGTCCAACCTAAATCCACAGCTTTACTTAACAAACCCAGCACTTTTATATTTCTATATAAATCCTATAATACTGAAAGGTTTTGTTTAACTTCCAAGCTCTCTTTTGGTCTGAGCTCTGGGCTAACTCAAGAAGAACATTGTATTTATGTAGATGTTTGCATTGTTACTGGTGAATGCTGACAAATGGATCTTTAAATGCTGTGGTCGGGTATAACCTTGCGCGGAAGCTGTATCAGCCTGTAATCAAGCAGATACATCTTGCCAAGCTTCAATCTACCATTGTGAGCAACCCAAAGTGGCATGACAGATGAAAGTGTCTGAAAGTGACAAGGCATTAGCATAGTAACAGCTTCATTAGCAGTCCTATCTAATCTGGAGTGCATTTCTCTATTTAATGAAAAACAAACAACATTGAAAGCATTTCTCTGTAGAAAGGATGTTTTTGCTCCACTTCCGAAATGTTTTAGCATTTCTAAAATGGTGTACGTACACTGTGGCAGTAGGACCCACCTACTTTATTATCTTATTGGCCTATAATGAATATGATTGATGGAACGATAAGCCAATCACCTGTTGGATATGCTTCTGAAACATTCTTCCCACTCCTAAACCTTTTTTTTATTGGCTGTTGCCTGGACAGACTCTTTAAATATATTGAATGGTCCATGTTGTGTTTCAGATTTGGTCTTGTGTCTATTTGTATGACATTTCTTGTGCTGTTTTCTTGGTCAGGGCTCTCTTATAATAATATTAAAAAAGTCTATATCCAATTGGGTATACTCCTAGTTATATGAAAGCTAAATTTTAATTACTTTTATACAAACATATACCATATTATATTAAATCTTATCATAGAGCAAAGACAGTCCTCATATGTTACAAGCCTGACATTCATCATATCTATAAATCATGGAAAAGTGTTCCACTTACCAAAGTATATTACTTTCAGTTGTATGAGTCTAAAAGGTATCTGAGGTGACTGTGTGATGTATAGTGTGCCTGTGGACTGCAGGGCAGTGGAGCCTCAGAGGGCATCAAAACAATAATCTGTAGTGTGATGTGGTCGCTGTTGTGATTAAAGACCTCTGACATCTCACCAGGGGTCTCAGACGTAAGCACCAATCAGCCAAGTGCAACACTAACAGCTCCTGATAGATGGTATGACTCTCCTGTTAAGTGGATAAAAAACAAGCTGGTTATAAACTGCATTTACAACAAAACAATCCAGAGAAAACTATAATACACAAAATGTATGTCCAAAAACAACAACTTCTCAGTTTTTTTTAAAGATTACTAAAAACATTTGTTTTCCCATTCTTAGGACAGCTGATCTGATAAAGTTGGACTATATGTATATATACAGTATATATAGATACAGTACAGGCCTAAAGTTTGGACACACCTGCTCATTCAGTGTGTTTTCTTTATTTTTATCACTAATTACATTGTAGATTCTCACTGAAGTAATGATGGCCACTGGTTTCTCTTAACTTAGCTGATTGGTTCTTACCATAATATTAATTTTAAAAGTGTCTAATAGGGCTGTCAGCTGTGCATCAGCCTGACTTTTGAACAACACAAATGATGGTCCCAACCCCATTAAAAAGGCAAGACATTCCATTAATTAACCCTCTAAAGGCACACATGAGAAGAGAAAACCATTTCAGGTGGCTACTTGTTGAAGCTCATAAAGAAAATGCCAAAAGTCTGGAAAGCAGTAGTCAGAGCAAAGGGTGGTTACTTTGAAGAAACTAGAATATAAGACATGTTTTCATTTATTTCACACTTTTTTGTTAAGTACATCATTCCACATGTGTTCATTCATAGTTTTGATACCTTCAGTGAGAATCTACAATGTAAATAGTGATGAAAATAAAGAAAACACATTGATGAGAAGGTGTGTCCAAATTTTGGCTTGTACTGTATATATCTATATATATATATCTATATATATATCTATATATATATCTATCTATATCTATATCTATATATATATATATATATATATATATATATATATATATATATATATATATATATATATAAATATATATATATATAGCCAAAAGTATTTGCTCACCCAATCAAATAATAAGAATCAGATGTTCCAATCACTTCCATGGCGTATAAAATCAAGCACCTAGACATGCTGATGATTTTAAAACATTTGTAAAAGAATGCGTCGCTCTCCAGAGCTCAGTGAATTCCTCACTCCTACATGATGGAAGTGTTTGGGAACAACTGCAATTCAGCCATGAAGTGGTAGGCCATGTAAACTGACGGAGAGGGGTCGGCAGATGCTGAGGCGCATAGTGCAAAGAGGTCGCCAACTTTCTTCAGAGTCAACCACTACAGACCTCCAAACTTCATGTGGCCTTCAGATCAGCCCAAAAACATTGCAGAGAGCTTCATGGATGGCTTTCCGTGGCTGAGCAGCTGCATCCAAGCCTCACATCACCAAGTGCAATGCAAAGCGTCAGATAGAGTGGTGTAAAGCACGCTTCTCTGGCAATCTGATGGAAGAGTCTGGGTTTGGCGATTGCCAGGTGAGTAATACTTGTCGGACAGCATTGTTCCAAGTGTAAAGTTTGGTGGAGGGGGGATTAAAGTGTGGGGCTGTTTTTCAGGAGCTGGGCTTGGCCCCTTAGTTCCAGTCAAAGGAACTCTGAATGCTTCAGCACACCAAGACATTTTAGAAAATTCCATGCTCCAACTTTGTGGGAACAGTTTGGAGCTGGCCCCTTCCTCTTCCAACATGACTGTGCACCAGTGCACAATGCAGATCCATAAAGACATGGATGACAGAATCTGGTGTAGATGAACTTAACTGGCCTGCACAGAGTCCTGACCTCAACCTAATAGAACTTCTTTGGGATGAATTACAGCAGAAACTGAGAGCTAGGCCTTCTCCTCCAACATCAGTGCGTGATCTCACAAGTGTGGTCAAAAATTCATATAAACACACTCCTAAACCTTGTAGACAGCCTTCCCAGAGTGGAGAGAGATGTTATAGCTGCAAAGGGTTGACTGATGTCATATTGAACACTATGGAATAGGACTGGGATGTCATTTAAGTTCATATGCGAGTCAAGGCAGGTGAGCGAATACTTGTGGCATTATATTGTATATTGTATATATAAATATATAGATATGAATTTAAGTTGTCTGCTTGTTCACAATGACCTTCCATATTTCTTGATTTGATGATTAATCAAGTAATATATCACTGTGCAGTCTATCCATAATCACCAACTGTGTTCTTGCTGATGTTTGTCTTTGTTTTCTCCTCATACTATTGATTTCTTTATTTCTATTTCAGTATTTGAATTATAAGTTTATTCTTATTTGTGATAATTACTTAAACTGTAACCAAAATAATTAAAAATATATTTCACACAGTTTTTCACTGACCAAAGTCATATTATCCTCTCACTGATCAAATCATGTGAGAAGCTGCTCTTTCAAGTATCATTGTAAAACAGTTCATCAACAACCCAGCTTACTCTATTGCACTTCTTAAAATCACACAGCAGGCTTAAAGGAGCTCAAACGGACTGTTTAGCTGTGGCCACAAATACAAACACACCTATTGATTTGCAGCTTGTTAGAAAACTCTTCAAACTGCCATCTGCCATATTGTTCTGTGTGTGTCTTAAGTCATCTTTCACTACTGTGAACATTGCTGGAGAGGCAAGGCAAACCTAATTAGATCATGTTCACTGCTTCTTTTTTTTTTTTTTTAACTTTACGGGATAAATAAAAACCATTAAGCTCGAAATATTTTAAACCAGCTCTGCTCCCACTGGTTTGGGACCTTCCCCACCTGCTTCTGTCTGAGAATGTGAGCAGAGGTTCTGTTGTTGGCTGGTACAGTGATGGATTACAAAAAGGTCGAGTGGTCTGTTTTTGGTGGAAAGAAAGGAAATGAAACATGACAAACATAAAGTTGTAAGCAAACAGAGATGAGATAAAAAAAAGTAACCTTTTTCATAGAATTAGGAGCAGCAGACTCGGGGGGCTTATGTCAGCATAGGCATTTCTACAGTATAGCTTATTTCTAATTTGAATGTTTTTGTTTTTATATTGTTAAATTACTACATTTCTAGCTTCTTATAAAATAGTGATGAAAGTGATTTTCATTAGTAATGAGTAATCTGAGCAAAGTCATACCCCTAAAGCAGTGTGCATCCCTGCAGCATCACATTGCTCTTACAGACAGCACAGTCTTACCTTTAGGTCTTTTTGGTTTACTTTTCATCTACCTTTTCACTGGCTTCACTCCTTTTATCAGGATAATTAGCTTCCTGCAATGGCACTGGGCCATTTATGACCCATCACAGACAGTGAGTGAGGACAGAGGTGGATCAGTTGTATTGAGCATGTGGAAAACATTTTTTTTATCATTGGCACTAGTGAAATAAGTGTGAAAGTGATCAAAATAAAATGTGAACTGGATTTGCTGAAAATATGAATACATGTAACACATACAAAATTTTTTTTTTGAAACTGCAACAACATGCTCTTGTCTGCAGGGTCTGTTTATTAAACAACAGAGCAGCTGGATTAATGAGGTCAAAAGATCGAGAAGTAATAAAGATCCAGTTCTTTCACGGTTTTTTCAATGTTTGCCTGAATTGAAAAAGGCTGAGAGGAAGCAGAGGATGCAGGATAAGTCACTCTGTCAGGAAACGTGAAAATAAACTAACCAAAAAAAAAAAAAAAAAAAACAAGAAGGACTGAAATGAAGAGTAACAAAAAATATGTTATTATAAAACTAAAATATTTTTTAAAAAAAACAAGAAGTAATCCTTTACTAAAAATAAAAGTACAAACCAAAATAAAAATTGATCAAACAAAGAAAGAGTACACTACAAACTAAATGCAAAGTGCAAATCAAAGTAACTGAGACAAGTTCAACAAGTACAGACACGCTACTTACAAAAACTGGAGAAATGCTTAAAACTTGCACACGTGGTGAAACATGGAAGACAAATGACCCAACAAAGACAAAGGGAAACAGAGAAAGGGTCCATCCCAGTTGTTCACATCCGCCTCCCTGGATAACCATTACACAGAAATAATCAGGACCGTTGCAGATATGTTTATAAATATACATTTACATGAAACTTTTTATGACTAAAAAAAATAAAGATTTTTAGAAAAATCATATTCTAAAATAAGAATTCTCAAATAAAATATGATTTAATCCTCTGACTGATGACATGATTCACACTTTAATTTTATAGTTCTGACTTTTTTGTCCCTCATAATTCTAACTTTTACCTCAGAATTTGGGCTTTTTTTAGATACTTTCTCTTATTTTCTGCTGTTCTTTTTTGGCCGTTGTGGTCTTCAGTGTTTGCAAAATGAGAAAATGTGCAGGGTAAAAAAAAAAAGTTGCAATTCAGTACCCACAGCTGTCAATGGAAACCCCATGTGCCTGCTTCAGGACTGAGAAAGGGGAGTGATAGTGAATTATATTTTAACTGGACCAAATATTACATTATAATTGTTTGTGTATAACTGTGTTAATTACTTTTGTATTACTGGTTTCTTGAATCTGCCCCCCAGAGCATATGCCAAGAAAGAAACTGACCCATGTACAAATGTAGATGATCCCTGCCTTAGGCCTTGTCTTACCCCTTACCCCTTGGTTTTGTGTGTTCATGTCTAGTGAAGTGGTGTCCTAATTCTCCATAGGGCTAAGGGGAAGGGTTACGATCAAGGGCTACACAGCCCTTGAAAACAAAGACAGACCAGGACCTCACTTGAAATATCCTGCTTCATAAAAAATCATAATTATATAAACATTTTCATGTTTCAAATTATTCATTAAGATTGTTTTTTTTGTAATCTTCAATTCAGCAAATTGTTTCAATGATTGTTTCATGATTAATTTTAAATATTTACTTAAAATATTTATTTGATTTATTTATTGTTAATGTTTGATTTAGAGCTGAAACAATTCCTTGAATATTCGCGAGTACTCGATTACAAAATATCCTCGAATTAAATTTTGTGCCTAGAAGCCTCGTTTAATATATAATTATCTATATAAATATATATCTGGACTACTATACAGTGCACGGCATTTCTGTGGCACACCTCGCCTGCTACCTCCGCTGCTGCGCTGCTTGTAAAATCATGAAGGAAGAGAAAAGAGAGGGACAGAAAGGAGAGAGTCCACAGAAGAAATGGCAGAGTGTCCCAAGTGTGTGGTCACTACAAGAAGGGATGAAAAGAAAACACAGTGCAGTGTGTCTGATGTCAAACAGAGTTAGCTTAGCATGTAGCTTAGCATGATAGCACGTTGTTAGGGCTGCAACTATTAATATTACAGCATTTTAAATATGCTCATCACAGACATGCGTCCTCTTTCCATGGTGGAGGACACAGGATTTAAGAACATGATCAAGGATTTCAATCCAAACTACACAATGCCCTCCAGAACACACTTCACAAATATAATTGCAGAATAATATTACTGCTTTGTAAATCAGTATTGTATTGGCTTTGTTTTAAGCCAGTACTGGTTTAAACTTTGAAAGTTGTTAAAATAAAAACCCTTTTCTGAGGAATAAACAGCATTTGGTTGCTCATTTTGAAAGCCCTAACATGTTGCATTGTATACAATTGATTTATTTGTTTAAAAACAAAAAGTAGATAGTTGCAGCTCTAGTTTGATTGTTGTTTAATATAGCAGTTTTAATTTAAGTTCACACTTTTACAATTACCATAATACCATAATCTCAGTTATTTTTACATTTGTCATTAATTATTGACCCAGTTAATTGCATTGATTAATTTAGGTTTGTTAAAATTACTTGGAATAAAAGAATTCAAGCAAAATCAAGTGTTGACTTTGATTTTATATTTCATAATTAAAAGAACTGTGCCTATAGTAACAGGACAAAATTAATACTGAAATTCATATTAACCCAAAATCCTGTGCCAAACTACGCTGAAGGCTAAAAATACACAAAGAGGCCACAAAACTACCAAATAACCAAGGCAGTAAACCAACCACTTGTCTGCAACACAAGAAAATACTAAACACTAAAAAAAAAAAAAAAAAAAAATACTACATACTAGTCAAATCAAATCAAACAGCTGATTCATCACAGATGACCTGAACCTGCAGGAACACTGAGTGCCACCCTCTGATGCAAAATTCTATAAATATTTCAGTGAAAGAAAATAAATGTTGGGACTCAGGATTTTAAACAAATTTTGCCCTAAATAGCAGCTTAAACTTCATTTAAAGGAGACATATCATGCTGATGCATGATTTAATACTTACATATAATATGTTAAATTTGAAAACAAGACCTTACACCCCCTTAATTTTCAAAAAATTAGATATTGTATTTTTTCTGATATCCTAGAACGAGATTTGATGCCTCTGAAAATAGGTCATTGCGAGATGTCCGCGAGATTTAAATCGTCGTGACGACACGAGGTACATTTCTTTTTATTGGAGTAATCTGATAAAACACTTCCTCCTCTGTGATGTCCGTTAGCCCCAAACCCTCACCGAGGAACACATCCAGCAGCAGTATATAGTTCCCTAGCTCACTCTCCCTCATTACCAGCTCTGGCCTGTAGGGGGACTCAATACGCGGTCGCTGCTTTGAGCCTGCCGGAAAATACAGTAGAAGAAGAAGGACAGGCTGGCTCTACCCCCGATAGAACTGACCAATCAGAGCACAAAGGGCCGTGACGTTGCAAGGCAACTGTAGGTCAGCCTGAGAACCGAGTGTTTCAACGAGAGCTTCATAGTGGCTTAAAATGAGGATTTTGAGAATGCTATTGTGGGGCGATGAAGGAACTAAATGACTTGTACTGAGGGCAGAAATGCTTTACAGGCATCCTAGTCTGGCATAGTGAAAAGGAGAAACAAGCATGATATGTCCTCTTTAAACAAAGACAGTTTTTTTTTTAGCTCCTTAACGTTAAAGCAACAAAAAAACTGCATGCTGTCTTGATGAATCATTTGCTCTTCAATTGGTTCCTGTTTTTGCAAGATGTTGATATATTGATGTATGGTTCGATCAGATCCTGTACCTGCTGTTGTCCTCTAACTTGGCTCTAAAGCCTCTTTTAATTGGAATAAGAAGACATAAGACAACCTCAGGAGTCAAAATGAGTTTCTGTAACAATACATTAAGATCATTTTTTGGTTATGGCTCTCTGTTCAACTTGGTTCTGACAGTCTCATAAATTATTCTTTATTTTTATCTTCCTCTTTTCTTTTTTTTTGTTTGTTCTCCATCCATGCCATTTTTGACTAATTTTATAAAAGCTGCAAGAGGTTACTGAGGACAAACATATTCAGGGATGATTCCTTTTACGTGAAGGCATAAACTTTTCCTCTACACTGATCCTACATGTGACGAGCTCTCTGCAGCTTGCGTCCACATTGTGCTAATTCTAGGATGACGTGCACAATGGAGGCTAAATCAACCCAGAGGGTATGTGGCACCCATCATGCATTTACATCTTCGTAGTCAACAGCAAGTCAGTCTGGTAGCCTAAAGCCAAATAAACAATTTTCTTATTGCTGGAAAATGCAAACACATGTCACTTTAAAGCAAGAGTGTTTCTGTGTGTTCTCTTTGAAAAAACTGAATGTACTTGTTAATGTCATGTTAGGACACATTTTTGTACATTTCTGTGTTTACATTTAACGCCTCCTGTGTCACCAAAATGTTTGTTCAGTCAGTAATATTAATTAATATTCATTTGGTCAATTCAAAGTAAATGTAACATTTGATTCAAATTTGCAACCCACATTCAAATCAACAATTCTGTAAACCATTTTGTAGACCATGAATTTATGGAGCACTGGCTCTTTTGTGTAGAGAAATAAAAATCCTTTATTTTATATCTAAATCTGTCTTTACGTAATCAAAGTGCTACTGAAAGGGTTCAATTTTATCAATCATTAATTTAAAAAAATCTTCAGAATGGACTGATGTAAATAAAAGAGCAATCAAAATTATTTTTTAAAATTTGAAACTGCTAATATTATGTCTTAATTTCTGGCTGTTGCTCTGGTGTGTCCTTTTTTGGATACCAGCTCTTTTGTCTTGCATTTTGGTTAGATTTTGACCCTGCACAAACATTAAAAAAACATTTAAATCAATATTAATCAATGTTAATCAAATCAATGATATTTACAAAATGTTTAAAATCCTGAAAAAACATCCCCACTAGTACTTTTATTTCAGGATAGTAATTCATTTTTCCTTTACCAAATAAAATGTAGCGGACTCTTGTCTATTCAAGTGTTGCTTAAAGGCCAAAAATGTGAAATTATTAAAGATTTAGATTTAATTTGAGGATTTAAGATTTTTTATTTTCATGGACAGGACTTGAGTCAGTTAACATGTTATTAGTTTCTATAGGAAATTTACATACTTTAAGAATACATTTAGACTATTCCTGACTTTTGGAAACATGGGCTTTCAACAGTCCCTATTTTTGGGGGCATCTGGTCTTAAACATAAACAGACATATGTGCTGAGAAGGAGGAAATCTGATCCACGTGATGTTTCCATAAACTTGAGTTGCATGATGAGGTATCAAAGACTTTACTGTCGGGGGTCTTTAAGTGGAAAACAACTTCTCTGAGAATGTTAATTTCTCCGAACTTGTAATCAAGGTCAAGCAGCGCCTCCTTAAAAGAACTCAACAAGAACAAATTGGCCAAAAATGTGATGCCGTCCTTCAGCTGCTGCTTGATTGAGAATGAGCTGAGCAACTGCATATGTTTAATTCTCCAGTTGACCTGCAGCATAAAAGAAGGTACTCCAGAGGGTCATAACCAAGACATAAAACTTCTTGGCTGCCCTCTCCTCTCCCTCGAGGACATGTACAGCACAGGGTGCCTCAGAAGGGCTCTTTACATTCTTTACAGAGTATTTGAGAGGCTTGTTCGATTCACTTTTATTTTCTTATTTCATGAATAAGTAAGCTTTGGTTGTATGCCCTAACAGACAGAAGAAAAACCAGATGGACTTTTAAATATATCTCAGCAGCAGTGGCGGCTGGTGAAAAATATTCTAGGTGGGGCAGTGTATGCAACACTCAGTTTTTCCCACTATGATTCGACACAAACTACAGGATACCAGTGCTTTGTACAAGTGTTATTATTGATTCCATAAAAACATAACCGATTACAGAATTGTGCACACACATATCAGACACACACACATACATAAATATATACAAATGTACAACCATAGACTGCCGAAAAGCTTACATAACCTATATACAAAGAAAAGAGTAAGGGGAACATGTATGCATGTGTAGTTAACAATTACTTTATACACAGAAATGAGTAAGGTGAACATGTGTGCATGTGTAAATTAACAATAACTTTATACAGAAATGAGTAAGGGGAACATTTGTCTATGCCAGTGCTATCTCATTATTATACAAGAATTTTGCCTATATATTACCTTTCGTATATTTATGCCGTCAAATAAGTCTGTAATTAATGATAAATGTTGTGAAGTCACTTCCGCCACTAAGTAAATGGGTGTAAAGAGCTAACTTTTGAGTATAATATGGATTCGGTAGATGTTTGGATAGTAAACAAAAGGGTCCTTCAAAGGCACGTCCCCGTCACATCTGCCTGCACTGTCACCAGTTCATTTAACACCAGTTAATACGGCACACCGGCACCGACACTAGCCAAATTAACCCAATGGGCGGTTTCAGAAGCGCCTTTCGGAGATTATTTTCAACGACGCTGATCGGCCAAATTCACGTTGTGCTTATCTTGCCCTAGCAACAGTCCCTTATTGGCTATTTGTTACTGTCTCATGGGCGCTTTTAAAACTGAACTACAGTTTACAAAAGGTGAAATTACATTCTGCCATCATTTAATCAACTCTTTCCAAGAGATGGAGTTATAAAGCCTATTTTCTGCACTTTGCTGAGTATTTTTTAGCAGTTCAGTTGTTTGAATAAATTGTCAGGTGTCTACAAGGATGTCTTGATTTAAAACAACCACTTTGTTAAGTCACCATTGCTTGTCTGTTTCCTCTGCCCACACAACTCAAACCTCACAAACTGGCACACATTGATTTCAGGTCTAATCTTGATATAGAATAATAGCTGAATTATTAAATACATCACTAATCATCACCTGGATGTCAGTCATGCATTTGATTTTGGGTTCAGACTCCTAAAAATGTACTAATAGGAGAGTTTGTTGTTGTTGCTCAGTAAGAGGAACATGTCCTCCACTAATAAAACAATCTGCTGTATAATCCAAAAGCCCACCAGCCAAATGGGTGAAGCATCCTTGGATCAAGTGCAGAGGTAGAAAAGTTTTTTGAAAGCTGTGCTTTCAATTTTGAGTGTTTTTTTTTTATTTATTTTTAATTTAGCCTTTATTTAACCAGAAAGTCCAATTGAGATTAAAAATCTCTTTTACAAGAGAGACCTGGCCAAAATAGCAGCCGTACAGAGTCACGGTACATAGAAAATGACACAACACAATCAACAGGTTTAAAATAAATAAACAAATACACATTTGGCTTTCAAGAAAAACAACCACATGGCTCTGTCACCACATTCCTAACGATGCTCTTAAATTCATTAAGAGATATCACTGAATCCAGGTTTAGCTCTTTTTGAAGATTGTTCCACGACTAAGGTGCATTAAAAGAAAATGCAGTTTTCCCCAGGTCTGTAAATACTCTGGGTACTAAGAAGAGCAGCAAATTGGAGGATCGTAGCTGATACCCAGTAGAGCTTTGATACAGAAAGGAACAGAGGTAAGATGGACGTTTTTGAGTATTAGAAGATTCTCTTCCTGGGGACCTTGCACAGTAATCTTGTATATTTGGAGTAAGTGATTGGGCTGAAGACTAGATTAGGGCTATTGAAATGCATTCTGTACTTAGTAGTAATATCAAGTAAAGCCATTGACCAAAAGTCACAGGCAATTCCCTGAATAAAGTTCCATCACTATCCTCAAACACCACACACAAAGACACATATTCTCGCATTAAATGTAAAAAAAAACACATAGCCTTACTAAGCTTTAACGTAAAATATACTAACACAAATGATGATACCAGACTGTTTCAGCACAGAGGACAAATGTACTGGACACCTATTGGAAACACCCCTCTACAGAATTCTGTTACCAACATACTGAGATGATGAGCAGAAAAAGATAAAGAAAACAAATGTTCTGCTGACAAGGATAAATCCGATTATAAACATTGGCATTACAAAATGGATTGTTACTGCAAGGGCTTATTTGAGTTTTTTGACGCAGGGTTGCTAGAGGCCCTAGGCACTAGTAAACATGATTGCCTATAAAGGAACTCGCCAGCTTCGTCCCTGAACAACAATGAGAGACTTTGACTTGCTGTAAGTCGTGGAAACAAGGATATCTTAATGAAAAGAAATACACAGAGAAAGAACATTTGCAGTTTGTCACAGGTAGAAGAAGGATGGAGAATAGCTGTGCAAACTGAGCAGCACTAATCACAACATACCTGCTGGTGCAAATGAATGAACTGTGAGCCCATGTCCACAAATATGGAGGCATTACTGCCACAAGGGACTAAGCAACATGGCTTCTCCTGGACCTGTCATCGAAAATCTTTAATGTCAGTCTTCAGACTGCTGTTTCCTGTTCAGTAACATAGGGCTGAAAAATGCGAATGGAAATTTGATTATTACCTTGGCGACAGCTTCAGTGACAGATTTGTAAAATCATGATAGAAAATGACTATAACCAAACAAACAAACAAACAAACACTACAGCCTTTATTTTCACTCCACTTCTGCCATGTTTTAGTCAGAATTTGTTTTACAAAGTTGCTCAAGCTCTGTCCATTACACCACTACATTAATTGATTGGCCTGTAATGAATGTGATTGACATAATAAGATAAGATAATCCTTTATTGATCCCCAGAGGGGAAATTCAGGTATTGCAGCAGTACAGGGCAAGTACAAGGGTAGTAACATGCATTGGGTTAAAAAAAAATTACACATACTTTAGGACAAAGCAAGGGTGACATATAATAAACAAAACAAAATGGAGAAACAATGACCATCCTGTAGCAGCGACAGCATGAGCTATTCACAGTGTCCAATAATGTCATTCAGGCAACTGAGCTATGCAAAGCAGTGCAGAGAAGGAAAAAAAGTGACGGTGATATTAAAGTGACAGTGTGAAGGGTAACAGGAATCATATACGGTAATTACAGTGCAACAGAGTAACGACGGTATTGACAGTGCATTGACAGTGTAACAATGCAGTTATAACAATAAATATTTAATATCAAAGTGCAGAACAGTGTAATATTGCCATAAACATCAATTAGTACCGGGGAGGTCAGCGCAGTGATGTACTGTGACCTCCGCTGCTGTTTAAGAGTCTGATGGCGGTGGACACAAAGGAGCGCCTGAAGCGCTCCGTTCTGCTTCTGGGTTGGATGATGCGCTGGCTGAACAAGCTACCCATGTCCCACAGGAGAGGACGAGAGGAGTTATCTATGATTGCCCTGATTTTGTCCATAATCCTTCTCTCTGCCACGGTCTCCAGATTGTCCAGTTGAAGCCCTCAACAGAAAGGGCCTTCTTCACCAGTTTGTTTAGCCTGTTGACCTTACCAGTCTTGATGCCACCCCACCAGCACACCACCGCAAAGAAGAGTGCCCTGGCCACCACAGACTGGTAGAAGGTCTTCAGGAGCCTACTGCAGATGCAAAATGACCTGAGTCTCCTTAGGAAGAACAGCCTGCTCTGTCCCTTCCTGAAGAGGGCATCTGTGTTTTGGGACCAGTCCAGTTTATTGTTGATGTAGACCTCAAGGTATAGATATGAGTCCACCCTCTCCACTTCCTCCCCCTGGATGATGGTGGGGACAGGGGACCTCCTGCTCTTCCGGTAGTCCACAACCACCTCCTCGGTTTTGCTGATGTTGAGCTTCAGGCTGTTGTTTGAAGCTCCAATAACCTGCTGAATATGCTTTTCAAAGATTTTGCCCATGCTCAAACACTTTCTATGGGCTGATGCCCAGAAGGACAAGACCATCTGGTGTGTCAAGTTAAATTCAGTTCCAAATAACCCCTGAATTGCAACATTGCAAAACACACATCAATTAGTAAGAACCATTGAAACCCAAGTTTTGCAACTTCCACCTGAAGCACAACACCATGTAAATAAGATAATAACAAAGCCCAATGGTGTCAATCAGAAGAGGAATCAGCTCACCAGGCACCATTGCATCCCCTATAAACACAGTTTTTCTTATACCAATGAACATAGTTTATATGTACATACATTTATAATGATTCTTCACTTGTTTTATTTTTCATTTTTAATAAATGACAGACCTTTATATATTATATCTATTTTTTCAACCTTTAACACCATAGTGTTATTAATTCTATCATTAAATGAACTATTCCCTTTTATTGATAATTGTAGAATCATAAAATTTGATTGAAGATTATACCTTTCCAAAATTTATGTTTTTAGTGTCAACAGATGCATTTGCATGTGTACAAAATGCTAACCTGCAAGCGCATTGGGCCTCATTTTTTCATTTTGTGAAAAAAGTTTTCTACTACACAGCATTCAATGCACTGCAGAGCTCCTCTGGTGGTTTTACAGCATGGGCCAGTGAAAAATATGGATAAAATTAATTTTTAAGACATTAGTAATGTTCAGTATTTCAACTTTTTATGAATTAATTTCAAATTGAATTTTCCAAAGACCATTTAACATCCCTGGGGCACATGATTTTAATTTCATTTTAATTCAGTGATACACCTGTACTGATAAATCTTTAAAATGTTATATGACTCAGGGACGGGAAACTAAACTGAAAGAGGATTAATTTAAAAAGGTGGAGAAGAAAGAAGTCAAGAGGGAGAGTTTTTTAAAAAACACAGTTAATCTCTTGAATGATGTCAGGGCAGTGAGGGATTAAGCATTAGAAAATGGGAGAGGAGAAGACACATGCAGAGAGAAAGACCTCCACCTTTCTATCTCCCTTGTCATCTTGTCTTCACCACTCATTTCCCCGCACTCCTTTTTTTTCCGGGCTCTCCCATCATCTGTCACTCAGCCTATCTCCACCTTGCTCCTTTCTAATGCTCTCCCGCTTAACTCTGGGAGGATCATTATCATTTCCTGCTTTCTCTTGCTGCTTCATTTATTCACTCTTTAACTCCCCACAATGCATTTGTTCTCAAATTCTCCCCCCGCCCCTCACTATTCACTCCAGTCATCATGGCTCTGCTCTGCCTCCGTCACTTGTTTAAAATGTCTTTAGTGTTTGAGAGATTCTGCCGTTAATTTGTATCACTTTGGCGGACACTTACATTTCCTTACTATTCATGGCCCTCCCTCTGTGTCATGCCAGCTCCTCCATTTGCTTCATAATTCATGTTCCTCTTTTGTCTTTCTCTTTTATTCTCATCTCACCTCTTCACATTTTGGGCTCTCGTCGCTTCACAGTGTTTCTTTTGGCTACTCTTTCTTCTTTCCATAATTACTTAAGTACTCTTTTTAATCACTGATTCACACCAAGTCGTGAGTCACTCAAATTATATCTCACCTTACAACACCTCTCCAACACTCAGTCTGTGTAATCCGCTGAGCTTTTTTCATTAGCTCAAGAAATTAAATATTTCATTACACAAACTCTGCTCTCAATCATAACCCAATTATTTCACTTTCGTCTTACTCTGCTGAAAAAAATCCTCTCCATTGTCACATCCTTCTACTATGCTTTTCTGTCTGCTTTATGCCAATCATAAGTTCAATCCAACATAGTTTCCCGTCTGTAAATATTAATTTTATAGGATACCATCAGAAAAGTGTACTTTCAGGGCCAAGACCCTAACTCATTATGGCAGGATTAAACTCCATTTGTACTTGGACACACAACCATAGAAAAAGGAAAAAATCACTAGTGATGCTGATGCATTTAAGGTAATGACAGAATATAATATGAAGATGTATCATGGTAATCTGATAAACCAAAAATAAAATGGCTTTTTAAAGGTAAATTCCAGGAATAATGTGTTTACTTGGCAAAATGGGGTAATTTCAATAATTCTGACATTAATTGAGTTGGCATTCATCACAGTAAAACAAGCTTGAAATGTAACTTTTTTGGGACTAATGAGAAGAAGTTTCCATAATGTCACCAACCGTGCAGTAATCTACTTCTCATTCACTGTCTTCCTCAGTCTATTAGCTTCCTCTTGCTTAATCCTCCTTTATGTCCTTGGGGCTACCATAAGGAATCATGAAGCTGATTAAAACAGGATAAAATTTAACAAAAGGTAGTTTTCAGAATTGAAATATATAAACTCTGATCCAGAGTATTAACAGCTGGATTGCATCTTAAACCAAAGGTCAACACACTCAAATTTTACAGTCTTCTCCTTACATTAGAAAATGGGAGAAAGGGGATAGCTCAGTATATGAAGTTGAGTTGTGTAAGGTTCTCATCAGTTTTCAGTGAAGTGGTTTACAGGGCTCCCAGCAGCACTGCACCTGAAAAGAGAACTGGCAGAATATTTTGCAAGGTACACTGCTGATAGCAGGTACAGTAATTTCACATACTTAGGGGAGTTCAAGGTGAAAAACCATCACAGAACTATGTTTGACTGAACATTCGATTGGGTGGGAAGTCTCTGTGTTTGGTTCTTTTTCACAATGCAGAAAATGGCTGTGTTCTTTCGCTACTGCACATTAGATAGCAGTTGGCTTTTACACTTACCTTTGATTCAGACCCAACAGAAAAAAGATTGTCTGGCACTTGCTTGCAGGTTAAACACAAACCCCTTAAGGAAACTCGGGATCCCTCATGATCCTCAGTTTCCAGTTTGTCCTAACTCTCTTTGACAACCATTCACGCTCACGCTCATACTTAAGGGCAATTTAGAGTCACCAATTAACCTAATGAGCAGGTCTTTGGTCTGTGGGAGGAAGCCAGAGTGCCCAGAAGGAACCCACGCATGTACGGGAAGAACATGCAACTTCAAACAGAAGGACCTTCTTGTTATGAGGCACGTGCACTACCTCCTGTGCCACCGTGCCGCCCCTTCTTACTCTTATGTATATAAATTATGTCATGTTTGATTGTAGTTTAAGATTCACAAAGAAAACGAAATATAAAAACAAATGTTAAATTGCTAAAGTCCTGATCAACTCACCATTCCTCCATAGAAAAAAAGAAATAATAGGTGGTATAAAGTCTACTACCCAAGAGTAGTGCTGGGCTGCAAACTGTTGTAAATACCGCAGTGTTTCAGAAAATTAATTGATGCCACCATGTCTTCACTGACCTTGCCTCGTTTGTTGTGTTAAAGGTGTAGTCAGCGATGTGGGGGAAAAAGAGTGGAGAGGTCGTTTATTAACGAATTTAGACCCGCCTCTCCCTTCATACCTCACCCCTGGCTCCACTGGGGTGTTCCCTGTTTTAGTAACTTAGCCCGAGCCACAGTATTTACCTGCTGAAATTCAGAGCCAAGGCTGTGTATTGAAACTGGACTTTTTTTCAACGTGCTGTCAGTGGGGACATCTTGTGGATCGAGAGGAGAAATACGGTGAATTTGACAAATAGTACATTAGATTAGAAGATTAGAAGATCGCTGACTACACCTTTAAGTGTCTGGGTTAGCAATAAAGATTACTTACTGCACAACTATATGAAAAAATGTTTGTACCCTGCTATACAAGTCAAAAATCTGCAAATAATATGACTGTGTTCACTTTACAGTGGCACCATCACAGACTTTGTGCTCAAGTATATTTACACTGTTTCTTCTTATCCAGTGTTGTAATTTTTGTCTGTTTCAACATCTTTAACAGTAGCCTACAGGTGTATGTAATTGATTAATCATTAGTTACATGTCCAAAATAATTTTAAAAAGTCATCTGAGTCACTGCATAAAGAAAATTGCAGTCACTTTAATACCATACCCACAATGACCAATACTCAGACATAATATTCAAAATGATATTACCCTGCTGTGCCTAACAGATAAACCCAGGGAAACCACTGTTTCAGACAAGAAACGCTCTAAGGAGAGCTGTCAAAAATTATTTGCAATTGTCATAATTTTAAGTCCTGAAACAAATTTACAAACAATAGAATCTTGGTTGGAATAAATGTGTTAAATACAAATGTTGCTCAACAGAATTCTAAGGGAGGGGTAGTTTGGTTTGCTTCAGTTAAAATACTTTGTGAAGTGGGTTTTACTGTGGGTTTTACAAATTAAGTTTAATCTGTTGTGTGAAACCCCACTTTAGTCAACTGACTTCATTTTATATGGGTTCTTTGGTACTATTGAAGGACACGTCTAAAGAGGTTGCCCCACTTAAATTTACTAGTTTTCTGTTGTAGCTTCCTCCATAAAAACTGTCTTTATATAAAGCAATGAAACAGAGCAGTTGTTCAGTTGTTATTCCGAACTCGGTTGGACAAAAAAAGTTGCACGGTGCACTAAATAATTGTGGCAGCTGTCAATGTCCAAGACATCAGCATGCAATGCAGGATTTTTGTGGACAGAGGGGCTTTAATTCACACAGAAACAATCAAAGCAGTCTTCAATCTGCTGTGGAAGAAATTTGAAGGCAGAAATTAACCTTGTCAAAAACTCCTATCATAACTTTTCAGACAACTTAGAACATTAGCATTGTTCATGAACCACAGGGTCAGATTTATATGTGTACTTTATATTTGAATAAACCTTTCAAAAGTACTTTAGCACCAGGCCTTGTAGACAGGGTGGGGGAACTCCTCGCTGGGTCCTCCATGTAATAAATGGTCAAATATAAGAAAATGTTGAAGCCATAAATTAATCTTTTGTGTCAGCACAAATGAAACAATGTTTGAACACTAAAAAGCCATTTTGCTCTGAAACAGCATTAGCATTAGCATCAGCAGACCTTTACCTATTTTTGATAAGCATGCATTCAGTCAGGCTCACTTAAAACTACAGTCTTTGGCTCCCATTCACTCTAATGTTGGATAGTTGAATAATAGCTCCACTTCAAGTAATTGAAAATAAATGATCTGATGTAATGAGGGTGAAACTTACCATAAAGTGAAAAGCAATTAGCATACCGAAGGTAAAGCAATTTAGAAAGTGTATTCAGCAGGTTAAACAAAATGTTATTTTGTATATACAATTATTTTATGGCTGAATGCAAATGTTATGGTGCCTTGGAAAAGATTAAACTTAAACAGACTGTTGTCCAGCTGTGTTAATGTGAGGTTTAGAGGATGAAATAAAGTACATCCTGTTCTCTAGCCTCTTATGATAACTTGTATCAGTTTTACATGCATCTTATGCACATCTATTGCTGTTTCTCTGGCCTCTTTAAAATTTTACTAACACCACAGAGGATCCAAAGATTCTAATGCTTTTCTGTAAGAGTCCATGAGGTGCATGTCTGAGTATTGACTACATGCTTGGTGCATGACATTAGAGGATGATGTTTAGTGACAGTGAATTACCTTTTTCAAAGCTTATAAAAATCCACTGAATAATCTTCTGTGTGTTTGTCTTCTGTGTTTGTCAAATCACCAAACTGCATAAAGGAACTGTTTTTGTCCTTGTTTGTTTTTATACAATATCTCACAGCCCTGTTAACACTATCTGTATGTATTTGCTTTGGACAAACAGTCAACAAACAAAGGATTTGATAAGTCCTCCAAGCCTTTATCACATTATTCTGGTCAATTTTAACACTTACACAGTTTTAGACTGCATTGTGAATGAAACAGTAAAATTTATCATATTAATCCTCAATAATTAAAGTTATAAGATTGAATGAAGCCCTGGATCTCTTCCCTGAACTGTCCCAAAGAGTTTAATACATTTGAAATAATATGTGTTGACATCTAACAGATTAAACAACTGTTTTTATCTTACTGGAAGCACAGACAATGTAGGCATCCATATATTTGTCTACAATACATAATACTTGTATTTAATGGCCTCAGTTTAGGACATGCCAACCCTTGAAGTAGGCATATTTGTGAGTCAGGGAGTATAAATAAAACATAAAATCATAAAACAGAAAGTTTTTATGAGTTCCCACAAATGTCTGGATGCAAGGATCCAATCTGATGCTAATGAAATCTGTAAGGCCACATCAATAATAAAAACGACCTCAAGGCAGCACACACACCTTGCATTAGTTTCTGAGCAGTGTGTGTATAGCACAGTGCTAAGGTAATGGTAGTGTCTGAGCTGGGAGTGCTGTCAACAACCTGCAGCAGAAAATGCCTCAAAACCTCATTTCCACAGAGTGGTCTGGTTTGGTTGAGTTCAGTTTGATACGGTTTGGAGCAGCCAACCCTGATAAGACACACTCGGGTCTATAACATTACAAGAAACAGATCCTGAAAAATGTTCAGCCATGCAGTTAATGGTAGTTCTCAAACTCTTACAATAATCATGAAGCAGAATATTAAACACATTATATGGGTAACAGTTACAATAATGAGAACTTTCAGTCTGCTGTTAGGTCCTTGAACCTGTGGGATCTCCTGTCACTTTAAGGTCCCCTTCCCCTGGTGGGCCTTGTCTGTTCTGATTGGTTGACCGGTCTTCTCTTTGGTAACTGTTCAGTTCATGTGGGTCAACACCAGCTTTACATTCTGTCTACAAGTCAAAAGTTCTCTATCTGCTTTGGTCTGGCCACTCCAAACCGATGAGCTGGACCTGCTGACACAACAGTGTAGGTCCACTGGGAAGCAAGGGAAACCAGGCAGACATTCAAAAGACAAAACACGGAGAACACACTAAATGGCATATGAACAAAAATATGTTATACAATCTTTTTTAGAGTTTTACTGTTTACCTTTTATCATATGGCCAAAAATGTCTACTTTGACACTTAAGTCTGAAACAGGCTCAAAACTTTGGTGAGATTGTACAGTGGAAATGCAACAAAAAAAGTCCTGTATGGGCTAAAATTTGAAATTCAGCAACAAGAAAGAAGCAGAGACAAAAACAGAATTGCAGGTGACAAAAACTTTTTCTCAAACTTCTTCCCTTAAAAAAACTCTGTGCTTATACCTATAATTAAAGCCTTAAAGAAAATACATCAATAAAGATTTGACATTCAAAACCAGGCCTCCTCTCCCCGAGGTCATTTCTTGGGAATATGAAAGGTGACAAGGAGATAGAGAAAGAGGAAAGGGGAGTGGGAGATACACTGAAAGGAGAGGAAGGGGTGTTAGGCAGACACAGAGAGTTTGACCTGAAGGTATACTGAATAATGGATGGATGGAGGGTGGAGGGGAGAGGAAAGGTAGAAGACTCTTCACCTTATCTTCCCCACCTGCCTGTCTAGACTTGTTATTCTTTACTCCTTGAATTATTCCTCCCCTTAATTGGTACCATAAACATTCACCTCTATTAAATTCAGCCACCTAAGGGGCTCTAATTATAGACGTGATAACACTTTAATGCATGCAGTCCAAGCACATTTTTGATCATACAAAGTAGATGGTATGTCTTTGCATTTATTCAATTTGTGATGAAAAAACATGCATCTCAGCTTTTTTTAACAGTTACAGGTCAGTATACTTTCACCTCTCTGCTTCATTTAAGAAAATAACCGAGCAGTGCACTGTTGATTAAATGGCTGTGTGTAAATTGACTTGTAAGAATAATTATGCCACTTTAACCCATATAAGTACGGTTCTTAGAATAATGCCTGGAGCGGATAAGTGTAGTGGACGAGGTATTGCTAACCATTCCTAATCAGTGGATTACAAGCAACTCCTCCACAGAGTTCAGGACTACAATGGACAAGGCAGCAATTGCTTTTTTAATGGAGTTATTAAAACTGTTTTGGCTTTTGCTCTCCTTTTGTTACCATTGAAATAACTGGGGGCATCAACAGCCATGTTTACAAGGACACGAGTAATCAGAATAAAGACTTGATAAGAATAAAAGCAGATTAAAAAACATGTCACTTGGAACATTCTGATCTCAAAGAGCTCATTTGGAAAAATGATCCTCCTCCTGAGTGATTTATGTCGATCATTATTCTGAACACTGTTCATGTAAACGTTCATTCCAAATGAATCTTCCTGGCTCTCTTTCTCTTGTTTCTACTGAACTGTACATGTTGAGGATGATACTGTGAATACTTAAATGCATAAAATGTAATTAGCAAAGACTCCCTGAAGCTGAAAATGCCTTTTTTGTTCTTCCCCTTTTCTGGCGTGGCCATTTAAATTCAGTCGAAATCTGAACAACTCTGTGGTGAATTATTTTCAGACTTTTTTTTATTATTAAACTTGGTATCTAATAAATTTTAAAGGACCATATTTTGACCTGTCAGGGCGTCTTCAGGGAGAATTGATCCAAGTAGATTCAATATACTGAAAATTGTCCTCAAGAAAGATTTCACGGAAATCGCTGTTGCAGCACAGAAGTGTTGGTGTTGTGGGTTAGGCTGCAGCCTACAGCGAGCTGACCCTTTAAAACTCTTATTCAGGAACACACTGAAAATACCATCAAGCCACGTTACACCATGAGGGAATTCATTTATGAGAAAATGAACCTAAAATTATCAAAATCTCCAGTATCCCATAGGACCTTTGAGCTTCTGAGAAGTTTCCTAGCTCATAGAGCCTGAATAGATTTAAAGTTGTTGCTGTATTAATGGTTGTTGATGTGAAATGTCAGCCGCCTAAAGCCAAGCGAAGATGTATACACACTATTATCATCAGGGAGGGAATTAGTGGGAGAAAAAGTGGAATTGCCATCGGCTGTTATTTTTAGAGCTGCAAATGTTTCTGTCAGCACAGTTAGGAGTCTGACGTGCATGAATAGATGATGAAATCAGCCAATAAGTCGGTCATTACAGTGCTTTAAAGGTCCCTGCTTTGCTGCAGAAATAAACACAAGCTGCCAGTGCTCCTTGGGGGAAGCTTTGTTTGTCTTATTTACAAGTGATAGTGAGAAAATGGAGAAGACATCTCCAACTTTGAAATAGTCTTTGGTTCAAGTTTTAAAAGAAAAGATGGACTGTGAAGAAAACAGTGAAAGAAAAGAAGTTTAAGATAGGCAATAAACGTATACAACATATATCTAAATTGATACTTTTAAAATTTACATATATATATATATACATATAGGTGACATTTTTCATCTATGATGTGCTTCCAAATGACAAATTCTTTCTAATTTGGAAACAATGATATTTGAAGAGTGTGGGGAATGGCATGCTTAAATGGAGCTATACACCACACTGAAACCTGTGCCACCCACTGCAATGACATAAACTCACTGCATGATTGGACGGGACCACTAGTCCAGTGCTTCCTTAAGTGTGGGCTGTGGCCCCCTGGTGAGGCCTTGGAGCTACTGCAACTACTAGGCTGTATGAGATCATTTAAAATAAAAAAACAGAACTTTAAATAAAATCACTTTTAATTTATCATTAAATACTTGCCATTTACAAGTCCCAAAGCAAACAAAACACAGACAAATGGTTTAACTTACCATTGTTTAGTCTCACAGTTTTATATATCTCATGGAGGGGCTGAGGAATAAGCCATTTCAGGCAGGTGCTGTAAACAGGGGAAGGGGTACTTCAGGGGTACTTAGGTAAATGCCATATAGGATACCCTCCTTTGACTCAAAACACTGGTTGTGGTGTTAATGGATATGGGATAAGATGAGGAGTAGACTTCTGAGCAGCATGCTAAGACCATGATGTGATGAACTGAGGTGCTTATTAAGACTACAGACTTCTTAGGAGCTGGACCTGGGTGGAGCAGGGTTGCACAGCATAAAACAACAGCGACTGGAGGTGGAGGAGCCAAGACAAGATTTAAAAATATGACAGCACCAGCGAGATTGGACCGACAGGTCTTGGCAGAACTGGTGGGTTCACTGCTCAAGTGAGTGTACACCCCCTAATCAGCTAATGATTTCAGTGAGCAGGGAGCAGTGGACTTAAAGGAACTATTCCTCATTATACAGAGCTCAGTCCAAGGGGAGGCAGAGATGGCTGTTGCTGTTGGAGTAGTAGTTCCTTGTGGAGATTGGGACATGGGGCAGGGAGGGGTGAGGCCATGCATTGATAATTGAGAATCGAGATTTTGAATTCAATCCAGAGATAAATGGACGCTCAGTAAAGTGTGTAAAGGATGGATGTCCTGTGTTTAAGATGTGTTTCTGGCAAGGCTGTTTTGAGTATATTGGAGCTTTTGAAGGTTCCTGCGAGGCATCCAACCATCCTCCAAATTGGTTTAGGAGTGGGCCTTTAAACAGACATGCATTTTAGCCCATTCTGTTAGTGACATCCACTGTGAAACTTCACCAGGAGGAAATACATTCGTTTAGCCATGCCATGGTAATAATAGTGGCTCAATTTAAGGCTTAATTTGATTTCTCTCTGTTCAGCAATGAGAAACAGTGATTTGGCTCAAACCAGTGTTTAATTTGTATTTGTTATGTCATGTCTTTATGATTGGCTTGTTGGAGAACAATGTATCTCAGCTCACTTTTTATTTTGATATAACCTGAACCCTAAATAGTGTTTTTGCTACAAGGGGCATCATTGTTTTCTTTAAATGCATGTTCATGAAAGACTAAGGAAAGCTGTTAAATGGTGTAACTATCCCCTCAACTGAAGTATGTGACCAGTGAGGCTAGATGGTAATATAAGTACAAGAACTTCTGTTAGCCTAGTAACCAAGGGAATGATCTATGGGCTGTGACATGCATAAGTGATCAAGTGTGAGCGCTGTAGCCTAGTGGTTACATCTGTGCCAGATGTACAGAGGTTGTTATCTTGAAAATTAGTTTGCCAGAGTAAAGTTCGCTTGTGGTTCCTTTTCTGTATGTCATTTTTCACTCCTTCTTTCCCATTTCTGCCTTCAGCCAATGCCTTACCTGGCTAAGGGCATAAAAGTCAAATTATCTTTATTTCATTATTACCTCTGCCAAGGAGGTTATGTTTTCGGGAGAGTTTGTTTGTCTGTCTGTCCGTCGGAGTCTGGCCGCCATGACGAAAAATGTGATTTTTGTGAATAACTACCGAACTAAAATGGATATCATGATGAATCCAATTGCTAATGGTATGTTTTCATGGTCAAGGAATCTAAATATATACATGAAATAAAGGTAGGACTAATATTTATGGTCAAAATCACAATATAGGTGACGACTGTGGTGCTGGCGGAGGTCTGCGTTCTCTGAGTGCTTTTCTAGTTATTATTTGTGTCTTTAAATTGTTGAGACGGCATTTGCAGATCATCACAGGTGAGGTTTTATCAATAAATGCAGTGGACACATGCACCAAATGGACCTATGTTAGCAGGCTATCTAAATGCTCAAAACAGATACTAAGGAAATATTAATTCGGATCCATGACATGGAATAAGTCCTAAAATGTTATTGATTCCATTCTCAAAATATGCAGCGTGACCACAGATGAGGTGCTGAAAGGTAATACAAACATGTTGACGCCACAATAAGATGCACCCTGTTTTGATTTCCGTTTACTGCACTCTTTCAGCAAATCATTTCAATTTCAAAGGTGTCAGTATGCAGCAATGAGCCCCATCAGTCTCCCAAATTTGATCAAATTCCAATTGTTGTGGAAACATTGCACAACAAGCGGACCACTGATTACACAGACGGAGACTGCAGGAGACAATAAGGCCGAAAGCAACCAAAGCACTGCCGCTGCGTGAGCATACATCACAGCAGCGAATGCTCTGAGAACAATACATAATGTGAGGACAATGAGTTTGACAACAAGGGGATTTTTTTCCCAACAGTTTGTAGAAAACAGCTTTTCGAAGCATCACAGCCTGAAAACAAAAGAAGAACTACTTTCCTGGAAGTCTTACAGGCGAGAAATATGCTCATATTGCTTGTGAATTTTTCTCTCTGCTTATCTCAGTTTCCCTTGAAAGATGAGGAGGAAGAAATGTTTCTAATGTTTATACCACACACAAGCCTTCTTTCAGACAGTACACAGTGTAGATAAACTCTTTCCCATCCACATCAAAGACCCTATTAAAGATTAAAATACAAGAAAGAACCCAGAGAAGAAACCACACACTTTGAAATTGGAGTAAAACGGGGGCTAAACACTAGAGCTTGCAAAGAGAGGTTTAAGATCCATCAGAAAATAGAGGTGGAAAGGTTTGTTGTCTGCTTTCATGACTGTATGCCCTGGTGTCCTTTCGTGTGCTATGGACAGATTAAAATGCAGTTAATAGAAGTATAAGGAGAAGGTTTGAGAGGAGAAGAGATAGAGAACAGGTGAGATAGTGGAGCAGGAGATTATCAGAATTCTCCATAGTAATACAAATGCTCTCTCTCAAACACACAGACATGACCAGACACACAAAGTACCATCTGTATTATTATGAGATGTTAATAATAGAAATATTATTAACCCGATTCTCTATGTGAAGGACAGGGCAAGGAAAAGTGTGTCCAGCGCAATGAATGCATTCTCCTTAGAAAATCGACTTCTGCATGAACACAAACTAAATCTGCGTACTGAATGTGTGCAAGTATGATCATTTTTAAACTTTTATTTAAGTCTCTAAAATCATTGAGGTTTCCCTCAGGAATAGTGACTTTGATTAACAGAAAAAAACACAGCTAAAGGATGGGGAAGGAAGATGAAAAGTCTGTTAAAACATTCACGATGTGCAGGCTTGCAATCATTACCTCAAATTATTAGAGAGAAATCAGAGTTTTTAATCTTGAATCTTGGTAAAAATTCACATTTTTGGAGCTGAGTTAAAGTTGGGAGTGATTCTGTGGGATTTGAAGCATCAGACAGTCCATAGAGTGAGTTTGGTTTTGTCCAGTGTTCTAGTATAGCTTATGATAAAGTAACAGTTATTATAAAGATGTGAGAGTGAAATCCAATACATGAATTAATGGCTAAAAGGAGACAGGTCCTTATCAGAGAGGCCCATTCAGATTTGTCATACAGAATACAGGGATGAGTGGTGTGATGATTGGTGATGATTTAAGAGGAGAGCAAAAACCTGAATCCAAGGAACTGAGGCTGGAGTCGGGAACATGTGGATATCACCATAGTATAATACTATTAATAACACTGGTTCCACAATACAACCAAAAGAAAAATGGCATCCGACCAATTAGCATGTGACATCTCACTCATACCATTTCTGCTGGACATCAAAAACTATGCTATCCAACATGTATTCAATGGACATTTATAATAAACAAATATAAATGCTCCTATGATGAATTTAACTTTAATGTTCAACTAAATGTTATTCATTAAAGCAAGGATCTGCAAAGTGCCACTTAGATTGACACACATTAGATGCTGATATACATTCTTCAATGTTTTTACAAAATCACACAGGTATTTAACAGAATTTGACAATCTAAGCCTGAAATGTATAGACCTGCATCAACTGGTAACCTAAATGCTCTTGTGTCGTCCTGTTTTCGTTGGAGGTTTTGCCATGTTCTGTTCAGCTCACTCAATTTCCATCAGCAAACATTTTGCAGCATACTCAGTGCATACAAGTCTCCTCATGTATCCAAAATAAACAGTGGTCATATTCCCTGGAAAGAATGCCAAATTATCTTCCTTGGCAGTGATTCCTTTTATTTTATTAAGCCTCACTGTAAACTGCCGAACCACACGCTGTCTGCCTGCTGTGCAGCTGCTATTTCAGCATGATCTGTGCTTGTTTTTTGGTTTGTGAATCTTCTTAATGTGTCAGCTGACATCTTTGTTCCATATCAGTGATATCCTATTAGGCTTTAGAGGCTGAAAAATGCATATGCAGAGTAATTATCGGCTAAAGTGCCTCATAGTCTATGGAAAACAGTGGCATGTAAGCCATTCACAGAAATAAGAGACATCATCTTAGTCACGTGTCTGCAAATGGTCACCACAGAGACCAAAGCTTCTGTCGAAGTTTGCCAATGAGGCTTTTAATCTGGTACTTAAATGTTACACATTCATCCAGCCAAATACCAAGGTATTTTATGTTCTGTATCCCATACAGTGCTGTTTTCATTGTGTATAGATCATGCAGTTTCTATACAACAAAGCTGCACTGAGTCAGCAGAAAAATACAAAACAGCATCATCTACATAAAGATGATTATGACAGTCTGATACAAGAAAAATTAATGAGGATTGAAGAATAATGAAGATTAGAAACTGTACTTACATACTTTTGTGTACATAAGATAAAGGAATAACATCTGAAAGTGCTTCTTGGAGAGACTCCAAACGCACCAAATGTCAAAAAATAGGGGAAAACCTTTTTTGAAATGCTGTTATTACAGTCGATAGAAGATAAAGGAAGGAAGCTTACATAACAAGTTTTTCAGTAAGATAGACTAAATTTAATATTGGTGTCCATTTATGCTGTGAAAGCTTACACCATTATCATTTTCTCTCTCGCTGAACAGTATTGGCAGATGCTAATGTAGTGGTTATCTTTCATCTTAAATTCTTCTTTAGGATGTAACAGAAGTGCAACTGAATCTTGAAGAAAAATTGAGAAGAGTAAAGTGGAAGAGAAAAGGAGAATGAAGAAGGATTGTGAGGATATGTTAGGCAGTCAGGCAGGAAGAAAGTAAACTAAAAGAACAGATCCACGTGAAATCCCTCTGCAGTGGACCTCACTGTGAGGCTGATGATACAAAGCCAACACACTGAGGCCGTGAGGAGCTGTAATTATATTTACAGCAGGGACTCTGACTGGTCAGAGAGAGAGATACTATAGACAGTATAGACACTTACTGTACATGACGTACATGTCTGTCTATCTATCTATCTATCTATCTATCTATCTGTCTATCTGTCTGTCTATCTATCTATCTATCTATCTATCTATCTATCTGTCTGTCTGTCAGTCATTTATTCATGCATACATTTATCTATTGAGCAATACATCCGTATGTCTTTTGAAATTGTCTATCCATCCATTTATCCAGAGTCAGAGTGAAAGTGAAAAAAACAAAGATTCCTTTTTATTTTGAACTCAAACAACATAGGTTTTAACAATGTGGGGGGAGGATAGGGCAAGGTGGTTGTGCCAAACAAAACCCAAAAATACAATAAAACTCAACCTATTTTAATTTAATCCTAATCTCAAAACAACAAACAAAAAGACTAAGGATTAAACTAATCAAACAAGCTTAAATCAATATAAATACAGAGGGTGGCACAAACCAAAGTAATCTAGTGTGTCTAACAGTTCTTTGTCTACGTGTAGCATGTATAGGGTACCCCAAACTCACCTAACCGCCTCCACCTCCCACCACCACAATCTGCATGCAGTAACAGGAGCAAAAGAACATGATCAGTCTCAGGCCCCATCCACACGAAGACAAAACGCTGAACAGTTTCCAAAATGATCGTCATAAAGACGAAGGCGTCTCAGAAAATGTGTGCGTCTACATAAATGCACTTGATACGCATGAAATGCTGTAAAAACACATGCCAGACCTCTAGGGCCACTGTAATGATATGACGGAAACAAGCGGAAACAGATGAAAAAACAGTGGGCATGCGACAGACATAGACTGTGATAAAGAGATCATAAAATGCCGAAATGTGTCCTCGATAATTGTTTGTTCAACTCGGTGGTGATCGAGAAGAAGGAGATTTTGCTGCAAAAGGGATAGTAGGGTCACGAGCTTCATCAGCACATATGCTACACTGTACACCGCCAGTGTTGTAGTCGTTGCGGCGTGTGGCGCATGCGTGTCAGTGAAGATATGAAACTATGACATAAGCATATCTGAAAAGTTACAGAGAGCCAGTAAACACGGAGCTGCGTATACGGCATTTCAAAATCTTTCCACTCTGGAACCTGGTTTCAGAAATGATCGTTTACAGACCCCCAAAATGCCGTCTTCATATGGATGATACGCTGATTTGGCAAAAAACTTGTGCGTTTAGATCTTGGTTTGTCTTCATGTGGATGGGGCCTCAGAGATAAGAGGAAGAGCTGCAGGAATCTTCTCCTTTTATAGCCTTGTCAGCCTATCAGTGGTCAGCTCCTCCATCTTGGCCTCTCAGAGTAATTAGAGCAGAGCCGTCCAGGTGGAGCTCAATCAGGTTCTACCTGGAGCAACAAAAAGGGAGGGGGAGAAAGGCAGGAACAGGAAGAAACAACAGGAAGAAACACCCACAGCAGATGGCTCCATGTCTGGCATGTAACAATCTACCTACTCACCTCTTTATAGATCCATCCTTCCATTCATTTAACTGCACCCATTCACCCATCAAGTCATATATCCATCACTACTCCATAAACCAAATCAGTTCAATCCTCTGTAGTCTCTCACTTATCCATATCCATCCATCATTTATCTGTTCACTTTTTCACTGCATTATATTTGAATCCATGAAATTTCTTTATGTCGTTACCTTTTTGTACATTCATGTATCCATCTATTTTAGCCTATGTTTTCTATTTATTAATACATTCATCAATCTATTCAACACTCAACACACACTCAACATCAGTTAACCAGACTTGCCAGTCAGCCCAGCATGATTTTGGCCAGTCGGAGGGAGCTGTTGTGCTCAGAGGAAGCCCACACAGACACAGGGAGATTTAATTTGACGTGCATACTGTAGGGGCATTCCAGTGGTGCAGCAAGTATGCCTCATAGCTAGGAAGGTTGCTGGTTTGAATCTTTGTGTCCTTCAGGGCCTTTCTGTGCCGAGTTTGTGTGCTCTCCCCATGAAGCAAAGGTTCTCTCCTGGCATTCCAGCTTCCTCCCATAGAATAAAAACATACTTATTATGTCAACGGATGACTCCAAATTGCCCTTAGCTATGGTTTCTGAGCGTGAATGTTTGTCTGTCTTTCTATGTGGACCTGTGATCAGCTGGGGAATGATCCAGGGTGTACCCCTCCTCTCATCCATCTATCTATCCATCCATTCATTCAGAATTTATCCTTTAGGGCATTCATCAATCAATTTCTTCATTCATTCTTAAAATAAATTCACTTTTTTTCCATTAATCCATCACCAGTTCATGTTTTCATCCATTCATTTTCTGAAAATCTCTCCATTCAACCATCTGTCATTTTTATATATAGATCCATTCACTTTTTCATCCAACTTGAAATACCTCCAGCCAAATGTCCAACTATTGATTTAACCATCTGTACATCTATTAATCCATACATCTTACCCACCCATAGATCCATGCATCTATTCAACAATCTGTCACCCATACATCCATTTATCCACCTATCCACCCTCCCATCCATCATCCATCCATCCATCGACTTTATAACATGTTTGAGAGTTACATATTAAAATGAATATGAGATCCACTCACACACCTCATGAGCACATACCTCACAGCAGTCAATGTTGAGATCATTCAATATTCAGTACACCTAGAGGGTACATCATGTCCCTCCCCTTTTGTTTGCTCTCTCTTTTCTCGGGAACATTTTTTCTCTCAATTGAAATCCATCCATTTTCTTCTTCCAACGTACGCTTGAAGACTATCAAATTTGATAGCTTTAAACAGGACCCACGTTCATGAACAATCATATTTTCATCTATCTATCTATCTATCTATCTATCTATCTATCTATCTATCTATCTATCTATCTATCTATCTATCTATCTATCTATCATATCTAAATCTCAACCGACTTACATGAAGACGTGACAACCACAACAGCCCCCCACTTCATGCATGATCAACAACACACATACGCCAACACACATACTCACATTCACACATACTCAAACATCTTCTTACTCCGCTGCTCTCTTGCGCACAAGCACACAGAGTCAAACCTTCTGTCAACAGTGTAGGTAACTCATACATAAACATGATTTACAATAAACAGAAATGATGTTTGTGAGATGTTGAAACAGCGAGACAGGCGGGCTGACAGACAGACAGGCAGGGGCAGGGGGTGCATACAGAGAAGATATGCAAGTGTGAAGCTGAAAAGCAGGAGTACTCTCTGTGTAAGCACCCATCTGTTTGTTTTTCCATTTCTTCCTATTTAACATGCGTCCATGAACTGTTGGTCACTGCTTTTATATTCCTTTTCAAGTCTTCTCCCTTTTTATTCTTTGGACTGATTTTCCTTTTTATTTTTCGCCTTGAACACCTTCATAATTATGTGCAGCTGCATGTGTCTGTGTGTTGACCTCTCCAGTAGACACCGGGGTGTTTAATATTCTAGTCTGACACTGACTCTCTGTGGCCAATCATCACACACTTGTACACTCACAGCACACACACACACACACACACACACCACACATATTTAAATTCCACCACACTGCCAGATAATTTCACTGCAGGCTCTGGTGCAGTGTTAATCAACTCTAATCAATGTTCATAGTGTGAACACAAAGATAAATTGATAATGCAAGGCGTAATATAGACACAAGATAAGAAGCCTTTGTCTTCTGACAGATCGCTCCTCTGTGATGATTAAGTTTGTCAAAGTTCCCGACCCAGAAGAGGATACGGTGGGAGATTAAAATGGGCTCTTAAATGATTTGTTCATGCTTTAGGTTGTTTGGAAGTTAACCCCCTGGTGCTAACGCTATCTGACATGTAAAGACAGTTTGATCACTAAGCTTTTATTTTTGTAAAAGGGTTGTTAATTAATATGCTGAGAGTACTCAAGCAGAGAGGTGTGTTACAAAGAGGCAAAAAGAGATGCCTGTAGTGTAATCTGGAAGAGAAAGAGAGAAGGTAATCATCCATCCATCCATCCATCTGTCTACTTATCTATCTATATCTCTAAGAACCATCCATTTGGCCATCAATTCAACCATTTTTCAATCATCTGTCAAGCAATCCATCTATCTACCCTACTATCCATACAGTAATTTTATCATCAATTTATTCTCTCTATGATCTGTTCAATCCTTAATATACATTTTGCTGTTAAAGGAAAAGTTCGGTTCCTGCAGCTTTCACATTGTTTATAGAATGAAGTAGAACAATATACTCACCCAGAAGGCTTTCCTGATCCAAACAGTGCTTCGGGAGATATTAAGATCCAAAATCGAGCGGCAGACATCAATATAATGGTAGCACATAGGGCATGTATAGCGCCGCTCCTAAAACTGCATTAATCGTCCAAAAACTCATTAGTTTCACCAATATTTCATCATGGTCCGCTCACGCTACTCCGCCACAATAGTCTGTGTCGCTCCAGACATGTTTTTGTGACTGTGCTAACCTCTGCGCTGAAGAAGAAGATTGCTTGCCTCTGCGCATGCGCAGTACTCTCTGGAGCGCTGCCTCCGTGTCCTCCTTTCTATGAGCTCCTCATCTGTAAACTCTGGCTCGAAACTGTAAGGACACCCATCATGTTCAAAGTTCTCCTCCACAACATCTTCATCCGATAGATATTCGTTCATTTTGCACAAAACCGGAAGAAGAAAGTCGTTGTGTAGCCGGCGGTCTTCCTCTGAATCAATGAGCCTTACTGCGCATGCACGGAGGCAAGCGTTCTTCTTCAGTTCAGAGGTCAGACATGTCTGGAGTGACAAAGACTGTTGTGCAGGAGTAGCGTGAGCGGACCATGATGAAATATTGGTGAAACTAATGAGTTTTTGGACGATTAATGCAGTTTTCAGAGCGGCGCTATACATGCCCTATGTGCTACCATTATACGGATGTCCACTGCTCGATTTCGGATCTAAATATCTCCCGAAGCACTGTTTGGATCAGGAAAGCCTTCTGGGTGAGTATATTGTTCTACTTCATTCTATAAACAATGTGAAAGTTGTCTTTTATCCCTTTTCTATCCATCAATCTGCCTACTTATCTATCTATCCAGGTCTCCCTTGTAAAAGAGATCTGCTGATCTCAATGGGACTAACCTGGTTAAATAAAGGTTAAATAAATAAATATCCATTCACCTTTCCATCAGTTCATTCATACATCCTTTCATCAAATAATTAAATAATCCATCCATGTTCTAACCAAGTGATTCATTCTTTGATCCATTCAACTGTCAGTCTGTCCGATTACTGAAAAATCTGCCAATCCATCCCTCTATGTGTTCATCCACAGATCCATCAATTAGCCTGACCATATGTAAATGTCCTTTTTATCCATCCATTCATCTGATCAATCCACCTACTGCTCTTTCCATTCATTCACCCAGCCATCCATCTTTCTTTTAGCCAGCCAGCCATCTGTCTGGTACTGTATTTCATATCATTGGAAAGCCTGATTAGGCACCTTTACAGTGAGGTACAACTTCCAAAGATCATGTTTTAATGGAATGAGCAACACAGCTGAATGTGTGGGTAGTGCCAAATAATGTGCCACAGTTCCCTCCTCCTTTGGAAGTAATCCTATTGTTCCTTAAGCAGGGTACACCCATAAAGATTATCAACTGTTTTCCCCTTCTGGACCAAGGGTGGCAAACACCAAATTGTTTTATGTCTTATTAGATTATCCTATAAGATTATCCTTTGGTCTGAGGTGTGTTAAGAGGGAATTTGCCTCAAAAATCGTCTCTGAAATGGGTCAGGACTGACAATCATAAATATTAAACTTGTTCACCAAGAATCTTCATGTGTGTGGGGAAAGCAGAAAACTCCCAAGTCACGAGTCTGTGAATTGTTAAGTGCAATAGCCAATCAAGAAACAAGCTGACTGGGGAACAAAGAAGCAGGCAAATAATAAAATCAAGCACAGCCAACCTAAGAAAAAAAAGTTGGGCGGACTTCAGAACTGGAGAACCAGCTCACATGTTTACGATGTCTCCAGGATTTGATCAACTGTCTTTTCTTTTTACTAAGTTTGTGATTTTTCCATCAAAAATACTCCCAAGTCCACCCTCATTTTCTCTTCTGTGTGTCCTCACCTATGTTGCATGCTGTGTTTTCCAGTTGTTGCTATAGACATAAACGTTTATGGTTGTTATTATGTTTTCCTTGTTTTAGATTGAGGCCCTCCTCACACGAGGACGGCCCCATATTGTCTTGGCGTTGGCATCAAAACATGTATCGCTGTTTCCACATCGTATTGTATATAGGCTTGTGCATTTACATGAGAACACAAAATCCTGTCGGGTTGCCTGTCTGGTTCTGCTCTGAGATGGATTCCACGTCAATAAGTGCTCATGCACACGTAACATGCTGCGTCTCTGCATGAGCACTTGTTGCTGTTGTTGCCGTAGCTGGTGTTGTTGATGTTCTGTGAGCAAATGTTAGTACAACAGTTGTAGCAATATTTGTAGCTAATGGAACAAGATCAGAATCAGCCCGGCTGCCGCCATTGTTGTTGTTGGTGTGTGTGACAACGTGGGCTGGGGGAGGAGGAGGGGTGCTATGAGGTCACCGTCTTTTCCGGACTTACCTGTTTACACCAACTACGGCATGAAGACGGATACCAAGATACCCACCTGCAGACCCGTTTTTAAAAAAGATGCGGAGTCATGGACAAATACGCGTCTCCGTGTGTCAATATCACCCGATCGATAGTTTATTTTATCAGAGTCTTACAAATTCGGACTCGTGTAAAGCCCACCTAAATTTGATCCAGCAAGATGTCTGGTTTGGAGTACATTCTAGATTGATAGTGAGACAGAGCTGTTCTGTGTGTGGTGTGCTGTGTTGAGATTATCATAGCACACCACACATGCATGGGGTCTCTAACAGATAAAAATAATCTCATCAGATTTAAAAAAAACCTTATGCTTGGACACCGCTTTAGTTAAGCAAGTTAAGCTGCCACTTTGCATTTGGACTAATCATGTTTAGCTGTGTTGGTCATTCCACATAAACAATTGGTATTATTAAAATGTACAAATAATCAACTGATATGTTTCCATACTTTTTTAAAGGAGTGAGTATCATTCTGTTGGTTTATCCATCGGTCCATAGATTTATCAGTTCACTCACTGCTTTATCAACTCATTCATCCCTGCAGCCCTACGTTCAATATCCATCTATCCACCCATCCATGAAAATATGTTCTCAACAATTCTTGTATATATCAGTTTGTTTTTTATCATCAGTTAATTAATTTGCCCATCTATTCATTCACATATCCACTTACACTTCCATACATCCATGTATTACTAATGTTATATCTATTATGTCTATTCTACCATCCATCCACTGATTTATCCATTCTTTTATTTATCCATCCACTCTCTTTTTCTGTTTGTTCATCTATCATCCATCTCATGAATCTTTTATCTGTATGTCTTTTAATAATCAATTCTTTATCATATCAAAAATCCATTCAGATATAAATGTACCCATCCCTCCATTAATTTATTTGTACATCAATTGGAACATCTATTAATGTTTTACTTTACCAGTCCTTGTAACAGCTGTTTCTTTACTTGATCTACTAGCTCAGAGATTATCAAAATCACTTTGTTAGTTCAAAATGTGTATATATCCTGCTGTAAATTGACATCTTAAATTATTAATAGTCTTAAAGAGAAGGGAGGGTTACTAAAAACTGATCATTTATGCTCTGATGTCAGAAAATGTCAACGCCAGATGTCATCCAGATGGCTAAATTTGAATGCATGATTTGCTGAACTTGAACAAGGCCATGGTCTTCTTGTGGAAGTAAATGAAAAGTCTCTGTGACATTTCAAAAAGTAAGAAACATCTGAGATATGGAGACATAAACCAGCTTTTGTCAGGCTAAATTTCTGCATTGAGTCTGGGCATATTAACATAAAGCTTTACAGAGTGGTACAGAATGGATTCCTCAAATGTGGGAATAAAATGATATTTTAGAACTTTTAGTTTCAAAATGAACTGACTCATGCAGTGTTCAGTTGTCTGTTCTGCCTGCAGTGGGTGCCCTCACACACTGAGTCCATTTCTGAAGCACAGAACAGCAGAGATAAGCAGAGTTGAGACTAGCACTTGATTGTGAATGAGAGATTAATTGGCAAGATAGGAAAAAAAGAGAAAAAATAACTGACCATGGATAGTTGAGGTAAAGTTGTCATTTAAAAGTCACTATTACAATATTTTTAAAAAGTTTCCAGCTTCCTTAACCAACCTCGACCGCACTCACACACCAGTATGAGGCAAAGAGAAGGGAAATGGCTCGTATGTGCATGTTTTGCAGAGCTTTTCTGACAGAAAGATGAAGTGGGAAAACAGACCAAACAACCAGTTAAATTCAGATGGATTGGTGGAGTTAAAAATCCCTGTCATAGCTGTATTTACACGACCACATGTGGACCAAGGACACATCTAAATACTTAAAGGATAAGTTCGGTTTCTACAGCTTTTACATTGTTTATAGAATGAAGTAGAACAATATACTCACCCAGAAGGCTTTCCTGATCCAAACAGTGCTTCGGGAGATATTTAGATCCAAAATCGAGCGGCGGACATCCGTATAATGGTAGCACATGGGGCATGTTAGCGCCGCTCCTAAAACTGCATTAACTGTCTAACCACTCATTAGTTTTTCCAATATTTCATCATGGTCCGCTCACGCTACTCCTCCATTACAGTCTGTGTCACCCCAGACATGTTTTTGTAACTGTGCTGACCTCTGAACTGAAGAAGAAGAACGCATGCCTCCGCGCATGCGCAGTACTCTCTGGAGCGCTGTTCTTCTCTTTGCCTCCGCATCCTCCTTTCAATGAGCTCCTCATCTGTAAACTCTGGTTAGAAACTGTAAGGACACCCATCATATTCAAAGTTCTCCTCCACAACATCTTCATCTGATAGATATTCATCCATTTTGCACAAAACTGGAAGAAGAAATTTGTTGTGTAGCCGGCGGTCTTCCCCTGAATCAATGAGCCGTACTGCACATGCGCGGAGGCAAGCGTTCTTCTTCTTCAGTTCAGAGGTCAGCATAGTCACAAAGACATGTCTGGAGAGACAAGGACTGTCGTGGAGGAGTGGCCCGAGTTAACCATGATGAAATATTGGTGAAACTAATGAGTTTTTGGACGATTAATGCAGTTTTCAAAGTGGCGCTAACATGCCCCGTGTGCTACCATTATACGGATGTCCGCCGCTCAATTTTAGATCTAAATATCTCCCAAAGCACTGTTTGGATCAGGAAAGCCTTCTGGGTGAGTATATTGTTCTACTTCATTCTATAAACAATGTGAAAGCTGCAGAAACCGAACTTATCCTTTAAGCTTGATGCAAACTAATAATGGAATATGCCATTAGCAGACGAACATGTAGCATTGAATTATGCTCAAATAAGCTAAACAGATGATCTATTTGACTCAAAAATTACTGAGTAAAATAGATCCTTGAATAACAAATTCATTATTAATAATCAGTTAATGGAATAGTTTCTGAAGACATGCTGAACTAGATTATTTAGGCCCATTCATGCTGCTGTTTCAAGCCATAATATCTATTCTCCTGTGACACTTTGCACCCACTGTAAATGCTGCAATGGTGGACTGGGGGAACGAGTTGACTCCCATGTGCTAGGGATAGTTACAGAATCATAGTCTTGAATAAGGGGAGCACTGACTCAGTGGGAGACAAATCCAGATTGTGTGTCTTTGCCTATGTGTGTATGTGGAGCACATCTAAGCTGCGTTGCACAGTGAGTTGACAAAGATATTTTCCTCACAAAATTAATGTGAGTAGATGTAACAATGGCAGAGCTTGTTTGGAGTGCTTTTGCATATTTGCATTATAAAAAGGGCTTTAGCATCTATCCTCTTACTTTTTAAAGAAAGGGGACAAACAGCCCCTAGATATTTAATAGCTTCAGTAGGACAGCATTATGTCTTCAAACTCATAATAGTGAGGGCCTACTCGGATATTAAAAAACAATTTGCCATTCCTCATACTGAATGATTACCTTTCCTGCCAGAGGTTAAGTGCTGTTTGTTTGACGGTGTGCTATTGTAGAGAACAGGTAAACAGTCACTAGACTGAATCTGGACACTGTGTTTTATTTTGAAATCTGCTGGAATCCTCTAGAATTATATACCTGACGCTTTTTCGTTAATCTGCTCTACATAGGCATCATCGGCATGCAGTCATTAACTCTTTCATAACCGGAATATTAGCGATAACTTGGTTGCGCACAGCCATGCAACCACCAAAAACCCTTTAGAAAAACTGGAATATGCTCATATTTGTCAAAAACACGAAAATCCCCCCAGGGTAACTCCTTTTCTGAGCCTGAGCATTTGTGTATGCCTATCTGGATGTCCCCATTAAAAGGAACATTAATTTGTGTTCAACACATGTTCTTTTAGCAAGGAACCTTGGGCTTTTGAGTACAAGAAGTACTTTGTGTATAATGGCACAGTTCCAGCTCAATTTCCTATTTCTTCATGTTCTCATCTCTATTAATAAAGAAATTGGCAAAACATATAGTATCAAACACTGAAGGTGGGCTAGTACCAGCACCAAGGTGCAAACAGAGACTGCTGCTGCTGTTGTTGTCATTGCTATTGGATTCAGGAAGAAGTGAAAATGACTTGCATTGCGTCTTGATGTTTGCCGTGCTTCGAAATGTTGTCCATGCGTTGCTGCCTTTATCGGAATACTATGTGTAGAAGAGTAATCCTGGAATATTGACCTTAACCCGAATACTGATTGCTTATAAACATAGCCATTAATTGATGTATGATTTGAGCATCTTTGCTAGTAAGCTCATGGTCCAAACAGCACACACCAGAGACCATCACAGCATTAGTGCTGTCATTAATCTAATTAATTACTGGATTTATGATTAATTCATCTAATTAATCACATTTTAATCTCATATCTGCTTTAAGTACCCAAATAAAGAATTTGAATTCTAGGATATTATAAAATTGTAGTGCATGACTAATCAAATGAATACAACAAGAAGTGAAGATTTGTAAATCCACATTTTTATTGGTGACTAAGGCCCTCCTCACACGAGGACGGCACCGTATTGTCTTGGCGTCGGCATCAAAACATGGATCGCTGTTTACACATCGTATTGTAGATAGGCTTGTGTATTTACTTGAGAACGCAAAATCCATGCCGGGACGTACCTGTGGGTTTCCACGCATGCTTCCAACTCACATTGCATGCTGGGTAATTCAGTTCTTGGGTTACTACACTTGTAACATCACAGTTCTGCTCCTAGGTGGATTCCACGTCAACAAGTGCTCATGCATGCGTAACATGCTTCATCTCTGCGCGAGACCTTGTTGCTGTTGTTGCCGAAGGTGGTGTTGTTGGTGTTCTGTGAGCAAATGTTGGTATAAAAGTCGTAGCAATATGTATAGCTGCTGGAACCCGCCATTGTTGTTGTTGTTGTTGTTGTTGGAGTGTGTGACAGCGTGGGGCGCAGGGGTGCTATGAGGTCACCGTCTTTTCCGGACTTATCTGTTTATACCAACTACGGCATGAAGATGAATACGCAGATACCCACTTGCAAACCCGTTTTCAAAAAAGATGCGGAGTCAGGGACAAATACGCGTCTCCGTGTGTCAATATCACCAGATCGGTAGTTTTTTTTTACCGGAGTCTTACAAATTCGTACTCGTGTAAAGTCCACCTAAATAAAACCAAAGTCAGGGCAACTTGTCCAGAAAATTCTAAGCTCAATCAGGCAACTCAGATTACACTTTAAATGTGTTTCATAAATCAAGTTCAAAATAAGAAAAAGGTCGAGGACATCCAGCCAACCAATTAGGCCTGATGCATTATGAAAGAATGTAGTCCAAATATAGATAAATAAATTCAAAAATAAAATAAGACTAAGTCTTAAATATGCCATTCCAGTTGTCACCTGGGCTTTGTTTGGTTTGACTAGAGATGCATGTGTGAAGTGACGTGCCACTGCCATGTACGGGTCCTAAATGTTTGTGAGCTATGATTAACCTTGCGATTAATTTTTATAACGCATTAATTTGCGGTGTAATTAATTAATGTAATTAATGCACTAAAGTGGCAGCCCTAATATATAAATATATAAATATAAATATATATATACATATATATACATATATGTGTATATATATATATATATATACATATATATATATATATATATATATATATATATATATATATATATATATATATATATATATATATATATATATATATATATATATATATATATATATATATATATATATATACATATATATATATATATATACATATATATATATATATATCTATATATATGTATATATATATATATATATATATATATATATATATATATATATACATATAAGAAGATAAATAGTTTAGCATACATAGCTGAAACAAGGAAAAGTTAAGAAGAAATTTCAACAGTACTACAGTGTAGAACAAGATCACTATGTCATACACTGACATTATTTCAGGGAGTAAGTGGTGTGCTACATTTTAAGCCTAGAATCCATTATTTGCTGTCCAAATGGGCTCTCTGTGAACAGAATTCCTGAAAATGTGCACCCTGGCAGCTGCTTTCTTAAAAGCACGTTTTCAGTTACCTATACCAGAGGCGGAACAACCTGCTTTGGCGTGGACATAGTTTCCTATGTGTACTTATTTTTGTTGGTTTTAAGCTTAGTTTTGAACAGCAATGCAGCAGTATTTTATTTTTATTCAGAGCCAATTCATCTACTGTCAGTTATGTGCATTGTGGCTGCAGGGAGGAACAGATATGAATAGAAATACAAGATGTCTGTGAAGCTCCTGGATACATTCATAGAGCACAGCAGGAGGTGGGTTCACAGGCTCAGCTCTTTTTTTATTGAAAATCTTTTGTTCAGAAAAATTCCACCTGCCTTGGTGTTTAAGTGTTAAAAATCAAAGATGTTCAGTCCACAGCGAACTCATTTAATTCTCTGTGTTCCAAAATACTGCAGTTTGATGTTCACAGGAGGAGTTTGAGGAATCCTTTCACTTTTAAGTCACAAATCAATGAATCAACCACAACCAGTTATTGATATGTTGTTATTACTTTTATTAATTATTATCATCGTCATCATCATCAACATTATTCTTCAAGTTTAGCTGTGTAACAAACTTTTTCTTGGCTGTCAAAATATGTTGTTGAAATAAGAATTTTTGCATGACATAAAACCTGAAAAACAATAACGTACAGAAAGGTAGCAGAATAAAATACAACATGAGAGAGAAAAACTAAAAACATCAACAATTTTCTATAAAAGCTGTTCAACTTAATAAAAACCTACTAGAATATATTGGTTAAATGTACATAGTTGATGTGTGTGTGCATGTATACATGTATGTGTATTTAAGACCAATAATAAAACGGCCTTCAGCTCCCTTGTCTCCCATAATTAATACTGCACATCCCAAAAATGTACATTCTATCCGTACCTCTGTTTGTATGTCTTTGTGTGTGTCTGTTTGTGTTTGAGTGCGTGTGTGTGTGTTGTCCCTTCCTTGGCAATAAGAACATGATAAATGGAGTGCAAGCAACAGCATCAATTTCTATAACACATTCTGAAAAAAGACAAAGTTAAAACACTTGTTAAGGCCCCCAAATGTAAACGCTGATGTAAATGCCATCAAACCTCAAAAAATAAAATAAGAAAATAAAATAAAACAAAGTCAGTTGTGTCCTGCAGAACCACATATTTTGCCAAATTTGCCTTTTATAACCTTAAAAATAAGAAATTAACTCCAAAAAGCATATTTATAATAATAAATGGTACTGACATGCAGGATACTCATTGGTGAAAATAGAGGGTGATTCTTACAGTTTAAAAGTATGTGAACATTTTTATCAATTATTCTTTCCTTTATTTTTAACTCAGTACAACCAGAAAATAATCTTCTTCCAAAAGCTAAACTACTGAAGATTTTGCCATCAGAGTTTATTCTTAGATCATTTGTTTTTTTCATGTTGAGAAATTCTCCCAGGCTCAAAACATTTCTAACATCAGTGCCCTGCTTCATAGACATCGCAACATCTCAACCAAAAGACTTCAAAACTCCACAAAGATGTCAAATTCAAAGTTACATCTGTAAAAGAAAAATCCCAACCACAAATGAAAGCTTTCAAATCTGAGAAAATTTGCTCTTTTCTTGAAGCCAGCGTTTGGATATTTTTGGTTTTTTTTACTGTTTAAAAATGAACCACAGGCTTGTTCAAATCCAAAAGATGATTGGCTGTAGGCACAAGGAAGAAACAAATAGATTGTTTTCACAATGCACTCCAAGAAGAAAAATCAAGAGAATAAAGTTAATCTAAAAGAAAATAAAGTTGAAATTTTGAGATAAAGTTTCTGCAAGGAGTAAAAAAAGAGTAAATTTATAATATAGAATACCGCGTACAGTCTAGAACTGAGCTTTTCAGAATCATTTTGCTTGACCACAGCTAATATCAGTCAATCTCAACAGTTCCAAGTTTTATATGAAAACTTAAACTAAACTTGGAAAAACATTTAAAAATGAGCTTGACATAGAATTAATGCCAATTTACACTTCTTTGAAAAAAAAAGTGTTTTCCGTTTTTTCAACCAAAAAGATTTTACCTTTACCTTTTTTCCCCTTTATCGTTTTCTTAATTTGTTATTAAAGCCCCAGTCACACATTCCCGTTTCTCATGGCGATTGTGCACGATTGTCATAATCCTGATAAAGCGTGCTTTGGTCGTGGTGCATGCGCTACTTGGTCTGGATCAGCGCTGTACGTAGAAGCTCCACGACAGTTTTGAACTGCTCAAAACTGTTGTGGAGAATCGCCGCTCTCGGTACAGCGGGATGGAAGCCTAATGCAGTCCTATTATTAGCGGGGCATGTACGGAGCTCGGTCGAGCTGATCGTGGCCCAATCGTGGCTCAATCCTGAAAGCTTTATGAGGACGACTGACAAGGATGTATCCGCTTGAGCCCCGACTGTGTCCCGTTCAAGACGGCGCAAGCGACGGGGCTCAGTCGGGGCTTACGTGACGCGAACTGAGCTCGAACGGGGCTGACGTCCTGCCAGCGGGATGCAATCCTCGTCATATCGCTGTATTAACCTAACTGGAGCGGGAGAAACGCCCCCTGAAGCACTGTAGCTGCGCCACTGACGGTGTATTTACGGAGTGTCTCCAGGGTTGAGACAGTCATATAATCCCGTATCATAGCGATCACACCAGCCTCCTCAATCGTGTACAGTCGTGCACAGTCGCTATGAGAAACGGGAATGTGTGACTTAGGCATTACACTTAACATTCAATTCTGATGCTTCATGTTAGGATTTAGGGGAACAATTTTGACACAGTAAGTTATTTAATTACTTGCAAAAAACAGCGAAGAATAGATCATATAGAAATATCCCTATTACATATCCCAGGTTTTGAATGGTATTGTATTGGTGTCTGGAATTGAATTATATTTGAAGGATTCTGTCATGTTTTCTTCATATTTACAGATGGTTGATTTTTGGAAATGGTTGGTGGGCTAAAATGAGGTGGAGAGCCACATGTGACCCCCTCGCTGCTATTTTCTCACCCCTGAACTACATTTTCAACATTTCGCCATTTTCTTCCTTTTTGATTTTTTTTTCCAGAAGTGCATAGTGAAAAGCATCTTTCCTCTCTTATTATCCATTCTTCCTATCCAGTCCTTAAATTCTTCCATATTTAATAAGACAGAAATTCAGCGAAAAACATCTGATATGAGCTCCGAACTGTCTGTCTGGGGAAACTGAATCAATCTTTATGTTTCAGGGTGTTACACATTATGACATTTAACTCCCATTTGAAAACACATTTGAACCAACTGAAACAACCTTGATCCAGAGAGGAGATGGAGGAAAGTGGTGAAGTATGAAGCCGCGGAGGAGAATAAGACGGTTATGGGCGCACAGATAAAAGAAAGATTGACTGAGATTTGTTTGTCAAATTAAACAACAGGTGAGGACGTTCAAAGAGATTGTGAAGGCAGTTTAGAGGCAAACAAAACAGGAGTGAAGGGATGAATGAAAACACAAACTAAAGCTCTTTTATCAGCCAATACAAGAGTCATTTGATCCCATTTTCCCACCGTTTCCCCGTATTTTCTTCAAAGGCACCCGTCCATCCAAACCAGCAGGTTTCCCTCAGCCCTGTCTTTGTTCTATCTCTTTACAAAACACTGCTTCATTCCTTTGTAATTTTTTGCTACATTTGCTAGTGTAAACAGTTTGTATCAGGCTAACAGCCCTTTAAAAGATACCCATAACTACAGCACATAAAATCTAAAATAAAATTACATGTAAGGACAGGATTCCCAATCAAATGTAAGTACTTGACTTCATAAGTTCTTCGGCAGGAAGAAGAAGCAGAAAACCGAGAGCAAACGTCAGTATGAAGTGTTTCAAAGAATGGTGCTGTGAAGTTAAGAAGCCTGACATGACGGACATGGTATGGATGGAAAAGCAAGACACCGTAAATGTGCTTGAGGGCAAAGTTGTTTCTGTGGAGCCTGTAAGTCAGAGGGCTGTCTTGTGTTCATGTGTTTTTATTCAGACTTATTCCCATGCCAAAGCAGTGAGCGGTCGGTCATTCTCCTATAGGTCCATGTAAATGTAAATGCTTTCACATAAATATAATAAGGTTTAGAATTATGCCTTGTTCAAGTGTAGAAGGGTTTTCTTGGAAAATGTGTCTTTTGCTGAACATTTTGGCCTTTAAAACACTCCCACACTTTCCTGGATTAGGATTATTAAAATCTCAGACTACAGTTTCCATGTAAAGTCAGAAATTCCATTCTTGGTTGGATTTGTAACATCACACAGGTTTCTCCTCTGTGTCAGAGTATGTTGACCAGTTCACTGAAGAAATCCTTTGAACTTATCAATTACTGCGACTTGGCTCTGCATGACTTGCAAGACAATGATTTCATACTCCTTAGACAGGCAGTCAGAAAGCACAATGGTGCTGAGGATGTATCAGGGTGAACAGAAGCAGTCTAAGTGTGGCTTAATACAGAATTTTAACATTGATACCAACAGCAGGAGTCAGTGACTGTGTTTTCAAGCAAGAGTGGAAAGACCAGCAACATGCTGAACACTGTAGCAGCACTAAATATTAGGAGTGTTACGTGTTTGACATTGTTTCTACAAACCAACTCTCACTTTACAAAGAAAAGCCACAAGAATTGACAAGGGGATCAATTAATTTATCACTCATGTATTTATGATATGACAAAACCCAAGTGAACCTAAGACTATAGTAAAACAACTGTGCTGATAAAGTATTCAATGAATAGGATTTTTTCAATAGTAAGGTGGAAAACTTTCATTTTGATTGCACATGTGAAATGGGCCTTTGTGTGTTGAACAGACATAATATGCACTGTTGAGTTTGATTTGACTGTGTAGGCATACAGACAATGTGTCATTAACTTTATGTATTATATAACCTAAGAGGCGTCACGACGCTTGTGGATATTAACATAAAAAATGTCTGTCTAGCATACAGATTAGCACATACAGATAGTTTCACTGAAGTTTTTAATAGGCTGATAACAAAATGCTAAGTTAAAGAGATCAACATTTAGCACTCACTCACATATTTAACTCTTCCCTTACTGATGGTATAAGAAATGATTTGCACCTTTATCTGAAACTTTTAGACCCACAGAAAGTCGTCAAAAAATTAACATTGATAAATTAATTCATAAATTAATAACACATTACAAATGTTTGCTTTTACTACGAAATAGGCACTCTGTTATCTCAGCAGACAATTTATGATTGAAACAAACAGACTGAATGACATTGTTTAAACCCAGTATGTTGTTCAGTGGTTCTCTGCTGGTGGATCAGGACCCATAAGTGGATTGTAGGGCTGTTGTCAGTTGTGACTGTGTTGCAGAAAAATGTGCCATGAGTGTATGCCTAAGGAAGTACTGAGCAGACAAATATTTTATTTTGCTCTCTTTGCCTTGATATTGCATGAATGTTGGTTGTCTTTTCAATATATTTCTATTTACTTATCTCATTTCTTTAAGTAGTAGAGCTGAAAAAAATGAACAAAGTTAATGTGCCATCATGGAGTGCGCGCAAAATACATTTTAGCCCGTCATTTTTTACTCATGACTCTTTTAACATTCATTGCAGCAATAGAACAATGTTAAGTTTTGCATCTACACTCTCCTTATCAATAAAAACAGATTAAGTTTACATAAAATTTTTTTGGGATTATAAGACAGTCTCTTAAACCCCCCCTCCCAGCCCACAAGGAGATGTTATGGTGTTCGTGGGTTGAAAGCATGAGCGCAGTACTGATACAGGTCAGAGCTGGCCAAGGCAGAGCAGAAAAAGTTAACCTATGATCTTCACTATTTCGCTGATTGGCAAGATATTTGTCTGGAGACTGAACACTGATGTAAGTCAAAATCAGGGCAGCTCACTGTGTCTGCCTTAGCTAACAAACAGCTGTCAATCTGTGTGTACAAATGTGCTATCGGGACTTTAAAAGCAAGTTTGTTTTGTCCCGTCTCTTTCAGTTGTATGCTTTGTTCCATCAAGGTCCAAGCTATGACATGTTTAATCAAAGGTGAACTAAATTACCTTGTGTCAAGAAGTTAACATTAGATCCCAATGTCCCCAAAGCACATTTTCAGGATGTCTTTCTCAAAATCCATTCAGATATTAGGCCTTGACCAGCCTGTAAACCTGTAATTATGATTGCTGTAACACATACTCAATATTTGTAGTGAAGTAAAAGAAAATGATGGTTAATCAAAAATGACAGGCTAAGAAGGCATCCGGCTTCATAACCTTAAAGCAAAGGTGAGTGTTTGTCAGTGTGATGCATGGAAGTCTGTTTGCCTGACATGACTCATAAATTACAAAACTTTTTGACACAGAAAAACATATCTATTAAAAATCTTAAAAGATACCAGGCACTCAGCGGAATAGCTTTCATTCACGTCTTTTGGCATAGAAAAATATCTTCTTCCTTTTCCTGTCTAATATTTTCTTTCTTCCTATTATTCTTTTCTTCAAAGGAATCCCTTGGTGATTTTGTGTATTTGTTTTCTAGCAACTAAGGCATCAAGGAGGAGCGATTCTCTCTTTATAAAAATAAGCAAGTTGGCCACTTTGTTGATTCATTTTGAAAAATGGGGCGACTTGACTCGACTACCATAAATGATAAAAAGGTTTGGTTTAAAGACAGACTTGGTTACAGGTACAGGGGGTCTATCATAGAACAGATCCCAAACTGGGAGAATAAATGGTATTGGGATCGGTTAGTTTGATCTGACAGCAATATGAACATCTGACTTCACTGAATTAGAAATGCACCTTTTTTCAAAGTTTGAACAGCCCCCATTCACTGACGAGGCAACTTCTTTTGTAGGGTTCATTAGACACAATGCTACATAGAGGTAACCTAAAACTCAGACACATGAAACAGGCTGAATAAAACACTGTGGGCAAGAAGCTCAAGTTCATACAGCTAACCCACAACATTGATCCTTAAAAAAGAGAGCAGGGTTTACTTCCCTTCGATCTTAAGTCTCTCTATAAACTGTGTAACTTGACAACTTGTAAAAGACGTACATAAAAAACTAATGTAATATACTAAGACCATTTGACTTTTTGACACAATAAACATATATAAGAGAACCTTATGTAACATGCTAAACCTATTAACATGTAAAAATGATGTGTCACATGCTACTGTATGTAACAGGCAGGTTGGTGTGCAACACGTGTGACCCCTGAGGACTGGAAAACCGAGCGCTAGCCTTCATTATCTTACATCATGGTTTGGGGACGGACACATAAAGACACCATAACACAAATGCACACACACACACAACCCTCCTCTTTTGCTGTAGCATTTTGTGTAAGGTGTAACATTCTCAACAAAAAACAAAAAACCCAATTGCTAAAATATGTAACAAACTCAAATAGACTACATTATATAGTACCAGTTCCTGCAGAAAAAAGCATTATTTGCCTTTACAAAATAACATATATAGGAAAGTGTAGCAAATTGCATGTTTTACTTTAACATCATCATCGTCCTTATTATTACCATAATTATTATTTTATTAATATAAATGTTAAGCAGGTTAATAGATGGTTGTTCTATTAGGCAGGCAGCCAGGCACATAGCTAGTATCATGGCACAGAGGAAGGTAGAAAATAATGTCACTTGGTTCAATCCCAATGGATAAAGAGAACACTTCAGCCCGGATTCACTCCGGTTACACCAGTTTAAACTGGTTTAAGCAGTTCAAAGAGTCTGTTACATCAAACCCAGCTCATCAGGCCATTTGCAGCTGTGGATTCTTTTGCATCAACAGTTTCAAAACATGGCACGTGTGATCGGAGATCCATACGTACCAAGGTTACCCCAGCTGGACTGCAGCAAAGAACAAGATAGGTTGACTCTCAGGGAGAGTTTAAGGTGGTTTTGGTTAAAAATACATTTGCACAGAGGTTAAAACAGTCTCAACCAAATCAGATCTGGTTGTACCATGATAAATCATTTCATCAAACAAGTTCTGGGTTCACTAAAGCTTGGTGTGTAATGGACCAGCTCAGTCCAGTTTAGGTAAAATGTTTTGCTTCCAGCATTGCTTTGCTTTTTTTTTTCTCTGTGGTGCGGAGTACATACTCGGACATCCTCAGTTCTAACGGTGTTAGACCTTAGATAAAAAGGATCACATCTTAGGAAATCTCTGTAACATTGAACAGTCCTCAGGAGAAAAAAAAGGCATCAAACAAATGTTCCCCTAAAATGGCATCAGATGTTAGGTTCTCGACAGAAAAAAGAGTCTGAAAGAAAGGCATCAGAAAAAAGAGGTCAGAAAGAAAGGCATCACATAAAGGAAGCAGACTGCGCTTTTCCTTGATGGTTCTATCATTTTATTATCTTTCTGACTTATTTTGTTCAGAATGCTTTTTTTCTCTGACGTCTGTACACTTTTTTTCTATTGTCTTTCTTCTGAAGACTTCTTTCTCTGAGGATTTCTGAGGACCTATCACCTGATGCCTTGATTTCCAAGGATCTAAATCTTGGTCCATATTGCTGATGGACTGGTGATAGTTCTTGAAGACGCTTCACCTCTTTAAAAAGCTAAATAGATTTAGTTGTAGCTTTGACCAAGATTTGGAGAACTCCCATAGCCATCTTGTTTCGAAGGGCTTTACATCTCAAGTCTAACATGTGACAGAAGTTTTCCTAAACTTGACGCTTTTTCACCTGACTCTGAGACCAGAGGATGTCCTAGTATGTACATCATAATGCTATATAGTTGCTTTGCAAGTGCCGAGCCCTTCAACTCATCTTAAGTGGGACCAGTCTACCATTCAACCGAACTTCCAGTCCTCGTATGACGAGCACATGAAGTGGCTGCTCATCGAAAGGTAACTTTAGCCGCATGCCTGGACTCTGTTGTTGAATGCTATGTTTCCTGCAGCAGTTCATTGGGATACGACGATGATTTTTAACCATTTGACATCTTCCAGCATAAGGATGTGTTCCATTTAGTGCCCAGACAAGGTCCACTCTAGCATCCAGGAACAAGTAGGCACACAGCTTATTCTTCCGTTATTAATGTGTTAAGGGTTCTCGTGAGTCAAAGGCATCCGATTACTTGCTCTCTGTATTCTCAGCTAAGTCTTTAGAGTCAGCGTCAGTTGTCTCTGTAGTTTGTGTGGCATCACTGCTACTATCTGACACCATCTTGACCCCAAGTTCCTGGTTTGAGACATCTTCTCTTACCTCCATTTCAGCTCCTGTTTTTTCTCCAGGAGCATCTTTAGCCTTGCTGTCATTATAATCTCCTGCTGCATCATGGTTTTCTTCTGTGACCTCCCTTTGTTCATCTTCATTTTTCTCCTCTAGCGTCACACAATGGCTCCCTTGCTCTGAAATCGCTGCAGCATTCTGAATGATGCCATCTTGCACAAGTCCTCTGTTTTGCTGCTGTTTGTCTGCGTACCTGTGTAAGCCCCTCTGGATGTGTGTGGTGAAGTCATAGCGATCCGCACACACGTGGAGGCAAAAACTGCATTGATATGGTCCTTGCTCACCATGGCAACTCATGTGCAAGGCGTACATGACCTCATCGAGGAAGTAGATCCCACAGTGGATGCAGCGGTTGGCTAGGTCGTCCTGTGTGGACGCGTCGACCATTGAGCGACTCGTCTGAGCACTCAACTGACTTTTCGCCAGGTGAACTTTTTCTTCCTTCCCTACCTCCCCCCGCTGGTTCCCTCCTTCATCTATCCTCTCCTCCTCCTCTTTCACTCCTTTCAAATTCTCTTTCAACCTCTCAGCAAGCGGTGACTCTTGCCTTCTCTTCTCTGCACCATTTGTTGACATGTGTGTACTTGAAGTGCTTGGATCTCTTTGTCTTATTGCGAGATCGAGCGGAGCGTCACTTTCTATTGCCGAAGCTGAGGAGGTTTGGGAGTGGAGAGGAGGAGGTGGGTAGTGAGGAGGTGCCGGAGGAGGAGGAAGAGGAGAGTAAGGCGAGGCGCTGTAAGGCACCGTGTAGCTTTGCTGATGATGCTGTACTGGAGTAACCATTGCGCTGAGATAATGGGCGTTGCTTCCCAGGCTACCAGGGCTGCTTAGATTACTGATGCTACCAGGAACTCCAGAGGCAGCGGCCATCTTGTACTTGCTCCAGAATCTAAGCCAATCTGACTCAGGCGTCAAGTCAGGTGAGAGGGTTAAGGGTAACGGTAAGGAGAAAAAGGGATACTGATACTTTTCAATGGGAGAACCAGGAGGGGAATAACTTGATGGCTTTGATGGACGCATATACTTCTCAATAGGACTCCCTCTTTCTGATCCCCCTCCTCCTTTACCTCCCTCTACCTTTGATAAGCCCTCAACGATGCCTCCATTGCCCTCGTTTACCAGCGAGGGTGGAGGATGCGAGGGGAGGAGTAGAGGAGGCATGCGTCTGTGAATCTCTAATGTCTGGTTGGCCAAAAAGGCTTGAGTTGATCTTGGAGAGCGTGAGCGAGGGGAGGGTTGCTGGTTTTTGACCGAAGCACAGCTCCTGTCTGATTCCTCTCCGTTCATTCGCTCCTCACTGGTGATGCGTTGCTGCTTGGGGGCCGGGGTTTCTGACGACAGTGAATCAGGGTTGAGGCGTTTTCTGGTTCTTCGTCGGATTATTTGTTCGCCATTGTTCTGCTTTATGATGTTGAGAGGTCTGGGTGTCTGCAAGACAAAGAAATAAAGAATATATGAAGTAAGAAAAAAAGTGGGGCATTCCTGGCTAAAGATGACCTACCAATAAGCTAACTGTTGAAAAACAAATACAACTTTTAATTTAAATACATAAATGCAAGTGTTTACAATGATCCCACTGCACATTGTTACAGAGCTCCTCCTTGTCAGGTTTTGAGGTCAGATATTTTGGTCATTTTCACAAACTGCAGTGGTTCCTGATTTTGCACAGAACACATTTTTGAAGTTTCTTACCTAAACTACTCTCAGACATTGTTTGACGAAATACATATAAACCCTTCCATTTCAACCTTACTCAAAGCACTGTTTTAGTTCAACTCTTCATTTTTGTGTCTAGCCAAGCCCTGGTCGACAAGAGGGTGCAGACTGCCTTTCCAGTGTTGTGCTCTAATGTTTGTTGTGGCTGCACAGACATATCTGGACTTGATGATGACTCTAAGATTTTGAGAATTTCATAAAATGTGGTAAACTTCAGCCAAAAGCAAGCCTAACATGGTGGAAGTTAAGAGTAAGACAAAAAGACAAAGTGGCATAAGACATACTATTCCAACATCTTTTTCTGGAATTAATAAGATAATAACCTTACAATTAAAGTTTTTTTTCAGGCTGTGTTGACCAACATGGTTTAGTTTGGGACATATTGTCTCTTTGAGTGACAGATAATACTGCAATAGATTTTTTTGACAGTTACTTAGAGATGACAGTTGTGTTCAGACACAGACCTAATGTTGATGCCCTTGACTTTCGTTCTCTTCAGGAACCACAGCAACCAGAAGATTAGAAAAGTGTGTCACACAAGTCCGATAGCATGTACATGTACATTGTCAAATGTTACTGCAATATACTTAGGTATGTTCTCCTCTCACACGTCTCCTCAGGTTTTCTTACAAAACCTCATCTAAACTTTATTTAAAGAGCACCATCCATATACACATAGCATACATATAGCAACTCTAAGTGCTTCAAAGGGTTAAAAAATAATTCATGGCATGATGTCAACAGCATTAAACAACTAGATTGTGGACATAGTAGTAGAAGTAGTAGAAGATATTCAGTGGGGTGGGGTTGCCTTGCATCACACTTCTAATGGTTAAACCCCAGCCTTTGTTTTGTTTGGGATGCAGAACCATTAGGAAAATTACAGTTACATAATTAATTATATTAATCTGAATCTTCTGTGTTTATTTAGGTGTCTAAAATTCTGTTATCAGGGAAATATTTGTTAATAAGATTACTCTAAGCAAAACATTTTTTAGTAGTTCTTTACTGATTAGTATCACCTCCCCATAATGAAAGTAAAGCAGGGATGCTTAGAAAGTTATTTTTTCAAGGCAACAGCAATATTATGATCAAGAACTTGATTTCTATCAATGTGACAAAGTAAAAAGTACTTTTACAACCTTAAAACAAGCATAATAAGAACTGCGATTGTTGCCCACACCACAAGGGGGAGCACTTGCATCTGATGTCAAAAAAGTTTACCCCGAACACTCAACTCTTACTTTTCTGTTATAATCTGCACATACAGTGTGCCTTAATTAAAGTATTAACTTTAGTTTGAGTCATCTACTTTACTTCAAGCAAACTATAACAAATGCTACGGGGCCATGTCTTCAGAAAGAAACTGAAGACCCAGAGTGGCTGTTTCAGATCGTTCTGTGAAATCCTCACCATTTTATCCGTCACTGTTTCAGATTCCCTCTGGAATAACAAAACATTTGATGATGAAGCTATTTTGATGTTTTATTCCCAAACACATGCCAAAAAAAGTCAAAAACATTTCAACTTAAATTAGTCAAAGACTTTGTCTCCTGGAAGTGAAAAAACCTGCAGGGTTTAGAGTGCCTTTTTAAGTGTCTCACTTCAGCTTAAAGTAATGACTCTATACCCCTCACAATTGAAAAAAACAACTTCATTTAAGCCTCCGCTCTAAATACCCATAATAAAAGTGACCTCCACAGAACATTAACTTAAAATAAATTTATATTCATCCTGCAAAAATAGAAGCTTTTCGGGCATTAAAAACAGTTTATTAATTTTCTTTTTACAGCGGGGCGGATGGATTTTACGAGGCTTTCTGTCACTGGATGGTTCAGAAAAAAACTATTCTGTGGTTGTGCACATTTAAGTAATCACTGCAGCAATCTCCTCCTGTGTCTGGATGTATATATGTGATGGAAGGCTTTTGACATACATTGTAGGGGATAAAAATCCAATCACTAAAAGATGCACGGAGAAGGACTTGGTGGGAGGAGAGGGACTGTGAAAAATTACAATGACGGAGCAGGCAAGAATGAAAAAGTGGTGGTTAAAGTGGGTGAAAAGCGAGCTGAACAAGGTGAAGAGTTTTGTCTGGTAGAAAAAAAACAATAAACCATGTGATTTATGCCATGGAATTTTCTTGTATGTTTCATCCTGGGTTTGTGTTCTTTTTTATGTGTGCACTGAGTGTCTGCTCCTCAGAATATGTGTGTCAGAGATACTGCGCTGCACTTAAATCATGAAAATATCCATCACTGAGTGAACTGACTGCCTCAACATTTACAAAAGATTGTTGGGAAAATAACTCTTTGTACTTATATTTTATCTCTGGTAATGTGGTTGTAGCTGCAGAGGTTAGGACAATAAAGAGGAGGGGCGGATAAATAAACCGCTGTAGCTGTAGTATAAAGTGAGCAGTGAAAAGGGGAAGTCGAGGGAATGGACATTAAAGAAATGTGAAATTAAAAAATGAAAAAATGGGGTGCTGGGATAAAAAAATTTAAAATGTCTGATGAGAGAAAAGCAATAGTAAAGGAATAATGGTCCCCCATGGAGGGAAAGCTGTGACCTGGTTCCAGACGAAATTACAGATTCAAGAAAAGTGTTGGAAAAAATATTTGCCAAGAGTCTGTAAATGATGAGCGCGATGGTCTCAAAAGGCTCTTCACAAAAGTAAGAAAGGAAAAAAGAGCCTGCATCCTCAAATAGTGTCTTTCCAATCAGCTGTCTACTTCAGTGTAGTGTGGTTATTTGTGTTTTCATTACTCAAATATTAGAAATGAAAAAGTAACCTTTCATGCTGTAACACATTTTTAGCATCATTTTGTTATATTATGAAGATGACCTTTCACAGAAAAGATGGGACGAAACATCAGTACTATAATATGTTGTCATCTAACCTGACACTCCAAACAGACCAATATATTTCACTAGTCCATCTGGGCAACAGCCCATAGAAAGTGTTTGGTACAGGCAGGACCTTTCAAAAGCATATCTAGAAGGTGACTGGATGATTATTCCATCAATCACATTCATACCGGCCAATCAGATATGAAGAAGGTGGACACTACTGCCATGATGAAATGTTCAACATGTGAGCTACTTTGTAGAACCACCTTTTGCCAAAACATGTCGGAGGTGAAGAATAAAAATCCTGTCTATCGAGAAATGCTGTCAGTGTTGTTTGTTTGTCATTTAATAAAGAAGTGCAGTCCAGATCTGATAAAACTGCTGCTGAAATTGTTAGCATCTATGCTAATTGCTGGACAAGCATTTCCTGCTGTTGTCTCATTCATAGCTCCCACCTCCTCCTACTTTAAAGGACTCTGATAGGGTCGTGTTGCTTTGGGCCGAGCAGAATCGTTGTAGCTTGGCAAGACGGCTCTGCATGATTACAGGCATTTAATCAGGCGGATCCAGCTGCACTGCAAGGTTAGTTGTGATCCTAACCTGCAACATACTGGTTTCAAATATCTTATTTCTACTAATTCTGCACTCTTATCAAACTTCACAGTTAATTTAAGTTCTTGCAGTGGCCCTTAATGAGGGAAATGCAGGTGGGCATTAATGAGCAAAAAAGAGGATGATGGGGACTAAGGCTGTTACTTTACCTAAAATCAAACTAGAACGGTTTTCAAACATGCACCCAAATAATCAATTCAGTTATGTCTTTACAGCCCCCTCTGTTGGAAGAAATGGTTCACTGCTCACGGTGCCCTGATGTCCCCATATTTCAATGGTTTTTCAAATATCCAATGTAACATGACAGCCTTAACATCGACGGAGAAGCAAATGACAACAGGGTGATGACAATAGAGGCAGTAGCTGGTCCCATGTTTGCAAGTTGGTTTGGGGAGGTTTTGGGTGTCAGTTGACTTCCTGGGCTCTATTTAAGTGCTCCTGAGCAAGGTGTTGAACCGTAAAACTGCTTTGTAGCACTTCTCTCCTCAAAAGGGAGTGTAAAGAATTAAATTTCTCTACGTGCGATGTTTTCTTGACACAGCTGTTAATACGAATTTACTGAATTTGTACAGTATATATCATGGTGGCATCTGTTCATTGATTCCTGGAATACTTGCATGTTGGTTTACTGCAGTGTTTCTCATATAGTGGGTTCCAACCCTCAAGTGGGGCATGGCCACACTTCAAGGGGGCGTTACATGTCTGGACAGAGGCATGGCCAAATTAGGGACAGGGCCCCCTAGAGTTTGATTGGCCACCCTGGGTGTCAGTTTGGAAGCGGGATTTATGTAACAATCAAAGTGGAACGTGTCACAACTGGCTTCTGTCAGGTTTTTGGTGATTACTTATTTATGTTTTTAACACTTTACTGGTACAGTTTTGGTTGTCATGGTAACCAACAAGTAGTGCATGTGCGTCAGAGCAGGAAGTTTGCTGGTCTGATCAGTCAGGGTCTTTTTTTGTGGGGTTTACATGCTCACCCCATGCATGGATTCTCTCTAGACACTCAGGCCTCCTTCCGCAGAGCAAAAGCATTTTCATTAGCCGACTGGAGAGACCAAATTGCCCTTAGGTATGAAGGTGAGCATGAATGGTTGTCCATCTCTCTATATGGCCCTGTGATCAGCTGGCGACCTTTCAGGAAGTGTCCTGCTCCCTGTGGCGTTGAAGGGGAAGTGCATGCTAGACAATAAATGGATGGATGGATGTAACAGTTGTTTACTAAACAGGACATCACAAAAATAAAAATAAAATAAAACCATGCAGAGTGCAGGATTGCTTCATTTATGAAATGTTTGTCACTTTGACTTTTAAGAATGGACTTTTCCTTGACACTGTAACGTAAGTCCATTTTTACCGCCTCTTTTGGAATGTTCCCTTTTGTTAATGTCAACATTTCTATTTTGCTACAACTTAAAAATGTGACTCAGAACTGTAATATTATTCTTTGAGTCTTTTACAGAAATATGTTTGTGTTGCCATCTCGACATTTTTTAAGTTACATGGCGAAGATATTAATTATGATTGTTGTGGAAATTAAGATGTCAAACAAGAATTCTTGATTTCCCAGTTTAGACAAAAATATTTAAAGGAGAAATTAGTATTCACACACTTTGATGTTTCTGGCAAAATCTTGAACTGAGGAATTATGCAGGGGGAGGGGGCATGAAAAGCATTCATGTGGAAGGCAGGGGGATGACAAAACAAAATAAAGAACTAATGGTTCACTCAAGATAAAAAAGTTATTTATAATATAAAGTACTCGGCCATTTTATTTTGATTTAACAGCAGTTGGTCTAATTTACTAGATGCACATAAAAGAGCAGATGTTTATTATTTATTGCACAATTACAGTCGAGAGCAGAATGGAAACAGCAGAAAAACACGAGCTAACATTGTGTTTTACACTTTTATTGTTGTAGGGTTAGTTTGATATAATACATCAAATGATATACTGCTGCTTCACATACGTCTTCCTATATCCCTTCTTTCATCTCTTAAGGGGTTTCTACATCATATTTTTACTGTCTACCACCAACCCTTACCTTCCCACTTCATTATCTCTCTCCACTCTTAACCTTAATCTTCCCTCCTTTGTTTCTCTCTTTGTTTTTCTTTACTGCCGCCTTTCCCCTCCCTCTCTTTATGTCGACCATTTCCTGCCTCTTTATTCATAACTCTCCCTGCCCCTCTCTAAGTCTGAAGTGTTTTACTAGCTGCTATCCTCTCTAATAATGTGTGTAGAGCGTATAAAATTTTTATTATCCGAAATAAAATATGGTTGTCGTGGAGATTGTCGAGAGTAGAAGGAGCTGGTACGTGATTGGAGCGGCAGATGAGATGAAACAGGTTGGACTGGGGGACATTAGCAGGGGCAAAGGAGGAGCGTACAGTGATGGCTTGTCATCCTGTGAAAGGTTTTTAAAGAGCCATCCGATAATTGCGGCGTGGTGCTCTGGGTTGTAACACAGGCGACCCAGCGATGCATTTATGAACAGTGTGATTTATTACGCTGGGACACTTTGAAGTTTTACAGGCTGAGCTTTAAATATGTTACCATGAATCTGGTGTACATATATCTATATACATACATAGATCTCAGACTCGTTTCACGCTGGTTAAATTTGTTATCCCCAAAGTTAAACAGGTACATTCGAGTGTGAAATCAGCTTAAACTCCATAAAATCGTGTCTGAGGTGAGAAAGCTTAATATTCTGAAGTGAGCTAAATTCCAGCCTGGCTCTTTATCTCATCTGTAATTCATGTGGTCTAATTAAATTTGGGATTTCCATAGACTTTCCTCGGGCTTAGATGGTAAAGTTGATTCATTCCATCATATTTCTCACTCCATGGAGCTGTAACTCTCCCAGCACCCGACAAATCAAATATACTTTTTCCACAATATTACTTTTTCACAGCAGGATTCACCGAAGATATACAAGAATTTGACTGCGGAACAGATCACTTCATTTGCAATGCATGCTAATCGGCCAAAGCGGAGAAATTACAATTAGTGGTCAAAACACCCTGTGGACTACCTAAAACACAGCAAGTCTATAAAATACTCTCAAAAACTGGGTTTCTGACGCAGTGCAATATTAATGAGCGAGTGCATGGCTCTCCTGCGGAAAAGACTTCTACACCACTAAGTTAACTGTTGCATGATGGTTCACCCGAGCATCCTTTCATTTGTTTTGTGTCTTTATTTTTCTTCTTTTCTTTCTGTCCCTGAACATTTAAACTTTTTAAGACCCTTTTTTATTTCTTATCCTAATATTGCAAATAAAAATGTGATAAAGGGGATCATAAATGAAGAAAGCCTTAATATTCTGTGTCTCTAGAAGCCATTTCTGTTCTCAGATATCTGGTTTAATTGGAATTTTCTGTGTCTGAAAATGAAGAAGAGTGTGTAATATAAAATGTAATATGTTGAATACCAATAATCTAAATATTCTTTGCTGATCAATGCCCCATTTATGTCACATCATCAGCTGAAAGAAAAATATGTCAAAACTGGAGGCAAATATGAACACTAACATAGGCTAACAGTCAACAAAAGTCTATCTGTGAGTATGTTAATATTACATACAGGACTATTACGATATTACATTTCTAACTCACAGTTATCGAGGAAAAGCAATATCACAATAACAATATTGTTGTAATATATACAGAAAACTTAAAAATAAGCCAAACTAATTTACTATAGTACTTTATGTCTCTATTTTGGCAACATTTTCTTGAAAGATGTACAGGGAAGTGGAGAGGCAGTCTCAGGTCATACTCTGACTTTCAATTTGGTTTGATTCAGGAGCACTACCATTCAGTTTTATTTCTGTTTTAATTCAAGATTCATCTTTGGTTTGAGTTAGTTTTTTGTTGTTGTTTTTTATGGCAGTGGAACATAGCAGTATTATAACAACCTCATCTACATCAAAACAGCACTATCAATGTACTCATGATAATGGTAAAGCTAATGGAGCCACAAGCCCAAACAGCAATGCACCAACTTGGGCATCTTAACAGTCTAGAAGGTCTCATGTCCTGAAAAATCTATTTTCATTGCTATTACTGTTGTTAGCTGGAGCTTAGAAGCAAAAGAATGTGTCACGTTTTGCTAAACTCTCAGTTCATGTACAAATGTGACATGTCTCTCAACAGAAAAAGCCCCCGAAAACAATCTGTTTTAATATCCTGAGAGTTATCATGTAATCACAATACAGACTCAACCTGCACTCAAGGCTGCCAAGAAGGGAGGGATAAAGGGGAAGCTTTCTGGGGCTCCTTCTTTAAGTGGAAGGGCCATAAAAGTTTAAAAACAATCCTTCCAAAAATCAAGCAGTAAAAGCAAGCTTTACTTTTTAAGTCGAATACTGAAATTTTCCATTAAAAAAACACACTTAATGAGAACTTCAGTAAAACAGAGCCTGTTTCTAAAGCTAAACCCCTTTTTCCTAAAATTTTACGGCAGAGTTTTATTTTACTGTTGGGCCGTCAATGTTGGACTGTGTTTAACCATTTGAGGAACAGAGTAAAACTTGTGATGGCAGCAAATAAAACTGTTGAAAGAGGGAACCTGTTAGAGAATAGAACTCCAACAATAAGACCTTCGAAGCCAGGCCAACACTGAAATGTTAGCCAGAGGAAGGTTATGTTAGTTATTGTTTATAATCCAGCTCATGGGTTTTTCATAAATAAATCACACCTGGAAAAGGCCCCTACAGGGTCGTTCATGGGCCCAAATTTTTTTTTGCAGCCCTACCACCCCCTCCTCTCTCGCTAACCTGTCTGTGGAGTGCTGTGCGTGTGTGAGCGTGAGTGAGCAGCTGCGTGAGGTCTCTGTGAGCCAATCGCTGTGCGAGTCGACCTCATTCCCTCTTACAAGACCAAGAAGTCTGAGGAGATGGAGCTTCTCAACAGAGTCTACGTCTGTAGCTTAGACAATCTTTGTTAAGTTAGAAAAGATCTTTGTGCTATCTGTTGTTTGTATTTTGGAGGTTCTGTTAGGAAAGGGCGTTAGTTCAATTGTTTGTATCCGTCTTTCACCCTGTTTAACTTTAGAATAATTTATCTTTGTGTTTAAGGATTTTCTAGTTTTATTGTTATCCTAGGGATTGAAATTCAGCTTGGGAGTATTTTATTTTTACTTCAACTTCTTAGTCTACCCTTTCATCCTCATTTTGTTAAACTTGCCTCCTTTTTCTTTAGCAATAAATAACTTTAATTTAAACAATTTAAAATCTGTTTTGTTTATATTGCTTCCCTATTCCCTACCGAGCCAGGTTGTAACACCTACCTTTGTGCGTTTTTCTACTCATCACAAGCAGACAAAGTTTTAAAAGTCCTTTCCACTGCTTTTAATTCCTTTCCCCCACCTCCGATTAGACATCGTTTGAACATCAAATCCATGCAGGACTCATTATCACAGTCTTCCATAGCCTCCCCATCCCTCAGATCCAAGCATTTCCAAAGGATAGGGAATAAGGAAGAAGAACTGCATCTGATCCTCTTGAAACTGACTTTTAGGTTTTTGCTCAACTTTAAATTAACACTGAATAGACACCCAAGACATCATGTAAACAACAAAACACACCAGGACATGAGACCTTCAAAATAACTGGACACAGGGACAAAACGCTGCCTTGAGCATGACTTACCGAATGCAACTTTTGGTATAGACCACATGCATTGCAGACGTAGCCTCCATTAGCATTCTTCCGCCACAGTGATGTTTTGGTGGTCAGACAGTTCGCACAGAAGACTCCACTCCCTCTTCGCCTCTGTTGATGGAACAAAAATAGAGCATTAGAGGATAAAGTAGGAAAAGGTTGATAAAGAAAATTTGGAATGATGGCAAAGATGAAAAGCCTCAGAGAGGGACGAGAGTGTTGACCGAATTTCATAATTCCTTTTCAGTTAAGCTTAAGAACAACGACTTGATTTTAGGTTAGCAGCCAGAAAAAAGACAGAAAAAGAAAACACATTGTCTCCGTGGCATGTGCTCTCATTTATCCTGCCTAATGGGAAATCCCATCATCACAGCTCTCCTCTGTGTTGATTTCTCCGTACAGAACAAGGTTAACAAAAACAGCAAATGAAAAGAGAATAGGCCAGTTGAGCTGAACAAGTCGTGTGTGTTTTAAGTAGGAATGAGCGTTTTCCTCTGAGTGTTATCCTGTGAGAGATACTGCAGTAATTTTGTCAAGTACCGCTCCACGAGACACAGAGAGAGAGATGAGTTATGCTTTCACCTTGTCGCATAAAGTGTTTGGGTGTTTATCTGAACTGCAGAAGGTACTTCGGAGCCAAGCGTTTGACTTTTACTGTATTAGTGTGTCTCATTCTCCCACACATACACACACCTCTGCAGTTCATGAGGCAGTGGTGCATAGAAAAGTAGTGTGCGCATAAAAAGGGCGGAGGGGCGGGGGTGAAAAGGCCAATTGTCGTTGCAACGTGCTCCATCACAGTAATGAGCCAATCACAACGTTTCTCCATCCCATTAAGTCTGTGGCCCCATTGAGCACCTTCATGACCCTTAGAGGACAGCACACCTCATCTTTCTCCACCATGGAATGGTCTGTTTCTCTCTCTATCGCCTTGTCTTTACAAGTGTTTACTCTTGTCTCTGTTTTTAAAGTTTTATGTAAGATAAAATAATAAGATTGGATAATACTTTATTGATCCACAGAGGGTAAATTCAGGTATTGCAGCAGTACAGGGCAAGTACAAGGGGAGTAGCATGCACTGGGTTCAAAAGAATTACATATTATGACAGTATCATTTGATTTAATTCTCTATATTAACCTCTTCATTTTTAAAACTGATCATAAGAAAGTTTAACTGATACAATCTTTTAAATTTAAACACCTAAAGAGCCTGTAGTTTTGTAACACTTGCTGAGAGTTAAAATACTAAAACTCCAGTAATAGGGAAAATGCTTTGTGGTGTGGACTCATAGACACTTTGGAAGGGTCAACACTAACTCTGATAGTGTCAATTTTTTCAAGCAGATTTTTTTGTGTGCAGAGCTCTTACACCACCTCTAATATTTGGAAAGGCCAGATAATTCCTTAAATTTCAATGATGTAATGGTCCATATCATGTTTTGACTGCCCCTAAGCCAAGACCAGGTGTAAAGGGTGCCATAGACTGCAACATAAGACTCAGGAACAGTGTGACTTGAAGCTGCTGTTTTAAATTCAACATTATTTTTTGCCATTGGCTGTTCCTACCCCTGGGAACCCTGATCTCCATAACCAGCTATGTAGAACAACTTTTTCCTCATAAAAGAGGAGGATGCTTTCCACAGCATGCTTGCTGTTAACGTTGTGATTTTATTCTGTCAAGTACAATAAAATGATGTACAGCCCTGATTAAAGAGAAGCTGCTCCGACTCAGTGAGTGAATCATCATGAGATCAAAATGAAAATGCTGTAAACTTGCAGGGCAGCTGGATCTACTTGATTTAATGTCTGTAATTAGGCAAATCCATCTTGCCAAGCTCCAATCTACAATGTCTGTGTGAGAGTGGCCCTAAGCGGTACAGCCAAGTCAGAAACTTTAACAGCAAAAGAGGTGGGCAATGTGGGTGTGACAACAGCAAACAGAGATTAGCTTAGATGCTAACAGCTTCAATAGCAAATTCATCAGATCTGGACCATATTTTTTTACCAAAGGAAAAACAGAAAAAATTGAAGCATTTCTTGATAGAAGAGATATTTTCACTCCATCTTTCCATTTCATTCATATTTTTGACTTTGTTCTATAAAGTATCTCTTGCTTTGTCCTTTACACTGCAGCAGTAGTGCCCGCCTACTACGTTATCTGATTGGCCAACAATGAATGTGACTGATGGAACTATTGTCCTACCACCTACTGGATTCACTTTTGGAAGGTTCTGCCCACTCCATTACACTTTTTTATGGGCTATTGCACTGATGGACTTATGAAAAATATTGAACTGACCATCAGGTTTGTCAGTTCAGAAAATCCATCCAACTGGTCAGAAACAGCTGATTGAGCCGTGACCTGCCATCTCACTCTCCCACAATCCTTTCTTTGGGATCAATACAATGGGTCTCCCAACTTAATTAACTTACTTGATGGATGAATTTACACAGAGGGAGGTGGAGCAGTTGAGAGTTTTCTGGTACACTGCATTCACCTTTAGAATGATGCATGAACCAGGCATGGCCAACATCTCTTCTCTTTCATTGTCCACAGAATAAAAGCAGTCTAACTGTGAAGTTGATCTAGTCAAAGAAATGTAGTTTTGTAACTGTAAAGAAACGAGTGGTCCCATCAGAATATGCTGAGTTGGGCACTCCTACACATCTTCTCATGTCCCGTGACGCGTGCTCCTCTATATCTCACCCCATGGGTCCACCCCCTTTTATCAAGACCCCACATCTCCGGTGTCCCTGGTTTCTTACAGCCTTTACTTCCTGTATGGACTCAGATCAGCACAGTACTTGAACTACTATCTTAAACTAACTACAATACCTGTTTGTCCTTCTCCCAGTTGTCTTGTCTTGTCCTGTCTGTCACTGTTTCCCCTTCTTTCACACTGTGGTGTGGCACGCCCTCCCCTTCAGCTCTCATCAGGGGTTAAATAAAGTTTGATTTGATGGAGTAGCCTACAGGGAGGGCTGGTGATGGTCACTATAGCGGTGAATCATTTTCACACATCTCTCACTGCTAGAAAAAAAATGCATTGGTCTTGCCAACGCTGCCACCGGACACAGTGCTCAGCTGTAAAGATAATGCAGACGAGAGAAAAAAAAAAAAAAAAGAAATGTAGTTTTTATTGAATGTGGTGATCATTCGAAACTCAGCAGTATTCAGAAGAGTTTGTTAGAGCAAACTCTTTAATAAGTTTTGATTAAGAGCCTCCTGGTGGTGAAGTTACGCACTGCACCTTTAACAAGATGCTCTTATGAGAGTACCACATAAAAGCACATAGTGTAAATGGCCTAAAACCACACCCTTTCTGCGCCTCAGTGTGTATGCAATCTTTCTCCTTCACACACTCGCCATCTTTTTTCTCTCTGTGCTCTTATCCCAATCTGCTTTTCCGTCTTCTTTGCCTCCATGGACTCTAAGTCCACAGGGTCCCTCTGCCTCTCAGCTCCTGCTGCTTCTCTTTTCTTCATGTTTGTGATTGAGCTGAGAGTTTAGCATACCCATTTTTGTAGGGGGCTCAATGCACCTGCTGCTAAAATTTAAAAACATTGAATTTTTTTCTTTTTCTTTCAGAAAGAGTGCTTCACTTCAATCAGGCTGTCTGGAGTCTCAGAGCTACAAATGGAAACACTAGCAACAACCACCACCGAACATCTGTTGCACTCCGCCAGCAACAAGCAAAAGAGCCCATTGGGTACGAACTGTTCAGTTTATTTTTATTTTTTTACAATCTCATGTACTTCATGGATCAAGGCACAGATAACGACTCTGTATTTCTCAGGGAACACACACCTCAAACAGACATGTGCACCTAGTCAGCCTGAGCAATACAAAGCAAATACATTTGAAGCACATCTTGGCCTGCTTGTCAGTATTGAAACAGCTGTAGGTCTTGTTTACTGAACAATCAAAAAGGCATTCAGTTCTTACTCTCCTTTACCTTACATCACCCAACAGATTCTGCAGATACCTGTTCAACATGAATCTGGTTCTGCACCTGGTGGCATTTGTCTGCCTCTTAATTTTTTTTCTCTAAATGGTTATTGTTGCTGTACTTATGGTGAGTTTATGATTGGCATGCAATACATTGGATTCAGCCATAACCTTAAACGTTAATACACTACAATGTAGTTTTGCTAATATTGATAAAAACATTTGAACCCACAAGCCCATCCAAACAAGTGTGTTTGGCTGATGTATAGGGTGCGGATATTCAGAAAAGTTCATATCTGCCAGCATCAATAATGAACTTTTTGGCCTTTATCTGCCCACACAGACATCAAGCCAACAATATTATGCATTCCTTATTGCTCAAATCTGGCTCTTTATAATCAATACAACCAATAGTACAACCTAGACCTCAAACTTCTTAGAGCCTGCATCAGATCCTGACTGAGTTTACACATTAGTTTAGCATTTTCAAGCCTTTGACAATTTTTAGAGGTCAGAAAGTGGACAGCTACAAAACTGGGGTTGAAGAGTAGGTAAAGACCATTAGACAATGTCTCAAGGTAAAACACACAAGGCCTTGTGTTACAGTTGTCTGATTAACCAATGTTTGATTCATTCATTTTACTCTTGGTCTGTTGAGCTGCGTTCACGCCGAACATGTCCGTGCACCTGAAATCGCATCGCCCACCCAGGTAGCATCATCTGTCCAGAAATACCTCCTTTTGGTCACTGCCAATGTCACTCAGTGATGTCACACCTGCTTGAGTTTCACAATGATTCATATCATATAATAGGATATATTGGCTGATGTTATTCCAACTGTGTCCTTTTCACCCTCCTACCAACCACAAAACACTGCAGCTGCTGGCCCTGCAGCACCATCGCCTGCGAGTTCTCTGCGGTCCCATCTAGGCAGAACTAATGTACTTACTAACGAATGTTTCCCACATGGACATAGGTTCTCACTCTGTGAACCGGAATAAACGCAGCCATGGGTACTGTGACACACCCACACAAATCTGGTTAAATAAAGTCTTCATGCATTTAACATACGAATGCAGTCCAGATTTGATAAAACTGCTACTGATGATAATAGCATCGATGCTAATCTCTGTACGAGCAGACACTTCCTGCTGTCATCTCCCTCTAGCTCCCACCTCTTTCTATTTTAAGGATGTTGATTGGGCAGTGCTGCTTTGGGCCACTAACAGCTGTTGTCGGCTGGAGCTTGGCAAGATGAATCTGCCAGAATGCAGGCAAAAAATCAATGAAAACATGCTGCAAATGTCATGAGCTTTAACATTTTCTTCTTACTCAATACAATACAAGCCTATTGGCATGCATTTAGAATGACATTCATGCTGTCCAAATATGAGAGAAATGAATGGTTAAAAGTTTAAAACAAAGGAGGCTTTCATTTTAAGACCCAGTCACTAATCATGTATGCTATAAACACCTCAACTTATGTTAGAGTCTTTATGGTACATATGTTTTCAAGACAAGCATGATCAAACTCACTCAGAGGTAGACTTAGCCAACCTGTGTGCATTTGTGTGTATGTTCAAACCATACGGTCGCCATATGTAGAGAAGCTTGGCCAGGTGATTGATTGATGTAAGCTTCCTGTGTCTGTGAGTGTGCTTGTATGTGTGTATCTGTCTATGTGCGTATGTGAGCCTCACATATAAAGCCAAACACTGCATCTGTCATCAGAATTCAGTTTCCCCTCTGAACACCCAAATCACTCACATATGGCCCCACAGCTGCCCCTCCTCGCAACACATGCACACACACCTGACAATATTTGCTTCCACTAGCTAATCACGGCGTGCACAATTTTGATGAGAGGCCGCAATCCAAAAAGTTAGTGTGTGTGGGTGTGCATCGGGGGGTATCTTGGCTTCTCCAAAACCATGACACAAGGATATCTCAGCGTGTGTGGATGAAAGAGGTTCAAGTGTCAATTACACAGAAAAAGTGCGCAAATAGCCTCCACCAACCTTCCAAAACTCGCACATGCCGGCACTAAACTTGGCTCACGATGTCCGACTTCCTTTTCAGTCATCTGCTGGTTGGCTGGACATCCATGAAAATGTGTGATTTTTCCTCTTACACACACACAATCGCACAAATCTTCATTTGAATACTCTATCATAGTTTTTTGTGGGAGTGCATCTCGCAGTGGCTGTGTCACCATGTCTGCGTGCTATCGGTGTTTGTGTAGTGGTGCATGTTTGTGTGATTGATTACTGATGCCTGGCCTCTCCTACTTGCCTTAGCCTGCAGAGGAGGGCTGCAGGTAATTACAGCTCAGGGGGCTTAATGACATCTATTTATCTGCGGCCTATGATGCCGTTCAATTAGCACCGCCGACAACGCCCTCTGACTCCTGCACTCGTGCGGTGCATGCATGCGGAGGCAGGCGCACAAACATACACTGACACACACATACACACACACACAGAAAAGGCACACAAACAAATTCATTATTAAGGAAATTAAAGTCTTTATCAACTTTCTCCCAATGAAGAAGCAGAAATTAACTTTTTAGGTTGATATTGACAAACAAAGTTTTTTTTTCAGGGAGTTGCCAATAAAAATCAGTGCCTCCACCATGTTCTACTGAGAGGGGCCGACAGCTTTCTCATCCTTTTTAGGTTAATGACAAAAACGACATGCAGTTGCAAGAAAAAGTATGTGAACCCTTTGGGATTACTTGGTCGTCCCGTAAAGATGACTGTGAGAGCACAGCGCTGAATGCTCAATGAGGTGAAGAAGCATCCTAGAGTGACAGCTGAAGACTTACAGAAATCCCTGGCACATGCTCACATTATAGTTGACAATATGTAAAACATTACACAAGAATGGAGTTCATGGGAAGACACCACGTAAAAAAAACATTGCTACACATTTGAAGTTTGCAAAAGAGCACCTGGATGTTCCACAGCACTGATGGTAAAATATTCTGTAGACGAATGAAACCAAAATTGAGTTGTTTGAAAGAACACACAACACTATGTGTGGAGAAAAAAGACACAGCACACCAACATCAAAACCTCATCCCAACTGTGAAATATGGTGGAGGGAGCAGTATGGTTTGGGGCTGCTTTGCTGTTTCAGGACCTGGACGGATTGCTGTCATTGACAGAAAAATGAATTCCCAAGATTATCAAGCTATTTGCAGGAAAACTTAAGACCATCTGTCCACCAACTGAAGCATAACAGAGGATGGGTCATGCAACTGGACAACGACCCAAAGCACAGAAGTAAATCAACAATGGAATGGCTTCAAAAGAAGAAAATACAGCTTCTGGAGTGGCCCAGTCAGAGTCCTGACCTCAACCCAATTGAGATGCTGTGGCGTGATCTCAAAAGAGCGATTCACACCAGACATCCCAGGAATATTGCTGAACTGAATTAGTTTTGTACAGGAGAATGGTCCAAAATTCCTCCTGACCATTGTGCAGGTCTGATCTACAACTACAGGAAACGTTTGGTTGAGGTTATTGCTGCCAAAGGAGGGTCAACCAGTTATTAAATCCAAAGAGCCACATACTTTTTCCATCCTGCACTGTGAATATTTACATGTTGTGTTCAATAAAAACATGAAAACAATTTTTTGTGTGTTATTAGTATAAGAAGACTGTGTTTGTCTAGTGTTGTGACTTAGATGAAGATCAGAACATATTTTATGCCCAATTTATGCTGAAATCCAAGTAATCCCAAAGGGTTCACATACTTTTTCTTGCAACTGTAAAGCTTTCTTTATTATCTCTCAAGCAAAGACCCCTGTATCCACATTCATAATGGCTAACAAGGAACATTCCTGCATTTAAGTCAGAAAACGTTGGACTGAGTAACTAGCTTTCTGTTTTATGCCTTCCTAAAGTATACAAAGGAGGTTGGTGGTAATTCAGTGATGTGTCAGAGAGGACGTGATCGTTCTGATTGTGGGATTCTTGACAATTTGGTAATTTAGTTCCAAAGATCTTGACATTTGAAGACGAAATGTCTTTGGTCCATACCTGAGCCAAAGTGAATAGAAATGTTAGATCCAAAGAAGATTCCTCATTATGCTCTTCAGTTACCAACCAAGGGATGACCACCTTTGCTCCCAAAAGTCAAATAAGTGCACCTATCAATCAGATAATAAAAGTTTGAAAAAAGATCTAAATCTATCACTTTCACAGCAAATAAATGAGACTCAATGACCTTTGACAGTATATCGCGATAAGTAAACCACTTTATGCTTTTGTCGAAAAGGACAATGTTCACATTGTGTAAAAAGTCCTGGAGATATTGTGTTCAAAAGCAAGTAAAGACTCAAAAGCACTCAACTACTCATCAGTAATGCCTGCTTCAGTTAAGACTTTTATTTCTTTCATTAGTAATGAAATACACTATGTCAGATTAGGCAAACAGAGCCATAAACTTGTGCTTTGACTTGCTACAAGCATGATACACTACATGGGTGGAATCAACTGCATTTTTAAGACAAAAATGGTGGTTGCCAGTAATTTGTTTTAAAAAACAGCTTCTGTTGCCAAATGACTGACTCCACTCACCCAAAAAACTTTATACAGGCTTGTTTTACACAGCCTGTTCCTGCAGCCGGTAGATATTTCCAAGGGCTAAAAATCACGATGTCACCTTGGCACACTTGTAAATTAAGTGGGATAACTAAAACTAAAATTGCATGTTGTTAAAGTTTTATGTTGTTGCATACTTTAAACTGGATTGATGATTTGTTGTAATATTGGTTCCAGTATTTGCCCTTTCATTGGCGCTATCCATATTGATATCTGTATTAAAACAGCACTACACAGAATATTAGTATATATCATCTCGTTCAAAAACTGTCATCATACATCAAAACTACATCATCATTTTGATCGTATTTGCAGCTTATAAAAAGCCTAGCAGAAAGCAGGACCACAATTTAATCAGTGCCAAACTGCACATAAAAACAACATTTACTGGTTTGGCAGTTTTCACAATCAGTGGTCAGTGTCTCTCCTTGAATGCTCTAACAACTCCACAGAGGTCTCTTTTATATTCTGACAGCAGCGGAAGAGATGCAAGGATGAATTCACATCTGCTACTTATGGAAAATCTGCTCTTATATATAAGACTGTGTTTAACATATCACTCATTTAAGTCTTCTGTGTCAGTGAACAACTTCAGAGCTTCATTTTTAGATTTGTTTTGAGTCTTTTGTGGGTTTGTGCTGCTGTGCCAGTGTTCCATTAAATAGGTTGGACTGATCACTACCCCTAAAATTCAAACAGAAGTTATGAGCTGTTTTCTGTGACTCTTTCATGGCTCCACTTATAAAATTTTCTAATAAATTATAACTTTATTCTCTAAAATCTGATTTTAAACTTGACATCAAACAGATGCTGGGACCGCACAGTCGCTGAACCCTTTGGCTGTGGGTTTGGGTCAACCCAGAGAGACTCCTGAAGCCTTTCATTTACAGATGTTGTACAAACTGTTTACAGTTGCCACTTCTTTTTAGATCCTTGTGGAAGAACTGGCTCCTATAGATAAGCATCAGCTGGCTTCTGTGGCAGTGCGTCATCCTTGAAGCTTTTAGCTTTTACGTGTTACTGTTATGCAGCAGTGTTTTTAACTCTTGCTGTGTAACTTCACTCAGATCATGTGAGTGAAGAGTATTTCATAATGAAATCCATTTTGAAGATTTATTCATTCTAATTTTCATCTCTCAGCCCAACAAAGAAATCAAATCAAGAAAGGCTGAATTTGGAGTGGCTGTGGATGAGTGGTGGAGTCTGTCATCTTTCAACCTACAGGCCAGGGATTCCAGCTTTGGATCCTACTGTGAATGTGCCTTAAGGCATAAACTTAATCCTTTCCACAAACATGTGCTGCACCAGTGCATAGCAAGGCTGGAAATATGATTGCTGTCAACTATGCATTGATGGACGCACAACGGGTGCCATGCCTCCCTGGATGTAGGGTGCAGCACAGACATGACTCAAAATCAGTGTTAAGTCAATGCAGCAGAGGTAACAACAATGAAAAAACAAGTCAGCAATTATCCACATCGTAACAAGTAGCTTTATAGCTGCCAATAAAACTGATGACATTTTTCAATAAGTCACAAAGTCACACTGATCAAGGGTTAGAACTGTCTCTTCAGAGCTTCATCCTATAGCTCAGACTTAGAAATGCTTCATCCTAAATGAAACTCTATGGCTCCAAACATTGCATAAGTCTAAATTTAACATACATCAGACTAGAATCTATATTTTCGTTAACCAAAATAATAAAAAATAATTAGACCTACTGAATATGACTAAAAGCTCAGCACTTTTCAGGTGAACAAAAGCATTTCACTGTTTCTTACCACTGATATCAATTACTGAATGTTTTCTCTACCACTCTGTGAGGCTCTTGTACAGACTTTGTTTTCACAGTTTTTTTATTGTATTTTTTTGCAGAAGTATTTCATAAGACGTGCTGCCATTTTTCTCTTTTCAGAAAGAAAAAAAAAACTTAAGGACCTCTCCTTGAAAATCTGTGGCTAATTCAAAACAGACTCATCAGAGAGGAACTTAAATCAAAAAGAAACTGAGGAAATACATTGAGGCACCGTGGGGTCTAAAATAAATCTTAAAAGAAGGCTCTTCAGAAGGGAAGTCTTTCAAAATGAAATTACTTTTAACTCACTTACAAGGTAGATCTGCTCTGCTCATAACACACAGACACACACTAACATGCCTACACACTGCTACATGCACTGTCTTGCATTAAATCAGCCATTATTTAATCAAGCTAGAAGACTAGCTGGAGGAATTAACTGAATTCCATACTGCCAAGACCAATAACCCATACACTGAATCAGTCTCTTGCTCTGGCTATACACACACACATACACACACCTTCAAATGCCTGTGGAAAAGTAGGGAGAAGCAGACCAGTAATAACATAGTTTTAGATAAGATTCACCAAATTGAACCAGCTAACACACAAAAACACACACGCTGAAACACATCTGGGACCAATCTAACCAAGAACCCCTCCCCCATAGATGCTACTAACCATCAAGTGTTTGTGTGAGTCTGTGTATGTCCATGTACGTGTTGTGCATAATGCAACCATCTGTGTGGTTCACTGTCGAACTACTGGTTGCATTTAAATGGCCTCTCCTAATAGAATAATTGGGTTTGAGTCGACTGAATTTAGGCTGAAGCGACTGAATTTGTCCTGCTAGTTTACCCTCAGCAGTGAAAAAAAAAGGCCAACAGGACTACAACGCGATGACTAATGCAAAGCAGCTTTTGAGTGTTAGAGCTACAAATGGTAAAAAGCCACATCAGAAGGCGAGTGAAAGATTGTTCAAGGCAGCAAATAATCTGGGATTCAGGGAGAGATATAATTATGAACTATAAATGTCCGAAACAGTTGGAAAAATAAATGGAGGCTGCAGTTCCTGCTGATTATCTCCTCAGATGATAACGCCTGTGTTGCTAATGTCCAGGAAAATGTCCTGCTTTTGGTAACAGTGTGATGAGACGCAATGAAACGATTAATTACCCTCTCAGGAATCTACAAATGTTTAAATAGAGGAAATGATAAAATAATGACAGTAAAAACACACCTGCTGTCCTACTGAAATTCAATAATATAGCTGAAGGTCCAATTCTGCTTTTGTTTTCTTCTTTTTGTAGCTGAATTATGAAAGATTATACAGATTTCTACATCAAAAACATTTTGATATTTAAGTTTAACAAGAGCTACCACCCTAAAGCATATACAGTTGCATGAAAAGTATGTGAACCCTTTGGGATTACATGGATTTCTGCTTAAATTGGTCATAAAATATGTTAGGATTTCATCTAAGTCACATCACTAAACAAACACAGGCTGCTTAAAGTAATACTGCACAAAAAATTAAAAGTTCTCATGTTTTTTCGATACACTATGTAAACAGTCACAGTGCAGGGTGGTAAAAGTATGTGAACCTCTGGGTTAATTGCTTCTCCATGAGCTAATTGGAGCCAGGAGTCTGCCAATCTGGAGTCCAATCAGTGTGAGAAATTTCATTCTGAATGGACCTTTTGCAAATTCTGAAGAGAGTCCCTCAAGACACTCTTATGATATTGCATGTACAAGTAAATACTTGACAAGGCTTTGACCTTATGCTTAAGTCAAACATTCCCATTTCTCATGGCGGTTGTGCACAACTATACACGATTGACAAGGATGGTGTGATCGCTATGATACAGGATAAAATGACTGTGTCACCCCTGGACACACCCCGTAAATACACCGTCAGGAGCGCTTCTACAGCGCTTCGGGGGCGTTTCTCCCCGCTCCAGTTAGGTTAATATGACGAGGATTCCTTGAATTTTCATCCCGCTGAGGCGTCGTCAGCCCTGCTTGAGCTATGTTTGCATCACGTAAGCCCCGACTGAGCCCCATCGCTTGCACCGTCTTGAACGGGACACAGTCAGGGCACGAACGGATACATCCTTGTCAGTCGTCCTCATAAAGCTTTCACTTCACTTGAGAAGGGACAGACATCTCTGCAAAGTTTGAAAAAATGAACAAAAGAATTCTGGAGAATGTCCCTCTGGACAATCGTGTTGGAGCGCAGCAGCGCATGTCTGCAGTCCACACTGTATCCATTAAAAATGTAATTCCATGCTTTGGGCTTCCTCTTGTATACACTACATAAAGAGTTCTTGCTGTACAGCTGGTGAAACAGGCATGAAGTGCTTTGCTTTGTGGAGGGGTGGGCTCAAAAGCTCATCAATACTCAGCTCTCTGTGAGTCACATAAAGTTTCATCCTCAGTGTTGACAGTAGAAGTGAATCATTTCAGTCACTGAAAGAGATGAACTCTCTGCTATCTCCACTACACTTAATAGATTAATGAGCTCTGCTGTGGGAGAAAAGCCAGAGAAAATCAAGAAAATCCCTCCTGTACCTCATCAAAATTCCTCGTTCTTCACTCCTTGTCTGTGTTGACGTATGCCATAGAGGGAAAATAGAGACAGGGCATTAAGCCAAAAATGTCGCACAGTATCACACTGCATCGCCTGCGGGCAGTAAGTACCCTCCCAAATGATTCAATGTAATTGGTTTGATTTTGTTGTCAACGCTTACGCACATTGTGTTGAGTCAGGATGAGACATTTGTGTGAAGCTAAAACAGAATCTGACATGGCGTTAAAGGATAACTTCGGTTCCTGCAGCTTTTACATTGTTTCTAGAATGAAGAACAACAATATACTCACCCAGAAGGCTTTCCTGATGCAAACGGTGCTTCGGGAGATATTTAGATCCAAAATCGAGCAGCGGACACCGATATAATGTAGCCTGTAGGGCATAGATCGCCGCTCCTAAAAACTGCATTAATCGTCCAAAAACTCATGTTTTTCACCAATATTCCATCATGATTCGCGCCGAATGGACGGCCATTGCAGCCTGTGTCTCTCCACACAGCGCTGTGTGGCTGAACTAACCTCTGAACTGACGCGAAGACCGGGTACCTCTGCGCATGCGCACTACTCTCCGAAACGTTGCGATCACTTCTTCATTTCTAAGAGCTCCTTATCTGTATACTGTGGCTCCAAACTGTAAGGACACCCATCATATTCAAAGTCCTCCTCCACAACATCTTCATCCCATAGATATTCGTCCATTTTGCACAAAACTGGAAGAAGAAAGTCGATTTGTAGCTGCCCTGAAACAATGAGCACTTTTCTTTCTTGCGTGAAGAGCATGTAAACAAACTCGTTGGTTCAGCCACACAGCGCTGTGTGGAGAGACACAGGCTGCAATGGCCGTCCATTAGTATGAAACATGATGGAATATTGGTGAAAAACATGAGTTTTTGGACGATTAATGCAGTTTTTAGGAGCGGCGATCTATGCCCTACAGGCTACATTATATCGGTGTCCGCTGCTCGATTTTGGATCTAAATATCTCCCGAAGCACCGTTTGCATCAGGAAAGCCTTCTGGGTGAGTATATTGTTGTTCTTCATTCTAGAAACAATGTAAAAGCTGCAGGAACCGAAGTTATCCTTTAAAGGAAAATGAAGTTAACAAGAAAGGAATTAACATGAGAATCACGCCCTTATCCTTTCATACATGGCAATCTTCAAGCCACTGCGGACATGTGTAGAAAGTTTAAAGAAGATCCCAAAGTGTTTTTGTGATACTTTATTCTCAAGAATACTTCGGACATATGGACAGATGGTTCGACTACCCAGGAACACATGTCCAAAGGCTGTTGCAAGTGTAGGGGCATAACAAATGAAAGAGGCAAGGCAATGTGTAGGCAGAGGAGAATGTTACTTGATGAAAAAAGGCCAGCCTGACTCCTAACACAGCACCTATGGCCCGCTCACACAGAGAATAACCTCAAGCTCAGTATGCAGCTGCCCCCGGCTCCCCTCCACACTCACAGCCTGCTGCAGCTCTCCTGTAACATCCCGCACACTCCCAGCATGACCACATCATCACAGCACATTCAGCAGTACCTGCCTGCTTTCGATGCCGTGCTGACACAGGGTGCAAAAAAAAAAAATCCATTTTCAGGGCAAAGTCAAAGTAGCTTGGTGATGGTATGAGACTGTTAAAAATGAGGCTGGTGGAGTAAAAGTGAGGTTTGCTGAACAAATCTGATCCAAGATTTAGGCAGGTGAGGAGTGGAGGTTCTGCGTATTCTACTACTTGTTGTTGCTGGGTTTGAAGTCTTCAACTTAAACAACATTTTGAACAATCAAATTTGCTCAGTCGGTTAAAGCATCCGAGTCCAGATGTGGATCCAGGTATTTTAAGGTTTTGTTCACACAGCAAAATAGGGCAGTTTTCTACATGTGCGCAACCAACTTTAACTCCTCAACAGACATGACTGATATATTCAGAGACTGTTAGTCATGGCACAAAGGAGAAGTGTTTAGATGGCCTACGTCTTCTGTGAGCCACATTTGTTTCTCATCCAAAACAGACAGAATATGACAAATAGAGAGGCTTACTTGCATTAATCCTGCTGGTATGTTTGTTCACAGGGGAAGCATATGTCACAGAAAAAGAATAAAAAAACTTGCAATGACTCTTTCATGCTTGTTTCTCAGTGTTAAAACTCAGTTTGCCTCCTCTGTTGGGGAACTCAATTTGTCCAAATGCTCTTATTCTGCAGGTTTCTAAGCTCAGTAATGTACTAAATCAGGTTTATTTTGTGGAGATTCATTGTGGCTCTCCCTAATTTTTCAACAGAAGCTCATTATGGGGTAGTTAGACTATATGGAGAGAGAGCTCTGCCAGCAGGAAGACGCACTGAAAGCATATAGCACTCATATGCCTGGTGAGAAAGCTGTGGCGGCATTCACTACAGCTGACGAGCACAGCAAATGCATGCAAGCAAAATGCTTTCAGTGTGAAAAAAGTGTAGGACTATTCTTTTTTGGATAAACTCAAATGTTATAGGAAAAAAGCTCCATGTTTTATTGCAATTTTTGATAAATTCACAAGTTCATGTATATTGAAAAATACTTAAAGGAATTACGGACTGATAAATGCAGAGGTTGCAATTTAAAGGGAGGTATTAGGTAATAAGAAAAAAAAATTACTGTCCAATTTTTTTTTCAAATCTATTCTCAAAAACCTTGATATTTTATTTACCCCATTATGCATTTGATGTGATTCAATGCTGTAGAAAATAAACACTGTGTGGATCTTGATGCCCCTCTGGCCAAACACTGTGGTGTATGTATGGATAAGATGATCCATAAGAGTTCATCAGTGAATCAGGCTGGTTTAAAAAAGGAAAACATAAAGGGAGCCTGAAATCTGATATCTGAAAGCATAAAATCGGTCCAACAATCTGAATCATTCTCATCAAGATTAAACCTTTTTCTAAAAACCCCTGGGGTAAAACAGCCTTTTCATCCCTCCTGCCTTTGGGCTCTGTGTGATGGTATTACCAGCAGGAAGGTAATGATCACATTTCTTTGATTGGCACTGATACCCGTAGAGAGGTTGTTATAATGACAATGACAATTTATCTCATCCTGTGAGCTAGAAACTCTGTAGCAGCAGCTGGCATGAAGGACTAAAACATTAAACCACTTTTAGTTTATTCAACTGGAGTCAAATTTCCAAAAGCTAAAGCTGAAATGTGGAAAGTGTTTTGTGTGCTTGAGTTTAAAAAAAAAATCATGTTGTCTTTAATATACATTTGCCTGCTTTACAAAAAATAAGACATTATTGGTAACTGGACAGGGGGTTAGAGAACCAACAACAGATCTTTTGTTAATAAAAAACCAAAACACACACTGACTATGTTTGCATGCAGACTTAAAATGCTGGATTGTTCCGTTAGTAGTCGTGTGTTCAACAACCACAAAGCTTAGAACAAAACAAAAGATGGTAAAACAGGAAGTAAAAAGCCAGCAGTGGTTTTGCTTTCATATGTCATGCTAACGTTTGAAAATAAATCAGATTAACAGCATGGTGTAAACTATTTTTTATCACTGAAGTGCACAAGAACACAAAGTATCCCAGATGAGAACAATCGGCTTAATGAATCAGTATCATTAGTGTTCATGCTTAACAAATCCTTTATCATTTCTTTTCATTAAGTTCTGCGTGCCTCTTAAAACCAGGGGTGTCATGCTCTCATTACAGACAGTCTGCAGAGACTAAAAAGGAAGATCAAAATGCAATCCTGGTAGACAGGAAACAGAGGTGGTCAAAACTGTGACTAACTGTGACACAAAATGACACTGATTACACAACGTCCAGTATCTGTGTGATTTCAAGCAACGGTGGAAACACCAGCAACATGCTGGACATTTGTCATTGCAGCACAGCATCAAATCTCTGGAGTGCCATGTGTTTGAAGTTGTTGACACTGATCAACTGTGTGGGTCTTCTTTCTTTTAGAATTGCAGAGAATCAATATGAGAACCAATATGAGAATCAGTAAATAATTGAATCCACAACGGCAATGGTATTAATAAACTATAATCAATTCGAGTCCCCGGTAAACACTAACTTACACCTCAGATGGACACTTCAGTGTACTTCACTAGTCCATAGAAAGTGTTTGGAAATGGGCAGAACCTTACAAACACATATCTGGCAGGTGATGAGACAAATGTTCCATCAATCACATTGATAATAGGTCAATTGGACAGTTTAGTAGGTCTGTGCTATTGCCACAGCATAAAGGAAAGAACCTAAGCCTCGTTGTAAAACAAATTATTACAAAAACATGTCTTCATCTGACAGAAAGGTTATTTACCAGACATGTTCCTCTCCTTTGACTATAATCTTTTAATGTATGATATTCAATTCACATTCTCCTTTAGTGTATGCATAGAGCAGGACTGCTGTACACTGAGTTCTTTTACAGACTGCTTTAACAGTCTCCTAAACTGTTCCTCTCTTTTGCAAGACATAATTAAATTCTCAAAGGCAAATGATCGACTCAATATCCATCATTTGCTCCAAAGTACAGAACATTTCCTAACAGAGGCAAAAATACCCTTTCTATAGAGAACTTTGTAGTGTTATTTGCTTTTCATACAACAAAGAAATGTGGTCAAGATCTGATAAAACTGCTTCTGCAGCTGCTAGCATCTAAGCTAATCTCTGTACAATCACTTTCTATGGTCATCTCGCACATAGCTCCCACCCCTCCCTGCACCTTAGGACGCACATTGAGCTGTGCTGCTTTGGGATGCTTACAATCATTGTTGATTGAAGCTTGGCAAGATGGATCTGCCTGATTTCAGACATTAAATCAGGGTGAGCGATCTGCACGACAAGGCTAGGTAATCACACCGGATCAGACTAAAATGATGAACTGATTGTTCAAAGTGATCGGATTAGTGTGTACATGTAAACACACACAGTAGCTAAACTTAACTGTGCATCTTAGTGAGAGTGAAACAAGGCGTCAGCTTTCAGAACAGTTCTGCCATTCAAATGTGTCTTTGAAACATTATCTGCACGTACAGTATGTGTGTGAAAACAAGAGTTGGCATAAAAAATGGTTGACATCAATATCTCTACGCACACAATTGTTCACGTGCACAATATGACCCACTGCCCTTCTTTCATTCATTCACCTCTGCTATCAATCTTTTCTGTTACTTTCTCATTTACTTTGCTCTAGGTTTCATCCATCTTGCATTCGCTTTGTACAGTAGCTTCCTTGTTTCCCTCATATTTGATCAGAAAATGCACATGACATCATACAAAGAAAAAAATCTACAAGGCCTCATTAAATGAAAATCCTATTTTCATTGATCTAATTTGATAAACGATTGCGGTTGCACTGACTTCATGGTCATGTGTTTTGGGTAAAGACTGTGTGTGTGCGCGCGAGACGAAAGCATATTAGCAAACAGAGGAAAAAAAGGAAATCGTTTCACGTTGATCTAATTTTGATAAACTGCCTCGATGAATGCAGACCTGGAGTCCATGAACCACATATGTGTGTGTCTGTAAGAGTATTCGCTGTAGTACTGCACTGTTTTTTTGTGGGTGTATGTTCAGTAATGTGTATTTATGTGTCTCTTTTCTGCAAATCTGTACCCAGACCGCTGATACCTGGCTTTGTGTTTATCAAGCCTCTGATTCTATAAAAGTGAAATTTATCATTTCGATAAGATAGCATCAGATACACTGAGTTGGTTTATTTTCTCCTCTCCTGTAATGGAAGTCTTCCTGATTCAACCTTGGACTTTGTTTGCAGCACAGATGGAGAAAGTGATACACTGAGAGAAATGGAAAAAATGCTCTCAGAGCTGCTTAAATTCTATCTTTCAAGTCCATACATTCAACCGAAAACAAAAAAACTATCAGCAATATTTTGTATACAGGCTTCAACATCTTGCTATCACTATTTGTAAAAGACATGGACCTAAAAGGGGAATAAAATGGTGGATTTAAAACCTAGAAGTCAGATACAAACAAAGTACTGAAGATCATTCTCGGGCTTCACCAGAAGCCTTTGTTATGTTTCTGGCGTATCATCAGTTTAATAAATCACCTGACTCACTTGTGTCAAATTAGGGGCATAACCTGCAATAAAAGGTCAGTCATTTTTAAGTCTGGAAGCTAAAAGTTAAGCTTTGCTAATCCAGTACATGTGAAAGTCAATACAGCATTAACAGGAATAATACTCCAGTCTCATTATAATTACAAGATGATTTGCTTTGCCCCTCTCTAACCCAGAATGTGCATGTTTGTTATCTGGCTTACTGTAATACTTTTTAAGTCCAGGCTAAATGTGGATTTGTGTGTTTGGAAGTTATTTCCTTATCTAAAATTATGATTCCTCCTCTAAAAATATGTTTGCATCTTGGATGTAGTGACCCACTTCACAGTGACCGTGAAGGATCACCATTTCCATGTGTATGAAGAAGTAAACTGGGTAGGGGGGCATGGTTGCATGTGTGCCTCTTCATGGGAAGGCCCTGCAGGTTAACATAATCACATTTCTCTGAAACATGCACACACAAACAACATATACATAATGAGTGTGGAAACCAGGACACTGAAACCTTAACTCACAGCCCAAAGGTAAAGAATGAGACAAAGGGAGGAGAGCGAGAAGGAGAGCGGGAGAGAGGGGGAGTTATTATTATTATGATGCTCATCTTTAATACCTTTGGTCTTATCCTCTGGTATTAAGTGTCTTATTAACTGTCTTACAGTGCACTTTATTGTTTATCTGAGAATAGCACAGTGGGCTGATTCCCACACAACACAAACCCACATGACCCATTCAGGTACTGATGGGACAAAAGTGAACTCACAAGTGTTGCCACACTTCAAAGTGTTTATGTGATGAGCTGAAGTCAACACTGATGGGATACTTTGAACCAAGACCTTAAACACTGTTCTTTGCCATCTGATGTGTAAACTGATGCACCTTCATGGGTGAACTTTTGTGGGACACCGGCAGGTTTCTGAGCCTCAACACATCCAATCTTGAAGCAGACGAGCTACAACAGTGCTAGAAAACAGCAACTGCTACTCCAGTCAGCTTAGAACAAGTAAATGAGGCTACTGTTTGCAAAGGCTCACCAAAGTTGGCAATAAAAGACTGAAAAAAAGGTTACCTTATCCAATTAGTTTTATATTTTGGTTAAAACATGCAGATGGTTGGGTCAAAGTGCAAACAGCATGAAGATATGGATCCATCCTGCCTTGAATCGACAGTTCAGGCTGATGGTGGTAGTGTGATGTTGTGGGGAATATTTTCTCAGCACACTTTGGTACATTTAGGGGGCGTTTACACGGGGCCGAATACGGTCAGATCCGATAAGTTTTCATTGCGTTTTGACCTTGTGTTTACATGGGAACTTTCTGTGGATTGCCTAAAAACGGAAACTTTTGAAAACAGGCTCCACAGTGGAGAGTTTTCAAAATGCTCCTCTATGCAGCCCCGCGTAAACCTGAGTCAGAGCATTTCAGGTGAAACGCTGACGTCACCGCATGCGCAGTACTCTTCGTAAGCATGCTGTGCGCGCATACCAGGAACAAGAACAGCTTCGGCCGTCTACCGAGTAGTGCGTGTGCCGCTTACTGTGCTTGGTTTGTTATCCAGACAAAACTATCCAGTCAGATTTGTTGTCTGAACTGATTTGTTGTCCAGAAAAGAAATTCCTGGGTCGTTGTGCATCCACTCACCACTGTTGTTTGTGAAAAGTTTTCCATCTTCATATGTGTATTGTATCAGCGCTGCTTCTTTGCAAACCTACATCGCCATCTACTGAACTAGCATGCATACTACAGCAGATTCATTCATCTACAGCGTCTCCGTCTGAACGAGGATTGACTTTGAATACGCAAAGACAAAATCCTTGCGTTTTAAAGTCAGAGAGTGTCCGTGTAAACGTAGCCTGAATCCCAACAGTGCCTAACTGTATCTTATTGTTGCTGACCATCCCTTTATCACCACAGTGTGTCCACCTGTTGATGCCTCTTGCCATATCACAAAGCTCAAAATATCTTATGCTGTTTTCAACATGACAGTAAAATAGTGCTCTCCAGTGGCCTCAAGTCAATGGATCTCAATCCAACAAAGCAACTTTGGGAGGAGAGGGAACAGTGGATTTGCATCATTGATGCTCTGCTAACAAATCTCTAATAACTGCCATCATGCTGACCATCCATTATGTCCTTAAAAGATTTAGAGAATTCCAGGGAAATATCTGCACGTTGGCGGGAAGGCCATAAAGCAACACCAAATGCCCAAGACCTCCAGTTCCTCACTGCATTAAAATCGAACACTATTCTGTAAAGAACATTACCATGTGGGCTCAGGAATACTTAAAAAACCATCATCAGTTACAGTTCATCACTCATCTACAAGTGCAGGTTAAAACTATCATGTAAAGCTAAAGCTCTATATCAGCAACACACAGAAAACGTCCCACCAGGTTCTATGAGCCCAAACTCATCTGAAATGGACTGACGCAAAGCGAAAAAGCGTGCTGTGGTGTGATGAGACCACACTTCAAATTGTCTTTGGAAGTCATGGACACCATGTCTTCTGGGCTAAAGCAGAAAAGGACCATCCAAATTGGTAACAGTGCAAAGTTTCAAGAGCCAAAACCTGTGATGATGTGACTGAGTGTTAGTGTCCATGGCATGGGTAACTTGCACATCTTTAAAGGCAGCATTAGAGGTGCTGCCATTTAAAGTGAGGGAGAATTTGTCAAAACAAAACAGTTCATCAGTTTGGACATTATATGTCTTATTCAATTAAATATAGACTGAAGAGGATAAGCAAACTTTTGAATTCTGTTTTAATTCACAGTTTTTGCAATGTCCCTCCTTATTGGAATTGGGGTTTGTACATGATTAACAATTAAGGCTGCCCTAAAGGTTAAAGGGGATCCAGCCTGTTACCAGTAATGCGTACCAAATGCTGTGGCCACATTTCTTTAAAGCTGATTAAAATGTCTTAAACTCTCAACCCATATGCTTTAGAGGTAAAAAGAAGATATGACGTACATGCACGGATAAAAATAAGATGCTAAACCTCTCATGCAGGGAAGTGTCCTGACAGGAAATTAGCTCTGCCTGGTACAAAATTAAAAATCACATTGAATAAGACATAAACATGCACATCACATTCCCCCTGTTAACTCTGACGGCACTGCACCCTGTTTCCCGATTTCCCAAACCTCTATTGTGCACTGAGGGTAACAGCTGTATCACTAAACGCTTGTAATTGTCTTCGTTTAAACAAGGTAAAGATGTGCATGGGTACACACACAGCAGAGATACATCTTAGCTGCTTAAATGGCTATGGACAGGAGAAATTTCCCTGCTTGAAGTAGAAAAAGGAGATGGAAAAGAGTAGAAGAGGTGCAATTTTAAGTTAGCTGCATAATATATGGCACTTTAGCACATTACCCCTCTAAATGACCTCACACTCCGCCTCACCAAATGACTTTATCTCCCCAATTAGCCCCAGTGGTAAAGAGAGAGGAGGGAGGCCGTGGGTGAGGAATAAAGGAGCGGGAGAATATTGAATCTACAAGTAGGGGAGGAATTCTTGCCTTTTGAAATATGTCTAATTCAACATGGACCCTTAAGGAGCTGTTTTTCCTCTTCTTTAAGAAGAAAAATTAGTCAGAGTCCATACTTTAATAATCCTCGGCCATTCTGTCCATTTAACCACCCACCTGCTGACCTGCCTGTTTCTCTTTTCTGTGAGCTGTCAATACACCTTTAAACAAGTAAAGAAGCATGGTACTATGGCCTTGACAAAAAAAAAAAGAAAAGAGGGGAATGAGGGAGGTAGAGGAGGCTGGAGGTTTCATTTCATGGATAAAGTGTAACATTTCAGAGGCGATCCCGACCTCAGTCAGGTGGCAAATTATGTATTTTTCCTGCTGTATGTGAGCGTGTGCACATGTATGTATCGGAGTCAGAGGTCATGGCTGTGGGAAATGAGCAACAACCGAGTGGGCGCAGGGGTCAAGGTGAACGTTATGCCGAGGAAGACTGAGAAACGCACAGATACACACATATAAGCAAACATACAACCACACAGAAGGGGGGGCGTGCTGGTGCTGAATTCAGTCCTGTAAACAGCCTTCAGAGCAGAGGGGTGGAAAATATAGTGAGTAACTGATCTTAAATTCATTTTCAGTAATTATGCAAGATGACATGACTAGGACATACAAGAGATTCATAAATGTTAAAAAATGCCTGGGCACAAACCCATCTCCAAAACTTCAACTTTTCAGGGAATGAAAAAAAAACCATCATACTGAATGACAGAATATAGTACTGCCCTGATAACTGCTCCTATTTATTTTCCATAATTTGTGCCCCACAGGAGGTAAAAGCAGCGTTGACTGCAAAGATTGCTACAGTGCCAGAATTTTAAACTAAAACGTGATATTGGAAAAAGTCTCCCAGATTTCCCATTGATGTCACATTTGACTGTTCTTCAGTTGTCACATTTCTTTTCCTCACCATCTGGCAGAAACCTCCTATCTCATTTTTTTTTTGCTCTTCAGGAACTGAAATAAACTCCTTTATTACTGTGAGAACTATATAAGGTATGACTCATTATTGCTGTTCATTAATTAAACTGGAGATTAGAAAAACCACCCGCCATTTTTGAAATTTACAAAAGGACCATTGTATGAAGAAAAAACCCAGCTTAATTTAATTCAACATGATATAATATGTCTACGATTATCACAATCATTGTAAACATAGAGTTTATATACAATGTATGTGTCTTAAAAACATCCAAACACAATACAGTAGAATCAAAAAAATAAAAATGGAGAGCTTGAGTTTGAAAAAAAAAAAGATTGCTTTCAATGTTACACACTTTTTCAACTTCCTTTACCCCATAAGGACTGAATGAGGTAGTTTACAATGTTCACTGATCTGTATTTTAAATAAACTTGAAAGCACTCAGAGACTGCAGTCCTCCATCAAGATATCTCAAATATTGCTGTTACATCTATAAGCAACGGCTCCATGATAAAGTTGACATCATAATATGATTCCTTGACCCTGAAAAACCACACCGAGCACTTGGAAACATGTCAACATTATGAATAGTTTGACAGTTACTGAGCAGAAAATGATTTTTGCTAATGACAGTTTGCTGGATCACCACCAAAATTGTATAATTTTTAAGTTGGGCCATTAACAGCATCTCCTGAAAATTTCAACAAAACCTGTCCAGCAGTTTTTTGCATAATCTTGCTCACAAACAAGCAAACATACGCTGGCAAAAACACAACCTTCTTCACTGAGATAACAACTATTGACAACTGGAAGTAGCAATCAATAAGATTTACTATATAGAAGATGATTTTAGCAAGAACAAAAAAAAAAGATAAGTTTGGTTCGCTTTTGAGAAAAATTGTGTTTAACTGTTTGCCACATTTTATGCATTTACTTGTTTGACCGGTTATACAGACAGTGCTCCCTTGTCCGTGCCCATCCTAAGAAGGAACTGTAACTGCTATTTAGTCCTACACTATAACTTGGCCTGTAAATTTAGTAATAAAATCACCCAAATACAGGGGCGTAGAATTGGGTAGGGACGCTAGGGACACGTCCCTACCCAATCTTTTATCACTAACACATGGCTCCCAACATAAATATATCCATGTATTTGTGTATTGGAAGGCAGCAACTGTTTAAGACCAACAATGACATTTGTAGGGAAAAATTCCATAAAACTTGGATTATAAACATGATTTCATCCATTCACATTGTCGGAGAATAAATTACACTTATATGTAATAATTGTGAAACTGTGTTTTCTCCACAAATTTTAACCATACCATAAACATTTATGATTGTTAAATCCTAAATTGTCCCACTGTTCATATGTCATGCATCAATATATATTTGTCAGGAGACAGATTGTACAGATTGAGGAGAAGATGCTGGAGGTAGAGTTTCTTGAACAGTTTTTGTTTCTGAATATTGATAGTTTGCTTGTTCATTTTATCAGCTGTGCATGATATGAAACAACAGTCATAAATGCAAAACACATCAATTTTCAGGGGTGTTGCCTTGGAGCACTTTTATGTCCCCACCAATGTCAAAATCAAACCTACGCCCTTGCCCAAATATGATATGATCTGTGAGTCTTTATTCACTCTGGTCACTCCTGTCTGTCATGTATGAGGGCAGGCAAATGTCACAATGCAACTGTAGCATTGATCTACGATGCATGGTGGGAGATTTTGCTTTTACAGTGAAAATCTGCATTGACTTTGCATTTTGAGGAACAGTGACTGCACTGTATAGAGTCAAACAATGTTCACTCAACCTTAAGACACCAATGGTTTATTTACTTAAGAGTGCACCGCATAGTGAGTAGGGACTGATTTCAGACACAGCATTAGTTGAAATCACTTTTTCACCATCATGTTGAGGACACAATACTTCATGTCAACATTGCCTTAACAAAAAATCCTCACAAATGTTTGAATAATAATGAAAACACCGACTATAAGCCAACTCAGAAAGAGCAGTTCATTAACTTCAAAGTGCAGCATCAAATTGAAGCCAAAAGGACAAATGATGAGGCCAGCCAACTCATCAAGGCCCTCTCATCAAAATGCTGGAAAAATATTCAACTACTTTAAAAAACAAACGTCTCTCGAAATTAGAATAAGAGCGGAAACAAAATATTTCTCATTCTGCATTTGTATCAAAGGGGTTTTAAATGTTCGGCTTACTCAGCTGATATCCAAAAATATTTCTTTTCACCCAGTTTCTCCTCCATCGTCACTCAGCAGAAGAAGCAATCCACACTGAGAGCACTAGTGTGGGTGATAAAGAGCGCCTGCAATTAATGAAATATTGTGACCTTTCACCATCATTACTATTGGACCAACAGCACCAAAGCTTTTCATTAACTGACAGTGCACAACCGTCATCGGCCCTTCACAGCACAGTGGAGAGCTGTTGACTGTGTGCTGACTTTGTCCCTGAGCAGTGTCAATGACACACGAGTCGGTCTGTGGAAGAAGTGCTGCGCTGTATGATCTCCCAGGATTAGATATGAGTGTGTACAAACATGAATGCATAAGTAAGACAGCACTGTGTGAATGAAGTACTCAAGGGCAGCCAGACAAATTCATTTTAAAATCGTTACCCAGATATGAGCTTCAGCATAATCACACTGCAGATGTCTGAATTGATCAAAGTCAAAAGAAACTGAAACAAACTGCTCTGATGGAATATTTTAAAAAATTTAGAGGCATAGAAAAACTTAAATGACTTTGTTTTCAAGAAATTAAGGGATTTGTGCTACATGCAGCTAGAGCTGAAGCTAATGAGGATTCTTTGGTATTATTTATCACATTTATCACAATACCAACATTTGATCTGAAAGAAACTTCAGACACATGCTTTGTCCAGACATAGGCAGGTATTTTGTGACATTGCGCAGCAGCTGGATCTGCCTGGTTCAATGTCTGTAATCAGGCAGGTACATTATGCCAAGCTCCAGTCTACAAAAAGTGTGAGGGACTACAGAAATTAGAGTGGACACTAACAGCTTCTGTGGCAGTTTCATCAGATCTTGACCTCATTTTTTGCTAAATGAAAACAAATAACACTACAAACTTCTCTAAAGAAAGACCACAGCAGTTTTGTCCAACTACTACATTGCCTGAGTGGCCTGAAATGAAAGTTCAGTCAGTCAGTCAACTCATGTTTAGTTGTTTTATTGTAGCTGCAAATACATGTTATAGGTTTGGCGCCCAGGCTCCAGTCTCATCACTCCTTGCAGAAAGGTTTACATGAAGGCATGGAGGAGTGATGAGCAAAACATACGAACACCTCTGAAGCCTGCAGGTGGATGCTGGGGTGGAGGTGGGGGTGAAAGAACCCACAGCAAATCAGTGTCTGGCAGCATAGACGTTTGCCGGGCAGAGGGAGAGATGGGTAAATTCCCCGTTTAAATATACCGCCAAATTGAGAGGTGGAGAATGTGATTGGTGGATGGATGAGAGGAGTGTGACATGTGCATAGCAGAGCAGCTCGTTATCAGAGTTGTATGCCTGAATTAGCTCGCAGGCTTTGCTTCATTTGGAGACTGGAGCTTGTCAAGATGGATCTACAACAATCTGCCTGACATTACATTGGGTTGGTCCATCTGCACTGCAAGGTTAAATTCATTTATTAGTCACTTCAGTCCACAGAGGTGAGCCCCTATTTCATAAGTTTGTATTAAGCCAGAGTCTAACTGTCGATAGGTTTTGCTCTGGGTTACTTCAGCAATGTGAGACCAGTCTTTGTCAAATTTTAAACACATTTTAACCCTGTTCTCAAGAGGACAAAAATAAAGCTTCTTTGGTAGGTACTAGTCGGCTTTATCAGTTTGAATTCATTTCTTGAAGTCAACAAATCTTAGCACTAAGCAGCCCAGGCAACACAATGTCAAGCACCTTGTTTGCTTGGGATAGCTCCATATCAAGCAGCGCAGCTATGACGTAGCATATGTAGTGGCTAAATGCTAACTGTTAGCTGTTAGCTGCTACTGCTATTGGCTGACAAGGCAAGCAACAGTAAATGGCCGTTAGCAGTAGCGGCTAACTGTTGTTAGCAGCTAACTGTTGTTAGCGGCTAACTGCTGCTACAGCTAACGGCCAACTGTTGTTTACCCTTGTGAGTCGTTAGCTGTAGCGGCTAACAACCACTAGCTGTAGCAGCTAAGGGCCGCTAGCTGAACTACCTTGAGACTACCGTTACACATTAAATTATATCACACAGATGTATCATTTAACACTTATAAGTGATATGAACCTTGTCAAAGACAATCCCTACTAAGTATAACTGAGTATATGAAGGCTAACCGACATTAGCCTTCATTATTTGTACAACAGGAAGTGACTTCACGTCCTGTCAAGTCACTTCCTGTTGTCGTCATGCCCACTGCTCCCACCTCTCTTCCCTGATTGGGCTGTTAAGCATTTAGCCAATGGAAACCGTTGGACAATGGAGGCTGGCAAGACAGAGATGCATGATTTCAGAATCAGGCAGGTCCGTCTGCTAGGATAGTGAATAGGGTCTGAAAATGGAAAAATAGATAGTGGGGAATCCCATAAGACCACCTAGATCTTAAGTCAGATCACCTTTGTTCTTTGGTGCATAAATATAACCACGAGGCACACCAAGGTGTCACTTTAAAGATATAAAAGGATTATTGTCAGATTATACCTCAAGGATGTCATGAAGTCATTATGTCAGTTTGTGTTTTGCCTGTTCTTGCTACCAATATAGCTCCTAGCTTGCACCAGAGCCTAAACAGAAAATGAACGAATCACTGTATGTTGGATTCAATCTAAGATTTTATTTATGAATGTATTTGGAAGTATGAACCCCTTTTTTGCTACTTTTAAGCTCTTGTTCTATGTCAGTGCTGAGGCTTCTCCGATGCTAAGTGGTGTAACCAGCTTGGGGCCCGTTTGACATTTTCCACTTTGACAGGCCCTCAGGGTGGAGTTAGAGCCTAAAACATCAATATCTGAATTACTCTAACCCTTCTTCAGCCTGTCCTCCCTTCATCCCTCTCTCTCTCTCTCAAAGTCCTCTTGCTGCAGTGGGGACGCACACAGACACACACACACCACGCAAGTAAAGAGAAAAAATACACACACCAAACAGTCTAAAAGAATAGATGCGCACACACTTTAGGGGCATTGATGGCCATGCTCTAGCTGTCAAGAGGAACTGAACAGATCAGCTACCCTCTGAGGAGTGCGCCTGCATGTGTGTGACTTGGTGTGTAATCGATGTCTCATCTTTGTTCCATTTGCTCCAGACTGCACCATGTATGATAACCCTCAACTTATCAGACTGAGTGAGGGAGAAAAGGCTTCTTAGGGAATATCAGCTGACATCCTATGGTTTGAGTTCTCATATTAAAAGCTTCATGCAGCCTGCATCCACTGAGAAAACGCCACAAACAGAAAAAAAAGGTCATCTATCTGGCCTTGAAACCGGTTGTCATGTTGTCTGAAGCCTTAATTGGACTGAAAAAGGGTTGTCTTTTCACACCTGACACACTAGCCCACCTAACAGATGGATCCATCAACAGGTCTGAAACCAGAACAAGCTCTGCTCTTAGACCTTCAAGTACCTTCAAGATTGTCGGCAGGCAGAGTATTACTGCTACAATCAGGGCCAGAGCTACATTAAGTCCATTATTGCATCTATACTTGCCATATGCCATCCTACATGTGGTTGGGGAGGGCAAATGATGGATGGCACATGGAAGAATGGGAAGATGGGGTGGCTGACAATGGATGGTGGGGTAACTAGAAATAGATGGGAGAATGAATGGATGGACAGATGGATGGATTCAGGAGTCAATGGAAGGATGGAAGGGTGGGGGGATAAAAAGGAAAATTGGACAAGAAATTTCCAACTGGTGGGAGGAGGGTTGAACAATTAGATGGATGGATGGGTAGTTGAATGATAGGTTAGGATAAATTGTTAGGTTGAGCGGTGGATTGGTGGTTTAGTTGGTGGATGGACTGATGGTTGTGTGTGTAGATAGGAAGGTGGGTGAATAGATGGAAGGTCGGGTTGATTTGGTTGGGTGATGGATTGATGAACTAGATGGTGAATTAAGAAGAGGGTGGCTGTGTGGGTAGATAGGTGGGTGGGTAAAAAGATGTGTAGGTGGGTGGATGGATGGTTGTATGGATGGAAATAATGGGATGGCGCGTTAATGATGAATGACAGGGTATGGAATACTTGGATAAATGGGTAGTATGGCATGTTTATATATGGATGGTTAGATTTTGGGGTAGGAGCAAATACTGGATGGATTAGAAAGTTTTAGGGTAGATGGATGGATGGATGGATCTGGATTGCACAAAGCATGTCCAATAAGACAGATGATTCTTGAATTTCAGCATTATTATCAAAACAGTAATCATTATTATTATTGTTACTACTTTAAATAATATTATGATCAGTCAAATATGTTATTTTTTTGTGCAAAATGAAGTTGAATGTATATAATCAATGGGAAGGTAAACTTGAAAACAACAATATGGGCTTCACACAGTGGTCCAAAAAAGGACTAATGGTTTGTGAGAATGATACAGCGTATTAGATAGAACTTTAATAATCCCTTCGGGGGACTCCCTAAGGGAAATTAAGACAGTATAACATGAAGTACTAATTTAGACCTGTAGTTAAAACTAGTTGATTGGCAAAAATTACCCATTGTGAGCTCTTAAGTTGACTAAAATACCCACAAGAGATGACATGCGCATTTAAGGAGGAACTGCTATAAATGGCATCACCTCAGAAATACCCTCATTGTCAGTCTAACAGTTGTAATTATGTGAGTCAATAACCTGAATTGATCTTAAGCGCCAAGAAACACGAGCTGCTTGATTTTTTCTGAGATGGAAAACAAAGAAAGAAAAAAAAACAAACAGAGCTAAAATTTTATTGAATTCAAACAAAACCAATAACCAAAAAACCTTGTAATAAAAACAACATTTGAAGAGGACTACAAAGCAGACTTTTCATTTTCAGTGAGAAATGGAACTGGGTCAGTCAAGGACAAGGATTGTCATTTTTTCTCTCTGTCTATCTCTTCTTCTGCCCCCCCCCCGCAGAAAGCAATCTGTCCAAGAAAGAAGAGAGAGGGAGATACAGAGAGAAAAAGAAAGAGAACAAGAAACGGAGAGAGTGTGAACAAATGACGCCTTGTGAATAGGACTTTGTACTAACAGCTTAATATTATCCACCATAGCCAAATACACACTGGCATCACTCATGCAGATAGAGCCTGAGGGCTGACTTATTCTGCTCACACCGCAACACACACTCTTGTAATGAGACACACACAGACACGCTTGGACACTCACTAAAGACAAGATAGCTAAACCCTCAAAGTGATAGTTAGCACCTCTTCATTACAGAGAGAGGAAAGAATAAAACTTGAAGTACTAGCTGGCATTTCAAGCCTTTGCAGAGAGCATAAGCTCCAGACCAGGTATTTTGAAGAAATCTTAAAGGCAATAGATGATCATGAGGCCCAAATACCTCAACATTGAACTCCACAATCAAACCGGTTCATCCTTGTGTCAGAGTGGATATGGTTGGAAAGTTCACAGAAGCTCCTGAAAAGCATTTCTAGAAAGTCCTGTTCACAAGTGAGGGGTTAGCTTAAGACCAAATGCCCTTGACCTATGACTCAAATTCTTTGAGGTATTTATAAGATATAATGTTCACAAGCAAGGGATGAACATCAAATCCGAAGACCCTGATCTTGCAGCTCCAACACTGAATAAGTTTGATAGAGAGCCCCCAATATGCCATAATGTTCCTATGCAAGGAGTGAACCTAAGGGCTTCATGATCTTGACCTCTGGCCTCTAAATGAGTTTATCTCTGACACAAAGCCGGCATTTGTCAGAATTAGAGAAAAACTCATCAAATGTCTTAAGATACTGAGAATACAAGCAAGGGATAAACAAAATATGACTCTGACCTTAATACTCTGATGAGTTTATTCCTGAGTTGGGCTGGAAATATGAAGGTGAAGAAGGTGGACATGATCATCTGAAATATCTAAAATATTGATTCAGGTCATTCTTGAATCAAAGAGAGCACTTGTGTAAGTTTGAAGAAATCTCTGGACCTGCCTAAAGGTGTTGAATTCACAAGGAAGTGACGGACAGACTTTGACCGCTGACTTCTAATCAACAGAGAATAGTTTGGGAAGTCTGAAGTGAGGCTGTATGAGGTTCATGGTATGAGCCTGAACATTAGGTGCAGTGGTGGAGATCAGCTCTAGGTCTGTACAAAAAGAGCTGGCACTGAAGCAAGGGCATGAGTGCATGTATAGATTATCTGAAACAGTTATAGGAAAAAACAGATTAGCTGAAGAAACTGTATATTGTTTAAAATAATGTTACCTTGATGGGAACATGCCACATGTTCATTACTGTGGAGGAAACTGAGCTAAAATAATACTTTATCAAAATGATTGTGCCGTGTCAGCAGGAATTAGCGAGATCAGAAATGAGTGTACTTGCCAAATAAAAGTGAGACAGTATTTTGATTTTGTACCAAAGTGGTGCCAAATGAAAGCAGCTTGGTGGCAAGTTGCCAAAAATGTGTTCAGCATAGTGTGAAAACACCTTGCACTGATTTTGTGGTTTGTTTTCATCTTAAGGTCTTTGAATTATGCTGAGTGGTTGTGGCACCATCTGCAGCAATGTGTGACAGCTCTTCCTGTACAGGAGCAGAACTGGTCTCCACCTCCCACTTCAAAAATCCTGCACCGTCCCTATAATCCCTTTGATGACCTCAGGCATCTGATCAGTCTAAGTGCAGAGTCTGAAGAAGTTTCCTCAAAACAAACTTGAGGGGTGTTCACATGACTTGGCTGGACATATGGATGGCACAGAAGCATTACGAAGGAGAGAAGGTGAGGAAGGGACTATCCAGGTAAACACAGGGAGTAGGGGGAGAGACAAAGGGGAGTGGGTTGTTCAGGTTTTTCCTTCTTTTGTTTTCCTTTCATTATTTTAACTCTTGCTATATCTCCTTTCTCATCTCTGCAGCGAGAAAACAAATAAAAAAAACAATACAGACACTCCAGGTTGGAGAGGAGTAAACAGAAGGGAGTGGAAGGAGAGAGATAGTGATCATTTCCAACAGGAGCTGTGCAGCAAAAAAACACACACAGACAGAGGAGGTAATATTAAATGTTACAGCACCAAGAAATACGAGTTTACCGCGGCCAAGAAGCCAAACATTTGGTCTGCTGGACTGTTTGTCTGCTGCTTATGGTGTCAGAAGTGCAGAGCTGAATGGACAGAGTGCATCAGAAAAACAGCAAAGGAGGGGAAAAAGAGCACACACGCGCCTGGTTCATCTTTCCTTCTCTTACTCCACACAGGGCATGCATTGTGTGGAACTGGGATATTAGTTTTATATATATGAGCAGGCAGACACAGCTTACTGCTCCCTCTAGTGGCTAGAAGCATTTTCAACAGAGGAGTCACCTGCTCTCACACAGGAAAGTTCACGTGATAAAAGGCAAAGTGAAACAAAGTGCCATGATTAAAGCTCGGGGCAATTACAGCAAAAATGTTGCAAACTTGTGTAAAAATCCCCTGCTTCTCCCTCAGTGTCACCATGATCTACATTTCAGTATGTAAGATGACACATTTCAGAGGGATTATTCCCTGGCACAGACTCTCCACGTCTTCCTGTGTGTGTCAGGTGATTGACAGTAAGCAGAGTGGAGAGCTGCAGAAAGTAAAGACTCGGCAGAAACTGAAACAAACCCCACATTCAGGCTCCATGTGACGACTTGTTAGTCAGAACAAACTGTTTTTTCTTTATAGTTAATATGAATGCACACAGCATGAGGGCTTCACGTGAAAGAGGAAAGATTAACTTTTGCAACTGAAGCTCAGCAGAAATCAGCAGGAGTAAAGAGAACAGGACGTCATATTAACATGAGGAAATGAACCTTCAAGTTATGACAAGACTTACTGAGTTAAGAAAAATGTTTCTTACTTTTTTGTCGCCTGCGACTATTGCAACATGAATTCTTCTGGGTAAACTTTTATTTTCAGCTTTGTGTAAACATGCACAGTAAGTGTGAATGATGCATGTTGAATCAGTAGTGCACAGAGCAGCAACAATCCCACCACTGTGAAAAATGACTGTTTGCTAGTTGACAGAACCACATGCAGTGGCTTTCCCAGATTTTGTTTGACAGGTGTACCTCAACTTGGCCACTAACTTTGGAAGGATTGACTTCAGGTATGTTGGCACACACACAGAAGTGGGTGTATCTTGTATTTACCGTATTTTCCGCACTATAAGGCGCATCGGATTATAAGGCACACCTTCAATGAATGGCCTATTTTAGAACTGTTTTCATATATAGGGCACACCGCATTATAAGGCGCATAGAATAGAAGCTACTGTAGTGGCTGGGGTTGCGTTATGCATCCACTAGATGGAGCTGCGCTAATGGGAATGTCAACAAAGCAGTCAGATAAGTCAGTCAGTCAAATTTTATTAATAGAATACAAACCAGTGTTCTGACAACTCCGTTCAGTCCCAAAACAAGTTAGTGCGTTCACAATACGACACCGTATGCATGAACAGCGCTCGAGATGCACTTCTTTGTTGTTTTGTGGCAGGATCCATCAACACGCCTCTGGCACACATGAACAGCTTTTTTATTTTTTTTCCCTGAGGTAACGTCAGTGACGTAGTATTTTCGCGACACAGTTTATCTTTTACCAACCACATGGTGTAACAATTAACCAATATTGATCCATATATAAGGTGCATTAGATTATAAGGCACACTGTCGGTTTTTGAGAAAATTAAAGGCTTTTAGGTACGCCTTATAGTACAAAAAATACGGTACTTTTACCACTCACAGGGCTGGGGAATAAATCAGGTCTAAACTTCCATTACATTCTGGCTCACAATTACTATTTAAACTATACTGCTCCAAAAGATTGGAAACATTATTTCAATCCATGATTTCTCCCCTTTTGTGACACCAATGGGTGTTGTATTATATGTTGTTGAAAAGTCTTACAATGAGCTTGTAAAGATGCTGCATTCATGTAATGACCAACTCAACTAAATGTGAGAGTAGCATCCCCAAAAAGTGTCAAAATCTCCTGCAACTGGAAGCTTGTGCTCAGCTGTGCAGGGTGGCAGCACTGTTTGGAGTCAACAATGGTACCATTTCCAAACTACAGATCAAGTGCAGTGAGACTGGTGCACTCACCACAAGTGTGTACCCTATAAAGAAAACAGTCCAAGAGGACTGGTTCCACACGTTTGCTTTAATGAGGGAGGAACTATAGGCTTCTTCCACAGAAAAGGGGATTCTGGCACATCATTTTTGGCGCTACCACACCTTTAGCTGTGTACCTCATTCCATGAAAAACACAATCCTTAGACATTGTACCTCATTGTTAAGTTACTAATCAGGTTTTCTTATGATATTGAACTGCAGTAATAATTTGTGTTATTAAAAGGGAGAAATAATTAGCCAAAATAAATTTTCCAAACTTTTTTGAGGAGAGTTTTGATTTGAAATACTACATGATTGATTATCCTAATCAGAAATAAAGGTTATTTACCGGAATATGTGATAAATGAACAAAGAATTTCCCATGATTGTTTTTTTTAAATGAATGACTTAAAGTTCATTCAAAGTTTTTACTAACTTTACTTTGTTTTATTGATAGATTTGAAGATGTATGGGTGCTGGTCAGTGTGGGAATCACACACAGCTTCACACAAGCTTTAATTTCATTTCAGGTTACTGACATGTTCACTAAACCCAAATTTTAGCATCATTATAAATGTTTGATGACATCTATGCAACACAACAACAAGCACGAGTTTATTGTACAGCTTGACCTGTACGTTGCTTTAAGCTTTTCTCTCTCCACTTTCTTTCTTCTGAACCTGCCTGCGTGACTGTCAGGGTGATGCACACAGCATTAGATAAAAAAAGGTGATTTTGATTTAAAATAAATAGCAATTTGTTATAGTTATATAAAAAATATAAATGTTTGACTGCCTCTACCAAGGAGTTCATGTTTTGCCAGCATTTGTCAGTTTGTTAAACTGTGAGCAGAATAACTCAAGAAGTTGCAAATGGATTTTGATGAAAATTTGAGGGAATGTTAGTCATGACACATGAAGGAAATTAATGGATTTTGGTGGTGTTCTGTTACAGGATGTGGATAAAGTAATATAATATTTTAATAGGACTTGTCAGCCTTGTGGGTTTGGTAAAGTAGTGTCAGAAATGCCTTAATGGAGATTTTTAACCACATCTAGTTAGACTCTTAAGAAATAATAAAAGGTTGCGAAAAAAAAATACTTGAATACTTTTTCAATTCTATATTTTCTAACTGATACAAATCCATGAGGGCAGCAGAGTGGATAGGTAGTGCATGGGCTCACAGCAAGAATGTTTCTGGTTCAATCCCTGTGTCCGTTTGCGTGGAGGTTGTCATTAAAATACTATATTATTTTGGTCTTAACAGTTTTTTTCTGTAGTAACAAATACATTGATATGGAATCAGATATCTTACCTGGTATTTTATTGAAGTTTCTAATTATGTTTCTGTGGCAACCCTTAAATGAACATTCCATTTCATATTTGATGCAAAACGACAGTCAATATCTAATGCAAAAAGAAAAACTACTGCAATGTATTGTTTAGCCATAATTCTAAAGTTGCAGAGCTGAGAACAACCATTCGACATCCCTACCCACAGTGCATTGCAGATCAGCAGCCCCCTTTATGAGTTACAATGATCTTAAAGTTTTGAGATCAAGTGTATTCCTTTGCACAAATTTAATTTAAAAGACACCAAAGTTAATTTTTAAGGTCAGTTTGTCTTAATATGCAGGGTCCTCTTTAAGTGTGTGTGCTGGCCCTCCATCACCTGGACCATAAAGTGTTAGGACTAAGACAGGAAGTAACACACGTGCGCACACCCACTAACTAACCTTCTCTCCTGCTCGCACACATAAACACACATGTAGTGAGCAACAATGTTATGACAATAACTCAGAGTTTTACAGCCCACTGTAGCTGCACATCTGGAGAGCATCAGGACACACAGGCACAGATAAAGACGCACACACACTCACACACTGAGCGAGAGGATGATGTCTAAGAGAGGGATGGCCAAAAGAGACTCACACACTGCCAAGAAAGAGGCAACAATCTTGTTTTACTCCCTCACTTGCTCCATTTTTACCCCTCTTTCTATCAATTTCCTCCTCTTTCTCTTTCCTTCTGTTCTCTCCGTCTCTCCTCTAATCCTCCAAGACGGAGACACAGAACACAAATCTCCCAGTTGGCAGAGGAAAAACAGCGAAGGAGAGAGAGACAGAGAGAAAAAAGAGAGCGAGAGAGAGAGAGAGCAAGAGATTGACTGCTGAACACCAGTTGAAGTGATTTATGAGGCTGGAATCTGTCCTGGAACATATGTAGACACTCCTTGTCTTTCAGTCGTTCTCTCTAACACAAACACACACAAACTGCGCACACACACACAACCACACTCGTTACCAAAACTGAGTGTGTTGAGCAGGCTGCAGGTTGTTAGATGGTGTACAGTAGACAGATACACATTGTACCGTCACACACTGCATCCTCTGTAAGCTGCAGCCACACACACATACACACAAACACACTATAAAGCAGTAATAGTCGAATCCTCCGGGATCACGTCTCTAAATCATCTGACTCATCATCCAAAACCTTAACTGGAGAAGCATCCAACCTCAAATTATCTTAATGAAAAAAAGACAAAAGAATACCAGCTTTCTTTTTCTAAAAACCCACAAAAATATGACTAATCTAAATCTTTTGAGATTTACGGTTTCTTTACTTTGATCGTCACTCTGGTTTTGTAACATTTAGTTCATTACACAGGGACCACACTGACTCACACTCCACTGCGAGGACTTTTACAAAGTCGGAACAGCATGTGCAGACGATCTCTGGTCTTTTATTATGAAAATGAAAGCCCAAATTCCCATAACATCATTTTGAGCAGAGTCCATACACATATTTCAAGGTCAAATCCAAGCACTTATCAAACACTCCAATGTGCATTTTCAAGGGTTTCCAAAAATCCAAGGTAAATTCTTTATCAATATACCAAAACAGACTTGGTAGATTTGTCTTGTAAATAAAGGACAGCACACAAGATCATTTTAATTCAACTAGTGTAAAAGATAATCGGCTGAGAAGTTAATTATCAGTTTCTGGGGTTGCAAAATTTCAGGACTTTTCAAAGCTTTATCAAAAGTGATTTATTGGAGTTTACAGAAATAAATGGAAATAAACAGGGATAACCTGTAATTTACAAAAATGGTTTAATTTATCACCGATGTCTGTGACAAAATGAAGTTCTCTCATTTATGTTTATACAGTATGTTCATTTAAATTACCTACATTACATATAATTTTAGTTTATTCTCATGTAATGCAATTGCAATTTGGAAAATTTCAAATATGCCACATTTTAACATCCCACAGAAAGTTTCTGTCGCTTTTGCAACCCTATCAGTGCCACCTTCTTCTACCAATAATTACTGCTAATATTTTTTGATCCAACCTTCTGTTGACTGGTGGTTATGGCTCTTGAAAATAACAGATAAAATACGTTCACTGTTACCATTAAAAAATATATTTTAAATTTAAGAAGATTCAAAAAATAAAATCTAGTTATTTCTACAAATCACCATCTTCATAAATAAGATTGGAAATGTTGGCATATGAGTATCTGGAAAAATTCCAATACTGTTCTACTTAAAAATGAATTGTAGGCAACAAAAATTTGCTTTAAAAACTTAAGTGACAAATTTTGAAAAATATCAGACGTCAGTCATTATTTTAAACAGAGCACTCATGTAAAATAAGAAGTGTTAACTTGGATTTTGTTGGTATTTTTCTTGCTGTTCTTTAGAGTTTTTTTTCCTCTCAATATTATTGTGTCCATCCATCATCTATAGCACTGTCTAACCAGCTGTCATTGGGGCCAGAGGTAAGGGTACACCAGTAACCAGACCATCACAAAGCCACAAATAGACTGACAACTGTTCAAACTCATCCAAACCAAAAGGCAGTATACCAGCTGATGAAGGCAGAGTGCCAGGAGTGCACCCACGCATGCACAAGGAGAACATGCAAACTCCACACAGAAAGGCAAAGAGCTCAATCCAGGAACCTTCTTGCTGTGAGGCATGTGCCTGCTGTGCCACCATGCTGACCTATTACATATGGGCACATTGTAGTTGTGATGTTTTGATTATATATCGTCCAATTTTTTGGAGCTGCTGATCTCTGGGACTTCATCTAGCTTCGGACTAAGATACATCGTACTACATCAGAACATTTATGTGTTTATGACTGATCAAAAATGCATTAATTCAGTACCCAAAACACTATATATTCTCCTGAGATTACTTACTGACAGTACACTTAAAAAGCTTTTTTGTTATTCGTCACTGATGTCCCGTAGAGATTAGGTTCACACTGTGTTTATCGGTTTATGATTTATTCAACATTTGCAAAAGGACTACATTTTTCACTTAGAAAGCCTTATCAGTTGCTCTCTGATGTAGACTGAAAAAGAAAGTGCATAAAAACATGGATTTTTGTAAGCCTGATATTTATGTACTGTAAGAACGAGCAGTGACCTTTAGAGGCTGCCCCGTACAGCAGGAGAACATCTCTGCATATTAACAGACTCTGAGTCAGACCTATGCACTGATACCCTCATAATAAACCTGACTGTATCGAGAGAAGCACAGCAGCAAACAAACATACAGTGGGGCACAAAAACATCCCCATCGAAGCTTAAGTCATTGTTTAAAGCCACTGTGATGAGTTTTTAAACAGTTTAAAATTGAAATTACAACAATCTTGATGCCTCTTTATGACCTATAAACATATCAGTGGCAAGACTGATGATGTCCACATGTCCACACACAATATGCAGCTTTTTAAGCAAATGTCTGCTGATACCTAAATTGGTCCAATAATATTGTGCATCCCTGCAACACTCTTAACGATTATTAATTATTTCATAAATGACTGGCTGAAGCCCACCCACTTTATAAACAGTTTTTGAGCACCTTTTGAGCACCTTTTGAAAACCATGCAAAGATCAGCTAAATGATTTTTAGCTAGTTGATATAGCCAATGTATAATTGATAATAAATATCAATGAAGAAAGTTGTTCATTTTTGTGCCGAGGTGCTTTAATACATTTTGTTGTCTTTAATTGCTTCACATTAATCTCTCAGAGCAGCTCTATTCAATTAGTGGCCCAAAACAACCCTTACGTGGCCTGGAATCAAAGTGATAGGGACTTGGGTTTGGCAAGTAAAACAGAAAAAACTTTTACAAACACTGACAAGGTCTTACAAAAATTCCAACATTATTACAGACATTGAACGCAACATGTTCTGCGAGGTTGCGAATGAGCAGGTTACTTTTAATCCACTTTCAAATGTGATCAAAAGATGGTGTTTTTAATATATATATATATAATCTGCACTTGTTTTATGTTCATTTGCACTTTAATATGTGCTTGTATTTACCTGCCAAAACATGGTGAAGTTATCAGTTTGAAATGTGAAATTTAAAGAAATAGTATTTCAGCAGAAGTTTAGTTTAAGTGCTGCTCTTTATTGACTTTATGCCCTTTTGTATGTGGCAATAAATTAATAAACATCCAGTGTGTTTGTTATCCATCTGAGTTTCTTTTAAGTGGTTTACTCTGCTCACTGTCTGCCAGAAATGTCCGGCCCAGCTCATGTCCTAATTCTGAAAATCTGGCCTGATTGAATTTTTAATTGAATAGCCCTGTCTTAGAGTAAAGCCCACTGACAGAAAAGTCACTAATAAAGTGGTGCAGGGTTGACATATTTTTGCAGGCCAAGGCGGAGGTTAGCACCACACTTGTTCTCTCAACTGCAAGTCTAAGAAAAGTCTATAAGTGTGTGGGATCACTGCTGATAATAAGCTCTGGAACAAACAAAAAAGTTATGAAAATTACATGTTTTGTTAATTTATAAATCTTAATGGAAACATCTATTTCTCCTGATTTTTTTATGCTTGAATGTAAATGGTGAGAGAGGAAAGCTGTCAGCAAGCTATTAATGAGCAACAACATGGTGGTTCGACTAATAAGTAAAAATAATATTTCCAATGTTAAACAGGAGTCTTCATTACTGAGTGAACTCCTCAAATTGGGTCTCCAGGTTGTGGCAATAGTGTATGAATTATTGATTATTAAAAAAACGACCAGAAATGCTTGCTGTCTGGTGCGCAGCCATGTTTGTAGTACTTCCAAGCAGTTAGTAACTGTCATTTTAAACACACAACAACACTTTAAGGTTTAGTAGCAGACAACTTCAGATGCATTTTTTATCCTCCATTAATCATTAAAAACGTCAGGTGTGTCTTAACTGCAAACCTTATTTCAGGTATCTATCCAAAATCACTATTCTAAATCACTTTAGTTTGGGGAGTTGGGAACTAGGAAGCACTAAATGTTAACTCACTTTGGTGCTTTTGGATTCATTCCTGCTGCACTCAATCTCAAGGAGAATGATGCAGAAACACATATGACAATTACACTAAACTGTCAAATCCAATAGCAACACTTAAAGTTCTTTAACCTGCACAGAATTTTCATTGTCATTTAGGCTTGTCTTTTCATATTAAGTGGATTAAAGTTCTTTTTCAAAGGTTTTTACAGAACAAAGAAATATCAAAGTCCAAAACGAGCAGAGCTTTTAATAAAATCAGCTTTAATTAATGGAATTATAACAGAAGCATGGACACAGCAAAATGATGACATGAACTCAAGGAAAACATTTAGAGAGAAAACAGTCTTGACAAAAGGGGAGATGCAGAAACACAAGCATGCATCTCATAAAAACAAATGAAAAGAGAGACTGTGAGAGATGAAATTGAGGAGATCAACAAACAGAGGCAGTAATTCGTGTTTTGTGCTGATGTGCGAAAATTAGTTGATTCTGTAATCTAACTTTGTCTCTCATGCTTCCCTTTCTCTCTCCCTCCCGATCAGTCTCGCTCCCTCGTTCCCATAGTAATCATTCAAACCTGATTGCTCTGATCCCTCTATTCTATTTGTCATTAAATACAAGACGCACACATACACACTGCAGCACGCATGAGCACACATACACACTGAGAGACAGAAACAAATACCATTTAATCAAATCGTATAAATAAATAAAAGCTTTTTATTTCCCTTAAGTCCATGTGGTCGCCTGCTTCTCATCACGCACTCAGCCTTCATCTGCCGGTCAATAAAACTCACACACACACATCCATGCGCTCTAACTCCAAGGCACGGGTGACCACACACATTGGCCAGTGAATCTAAATGTAGATGAGTTCAGTCTGGCGGCAAGAAGAAACCTTTATCAAGCTAAATCTATTTGTTTTTCCGTTTTCTCGACTTCGCTTGACCATACCTTCAATCCGTTTAACTAAATTTTATCGACACGTGCGTTTTGTCCAATTTCACAGCGCCCTGCAACTTAGTTCAAAATGTGGCTACAGTTCTGAGTCAGTGCTTCAGCGCCACACTTTTGTCAAAGGGGATAAAAATAGAGCTAAACTCAGGGTGTCGCATAAACACAACTCAAAGAGAAAGAGAGTGCCTCATACAGTTATTTGATTCTTCTTTGATGGATTATACCTTTTCAAGCTCCTCTCTCTTTTCTTCCCTTTCTTTCTTGTTAGGAACAGGATAATTTAAAGTCTGATGCAACTCAGAGGACACAGTCGAGTATGTGTACATGCTGAAGTCACCTGTATTCTCAGTGTTTTTTTCGCCCAGACTAAACTCATAACGGTGGTTAACCAGAGGCAGACTTTGTGACTGCGCCGCTGCTGTTTTTCAGATCTGATCCAGAGATACAATTTGGGTGACATAGATCGCCATCAAGCCTGTGAGACCGTAGACTTCCCGGTGCAGTAGGACACTAGGCTTCAGCTCTGGTATTTAAAACATTTGATGTGAAATTGATGCAGTTTTTCATGGGAGGAAATGAACAAAGCAGTAATTCTGGGAGAAAAATACTCTACTCATTAAAGTAGACTAAAGTAACTTTGTAATACCAACAGCTGTAAAAAGGGGTCTCACTCACCATTACATCACATTTAAGACGTGTAAGATGAGACACAGACTGTAATAAACAACATTCAGAATTAAATTAAAATGATAATAGTACGTAGAGGAGCACCAAGAGCACAAGCACATGAAGGCATTTCTAACACCGTCAAGCAAGTTACTGACAAAAATGTGGTTAACTGCCCTGCTTACAGATCCTAGGAAGGAAATCCGGATTCACATTTGGATCGTCACCAAAACCTAATATGAATGAAGTAGGGCAGGGCAATAATAAATCAATTAATCTGAATTATTTTCTGCAGAAGATTTAAACATCAAAAATCGAGATTTTCTTTCATTCACTTACTTAAACTGTAAGTAGTTGCAAAGTTTAAAAAAATATAAATACTGAAACTTTACAGTTTTCATGATGGTGGCCACTTTTATAGGCTTGTATTTTTTTTAAATTAGATTAAATATTGATCAGAGAGAAACATGTTAACATCTGTGAAAATCCCTCAGCTTTCAGTTTTTATGTATGCAAATCTGCCTGCATTAGAACTACATAATTAACATTTTATGACACACACTTTAATTTAGGGGGGAAATTCCGATTGATTTAGGAATAAATTTCAACAACATAAATGTAGAACTTCATTCATGCCATTTTTGTGTCAGTTGGAGATTTTTTTGCTTTGAGGGGAGAAATAAAACAATTAAAATCGTAAATCGAGTTTTGTGGGGGAAAAATCTTGGATTTTATTATGAGGCCATATCGCCCGGCCCTAGAATGAAAATGAAGTGCCTTTATTGTCACTGCACAACGACATGTCTTTAACAGTACAACCCGTCCAAGAACATACAAAAAACAGTCACATGCATGGGGGTCAGGATCTGGGAGACAGTCAGGTCACCAGCATTAGTGCTCTGTTTTCTTAGATAGGAATAGGGAGACAGAGGGGAGAGAGGAGGAGAAGCAGGCCAGTCTCACACTATGCCTTGTCCCTTGCTCCAAGACCAACACTCCTGGAAAATGTAATCAAAATCTGTCAAGAACTTCCTGAATTATTAGTGAAAATGCACTTGTCAGCATGTATCAGGTGGAAATTAGGGAATACTTTACGCGAGTATACGATAGGATCCGTAGTCATTAAAGCACACATTGGTGGTGGAACTATTGCTCAGCTTTGGTGCTGAGTCAAAGCTCGTCTTACAGTCAGGTGGTTACAAAGCAGTGATTGCCTTTACAACACGTCATAAACCAGTAGGGATGTAATCAAGACTGCATCCATGTTTAATACAGTCCATGTTTTTTCACTGTGGATTCTTTCAGTTTTTTGTTTTTACCATTCAGGAGGTTTCCAAAAAGAGCAGAATTATCAAAAGGGATTTTCTCTCCAAAACTATCTGACTTAATTAAATTAAAACTGCTGAACAAGCTGAAAAAGCAGATCCACTTTTTAAATCAGAGTCTCTACGGCGCTTTTTGGCAGAGCTGAGCTCCAGCCTGAATATCTGTGTGCTTGACATTCCAAAGGTTTGATTAATACTGAGGGGAAAAATGGAAAAATTCTGTCAATCACTTTATTCCAAACACACACACACACACACACACTTCTTTCTCTCTCTCTCTGAATGAATCGTTCCTTGTCTCTGAGCTGATGGAGCGATAAAGTTGGTTTAAACAGCCGAAGACACACCAGCACACACACCGCTGAGGCAGGAACATATGTTTTACATCAGGAGCTCCCAGCTATACAAGAGCTAATGTTACCGTCTGTATGCAAGTGAGTGCAAGTGTGTGTGTGCATCTGAACAGGAGTGCAGCATGTCTCTGCGATCTCTTATCAGCTTTTAATCTCCATTCAGCAAAGAGGAGGAGGGACAGAGAGAGAAAGTGATAAGAGCTCTGTGAGGAGGGGACAAAAGTGTACCCCTGTCACTCCCTCCTCCCATGACTCATTGTGTTTAAGGGTCCTTTGTTTTTTCCTTGCTTCTAAATAAGATACCTTACTTAGCGTGTGTGTTGTTAAGTTGTTGCAAGGGCTAAAAATTACAAAGTGTTGAGAGTGTCAATATATTTTCAAGAGAGAAAAAAATGATGACAGGCCTATTGATCAGGACTTTATGTTTGTGATCACATCATCCATTTGGAAGTTTGGCCTTTTTTTTCCATTTTAATATTGAAATAATGGGGTGATTATATGGTGTCACAGTTAACCGCGGTTCTAAAAGCCATGATAAATGAATCCTTGAGGGTCTATAATAGTGTGCATGTTATTCTCACCCTTAAAAAAAGACTGAAACCCTATCTTAGGTTGCTTTCACACCTAAATTTGTCAGACTCGGTTCTATCTGGGGTTAAAATTTTAGCATTGTTTCATTTTTTATTTGGTTTGGTTACTGCTGCTGGTCAGACAGACAAGTCATATGATGCCTACAGCCTGCAGCCATCAGATGGAGCTGTAGCTGCAGTCTTTGTTCCGTTTCCATAAAACACCATGTTGCTTCACAAAATAGCGGTACAAGCTTCAAGTAATAACATTGTTTAGCTAAGAACAGTTTGGAACCATGTGCCATAAATAAAAATAAAGCTGCAGTCAGGATACATTTGGTGGTATGGTAACATGTAAAGAGGACTAGAGGTTAGTGTTATTAGCAATGCTAATATTAGCCAGCCATACTGTGATTTGTGTTGTCACTGAATGCTAAGTTAGCTTTTCTGTTGTAATATTCGGCAAAATCCAAGCCACAATAAGACCCTTTTGGTTTGCTTGCCTTGTTTTTTCCATGTTTTGTTCAACTTGCTTTCACACCCACAGCAGAACAAACACTACATATTAAAATATGCTAAACTGCTAAAATATACTGTGTATTACCATCGAACTTTTTAATATTTAAATGTTTTAGCATTTTTGTTAATGCATTTTGCCCAGCCCTAGGGGATGTGTGTATGAGAGATTTCATTTCTATTTTCTACTTTAGTACTTTAAGACTACACATTTTCATTTTGGATTCTGGGATTACTTCAGAGACTTCACTTTCCTTGCAGCAGTGTCAACATTCATTCTTCACTTTGTGCTTGCTGGGGACTCAACAGTTATTATTTAGCTTGGAAAGGTTGACTTGCTGAGTTTGTTTGGACCTTCTGCAGTCATGTTGCCTTCCAATTTGCAGTTCTGCTGCCTCTGTGAGGTCTGTGTTTGTTTTAAAGTTGCATTGTAGAGTCGTCCGTCCAAGAAAAACAGCGCATGGACGAGGAATAAAAAGACAAAATGATCCAAAAACTCATAATGATCTTTGGTAGGCAAACACTGATATGGATCAGCACAAATACCTTTCATCTAATCCTGTTGCTATTATCAATCATTTCACAGACAAAAACACACTACAGTATTAAAAAGACATTAAGAACCGTCTGTTTACTCCCTAAGTTTCTCTCCTGTATCCCAGACCTTAAACTAAATCACTTCTTATTGCTTGACCAGAAAATGTGATTTGTACCTGATTATGGAGCCGGAAAAGTTTGGGTTTTGACTATAGAGTAACAAGTGTAAAACGCTGCTGGGGATTAATAACGTTTAAATAGATTGGAGGGACTTAACAGGGGATTTAGAGACTCAGTAACAAAGATGCACATTCTTCTTACTCGAGACTCGTGTCATGGACAGTAGTTTTTAGAAGATAAGTTAAGCTTTATTGCCTGAGATTTTATGTCTTTATTTACAGCCATATTCAAAGATGCTTTGCATATTATTTCGAATCTTTAGCTCTTGACTGAAGTCATTTGCCAAAGGTTAGATGCAATACTAAACTCTAAATGGTGTAATAACTCAATAAAGGTGCACCGTTATACTGGACCACTTGAAAGTTTAGGATGTAAATGTTATTATGAAGGATGTGTGTGTGTGTGTGTGAATTAGAAATTAGTTGGAGTGTCTAATGAGCTTGATCCCTGAAGTGCTGTTTTAGACTTACTGAACCACTTTCTAATGTAAACTGAAGATTCTTTCATCTATCACACTCGAGCATGAGCATGACATGTGGTTTATAAATCAATGTGGATTAGACTAAAAGTTAAAAAAAATCTGAGCCGCAGTTTATGTGCACTATCACAATGTCAATTTATCACAACAAACAGTATATGACACCTTTCACAGACTGTGCACATTGAGTAAGAAACGTAGAAGACAATACACATGAGACCAGGCACAATGCTCTGTAGATAAGTGGTTAACACTTAACAGCAGACAGGATACTTGCTTAAATACAAATTGCAACACATCCTGTGACCATCAATGTGTGACTTCCGGTCGAGTCTGAATGTTAAACAAATTGTTTCTATTTGATGCATCAGCTCTGCAGCTAAGCATTTAGAAAGGTAACAGGCATGTGACACAGCTGGGTGAAATATGTAGTTATTTTTAGGATATATAATCCAATGAATTCACACACCAGGGCATTTCCTTCTTTTAATTGCGGCTTAAAACATCCAAGGAGAGAAACCACCGACACATTCTATTACAGCTAAAACACTGCAAAACAGGCAGAATTTTATGATTTCTTTTATATGATCTGGAAATAAAAGGTGTGCCAAAAAAATCTATTCATGTCAGCATCAGGATTCTTACTCCCTAAGACCCAAGACTTTGGTCCTTCTACCTCTTGCGACTGAAAACATGCTGATCATACTGCACAGGCCTCCATGGTGATGAGTTGGGTGGTACTAGCACCACATACGTTAGCCCACTGCAACCCCTGTTAGCTCACATTGTCCCTGTCAGCCCGTTAGCTCATAAGCTTGCTGTATTCTGTGCTAGCTGTTAACATTTGTCCTCCTACTTTAAGGTGCCAAAAATGCACTGCTCATACTGTTAACCTGCACAGGCTTCCATGAGGTGAATACTGGTACTAGAACCCCAAATGTTAGCTAGTTAGCTTGCTGCGTCCCTATTCAACCCATTAGCTTGCTGCATCCCCCATCAGCCATTAGCTTGCTGTACAAAGAGCCCATTTGCTTGCTGCATAGCCTGTTAGCTCTTTAGCTTATTGGCTCATTTCTTATGCAATGTTTCTGTCTGGAATAGCACACTAACCGCTGGCCATAGTACATAGTACATTGTACTGTTTTACCCAACTCCAGTCTTAATCTAGGAAACTCTGTTGCCTGTTTCATTATTAAGCATTGCTACTACAGTGTAGTAGCCAAAGAAAGTTTTAGGTTAGGAAGGCAGATTTATTTGTAAAGCACTCTTTCTGCAAAAAGGGAATTCAAAGTACTTCACACAATCCATTACAACACAATGGCAAAGGGGAAAACTACACAAGAATAAAACAATTTTCAAAATGATCATTGACATCAAACATATAAAAGTGAAGAAATAAACAAAAAAGGACCAACTATTGAAAGAAATTTTGAATATTAAAGCTTAATTATATTTAACTATGATCTTACTCACTGTTCTAGTTCGTTCTCTGCTGTCTTTTCTGAGCTGTATCTATGTCAGGTATGAAACCAATCAATAAATCAACTATTAAATCTTGACATAAGGACTCATTTAGCAAAAAGCAATATGGTTTAGAATAGGTCTGAATCGAACTTAATTAAAATTTAATCCAATCATCGCCTTTAGAATCAATATTGGACTGAATCATGAGATAGGGAAAATACACATTTCTATGAGATAGGTATCACTGGCTTGTTTAGAAGAGAAAAGGGGTTATACATCTTTAAAATTCAATAATGTACATGATCTCCTTTGATTTTGTAATTCTGGAGTACAATACTAGTAAGACAAAGAGCAAAACATTGTCAAGTGAAATGAAATCCAGGCCATATCGTCCGGCCATTGGATAGTGGATTGTGTCAAGTGTCTGTTCTGGAGTATGTTGAAAAGAGCAGGTAAGAAAAGCTGTGAACGAATGACTGTGCAAAATGTGCATCGTCTACAGGTCAGGAAAAGTCCTCTACAGTATTTTAACATTATGCATCACAACATTATTCTGTTTTAGAGGCATTGGAGGCAGATGTGAGTTACTGCTTACTGTTGCTTACTGCAGAAACACTGATTTTGAACAGCAGCCAAGTCTCTGCATTTTGGTGTGTGTGTGTTCGTGCACACTTTCAGACCTTATTAGGTTGTACTTGTGGTGATGCTTAACCCCACTCAGAGCTTGGCAGCTGTTCCCTTTTCTCTCTCTGTCTACTTTTATTTCCCTCCACCCTATTTTCTCCCTGGGTCTTCTCTCTTCCTGTCTTTGTTGTCTCTCTCCCGTCCCGCTCTGTCTGTCTCCCTCACTCAGTTCTCTGGTGCTCTTCTCTCTCTCTCTCTCTTTCTCAGTCTGCTGCTGTCTCTCTTGGTGGTCTCGGGGTAATGTAAAACTTGTTTCCTGGTTGATCTGCAAATCAGGGGCTTTAAATAATGGTGATCCCTAACATGTGTCCATCTGTTTGCAAGGTGTGTTTATATTTGCAGGCTTCATGCTTATTGCTGCTCTTGTATGTATCTAATAAGTGAACACAGTGTAGGACATGCTGACCTGCCGAGTTGAACTGTTTTTAATAAAGCTTGTCTTATTCCATATTGCTATTCCAACACAGTTCAACTATATTAAGTATTGTTTTATTTTACATAAATAAAATTCAAGTTTGAGCGATACAAAACCTTTTCATAGGAGCTGTGTAAAGTTTTTGGCAATATTGAGCACTACAGAACAATATTTGCCAATTGGGTCTTGTGTTTTGCTTGTGGTGTGCTCATATTCATACAGTTCCATTGACAAACATGGTGTCTGCCATGTTTAATATATATATAATTGTAGAACATTTTAAACTGTTTTCTTAAACATATTTAAAAATATATTATTTTGGGTAATTGTTTGTTCAGATAACTAATGGATCATTTAATTGTAGTATTTTTTTCCCTCCCCTGAAGGTTTCAGAAGTATATTTTCTCATAAGATGATATGCAATAAAGGCTAGTACCGTAAAAAAGGTATTAACTAAATCAAAGGCAGGTGTAGTCTGGCTGGTTATGAACATGCTCCATGTTTAGCAGCAGACAGTCACAATTTTAGTCTGTGTATAAATGAAAAAAATAATAACTTCAGTTTAAAGTAACAGCTCGAGCAATGCATGCAGTTTAGAAATTAAGTTTTAAAATATAATTTAGGTAATTAAATCTCCTTAACTGCACAATGAGACAATGTGGTCGCGTCTGTTTTAATGCACTAAAACCACATCCACTCATGAGAAAACGCACCTCTGAAAACCATCAAGAAAAGCAGTTTCGATTTTTTATATCAGTCCTTAGGGGAAGGATTCACTTATGGAATGAAGGCATAGCAACCTCGCAACATTTCCGCCTAATGTTGACACTTGTCATGACTCGAACAGGAAATCTAAGTGGATTTTTTTAAGCTGCAGCAGCCCAGGGGGGCAGGATCATGCTGAGGAACTTAAGAGTGCCATCAACCTGCCAAAAATTCTAAATATTCTGAAAACTTTCTAATGCAGTTTTTAGTAGGACATAAGTCTCAGTATTTGACATCTTTAAAACTACTTTTTGTAACATACAGATAAAGCCACTGAAACATTCCCCACTTTGCTTGACTGGGTTTGTGACTTGAGCATGCGAGGACCTGCCAAACCACACGGCTGTAATGATGATGTGAAAACATGTATTAACTGGTCAACACCAACGCAACGCTGCACTAGTTCCAATTAAGAGCTGGCAAAGTTCTAAAGATTGTCTGAGCCCTCAAGTAGATTTCTGACAAAAAGGGGGTGTTTCCAGCAACATATCCACTTGCAACTCTGACATTCTGGCCTCTAACGTCAAATATGCACCATAAGGTCAAAGGTTCAGTCCTTTGTCCCACTGGATGTGTTCTTGAGTGGGTAGTGCCACCTCATGAGGATGGGCATGTTTATGGTGAAAATTGGGAATAGCTCCAGAGAGTTGGGGGACTCCCAGTGGCTGGAAGTTGTCTGGTAATAGGCAGGAAATTGACAGGCATTTGGTTGGAAGAGGAAATTTGAAGCAGGTGTATCTGCATAAGCTTGTCACACTCCCTTTGGAAAAGGGGATCTGGTTGTCTTTGTGTGTTGATCAAGGTCTAACCCTTATCTCCACCCTATAACCTAAGTGCTGAATGCTCATGGACTTCAATGGTGTTAGGTGTGTGTGCATTAAGTCCATAAGGGCTTGAAGGGACTGTGAGGAGAATCTGTTTCCGGCGACGTAAAGACTCTGCTACCCATGAGCGACTGTCGTAATGCTGCATTCCAGTAACCTCGGAACTGGGAGTGACATCATCTCTGACTTATCGGCGTTCCAGTTGAAGTCGGAAAAAAAATGCCGATCTACCAGGCTATTGTTAGCTGTTGTTAGCACACCCTGTGTTGTTGTATGAAGAATATGATTATCACTATGGCAGCATTTTTTGTAAATGTAAGTCCAACAATACTATGTATACAGCTGATGTAGAGCGACACACTCCAGTCAGAAGTGCAGATAAATTGATTATTACAGGAGCTAAATAACTGTTCACACTGGGGGCATCCATCTTCAATTGTCAACTCAGGGGTGGTGAGGTTTCACCGAGTTCTCAGTAGGAAATTCCGACCTTGTGGGGCGTTCCAGTTGCAGTTTGCTACTTAGAATCCAGAAATTCCGACTTCCGAGTACAACTGGAACGCACCACAAGCCAAAGCGTGTGTGTTGTGATGCTATAATGAATGCAGCTCGGACCTTCCTCAGAACTCTGCATTGCTTTATAACTTCTTTTTTCAACAACTTACAGGATGCAAAGCGACAAGGTAATGTATCTCTTTCTAGTTACGTAGCGGTAGTTTTTGATGTGACAACAAGCAGTTTTTGGAAAACTTAGTATCGTAGCTTTGTAGCCGGCTATATATCGCTACTTACAGCCCGGTGCTCTACGGCGTGTCCGAACAATATACATTTGCTCTAGTTTTACTTGTCTTGTTCCCGAAGTTGAGTATCCAGGCCAGTCCAGCCCTGTCCGACCGAACCGGAAGGCTAAGGAATAGCATTTATAGATAACCTATTTTGATAGGTTATCTATATACATTCACTGTATGTCTGAATGAAAACCACAAGTAACTCATCATATATCCAGTGAACAACCACATAGATTATAACCTGTCAGTATTCACTACCTACCTTGTCCAAGCTTCTGGCGGGGCTGGCTTATTAGTAACTACTTTTGCTAAGGTTTAAATTTAAAGTTTGACAAAGTATATCTTATACTGCAAATCTGACCGGAGTGTGTTATGGGATAAGTTTGTTATTTGCTTTATAGGACGTAAACTGCCTCCAACTTCTATTTAAGACTCAATGTGAGGAAAATAGTTTGATTCATGACTCAAGGAAGTTAATTTGGTCAAGTTTGAACAGTTGAACAGTCGACAGTTGAATAAAATTAAAAGTCTGGTTTGGGCGATAGTCAAAGCTGTCTGCTTAAGTTTGGGTTTTACAGTTTGAAATCTTCTAAATAAATCAGATAATAAGATGTTACACTGTTGTATTTATAGATACTGTTAAGACAGAATCAAAGTTACAGTAGACAAAAAAAACCCCTGCACATCTCCCCTCCTATTTCCCTTTCAGCCTCCTTATTTATTGTCAGCTGCCTTCACAAGTCTTTTGGGTAGCGACACACATTAAAGCTGTGAGTCTCAGATCTGCGGCTCTGAGAGACAGAGTTGTTCTTAATCAGTGAGCTGTGTTAGATCAAAGGAATAACACAGATCCACTTTCAGAGAGGATTTTCTCTCTAAAATGGCTTCGGTTATCTCACTGACCTGGGTCCAACATACAGGAAGCAGGGGATCCTATCAGACGTGATTCAAACAACAAGAATATCCTGTTGCAGTCAGAAATGACGGATCCAACATTTCAAAGAAAAGAGGGGAGATAACAGTGTTGTAATTGTGTTGGTGTGAGGGACACATGAGGCCAGCTGCTATGTTCCCTCTGATGGGGGAATAAACATACAACAGATTCACCCAGATTAAATAAACACTCCTTGAGAGTGTGTGTGTGGTGATTGAGCAGTCTTATGTGCAGCCAAATTATGAAAGAAAACTTGAAGAAAACTCAAGGACATGAGAGTGAGCAGTAGTTTCAGACACACACACACACACTGGAGCATTGGTGCACACACTCATTGTTTGGCTGCACCTGGTCTATTAAAGAACAGGATAGATGGGACTCAGGGACCTGACTGTGTGAATGTTTGTGTCAATGTGTGCGTGTGCAACCACAGACGCCAAACATCTGCAGCAATGACGCACCATTATCATAGCACAAGAAGGAATGTGCACACAACAGGCGGACACACAAACACTGATAACTCTATTAACAAACCAATGATTAGCAGCACACGTTTCTGTCTTACCCCAGCTCTCTCTTGATGTTCATTATTCATGCTTTAAATGAGAGACAACTTTTTAAAATAGACATAAGAAATAATAATTATATTTGTATGATTTTAACCCTTTAAAGGCTGGAATGTTGACATCCCCACATCTGTTTTGCCTGTTGTATTTTGCTGATTGTATGGCTAAAAAGGCACTTTAATGTATTAGTATCATTTTAAATATAACTTAATGTTTAATGTTTTGTTATTGAAAGAAAAAAATACATACATACATTTCAATGAGTATTTTATTGAATTGTTATTAAAAGTTGGCCTTGAGATAGGTCAATGGGTAGCAGCAACTTTAATATTAATGTATTGTTATTTTCATGCAGGCACCCTTGCAGAAAACAGTAAAAAAGTGTAAAATTCTGTTGCATGCTTTGAATGGGAGAGGGGAAAGCACCACCTGGTGGATGAATACAAAAAACTAAAATCAAAAGCTAGTAGTCCTAAATTAATTCTTAACATTAAGGAATGCATTACTTTCTCGTGAGACAAATTTGGGATCAAAAAATTGCATTTTCAGTGGTTTTTAATGTGACTTGTTTGGTCGTTAGGAACAAAAAAGTCAGTTTTTGTGTAGGTTAGCCATTTTAGGCTAACAAAAGGGACTGAGAATACAATTTTGAATGTTTATTTTTTTTAAATTAATATCTTTTGGAAAACTTGAGTGATATTCATTCAACACAGCCATCACTTAAACATAAAATAAGAAAAAAACTGGATGGCAAAAAATGTCCTAAGGGTCTCTAAAGGGTTATAAATATTAAATGTGAGTTAAATAAGTCATAACAGATTTTCAGACTATATGAGAAAGGTTACTCAAGTTTATTGGACTGAGTTTTGTTCGGTAATAAATTGCAACAATGTGCTTGCTTTGCTTTGCTTTTACACTGCAATGAATATTGATGTTCTGATACATCAATGTGTTTCGTTTAAATGTAAATTTCATGTAAAGTTAGTAGATTTTTCCATCAGAATGAACCTCTTAATTACTGTTATGTCTTATATTGAGAATAAAATGTAAATGGGTGAAACACAACACTTGCAATAAAGAAAGCACACGAAGTCCACCTCATGAGCAAAGCAGTCGATAGTGTTACAGGTGTTTTTTAAATGTTGTTTATTATTCTTGTTCAGGCCTTGTGTTAACACATTCTGCATGGATTTATAGATGTAGCCTGTTAAGAAGACTGGAGGCTGGTGCTGCCACATTCTGCTAGATATTGACAGACAACGCTACATTAGCCTGCATAATGTTGTGATTTTTGTCACCTGCCTTGTTAGTTCCTTACTACACATCTACCACAAACCAAACTTTGGTTGACTTGGAAGTGAACAGAGACCCCTGTTTCTTGGCGGACCAGAGTTCAGTGCTTTGGTCTTCTCTTGACTACACAGTCCATTTGGTCAAGACCAAACGTGTTAGTTGTGAAAGCCACCTTAGTTTAGGAAATCTTACCTTTAAGATTAAGATAGTTCCTTAAGGCCTTACTTTTGCACACATAAGGTAAAGCTTGAAGCATCTGCTCAAATGATTGAGAAGAGCTTTGTCTGTGTTATGTGTGAGGATCTCTGATGAAAAGTTTGGACTGATAAGCCTACTGGAGAAGTAACAGCATATGGTCCAGAATTAAACATCCAACAAACTCACTCCCTCCAGCTCCTGACTCAACTTTTTTCTTAGTTGTGAAGATGGAAGAGAAACAAGGCTGTCCCAGGACAACTGGACCTAAATGTATTTAGCTTTCGTTCCCTCCACCGTGCTACCCAGGAACAATACAAGTCGATATACACTCTGGGAGCAAACAAGTCCTGAACAGTTGAAGCTGTGCCGAGCTGTGTCGTGTCCTGTTGTGTCGTGAAAACCCAGAGAGGGAAAGAGAGAGAGAACAAAAGAGAAATAGTCTTAAGGGAATTTGGGTATACAAGATGCATCATGCCAGTGGAGCAGAATTCATAAACACACGGGCACAGAGAGACACACTCACACACAAGCGGAGAATTCCTAATGAGCAAAAACCTCACAGGGGACACAGAGGGGGGAGACAGAGAGAGAGAGAGAAAAGAAGAAGTACAGGGAGAGAACGAGAGAGAAAACTGATATATCCGTCTTGAGCTTTCACCTTGTATCAAGTATGCATGGCACCGTGAATGTGCGAGTATATTACAAGTACGAGGAGGATGTGTGCGTCCGCTGAGGGGAGTTAAAGCGAAAAATCTCCACTCTGCATTCAGCTCACACACACTTCCATGCACATACACACACACGCGCGCTGGGATGGAGGAGTCTGCTGCACATGCACTTGCCCACAGCCATATTGCTACCTTGCCAAGAGGGCCTTGGACCGCCAAGGTTGCCATGGTACTGCTCACTCACAAACACACAGACTTTCTCAATCACTTTCACACCTTCTTGCGCGCACACACACATCGTGTAAGGTGTGGTCAGATGTCCTAAAGAGGGAAGGATCAAAGTGTTGAAGCAGCCTTTTTACACTCATGTTGGTGCTCCGTCTGTGGGCTACTGCTCCTTTAAATTCTCCCCAAATCTTCCTTGTTTGCAGCGAAGTGGTAATGATATGTCTACTCCAACAGTACTTTCACACGTAACCAAATCACAAGATGTACTTTCTTAAATGTGCCAGCTGGGTGGGGACGTGATAGCAAACTGATGAAACAGGTTGGGCTGGTTAGTTTAATTGCCACCTTTGTTTTGGTAATATTAATTTGACATTTGTGCTTCACTGGCCTAATGATGAATGATGGTATATAACAGATTAAAGGTGTGTTTCATTTAGAGCTCCACTTGGTCATGTCCATGCAACATAAATATTAAAATCAACCAATCCAGCCAATTTACCGGACAGTGCTTAATAAATTAATCAGACCACAACCGAAGACAAGGTTTATTCCACTTGTACCCTCAATTAACAGAATTGGTAATCATCAAAATATTTATTAAATTGTTTTCTGTTTCTGTAATGGTTAACACTTCAGTATGAAGAAGCTCTTCGACAGAAAGGATAATTAAATGCTAACTACAAGTATTGTGTTCCACAAATTTTCAACTTTACATTTTACAGAAAAAAAGTCTTGAAGTTTTACTTTTTTACTTACATTCTTGTAGAGGTTGAATGACATGTTTGATGATTTCTCATATTTTGGTATGAAAATGTGAGTTCAGTTTGAAATCCCCCTTTACTGTCCAAAATCTTTGTCCATTAACAATAACATTTTCAGTTTTAAAAAAGTTTTTAAAAGGGTTTAAAATACTGTTTTACATCAGGAGGCCTAATCATTGTGTTAAGTACTGTCTATTTCATATTCATATCAAATGTAATCTTAAGACATATAAAAAAAGACCAGATCTGGACTGTACCCTCCATGTTTCTTTATTGTTGTTGTTATTATTATTGCTGCTGTGGCTATAATCACAGAAAAGTCAGGTGGGTCCACAGCAGCAGAAAGTTTATGCCAGTTACAATTGTAATAGCAATATTAATTTGACATTTCAAGGGACAACTAGATACAATTATAGACAGATGAATTTTAAATTTTTATTACTATTACCATGTTAATTTGCAACAATAATGGCTACAACAATTTACTAAACAAAAGTCTGCATATTAGTGGATGTAGCTGCTGGAGACACACATTTCCACAGCAGCATGTTTGAATGAAAATGCATGTGTATTGATAATGTATACAAATATACACAACTGTTATAAATGGCCCATGGTGTTCATAAATTGAAATTTCAGTTTTAAATAGCTGCTACCAACCAGTGGAAGTTTGCCCACCTCTCCAGTGTTGTGCGTGATTTTCATAGAAAACACTCATTTACACATTTCCAGGGTGTCTCCTTGAGATGGTGCTTCCCACACAAGATTATATGGCTTCAACCTTTTCCTTGATTGTTGCAGCAGGTACCAGATCAACAAAAAAGTAAGCATGAGACCAGAACCTGTCACAGAGCCAGTCAGGACCCTAGCAGGGGCATTGAGGTCGTTTTAAGTGGTGGCATCTGGAAGCCCATAATATTATCATTTAATAGCCATACGTCGTAATTGCACCACCAACCTCTGAAACAGCCTATTTTGATATTTTCAGTACCTCTGAGCTCACCTGTTGATGCATTTTCATAACAGCAAAATGTTAGCTTCTTTGTTAGGTGACTGTATGGATGCATGTCAAGCAACATACACTTATGAAGTGCAGCTGGAAGTAGAAAAAACCACAGTGAGAGCAGTAAACATACTGCCAAAAAACTTTACAAAGATACAAGAAAAGACAGGCTATCAAATAACATGGTCGATATATTGTTTGCTACATTATATGATAAATGATGCATGTCTTCAGTTACATGGCCTAGACAAACTGATGGTTAAAAAAAAAAAGAAAAAACCTGTCATCTGCAGTTCTCTGACACACTATTTTCAGTCAGTGGCTGGAAGCAGTTTTACATGAACCATTCATTCTGTCCGCCGTCTTTTCTCCCATTTGTCAAATTACATCACCCTCTCTAAAGGCCTGATTGTGTGAAAGAACCTCCTATAAAAAAAAAAGAAAAGGAGATGAGGGAAGAAAAGGAAGAAGCCATGAAAGCCAGGAGACAGAGAGAAGAGGGGGGCAAGCAGGGTTTTCAAATTAACTATTGGTCAAGGGTCAGACGGACATTTAATCTAACCAATCAGCTTCCTAATTACACAACTGCTGCCAGAACAGTGCACCCAATGCCCATGTGTGTGTGTGTGTGTCTAACTGTGTGTGTAGCTGGCTGGAGTTGCGTGTAGAGGTCTTGTTGTAGCAAATGATCATCTGGCTTCAATATTAGTTCCATGTGCGAACACACACAATTATGCACATCTGCATGCACGCACATATGCACATGTGAACGCGCACATACAGCCTGTGGTGAGTTGCTCCCACCTTACACAGAAGAGGGAGAGAGAGAGAGAAACTCAGCGACTGGAGGAGAAAGTCGTGACTGAAAAACACTGAGAAATAAAAAAGACACACAAACGCACACACACTAACTCCCAGTAGTGTGTGTGTAAGTTGATTGTAACAGTAATTGATGTAAACGGCTAAATTACAGCTAGGAGCTAAAATAACCACTGTGTTTTAGCGTTGCCATGTCGACCTGATGAAAAACAGCTGGTTGGTTCACTGGCAGCGAGGGTGGAACATCTGTGTCATAGGCCCACAGCTGGACCAATGAAAGGGGCTGTGTGTTAAAGCGACACGTGTCTAGACCAATGAAACAATCACTGCAAAGAGAAGGTATCAGATTAGAAGGCAAGGCTCAAGTTTAACTAATTACACCATAAAACGTAATATTATAGATATAAACCACTGCATCGTCTGCATAGAGGTGGTTCTTTAAAGGGTTAATGCTTTTTATACCAGGATCAAATGGTAATTTTATTAATCTTGTGGCAATTTAAAAACTATCCAGATACTTTTTATGTACTTTTCCTACTTTGGTGCCAAATTTGTGAGGTTTGTCTCACAAAGCATATGCCAATAAAGTAAGGACAATCACAGGAAAGTCTTTTTAAACACTTCACCAATTCCACAAGGAGCGATTCCTCGTCTTGCTGCTCCCCCTCTGCAGGAAGGTCAAAAGCAGGGTCAGCTACCCACCAGCAGCCCTGGAGCAATTATAGATTCAATGTCTTGCTCAAGGACACATCAGCGAGGGAGTGTCAGGCACAGGGGATTGAGCCCAGGGGACATTTGACTAATAACAAGGCCATCCCACTGCCAAAAAATAACCCAAGTACAACCGCAATGCCAAATCCGGATTTATAGGTTTACTTTTCTATGACTGATGACTGCCCTAACACTTCCAGACGTAGTCCGATGTGATTAAAAGTCATGTTCCCACAGCAGGTTAGGAGGAGCATTTGAACCGTTTTACTGCGAACCATAACAGGAACAGAATCCGTCAATCAGAGGACCAAAAGCTCACTTGAAAGGCAGATTAACATCCAAAACGAGAGCCAAGAAATATCCAGCAAATATGTTGTTTTTTTAACTCGCATGAGCCAAAAATGCCAGGCTGTCACCTTCCTCTGCACATGTTGACAGCTGTAATATGCGTGTGCGTGTGTGTGTGTGTGTGCCAGCGAGGCGCACATGGAAGAGCCAAAATGGGACTAAATGTGGCTATAATGGTGTAATTTGTTTTTGAAGCCAAATGTAATATTCCTCCTGGACAATGAGACTTCTGTGGACTGTCACACAGCGGAAAGCCGCACAGGCACAGATTATAACTGTGACACGACTATCAAACAGAGACACACACAGATCCACCAGTACTTTCCACACAAACACAGGTCAAAAACGACAGCAAACAGGTTGTCTGGTTATGTTTCTGTTACACTAAACACAGCCTAAATCTTATACACCACTGACATTACCACACACACACACCCGCGCACACACTCTCTTTCCAGCATGACTGTGTTTATTTGAGTCTGTGTCCTGATGGGAAATGTGACTGCTACACAAACAAACTGAACTGCCCAGAACAGACAACTCTGTCTGAGAGCAGAGAGAGAGGGTGCGCAGTTTGGTGAATATCAGCATGTCTTCCTTTTTCCAAACCGCCCAAACGCACACAAACATGCACACACATCATCTCGGCTACTAGAAAGAATAAAGACATTCATGTTTTCTATAAGGGACAGTATATGGGACGCTTACAGTTTTCTGCAGAGTTCTCAAATCTATGAGCTCCATTTATTTAAGTGTCTGCAGAAAATGCACCTTTCAGCTCACAGTGCTACAACCGCCGTACCGCTGTTTAATGGCTGCTGCAGCATTCAACAGTCTGAGGCTGGTGATGAAAAGTCAGTTGGACAATGTTGCTGGGGTGTACAAGCCTCGTGTCTCCATTTATGATTTTCATTTTCGCCTCAGCCAAGGAGGTTATGTTATTGCCGCCGCCTGTTTCTTTATGTTTTGCTTGTATGTTTGTTTCTCTGTTAGCAACATATCTCAAAAAAGTTATGGACGGTTTTTGATGAAACTTTCGGGAAATGTCTGGACTGTGACGGGGAACAAATGATTCGATTTTGGGAGTGATCCAGATCACCGTCTGGATCCAGGAATTTTTTAAAGGATTCTTTAACATTGCGAGATAGGATCATTTTCGGCTTTTGTACATATATGTATATTTTCATGGTCAAGGAATCTAAATATTTTGATGAAATAAAGGTAGGACTAATATTTATGGTGAAATTCACAATATGGGTGAGGACTGTGGTGCTGGCGGAAGTCTGCGCTCTCCGAGTGCTTTTCTAGTTTTGTCATAAAACAGTGCTTTTGGTCACCTTCCATGTGGGTGAGTGTTTTTTTAAGACATATAACCAAATTAAAGTACAAACAAGAAAGCACTAAGACAGCACAAACCTCCGGCAAGGTGGCTCACATACTTTACATTGACATCTATAAGCAATAGATTATAAGAGTTACCATCTTAATATGATTCCTTGACCATGAAAACCCACGCCTCCCACTCATCAATCATGTTGATATCATTATTAGTTAGACAGTAAGACGGAGCAAAAATGATTGTTTGCCAATGGCGATAAACACATAACCTCCTAGGCAAAGGTAAACATGCAATTTGGACAATACAAAATTAAATTGCAGGGTTTTTTTGTTTATAATTTCTGCAAAGCAGCAATTTCGACAAGGGGAGTTTGTGTCCAACAGCGATGGTATACTGTCTATAGATATAACAGACAAGTAAACAGAGAAATGGAGCATCCAAGAAGAAAACGTAATTTTCAGCTGCTACTTCATGACACTCTTAGTGTGACTCCTGTTTCATTATCAGTTTATTACATGTCATTATGATCCATCTTTCATCTATATAAAAAATTAGTTGAAAGAAATGACATCTACCTTGAATCCTATGAAACAAGTGAGTGTAATATATTTAGCTGTTAACACAGATAATATGTATTTTGAAATTAGATCTGAAAAAAACTGTGAACACTGTGTAATTATTAAAACAAAACTGTAATATGAGTGCTGCAAGAAACTGTCTTGGGTCAATCTTTTGTGGTTTGTATGTTAACATGAACAGTGTATCACATAGCCTATTATTAACAGTTTCAGTGATGTGTTCACTATATTATCCTGTATCATCAGTGCCTCTTGGCACTTACAGTATTTTAAAAGGTCAAGATCGACTTTTAAATGATTAGAAATATTAAAGCCATTGGATCATTTTTCTACAGTCTGGATGTAAGAGCTAACGCTGCTTTCACATGGTGTTACTCCTAAGCATAAGTATAGTAGCATATTTTAATATGAGTGAGGACATCATTGTGATATACCTGTAGAAATCAAGTTTTTTTTACGATTTGATACTTTTCAAACTCTGTAAAAGGGATACTTAATGTTCACAGTTAATGCACACTGCAATATGTATCATATCATGGCCCCTGTATCAGGATACACACCATATCACGAGATTGTTAGAAACACCCATCCCTTTGAACATAGCAGTAAAAATACTGAGAATTCAGTGGGGACAAGACTCCCTTCCAAAACTTGCTAGACCTTATATTTTCTTGAAAACTTTTCCAGCACAAAAGGTCTACAGAAGGACCTGTTCAAAAGCAGAACTACACAGTTTAAAGTATCCGAAATGGTCTGTTCTGAGAAAAAATACTGAAAAAAGCAAAGAGTCTGGAAATGGAAGGAATACCAGGCATATGTAAGTGCAGCAGATAAACTGAGAAAGACTATTTCTTCCTTATTCACTCAAGTTTTCCCCTTTTTATATTTAAAAAACCATTAAGCACACAAACAGTGAAATTCAGACACACACACACACACTTACACAAACACTGTCTGCAGCCTAAGCTCCATAATTTCCTGTAGCGGATATAAAGAGATGTTAAATTATCAGCACGGAAAATAAGTCCAATTCATGCTTTAATTTCCTCACAAAACACACTCGCACAGACTGACACTGAATGCAAATGCAAACACATCGCGCACAATTAGGCACACAAGCATTGAAAAGAACACAGAGCCGCTGAGACGTGCATGAACACGCATGGATGTGCGTGTGGAAAGAGGGGAGACGGGAGGATGAACGAGAAGTAATGAGAACTGAATGGTAATACAGCTGTGTGTGTGTTGTTGTGTGTGTGTGTCTCTGAAACATAATTAGCTCCGTCGGGCAGAAATGTAAACGAGAGAAAGTTTAATGAAACTCTTCTCTGATCTGCTGAAAGCACACATTCCCGTTTATCTCCCTCTGTTCGTCTCTATTTTCTCTGTTTCTGCACTCTGTTGGAATTTAACATCATGGATGAGACTTTGGCTCATATTTCAGAGCTGCGTTTGATCACAGACTATTGTGGTCACACAGAAGAACACTTAGTTTAATTATAAAAATACTTGAGTACAAATAAAAGTAGCTGTCTATGAATCTACTCAAGGAAAGATCAAAAGTGCTCCGTTACAGTGTTCTGTTTAAAAAAAAAATGACACATGATATCAACAACAGTGCAACAAGCCTCTTTACGTCTTTTAGTATCTCATCAGTCTCTAGATATTTATTTGTGTCTCCAGATAATAAACAGGGTCAAACAGAAAACTGAAATAAGCAATGAGTTCAAATGTAAATTTTGTTGGCGAAAAATAAAATTGAAAATTAAGTCTTTCTGCTTTATCACAGAAAGAAAATGGCAATGGTTAGCTTAATAAATTAATAAATACATTTAAAAAAAATAAAAAGGACTATAAAACTATAAAACAAGACGTCAATCTCAGGGGTGACGTGTCATACACTCAGAATTGATTTTATTTCTAAGTTGCTTACTTACAAATCTTTAACAAAATAGTATTCATACATAACATACCAATATAAGAGTAAGAGCTTTAGAAATACATTCAATGAATGAGAAATCATTCTTAAAAAGTTATGCATAAACGTTAAAAATTGTGAACAAGGTAGGACAAATATGTTTCAGATGTGTGACTGACTTTGTAACAGCAAAGAAAAGACTAAGTTTTGACTTCAATAAATGAGCACCTTCAACCCACGAGAGAGACTGATGTTTTAAGTAACTACAATATTAATGATAACACTTAGCGAGACTTTACAGTCCTTTTTTTTGATAAATCTCCTGGTGATGTCATGCTGGTTGTTTGATTGGGAACAAAGAAAAAGGAAACTAACCAGGGTTTAAGTAAAACAAACAAAAAAAATACATTATTCCGTACCATCCAAGCAATAAACTTAAAAAAAGATGAAAAGGTTTTAACACTGATCATTTGTCTTCATCAGAGCAAAACGGGATTTTGCTAAGAATAGAGAAGATGAGTACAACTTAGATCGAACACAAATTTAATATAAAAATGTAACTAAAGATGGGGTCAAAAGCAGGGAAGAAACTACAGCTTCAATGAAAAATAATCAGAAGTTGGATCATTTTTTTTAAAGAACAAATACGATTTATTTCGGATGTATGATGGTTGTACTTGTCTACACAATCTTCAGGCCCATTAGACACCTTATACTATCAAATGTTCTGCTCAGATGTTTCACTAAATTGAAGTGAGTAGACAAAAGCCGTTGTATCATTCAATTTTTTACTTCCTTTTTTATCCCTCTGCTTCATCCTTTGGCTTTTACTCATTTTTCTGTTCCATTTTTTATTCCATTTTTCTCATCATTAAATCCTTAATTGCTTTTGCCTTCTTTTATTATCTGTTCTCCTGGTCTTATTTTAGGTTGCTGGGGTCTTGCCTTGTTGGTGTTATCTGATGTTCTATATCAGTGGTTTCCAAACAGGAATACATGAACCCCTAGGGGTGTGCAACACATTGCAGGGGCTACTTGGAACATTTAATAATTTATTTCGAATTTGGAAAGCCTGTCAATAGAATGATGGGTGTGCTACTACGAGTTTCCCTGGGGAGACAATAGCTTATGACACAGGTTACCGCCTTTTCCAGACACTTCCTGAGTGCTTGGTGCTCTGGTGTTGCTGTAAAATGGCTGGTTTCATCCAGCTATTCACACACAGACGCACTGAGGCTGTGGTAGGTCTGCAGACATAGAAGTAAAATCATATAAACCAGGTTGATTGCGTTCTACTTTTGAAGAATCATCAGCAAGAATGAGTGAGAGGGTACTTAGGGTTAAGTGTCTTGCCCAAGCACACATCGTCATGTGTTGCCTGGAGCTGGGCTCAGACATGCAATCTCCCAAACTGACCAAGCGCACTATACAACTGCGCCACCGTTGCCCCATGTATTGATTTTTCCAAAATGTAGTTTGGAGTTTGCGGTAGGGTTGTCAATGTTAGAAGACTAGTCATGACATTGTCAAAGATCAAAATCGTTGATTACTAATGTAATAATTGATGCTGTCGTTTGTTTGTTTGTTTGGCTTGTTTTTTTTAGCGTTGTTTTCTCTAAAAACTGCTGCAGTCTTTTGGTTGACTTGTCTGCCTTTCTGCCCTTTCCGCACATGCGCAGTAGTGGTATTCAGAGTCAGCCGTGATGTCACCGGAAGAGTTATGCCCAAACAGTATCATGGCTCGCTGGCAACGGGGCTCGAAAGTTTGGGAGCATTTTACCAAATCAGAAGACAAAAATGCGCAATGCAAAATCTGCAAGATAGAACTTGGCAGTGCGACGGTGATGTATAAGCAACTGAAAAGGAAGCACATTTAATTTCTGATGAAAAGGGGCTATTGTGTCGATGTGCTAAATGACTAGTAGCTGCTAACATTAGCGTCAACAGAGAGCTACTTACTAATAGCTGTAAATGTTAACGTTAATGAAGAGGATTTCATTTGACTTAGAACACATATGTTATGTGTTTGCTGTAATGTTATAACAGCTGCAAAGTTCATTAAAAGTTAAATGAACTACGTCGGAGGCACAGTTGGGTAGTGCGCTTGGTCAGTGATCGGGAGGTTGCAGGTTCAAGCCCAGCTCCAGGCGACACATGGCGATGTGTCCTTGGGCAAGACACTTAACCCCAAGTTGGTCCCACTGCTGTGTCTGTGGTGTGTAAATGGGCATGAAAGGGCGTGAATGTGTTGGAGATACTGATGGATAACTAACATAGAAACTCAGAACCATCAGTGAGTGAATGTGTGAGTGGGTAAGTGTGACCTGTGGTGTGAAGCAGCTTTGAGTAGTCAAAGACTAGAACACACCTTAAGCACTTCAAGCTGGAAGCTAATGATGGTAATACAAGAGCATCTGCATGCCGGTGCGGTAAGCTGCAATTCATGCATGATCCGATTAGTTGACTAATTGCAAAAAATAATCATTGACTAGTCAGTTATTTAAATAATAGTTTGTGGCAGCCCTAGTTTGCAGTATGAAGTACACAAACATCTGCAGTATGCCAAAAATACCCAGATGCCATACTATACTATAGGATAAATTAGTAGTTTCATTGGACCAGTGTATGTTGTTCACTGTTATCCACAAAGCAAGGCAGCAATGGGTCATTGGGTATTAGCATTAGCATTAATTTTGTTCAATGTGACAATTAAGTTCATAAAAATCAGTCAGTTAAAAATGTTCAAGTAGCTTCATGGACGCTACACATTTCTCATGAGTGTGTCCAGTGGTGAAAATCCTGAAAAACCAAATAATCACTGGTTGGACATCTTTTAGTCCGGCAGTGGACGTTCATTCAGCAGCATTAGCTTTTAGCTAAGGTACCAATAACATTTATTTTCATGACCAGAAACATGAATTAGCTAAATTATTGGGTTAAGGAGGGAAATCATAAAGCCATGTTTGCAGAACATAAAGACATGTCTTTTTAAAGTGTTTAAAATATTTTTATCTTGTAGAAATACTTGCTCTGACCCACACTTAAGTCCAGTAGATGGCAGTAATGAGCTTGATAAGATATTTGCCAACCCCCATTAGGCAAAAAGAAGAAAATGAAGAATCAACTTGTCCAGGTCTAGCATGCTACAAAGTATTGGCCATTTGGCAGTCATTCTACATACTACTACCAAATTCAGTATGCAGTATACACCACATACTCTAAAGTAGTGGCATGGAGTATGTTATTTTGAATACAGCTAATTACAGTATTATAAGACATAATATTTAGATTATTTACTTCTTGTTTCTTTTCATGTCTCTGCTGTCTCTGAGGTGGAGTCCCCTTCAAGAGAAACACACACTAGAATTGACTAGATAATCTATATTTTGAGTCACTTGTCGTAATCCCATGTGTCCACATACGTATGTTTCACTCTCAGGCAGACATTTCTCAGCCCTGCTTAACTCTAAAAAACCACCATTACTCAAAGTCTGTCCTGTTCCATTTATATCCCCAGAAGTCAACCACCCTTTTAGTTTAATTTCATCCCTAAACCTCATACGTTTTCTATCCTTGCATCATACACGAGTAAAAACAGACAGAAAACTACATTTCAGGCTCGTCAGAGTAATAAATCACAGAGAAAACACAGCCAATAGCCGTGCAATGCTCTCAACACAGGGAGGCAATTATAGATCAGGCTGCTCAAAAAGAAAATATTCTCCCCTCGCTACAAAGCAAACACCTCCCGTAACAGAATACTAACAGCCCTGAATCCGTGTGCGTCTTTTCGAGTGAGCGCTTTGGTATGTGTGCGAGGGGCTTGTATCGATCCGTGTGTAACAGGTGAGTCGTTCTTTGAGGAGGAAAAGGGAAATGAAAGAAAAAGAACGAGAGGAAAAAGTGCAAAGACAAATCAATGCAAGGGAGAAAAAAGGGGGAGATGAAGGCAACACACAAAGTTAATCAGCACACTAAAATCTTAATCTGCGCCTTCTGTTGTCTTTTTCAAATCTTTCTCCCTTCCTGTATCATCCTCTCATTGCTCGTCCTCCTCTATCCTTCACTCTTCGACGCTTTTTTCCCCAGAGGGTCGATTTGTATTTGGAGGCAGTTTGGGATTCAGACTCTGCCCTGTTGCGTCAAAGGCTGCATTAAAATGCCATACGTGTGTGTGTGTGTGTGTGTGTGTGTGTGTGTGTGAGAGTTTGTGTGTCACGATCCTTTGCATTAGTGCCCTCCCTTACTCTGTCCTGTGATGAGTCAACAGTGTGTATATGTGTGCATACACTGTATCACTGTGTGTGTACGACTTGTCGCTGCATGCTATGGAAACTGAGGATAAATGTTGCGTGGGGAGAGAAGCAGAAGGAGGAAGATAGCAGCAGAGGCCAAACATTATGAAGCTATTAAAGTTATAAGTCATGTTCAGCTTCACCTTCAGTAAATGTTAAATTGTTTGATGGCCCTGCCCTTCCTCTTTTTATTCTTTTCCTTTTTCACCTTCTCAGCCATCTCTCTGTCTGTTTGTCTCTTCTGTTAAACTCCTGAACACTTATGCTGCCGTAGAACTGGCCCAGCCTCAATGTTTGTGGGAACAAAAACAGTTTGTGCTGTCCTTTTTTGGCATCAATATGTTGTTGGCAGTGTAGGGGGTAACTTTTCACGAAATAACCTGTCAGAGCACTCAGGTTACTTTTTGGTGTAATGAGAAATGTAAAGCATCAGTTTGGCAAATCAGGAAATCCCTTATTAGTTATTTATTTTCATACAGCTAACTTGTTGCTGTTCATTAGGGCATAGCATAGCACTGTTTATGTTTCTCTCCTCCTATCCTCGTTGTCACTTGGCACAGACCTGCGGGTAGGCAGAGGTAAACAAAGCTGTGGGAGTGCACACCAAAAGTTCAAAAGATCCAGTTTAGATGAGATGACAAAGAGGACTGAATACACTGTGGAAATATTCCTGTTATGTGGCATTTTAGGACAAAGGGAAGAAAAAAACATCACCAAGTTATGCAAGTTCAAAAGCTTGTAGTATTGTCTAATTAAAGCTGCTGTGGCTCAGCGTTGCCTTAGTACAATACACTGGTCTTGGTCCTTTTCATGGCAAGACCATGAGCATGAGAAGAGCTGTCATGGTTATCACGTCTTTTATTATATCATTAGGCTGCAGGGTTGTAATCTATGCACCTAAAACTCAAACATCGGATGATGTTTGTCAGTTGTGTGCCATCTTTATAACCAAACTGAGGAACAAGAAGCTAAGTGTTTTCATTTTTAACATGTAACTCAGTTTGTTATACAGTAATGGTACAATTTAATTTTCTCTCTAAAAAGCGCAGAGGGTATTTTTCCCACTAAAGATGACCAACACTGTAATTTCCAGGACTACATGATTTATCAAACCAACTAAAGCCAGCTGAATGCATCAAACTCTCAATCAAACTCTTCTTAGGGTGAAAGTTTAAAAAGTAAACAAACAAACCAGTCAATTTGTTGTTTGCAAACTGCCATTCAAACTTTAAGAGGAAGAAGATGAGGTGAACAAACATGGTCATGATAATATCAGCAGCTGGCAACATGTGTTTGCAGTTGGGTCAGTAATCAGTTCACACTACCTGATACAACCAGGTCACCCCTCACAATCTAACAGACTGTTGTGCCAACTCGTCAAGCAAACTGTGCCCAACTAACACTCGAATGGACAGACTTTGCCCATTCGAGAATTGTGGGTAAAATCTGTCTACAATCTTACAGTGCGTCTTCAGCATTGACCTTGAGGTGAAAAGGTCTGTAGTTGTGATATCTGAACACAAGCACAAAAAATTAAAAAGCAGTTTTGTGTGAGGCTCAAACCACCCCAGCCCTGCCTTTTTGTCTGCTTTCTAAGCTGACCAAAGTTAGGTTGGCAAAGCATTTCAAGATGAAGAGTGCCACAGACTGGCTTTGAAATACTGCTTCTGTAATGAAATGGTTGACGTCATCGAGACATGATGCAACACTTCATGCAATTTATAGCTTGAATTTCCAGGAATATTTTTTCAGGCTCAAAAAGAAGTAACTGTGTAAATATACCATCTTTTTAGTATTCATGTTAGGAAATTGTAAAGCCAGGATTCACTTAATGTTCTTTAACAAGTTTTCTCAGAATCTATTAAATACCTTCAACACCATGTGCAGCGTTTCTCTAAATTAAAGGAATAAGTTAATAGTTTTGGAAGCATGTTAGTTTGCTGTCCTTCCAGGAGAAAAATGAGAAGATCCATGTCTTCCTAAAATCCTTTTTTTTCACACAGCCTGAGCCAAAGAATAATTAGCAAACCTTAGCTTTGCATGTGGACTGGAATCAGTGGGAAAAAGCTTTGTACCAACTCCTCTGAAGTAAAGTTATTTGGAAAATGCCTGTCACAGCTGTACACACTTCTGAAATTACATGTTTTTGTCCTCAGGGAGTTGGATATTTGTAACTGTTCATGTTAAGGGCTTTCTCCTGTTTCAAAATTAAATCTTCAGTTAATTTCCCCATTTATCTATCTTCATCTTAATCTTTTCTCTCTCCCAAGCGCGCGCACACACACACTCTGTTTTTCTCCCTTTCTCTCACAGACACACTCCACCCAACCCATTATAATGAGTAAACCTCCACTGCCCCACCCTGCCCAGTGTGCCAAGTTACTGCCAACACCTCTCACACACACACATTAAGTACACCAACCCAAAAACTTGCACAAAGAAGTCATACTTTCAACTCACACACTGATATGTGCATAAACACACACCAACACTAACCCATTACATTATCACACTCAATCATAACATGTACGTACACCCATGTCAGTGCCATGACCCAAAGACACACACACACTCACACACACACACACACACATACAACAAGTCTATTCTGATCCAATGTGATCATAGCCAATAAGCTCTGCGGCGTCGGCAAACCACAGTATGTTCCTGCCAGTCTATGACATCACTGGGAAGTGAAAGGCATTGTGGGCCACAGAGTAGGATGACAGAACTGACAGGTGGTAACCCTGGAAACCGCCAACTTGGCTCCTTTTTGTCATTGCAACAGAGAACTTTTGGGGTGTTGTGATCTGGAGTTAAACTATGACAGAAATAAAACGAACAAAACTTTCAGAGGGGGAAACTGTGTCATGAAAACACACACAAACCGAGACATGGAGGCGCTCGAGCATGTAAGGGACACCGGGACACACTTAGTCAGCCAGCGGCAATCTGCGTGAACACTCTCTACCATGGAGGAATTACAGATTACACTCAAGCAGCTCCCCACATGAAGCCTAATCCTCGCATCTGATTCAAAGAGAGTCGAGATGAAGGTGCATTAGCGGCAGCACTTTAAAGAGTAATGCGCTCAGCAGGTAGACGGATGTAGCTACAAAGGCCGTCTTTCAGAGAGCGAGAGCTTAAAGGTAATATCTGGGTGTGAATTAGATGGTGAAGAAAGATTGAGTTTATTCAGAGGAAGAGCTAAATTGAAAAAAAAAGAGGATTAAAGATTACACAGGTAAGGCTGGCCACACTACATCATTTCAGCACCAGTTTTTGGACTATATATGTTCCCCACGCATTTCAAGGCTTGTTACATCCAATCAAATGTCAAAATAATCATTGTGTGTGTTGTATCAATACGATGCTTTAACAGCACTCAATTAGGGATGAGAATTGATAACAACTCTGTGAGATAATGTCGTACAGTCAGCACGATTTTGTGTAAAATAAAACTGCAGTTTTGACCACTTCTGTCTTCTGCCTGCCATGATCACCTCTTTAACATCTTTGTTGTTGTTTTTGCTGACTGCCTCAGACCAGAGTGTGACAAAGTGGAAGGAATTAATCAGATAACTGATAAGCAAATAAACTACTTTTATCAGTACCATAGGCTCATTCTTACTCTCAAGTGATTTCAATTACATGCAGATGATAGCATTAAGAGTTGATTATCTGACTTGGCAGAAAATTTCCTGCACAGTTGGTCATCAGTATAGACAAATGGTAGTTTTGAGAGTTACTTATCTGTACTGACAGTAAATCAAAAAGCTGTGTATTGTCTCAGCTGATGAATGTTCAAAAAGGTTACTAGCTAGGATAACAGCTTAAAAAAATGACCAATGGCACTGGTATAACATTCTTTGAAAGTTGACAGTTTGGTTGGATCATGGCTATAAGTTGATTACTGGCAGATTACATCTCACAAAGTTGATCATCTGCCTTGGCATACACTAGCTTGAAAAAATAACCCTTTCTGAAAAAAAAAAAGAAAAGAATGCTGTCTTAGCAGTATGTCGTGCTTTCATCACAATGTAATACCACTTGGCAATATACAAACACTTGTAAAAAATCTGCCGTTTGCCAAGACATAACTAGATGTCATACTACTTTGGAAAAAAATAGCACTATGCAACAAACCTAACTGCCTTGTATATGCTAATGCTATTATAAGCATTAGCATTTATTCTGATAAATTTATATGACAATAAAGCCAATAAAACTTGGTAAAATAACATTTTTTCTGGCATGACAAACATGCTTCATATTTATCATGTATGCATTTACGGAAGAGATTAGGTTTCTTGAAGTCCATTAGTGGAAATAATTTAAAGGGTAAGTTAAGAGTTTGAGAATTTAAAAGTTTTCAAAATCAGACAAAATTTTTAGATTGGGGAGGGAAATCACAAAGCTTTACTTGCGTACTTATAAGAATCATAATTATGTATAAGTGTAAAATGTAGTTATTTTATTTTAGATATAGTTGCTCTGATCCAATCACGAGTGCAGAAGGTTGCACTACTGACCCTTTTATGCTATTTTCCAGTCTAGGTAGACATTAACTAGAAAAAGTTCTCTTTCAGTCACAGAAGGTCATAGCTTCAGAGCTTGACAATAAGAGAAATAGCTTACAAACTAGATAAAAGATAAAATAAGTGGCTTCAAAAGTTACTGTTGTTGTTGTCCACAGACCACTATTTAAGAAGCTGACTATTAGAATCAGCAAAGAGGTTTAAATAGTTTATATTTGCTTTGGGAGTCTACCTCTCTGGGCAGAGAGCCACTGCTTACAAAGTCAAATGTCAGTCTGGCAGGCAACAGCACAAAAGTTTGATTTTCAAAGATTATGGCTGACAAAGTAGACTACTGGTATGGCAGGTTAAAGTTGAGTATCACTCTCTGCAGTTGAAAGCTAAAGAAAATCCCAGTCTTTGTTCATATTTACGGCAATATGAGCAGAATGCAAAATTGTACGCAATTCTTAATCGACTAGTTTTTCCATCATATATGTGCATAATAGTAATTGAAAACTTGTATTTTACTTTCATTATTGCCATTGCTGTTTGTCTGTTTAAAATGAGCAATACCTTTTTCATAAACATCAAATACTGATTGTCTTGTTTCAAAAAGACGGTCACAACAGGAGCATCACAATGATTCTGGTTAAGCTGAAGAATGGAAAGATCTGCAAGTTAGATATCAGCAACATGTTATCTCTCTGCATCTCTGTATGATTATAAATTGGAGTGCCACTGAGAAGAAGCACAATGGGTGCTAAGACAGAGCACATGTGATGGATCCTATTGAAGCTCAAAATGACGGCAACAGAAATGAACACAACTGTGCCCTGAGCAGAAGTATGGAAGGAAGACCAGCATGTGTGATATCTTCTGCAAAACGCCACAACACAGCCGTATTGTATGTTTTTTATTCTTTGGAGGAACATTATGCTAAAATAGGTTGAGGCTGTCCCTCTGTCTGTGGTCTAAAAACTGGTAAAGACTTGAAATCATGTGTGGAGCCAGCCTGGTGTGCATGTGTTCAACTTTACCCGTAGCAGAGACTGGGACTCCTCTTTAGCTGATTTGGCCTCCTGTCCACCTCCACCTCCTGCTCCACTACCCCCTCCTCCTCCTCCCCCTGTGTACTGCTGCTGGGGCATCTGAATCTGCTTCTCTCCTCCTCCTGCTGCAGCTCCTCCCGACCTCCCTCCGCCATACAGCTTGGCGTCCCCCAGGAATGACTTGGTATCTCCCATAAACGCCTTGGTGTCTCCCAGGTAAACCATGCTGGGCGAAGCCACCCCTCTTTTCTGCTGCATGGACTCCTGATTGGGTGAAACGAATGATAACGAGAGGTGGGAGGGAAAAAGAGAGGGGCTCCCACTCCCTGCTCCTCTTTCAGGTCCCATTCGCTCCTTTGGCACCCAGAGTAACCCATGAGCCTGGTCACCTCCTCTCTCGCCAAGTCCTCTCGTCTCCCCGAGCACCCAGCCTTTCTCGCGCTCCCTTTCTTTCTCCTCACTTCCTTCACTTTTTACCGACCCTCCTGTTTCTTCTCTGCCTCCCTCCGCCAGGCGACCCTCAGGAGGAGCGAGGGAGTAGAGGAGGCGCAGATCCCCTTTGCTCTCTTCTTTGATGGCTAAAGTTGAGGGAGCCGAGCAGCCATTGGACGAAAGTGTCAATGAAGGCATCAGAGAGGTTGGCAAAGAAGTTGTGGTTAGAGAGCTTAATGAAGGGGAGGAGTCATGGCAGTGGGCGGAGTTAAAATGGTCTAGGAGGGCTGTCGAGTCGGGGGCTGTGAAGTCGCAGCGTCGGCAACGGCAGCACGCATGGACACGCCTATCAGGAAACAAAAAGAGTAAAAAATATTTAATTAATGACAGCTTTTAACTAAGGGGAAGAAAACAGAGTGTTTAGTTCAGGGGGGGATGGTTTGCTTTACCAAAATAATGCTGACATATACTGCTACATGAACATTATTTAGACTTTGCACAAAATGGAGCTTTACATTGACTTTAAGGCAGTCATTTTCTTGCTTTGAAAATATGGGATACATTCCTGGATAAATCAAAGAGGAAATGTGTTATAAATTGGACAAGATTTGTTTGCTGTCTGCTAAAAAGATGAATTAGAAAGTTTGCAAAACTCTCCTGACGCTGCAAAGATTCATTCAGTTTTTGGAGAGACGTAATTAGAAAACATCATTGGAAACTAATTTTCCTGTATTTTCAACAAAATGAAGAACGGTACCTGCTGAATTTGAACAAATATCCACCTTATTTACAGTATGATTTCAAAAACGTTGAAGGTTACTGAAGTGCTGCACAGGGGCCACAATCACAAATAAAGTGGAATAAAATAAAATGAAACATACATAACACAAACCAATTAAAAGCTAATTGAAAAAGCAGAAAAGCACTGGAAAATCTGAACATATTAAAACAGAGAGCTCAAAAATTGAAGACAATTAAGAAAATTTAAAATTAAAAAATGAATTAAAAGACCATGAGAGGAAAAACAGGCCTGCAAGGACATTAACCTGAACAAGCAGGGGTGCACCTAACCTTTGCATGGGATGGCTTGAGCCCTGACTAAAGACAAAAAAAGGAGAAAAAAAAACAAAAAACACACCTGCCTCCCTCCAAAAATTTTGGGTGTATCATATGCATATTGTTTAGGGTTACTTAAAACACCATAAGAGGTTACAAACTGGTCCGCTGTGGTAATGTCCAAAAGAAAGAACACCTTGAAACACTGAAGGTAATGCTTCAAGGTTTTAAAAAAAAAGCTGCCACAACATTACACACTTTTGAACACAACAAAAACAAAGATATTCCTAAAAAAATCTTAGACGGTCATTTTACTGAGAAGTAAACCTGAAACAAAATCAGGCTGTTTCTACTGCAATGATTACAACTATTTGCCTTGAACCTGCAGGGAGTATGACTTTTTTAAATACTACCGTCTTGTTGATGCATGGCACAAAAAATAAATGAAATTACAGTTTAAAAACATGCACAATGAAGTCTTAAACCTCAAATAACTGCTCAGGTAAACTGAATAGACTCAATTTCGATACAAAATACACTTCAACAACATTTTACTCAATTGATTGATTCTCTTGATATAACCCTAAGAAATACGTCTGTGGATGCCTGTTTGGGCAAAATAAGGATGTTGTCTGATCAAAAAATACACAGCAACAACCCAAACTAATACAAATGTAATTGTATGAAATACCTGATTACACATTTTCAGGCACACTCATTTAAATTACTATAGAAAATGTATGATGAAAAATAAACAGAAAAAAGAGCCTGAAAGAAATGAACTGCCTAACCCTTCCATGCATGAACTAGAAAAGCACTCAGAGAGCGCAGACCTCCACCAGCGCCACAGTCCTCACCCATATTGTGATTTTCACCATAAATATTACTCCTACCTTAATTCCATCTAAATATTTAGATTCCTTGATCATGAAAACATAACATTAGCAATTGGATTCATAATATCTATTTTAGTTCAGAAGTTATTCACAAAAATCAAATTTTTCGCCATGGCGGCCAGACGCTGATCCGGATCAACACCAAAATCGAATCAGTTCTTCCTTTTCCCATGCTGAACATTTCCTGAAAATTTCATCAAAATCCGTCCATAATTTTTTCAGTTATTTTGAGTTATTTTGTTCACAGACGGACAGACAGACGGACAAACTCCTGAAAACATCAATCAATCAATCAATTACTAATTACTAAATCACAAAGGAATCCTTTTTTAAATATTTTTACTCTCAAACAAGTTAAAAATCATTTTCTTTTTTTCAATGTTATATTTTGAGGGAGTTTTGCACCTGTCCATTTCACCATGCATTAATGGTATAAAAAGAAATTTAGTGGGACTTAGTAAAGATTCACAAACAAATGCCTTTAAAAACATTAAGAGTAAATAAAAAAACACATATATATGAAGTATATGTATTATTGCTGATTAATCACTAACTTGTGAATCACACCAAAATTTTAAATAAAAAAACTAAAGTATGAGAAATCTGAATACAGGCATAATGTCCAATGTGTCCTTTGCTGGCAATTGTGAATTTATGACGGAATATCTCAGTACGATAAAAATGTGAAAAGATATTCTTGGGAATTTACCACCTGGTAGTCAGAAAAAGTACTGCAACCTCAAGGGTATATATCTATTCTAAATATGTTACTGTAGTGGACACCATGCATGAAAGGGTTAAATATCTGAATATCTTTTTCTGAAGTTTTTTTGATGATACATCTCACTACATATAACCGAGGACATACTCTCTTCTCTGACGCATTAATTATAAATCATTCATTTCAAACATGTACATATGTATTGTTTTCATGCTAATTAGATCTGTGGTTCAGTATTTAGTACTCATGTTTCTAATTGAGGAATTTCTTTCTGGCAAGGGCAAAAACTGACCCCCACAACAGAGTGAAGGCACAGAATATAGAGTGTGGGCTGAGTCGAATGTGTGCAGGACAATGAGACCTCCTTAAATGATGCTGATGCCTTTTTCCAGCCAAAATGGAGTAAATCCATCATAATTTCCCCTTCTCAAAAAATGCAACAATTTTCCACTTTGTGGTAGCTTTTAATGGGTTCTACATGACGTGCCAAAAAAAGTTTTTATTGATCACATTTAAAATAAAACCCCCTCCTTGGACTGAATAAATCTAAAGTGCTTTGCCCCATTCTCTGTGACCACTCAGGTAGAGTTTCAACAAGTTTGTGGCCAAAGAGTGACTCAGTGTTCCACCAAATCACCCCGAATCAGGACCGAACTGAGAGAAACCTAAGTGAATCTGAAAGACAAGAAATGAATCAGGCATCAACAAACCACCTTCATTTCCTGTTGGCAAGACCATGAATAATCAGAAGTTAAGGGTATATTTGCAACACAACATATTTTCTCCATAGTAGAGAAAAATAGGTTTCAGAACATGTTGTGGGGGCCAGAAAATCAATCGAGCATCTTTAACAAGAGGTTGGAATTGTGTTTGCGGTGGGTCCACTGTGGGCAGCTGTTTATACAAAGGTATGTAAAAATAATAGTTTCCAGGGCAGCCTGTGCTCTTCGTGCTTTTACCATTAAATAAACACAAACAAATCATCTGTCCCTCATGTAACAGCCCCATTTATTTTTTTAACTTTTTAACTAAATGGCCTTTTTTAGATACAAAAACCCCTTGAGTGATTACACATTGATGCCCTCATCCTGAATAATCCCCAACAGATCAAAATGTTCCAGGTATTTTCTGAGAGTGTGAATATGATTGTGTGAGTACAGTACACCTTGTGCCTCGCAGACTTAAATGTCTCCAGATGTTGAAGACACAGCGGCCTCCCTGTTGTCATCGCAATTTGCACCACACATTGTGCTTCCACGCACAAAAAGACTCCCCCTCTTCTCCATAAACAGAAAGGTAAAGAGAAAAACTGAGTTTACAGAACGATACTCAATCTGCAAACATGATTACTTTAACCAGATCAAAGTCGGCCACATGTGTCTCACATTCACTGAAACACATCTTCCCATTGAGAAAAGGAAAGACTATATGACACCAGAGTATATGAGACCAAAAAGAAAAATACAAGAGCAGTTAGGATGTAGATGTTTGAATTTTTTTCATACAAACGGTGTCTAATCTGCAAATATCCAACTGGTTTTCATCAGATTTTAGCTGAATTAAGTCTGAATTTTATGGGTAGTTAGCTGGTATCAGGAATCATCGGAAAGAAAACCCCATAATTTTATGTAAATAATCTTTCAGAGAGAATTTCAGACTTCTGTTATGTTAGAAAGACCTTGAGAACAATGGTCTATGAAAGGTTTCTAATAGTCGACTAAACATAACAGCTGCAACTCGATAAATTGTCCAAAAAAATCTAGGGGGGATGAAAAGAGCAGGAGAGATTAGGAACGTATTTTGTGGATTAAATCATTTATTTAAATCCTCTGATACAGATGTAGAGTCCTTAACTTTATCAATATTGTGCCAGAACAAGGGAGGCAGGCTACACCAGGCATGGGCATGACATGCCAGCACAGAGGCGTGGCCACACGGTGGTACGAGCCACATGGTATTTTGGTGGCCATACCATGTGCCAATTCAAAATTCAACACTGTGATTGGCTAACTGCAATGTCAGAGGTGTGTCTCATTTAAAAACCAATGTCAGATGTTTAGCAAAAGTTACTACTACTACTGTTAGAAATCTATTTAAAGGTGTAGTCAGCGATCTTCTAATCTTTTAATCTAATGCAGTATTTGTCAAATTCACCGTATTTCTCCTCTCCATCCACAAGATGTCCTCACTGACAGCATGTTGGTAAAAAAAGTCCGGTTTCAATACAAGGCCTTGGCTCTGAATTTCAGCAGGTAAATACTGTGGCTCGGGCCGAGTCACCAAAACAGAGTACACCCCCTCACATCTAAGGGGCGATTATACTCATGCGCAGATCAGACAGAGGGGGGAGGGGGAGTCGTAGGTTGCGTAGCGTGCGCAGTGAGCGGAAGAGAGAGATACAATATGTGCAGTAGCAATGGCTGAAAAACAGCCCAAAAGAAAAAAGGTCAGAGGAGCAGAAAGTGAAAAAGAAGGGCTATGACCATGAAAGAGCGAAGACCCGGGTCAAACTGGTGTTGCTTTCTGATGGTGGAGGGAACTCCACGAATTGAAAGACCTGAAAACGGATGCTGATGTCGCTGTCTGTCTGCTGGATAGCTAAGCAGCATTAGCTTTGTGGTGCTTCACATAACAGTAACAGCCGTCAGGCATTCATCTTATTGTCTAATCTGCCAGAATGTACTGTTGTTGTGATGTTATCAATATTGTCAGTCGACTTGTCTGACGAGTTGGGGTTACCTTAACTACTTTGGTCAGCTACGCAGTTTCTACGGCCGTTTCCATGACAATGCACGGCCATCAGCTTTCGGGGGTGGAGCCAGGGGTGAGGTATGAAGGGAGAGGCCGGTCTAAATTCGTTTATAAACAACCTCTCCACTCGTTTTCTCCCACATCGCTGATTACACCTTTAATATAGGTTTTGTGATGAAGTTTGGTTGTTTTTGTTTCAACAAAAAGTATTTATTGGATCTTCTGCGTTATCACAAAAAGCCATATGTAAGCATGGTCCTGCTGGATGACTGTTATATTATTCTCTACAGTGACTGTTCAAGTTGACTGATCAGTTTGTTCCAGCCCCGAAGCACAGTGGCCTTTTGTTTTGAGCCCTTTGCTATTCGATCTTGTATTTGTTTTCCTAGACTTGGCCTTGGATTTTCTTTAGTTTAGGTCGATAGAACTGTTGGTGTGAAAGTTTTCGGGCTGTAAATCAGTTTGATTTGATTTAAGCTCTGAGATTCAAGGTTTAAATTTTGTTAAGAGCGTGACTGGACTGTTAGATCCCCAAAGCGCTCCTTCTTTGTCACCTTTGTTCTTTTCCTCTTTTATCTTTCTTGCATGCTTCATCTCTGATCTTTTGTCTTTATTCTTCTTTCTGCAAAGGATCTCTCTTTCTCATTTTATTTGTTTTGCCATCATTTCTCCCTCCATCTCTCCCTTTTCCCTTTTGCTCTGCCCTTGACATGAATCTCACAACCAAATCTGTCGTTGATGAAGTAGAAATCATGCTACAACCAATCTGGATATATATGCTTGTGTGTGCGAGTAAACAAGAAAAAAACTGTGTCTGTATTTGTTTGAGTGTTTTTTCCCCAATAAGCTATCCAGATAATTTTACTGGATCAATACTAAAGTAGTCACTCAGATCACAAACAGATATCTCCAGCCTTTGAGTCATCTACTGCAATTTTCTCACATTGTCACGCTTTATATTACTCTCCCTGTCTTACCCCAGCCTTCACCAACTCTCTGCCACTGAAAGCCGAGTGAATGTTTGTGAATCTTCTGTGGGTGTTTTTATGCTGGGAACTTGAGTTTGGTCTAAACTCTCTGAGCATCTACAGCTGAAAATATCGCTTAAGCTGTGATGATGAAATCTACTCACTTAAAAGAAAGATCACAAAATCACAAAATGGATTAAAAAAATTGTAGAAATCTTTATACCCAAGACCCGAGCTCTACACAATTATATCCAGTATGTTTATTTGTGGGTCTCTTAGGTCTTTAATAATATTTTTTCAAAGCTATTTAAGACAAAACTCTGATTCTAAAGGCAAATATGCTGGATTAATTTACATTTGTTAAAAGCAAATAGCTCAAATGAGCCTAATGGGCCTCTTGTGTACAACACGACCGATTAATAGATAATATTTTCCATTCTGTTTATTTTTAGTATAAATTTAATGTAGGAGAGTAAAATTACTGGATGTGAAGAGCAAACTTCTTATGAGTTTAGTTTTTGGTTCAGAACATGTTATAGGGACTACAAGTGCAGTGGAAACCTTCCATCAGACACTCCTGACGCTGCTTGCCCAAACATGCGATGTTAACAATTCCTTAACAAAAATCCCGGATGCGCACTCAGGTTCCAATCATAGCTGTCAAGTCTCTCGTTTTGGCCGGTAAACCACTGTATTACTATATTCCCGTAATTCTCCCGTATTAGAAAAAACAACAAAATAAAAACACTTCTCTGCCTCTGCTCCTAACTGAACACTGTCACGAGCCTCGCGAGAAATGCCACCTGCAGTAGCCTGGGTGGTAGTTGTCACAAGGTTAGTGCCAACAGCGGGAACAAACTTGGGACAACAGAGGAGAGAGATGGATGGATGTGAGGAGGGAGAAGGCATTCCTGCCAAAAAAACAAAGAAGTCCTGTTAATATCTCAAAAAATGGGACAGCGAATTTACTTTCCTAAAGAGGAGCAGGATGGGGCACAGTCACGCGTTCTGTATTATAATGTAGGAATGTTCACAGCATTTCAATGTCAACAAAGGCAGGCCTATCAGATTCTGATCACCTAACTAATTAGTAAGCTGTTGACAAGTTGTTTTTAGATATCTTGTGCTCCTGTCTTAAAATGTAAGGGATACTGGAGCTTGGTTGGGGTGGTGGGACAGCTCACAGCAAGCGCTGGAAAATGTCCCTTATTTTCAAATCCAAAACTTGACAGGTATGGTCCCAACCCACCCCAAAATCCAAGGAACTGGTCCTTGGTTCATCTCTAACCTACCCTGAAATTTTCATCAAATTCAATTCCTCATTTTTTGAGTTATCGGCTGTCTGGTGATTCATAGTCAAACAAGTGGAAAACTGCCCTATCTCACACTGTCAATAAACCCTTGAAAAGAATCCTGGGTCCACATGCAAATTCAAATCACCTTCAACATCCCCTTAAAATTTCGATATCAAGTCTGTTGAGAGCTTAATAAATTATTGGTAAAAATATGGAAAACAGCCCTGTCTCCCAATGTAAACCTATCAGTGCTAACACTGCTGGATCCATACTTGGACCACCATGTGAATCAAATCAATCCTCCCTTGTGCTCCTTGGCACAGCAAAAGCTTTCAAAAGCAATGATATCAAGGAAACAAAGTCCTCTGTAGTTGAAAAAATGGATTGTCAGTTATGTGTCTCAGGACTTCAGGACTGAGATTGAATTGTTGACATCTCAACAGACCTGAGAGAGGATTTTCATTCCGGAAATTGTGTCAAACTGCCGGCATAGAAAATGTACGATTATCATCCAAACATTAAAAACAATCTGTAAATCAACTAGAAAAGTAAAGAAAAAATAAATCTTAAAATTCATAAAAAAAAAATAGATGTTTAAACTGTTTTTTTACGTCCAGAGTTCTGGGTTAAAATAAAAAATCTGGGAAATAACTTGAAATTCTGGGGAAAATGCAAAAGTTTGAGATTAAATTGAGTATTTTGAGGGAAAAATAAAAATTCTTATAATTAATTTAGAGTTAAAATAAATAAATCAGTACTCTGAAATAAAATTAAGAATTGTGAGGAGAGAAGCAAAAAATCCAAGAGACCACTAATAATTTATTTATTAATTCTGACTTTCATCTTAGAAGTCAGACTTTTCTTAAAATTCTCTGAGAATTCTGACTTGAATCTCAAAATTCGGATTTTTTGCACAGTCATATTTTTTCCCCTAAAAACACTTTGCTGTGTCTCTAATCTTCTTCTTTGTGATTACATTAAAAGACTGGAGGAAGAGCACCGACTGAGATCATTTGTTTAAGAAGCGCTGATTTTAACTTTTCTTTTAAATTATTTAGATGTCTGAATATCACAGGTGACATTGTTTTGCATACTTGAAGTCTAACTTCTTGGTTTCTGTGCATTCAAACAAACAGGATTATGAAATATTTTGGTCTAAGCATTAAAATTCATCATCTTCCGCTTACCTGTAGTGTCTAAAAATCTCCTCCTCCACCTCTGTGATGAAGTGACACTTTGTGCACGAGTACTCCCTCTCTCCTCCTCCTCCTCCTCCTCTCTCTCTTCCTCCCTCCTTCTCCACACCAGCCTCCTCCTCAGCTTTGACATGTGGGGGCGCCCCCTTTAGGTTGATCAGGGTGTGGCAGCTTTCATAGTGTCGGAGCAAGACGTCGATGTCTGTGGTGGCGAAGGCGCACTGGTCGCACAGGTGGGTGACGCCTGAGATCAGAGAGAAGTTCACAGATCAGGAGCCACAGGAAAAAAAAAAGTGTAAATGTCCTGATAAACATGTGAGCCAAGTCTGCCCTCGGGTACCTTGTGTGACGACAGGATGGGAAGGGTTAGAGGGGTGAAGAGTTGATCCCACAATCACAGCGGGGTCACCTCTGGGATTAGCAGGGGACATGCTGGGTGAGGTGGTGGCGGTGGGTTTTGAAGCGATGGTTTCCTGCTGTTTGGTGGGCTGGGGGAACTTGGAGGAGCATTTGGGGCAGGTGGGCTTCCGACAAGCAAAGGGATGAGACACCTAACGGTAGAAAATCAATTAAAGGAAGTGCAGTTAGTAATTACAGAGAACACGGTGCACATGGGGTTTATTAAGAGCCAAAGCTGTTGACTTTGGGGGTTTCTATCTGGAACCATGACGTTTCTGTCTATGCAGGTGACATCAAAGAGCACCAGCATGAATGTGCATCATTAACTGAGTGATGCCACCCCACATCCTGGATATAACCACCTCTTTTTCTCTTTTTTTAGCAGCTGCCACAGCGCACTTTGGCAGCTGGCACAAAGGAGGGTGGGGGTATGTGTGTAGGTGGAACGAGGGGAAGCAAGGGAATTTTAACTAGGCTGGAAATTGGAGCAATTAACTTCTCACTTGTTCATATAACACATTTTATTTTCTTGTGCTTACAAAACAGATCATCGTTCTGCTAATTGCCGAGTAGATATCAACACACCAAGCTAATTAACATTTCAATATTTCATGAATCTCACCTCCCCCAGGTGTTTGTGCGGCTGACAGAGCCCCTGTGGACAGTACATGCAGTGCTGGATGCAGCAGCGGTGGATGGAGTGGTTGTGCTGGTAGTGAAGGAGTAACGGAGCCACTACGATCACATCTGCACTGTGGGCCATTGAGTACCGGAAGTCGCACAGCTGGCAGTTATAACTGGTCACAACTGCATCGGGGTCGCTGCTGTTTGGGTCTCCTAGCAGGGGGGAAACGGATTAGCACAAAGATGTCACAAGTTCTATTTGGAAAAAAAAACATTCAGGGTAAAACAGGATGCTTCCAGGACAGGCTAAGTTGAACAGTAACACTGATGAATCCACTTTTAGTACTGAGTTGCAGTTTGTTTTAAGTCAGTGATCATCAAGTGGCAGCCTGGGGGCCACATCAGGCCCCTTAAACTTTCCCTCCAGCCTCCAGTATAATCAAACAGAAAATGATTAGGACCACTGCAAGGAAATGTTTTATTACTGTGAACGAATAATTTTGAGTCTCAAGACAGAATTCTGATGTATAAGAAAGGATTTTCATAAAAATTCAGAATTCTAAGATACATTTCAGAATTCTAAGATAAAGTCTGACTGCATTTTCAGAATTAATTCTTTTCTCCTCATAATTCTTACTTTAGCTTCTGAGTTCTGACTTTTTCCCATACTTCTGAACCTTGTAGTAGAACTCAGGGTTTTCCCTAAAATACTACCTTGAAGCTCAGAAGGTCATATTTTCCCACAAGATATGAAGTTTATCATCAATATTTTTGCTTTTCTCCAGAATTCTACAGTTAATCTCATTTTTTCCATCCAGAATTCTAAATTTACTCTCAAAATCCCTACTTTAACTCCAGAATTCTGACTATTTATAAACAGACTTTAAAAAAAAACAAGTTCAACCTCTGTTTTCTTTTCTTTTCGTTTTTACTTTTCCTCCCCTTATTTTGTCGATACCGTCTTCAGTGTTACCAAACTGAGAAAATGTGTGGGTACAATTTTAAAGCTTCAATGATAGCTCTAAATGTTAAATACCTGCAACCATTAATGAATCAACTGGGGGCTGACTGCAGGACTGGTGACAGGGACTGATAACTAATCATATTTTAACTGAACCAAAATATTTCATTAGCTAGTATTACTTTTAATTATCATAACTGCTTTCTTAAATCTGGCCTCATAGCATATGCCAGGAATAAAAGACTGGTCCAAGTACAAATGAAGAGATGATGTTGTTTCAATGTCAATACTGCATAATATTGTCCTCAAATATACCACATTAAGCCAAATCTGCCAGTACATGCAGCTATCAAATCTATACTGGCAGTTTAGGATCAAAGATTATTCAGAGCCTTTTTTATGAACTCTATTAAGAAGACAGGCCAATACTGGTATCAATACTTGTATGTACTCTTGTATTTATTTTAATTTTTAAAGTCCACAAAGATCTATTCATTGATATCTAAACTGAAAATGTGAATATTGGTGTCCAAGCTATTACCAAAAAGCTAAACTGATTTTAACACTGATCAGGCATAACTGTATTTTTAGCAACAGCAGCATATCTGTTGGGCCAGCATTCATTCCCAACATGCATCAGCGAGCGTTGGCCACCCATGACCCTGTCACTGGTTCACCACTGTTCCTTCTTTGGACCACGTAAGATGGCTACTGACCACTGCAGACCAGGAACCCCCTCAAACAGCTGCAGTTTAGAGATGATCTGACCCAGTCCTCTACCATCACATTCTGGCCCCTCTCAAACCTGCTCAAAACCTTATGCTTACCTAGGGGTGTGAAATATGACAATACTAAATCGTTAAAGATTATAACGTGGGGATGATCTCATAAAGCAGAAAGATCGTCAGATCGTCTGTATGGGCGCAGAGACTTTAACGCGCACCCAACTAACCAATCGTAGCACATTACAGTGCATGGTGGGATCTCCTGTTTGGTTATGTAGCGTGAAGCCATGACGGAAAGAGAAAAGGAGATAAAAGCTTGAAGATGTCTGAACAAAAATCTGTCCTAAAGCAGCTGTTTTATTCACTCAGATTATAGACAGTGCAGTTAGATAACATTTGTTCTAATTTTTTTGCACTTTAAGAGATAATGTTGATATTGTTGTTCATTACCTTTTATGTTTACATTTATTGCACATTTTTATAAAAACTGCACTATTTAAATTAAAACCTGTTCAGAAAGTTTCTTTGGCTTTAATAGTCATTTTTTTTCTTTTAGGGTTTTACATGTTTTATATGTTAAACATAGGGAAAAAATGGTCAAACATGCAACTTAGTCTAGAAAAATCAACATAAAAAAGAATCATGATAAAATCGTGATTGTGATTTTATGTTGAAAAAAATCATGATATGATAGTTTTGCCATATCGCCCACCCCTATGCTTACCTATTTTTTCTTAACTTTGTGGACAAAATTTCCACTAACTGCCTGATATATACCACCTACTAACAGGAGAGATAATCATGCTATTCATATCATCTGTAATTGGTCAGAATGGTGAGGATTTCATCCCTGATTGGTGTATAGTGGTTATGACACTTACAGATGTTGAAACTATACTCATAATACTAAGTATCTTGATATTGGTAGATCTATTTGCATCAATAACTACACTTGAATCAACACTGACACTGATATCAAGATCATTACTGGGGTTTGTACTGACACTAAAACAGCAATCCACCATGATATCAATGCCCATGCTACACTCAATAATCTTCACTGATACTGGTGTCTACACTGACAATAATAACAGAACTAGTGTTGAAATCATACTAAGATCAATAATATAATGATGGGGAAATATGTCACTACACCAAAATCATGACCAATATTCATTTTGATACCGGTATCATTTCGATGTCAGTAGTGGCATCTTTAATGATGTCAAGATCAGTACTGGATTTCAACTGATAATGATACTGATATCTACACTAATAACATTAATATACTAATCTAATATTGGTTCATCTCCTGATATCAATAACTACACTTTAATCAAAATGAACCACAGTGAATCAACAGTGAAATGCTTACTAATATTCAGAATTATGATATTTCTATTGCTATTACCAAATAGTATCTACAATAAAACTAATTTCAGAATCAATGGTTTTAATTTTGATTGTTATCAATACAAGTTTTCACAATTATATTAACTTTACTGATCTCAAAACTACAATATTGTAGTATCTTTGCTGATACTGGCACCATTATTGGTGTTCTGGTTGACACTGACAGCAGAACTTGTATGGTATTGATTATCGATGGCATCAACATGATATATATCATATTAATGACATTGATGCTCATGATACTGATTATGATACTGAAATCTAAACAGTAAAAACATCATTGCCATGATGTTATTTTTCTCTCAGCTAATAACACATATGATAATTTGATTACTAATGGTGATATGATCTTTTCAGGTAATGGAAACTAGTTTGTCAATATTGAATTGATTTTTATATTAGTATGGATAGTAATTAAAGTCAAAAAGTGACATTAATGCTGTTTTTTATGATCACACCAATAAAGGTATTGCTTCTGATATAAGTGTTAATTAAAAACATATATATATCAAAAGCAGGTGCTTGCTACATCCTTAAATGTCAGCAGTCAGTATTTTATCACCAATACTAGCATGATTTTGATTTTCCTGAATCCTGGGTCACTATCCATCTGTCAACACTTCAGTCTAAACCAATAAAGGCATCACGTCATCTGAGCAGTAACAACAAAACAGCCAGAGACCAGACAGTTTCCAAAGCCTCCCCGCTTTCACTCACCTTGGCTGGTGCTGGACGGGTTGGATGACAGATCTTTGCGACTTTTTGTAGCCACATGGTCTCTTTCTCCTCCTTCCCTTCTCCCTCCTCTCTCCCTCTCTCTGTCTGGATTAGAGTTGCTGGGGCTCATCGTACCTCCAGGGCTCATTCTGTGTCTTTGTTCATAGTGCTCTAAAAGCTTGGCAGAGCCTCCTGACCACTCGCAACTCCAGCTACAGTATTTACACCAATAATACGCTTGTACGCCACCTCGACCCGACTCCCCCGTCCAGCTCGATGGATCTGTGCACGACCGGACCGGGATGGAGTATCCAACCAAGGAGTCATCTTCTGCCCTCACTGCAACCCGCTCTGCTCCATCTAGGATCTGACTTCTCTCCTTGGCCTGGTTGTCATGTGTTGTTAGGTTACTGTTGGCCAGCAGGGGTGTGGTTGGGGGAGTTTTGACTTTATTTGGATGCGAGGACAGAAAGTGTTGTTCAAGTTCTAAGGAATTACTGCCCATGTATGTGAAGTTGCAGAATTTGCAGCGAAAGTACTTCGTATTCCCCTGGCAATCGGAGGTCTTCCGTCCAATCCCAATCAGCATGCCACCTAGTGTCACCTGTTGACAAGTGTAAGGAAAAAAATACATCATGAGTCACTGCATTAAAAACAAACCAGCTTTTTCTACACAGAGTCTCTTTTTGAGTTTGTAAACAGACATTTAGCAGGAAAGGTTTTGCTGAAGGAAAAAATATCCCGCAGACATGTTTGCCTGAGCTTTCAACATTGTCAGGAGATAATAAAGGTCTGTCTGAGTCAGAACACGAGTCTGTCTGAGTATGTGAGGTCGTTTTCTTATTACATCAATACACATAAACTCCATTCATGCTTGCAAAAAAAAAAAAAAAAAAGTGAAACAATCCTGACTTTGCCCGGGTGAGCAGAGGTGTGAATACAGCAGCAAATTATCAAGGTAATTCCCCAAGGGGGTAACCGAGGAGGGGTAATGACATCATCCTGTGTGACTGGTGCGAAAGCGGAAAAAGGGAGACTTGACAGGAGGAATAAAAACAGGCGCTGTTGCAAGGGAAGCTTAATTAATTGCAAGGGGAGTAACACGTACTCAAATGTGCATCTGGACATTTTGTGTTGTTTCCACCGCACATCAAAGTTCTGCAGTACATCTGCTCTGAAACGATCACCACGGGGTCTCCCACCGCTGCTGACACTAAAACACTGCAGCTTTCTCTGGTACAATCGTCATGCATGTGATGACCTGCAGTACTCCTCATGACTCCATTGATGATGCTGTTGATGTACTTTTCAACACGTTTCACTGAGGTAAGGATATAAACTTTTTGAGTCCTGTGCTCTCAGCTGGCCTTTGAGACATAACATGTTTCATAAGTTTTGGTTTGCCTCCTGTAAGTGCCATGACTGCACCTGTGATGTTGGTCATATATAGTCAATAGTGTAAAGGGGGGTTGAGATACAGTATGTATTACAATTTCCTTGATGAAAAAGAATTTTCTTCAGTGTTCTGGTTATGATTGGGGGATTCATTTGGGGTCAGTGTCAGTGGTAGGTGTGGTTAGTAGGCCAAAGGTGGGAGGGCTGATACTGAAGTTGCAAAGTGGGATGTCAGACTAATCAAGTTTCTTGAGCTGTACCTGTGGACAAGCAGGCCAAAGTAGCAAGGACATCATACAAGAGGGCTACCAAGACATAAGACTCTGGAGACAAGCACTAGTCTGAGTTATGGTTTATGTCTTTTGATACTTCGCTATCATACAGGTTGATGTTGCTCCTTCATAACATGAAAAGCTAACAGGTCAGGCTGGCCAGGAGAGATACCAGCACTAACCTGGAAAAGAGAGAGCAGGTTACTGCATGAACTGAGTACCCTAAACACACACATATCTCAAAGACAGGACAGTTATGCACTCTCTCAAGGAGGCTCAGTTAATTGCAGAGGACAATGCCTCAAGAGGATCAAATCAGACATCCATCTATCATCTTAGCCACTTATCCCTTGTGAGGTCACAAGGGGCTGGAGCCTATCCCAGCTGACATTGGGTGAGAGGTGGGGTGCAGCCTTGTTGGGTCACCAGCCAATCAGAGGGCCTAATAGAGAGACAGGCATCCATTCACACTCACACCTAAGGAAAATTTAGAGTCACCAGCTAACCAAATGAGCATGTTATGGTCTGGATTGCCTGGAGAAAGCTCATGCAAGCACAGAGAGACCACGTAAACTCCACACAGAAAGACCCTGGTTAACATGGAGAACTGATCCGGCAATCCTCCTGCAATGAAAACTGCACATTAAACTGCTGCGGATCAAATCAACTGTAACAATCAGACAAACAACTAAAAAAGTACAAATTTAAAACTTCTGATACTCTTCTATTAGACATTAGAGACTGTACTTTAACTTCACATCTTAGATAAGTTGTTAACTTTCACTTGGGGATTTACTGCTTCTTTATCATATCATAAAATTATATTTTTCCATCATTTTAATCTACACTTTTTTGTAACATGGTTCTACTGCCAGATGTGTAGTGTATCTGAATGTTGTTTGCCAAGCAGTCATTACAAATCAGAGAAAAGGAAAGATTCTAAGAAACTAATTCAACAACTCTGAACATCAGAGGAAATATATTCATGAATATTTTTGAATAAATGACAAATTCAGAGTTTTATTTCACTGAGTATATGGGCAGGAGCTCACATAGCATTTTTCTAGTCTCTTTTGACAACTAAAAACTGTATTACATAACAGATCACATCTACCCATTCACACCCATTCACTCTCACAATCACTGACTGGTAGTTCTGAGTTTCTAAGAATGTAGTCCATCAGCATTAGCTAACACATTCATGTCATTTTACACACCAATGATACAGCAGTGTGAAAGCCTTGGGGTTAAATCTCTTACCCAAGGACACATCACACGTGACAGCAGGGCTGGGCTCCAACCTGCAACCTTCCAATTACTGACAGAACATACCATCAGACTGTGCCATTAACATTTTATTAATTCAAAAAGACTTTCTTAGTTATGAATAAGTGTAATCCTGCGGTGATGATGTGTGTCAGCCGCAATGTCCATTATGTGTTAGCATCAAGCTAACATGCCAAGCCCATCTGTGGAACAATGCAGGATATACACCAACGACGCATAACATCATGACCCATTATGGGGTATGAATAATATTTTGATCATATCTTCATCAAGGGACCCTTTAAGTGTTAGCAGGAAAAACGGGCAAGTGTAAGGATTTAAGCTGTATCGTGATTGCTGTAAAGTGCTGTTGCCTATGATCGCTGCTGCTCCCCCTCTGCCTCCCAGTCTCATCCCATTTCCATGACTCTACCCCCCATCACATGTGCACGTCTTGGAGTTTTCTTTGAAATTGTCTGATCATGTTGCTCACATGCTGAAGTGTTTTATTTCTGACCTCACACTGTGCTATGTTGGTAGTGTGAGACCGACCTTTCTTTTCTCCTCTCCTTCCCCGATGTCTCCCTTTTCCTATCTAAGAAAATGGGGTGCTGCTGGTGGCAAATGTGTTTGCATGTTCTTGGATGGGTTGTACTGTAAAGGAAATTTCATTGCTCTGTACTTGTGACATGACAATAAAGTAATTGATTGATTGATGGATTGATTGATTTTAAAACAACTTCGTTAGAGCATCTCCAAAACTGCAGCTCCTGCTGGGTATTTTTAGTCTGCAGTGGTAAACTATCAAAAGTGATTCAAAAAAGGACTAGTGGTAAACCAGCCACAGGCCAGGTTGGCCAAGGCTCAATAATGCATGTGGGGAACGAAGACTAGTCCATTGTATGATCAAGCAGACAAGCTACTGCTGATCAAATTTGTTAGGAGGTAAATGCTGTTTCTGATTAAAAAAAAAAAGATTAAAAAAACAAATTCACTGTGCATAGCAGTCCATTGTGTATCAGCATGGCAGGCTATCATAATATTAACTAATTAAGCATATCGTTTAGCAAGTTTTTTGTACTCTTTTCTCCCCCCAACTAATTCTATGTGCCTGTTTGTGTCATTTCCTCCCTCTTTCCGTGTGCTGGGGGATTATTTGAACAGTGTGCAAATATTTGTCAAAGACTCTTCCTACTCCCATATCTAAAAACTATGTTCTTCTGAAAAATGGTCTCCAAATAAGGCTGAAGTAAATTGACCAAGCAAAAAGCAGCATGATCTTACAACACCACTAATGAGTGCAGAATGTTCTTTTCTAGCTACACAAGTCTGACATAAGGTGATATATTTTTTTTATTTCTCTATGATCAAGGCCAAGTTGTATTCAGAAGCAGTTTTTTCCCCAAGTATGCTTAAAGGCAAGCCATATCAAATTTTAATCGTATGAACTTGAACTCTTTGAAGAAAGTGATCCATAAAGGTTGGGTAGGAAAAACTGCACTTTATTATTTATTATTTTTGCTTCATTTTGGGTTTGTACTTTTAGGTTGTAAACATTAATCCTCTTTTTAAACCTGAAGAGCCTCCATAGGGTTGATGAAAGATCAAAAAGACTTATTACAAATGTACTGGACATCTAGCCCTACAAATAGCATGCAATATGAATGATGTTTGATGCCTTGTTATAGATCACACTATAAGCCTGAAGCATACGTGCACATATCAGAACATAACATCATAACGTCCTGACACCAGAGTAGTGGTTTTCGACTTTTTTGCCCAGGGCACACCAAAGTTTATGTCAGGATCTCAAACACTCTCATACCCTTTCAAATCAGCCTCTTTAAAATGAGCTATTGCACAAATGTGACTTCTGTCCATGTTTTTAATTACCGACCTAATCCAAAATGGAAAACACATATATCGCTGCTTCTGAGGATTTAACAATGTTTCCCACACTCTTTTTTTCCTTTCTCTTGATGATGCCTTGAATACATCAATCCTCATTAGGGATGTATACCGTGGACCGGTACTTTCATGTACCGGTCCACAATTGGGTCAGTACCCGAACACCGTTAAGAATCTGGAAAAACGTTACCATTATGGGTACTTAAACGTCTCTTCAACCGACACGTAGTTATGACACTACCGCCGTCCGGCTCAAGCATGTCGGTGAGGACTAGGTGTTCGAAGGTTTGAGCTCACTTTAGCAAAGTTAATGAAAACTTGGTCCGATGCAATCTTTGTCAGAGAGAAGTTGCGTCCAAGGAGGGAAATACTAGCAACATCACCAAACACTTGGAGCACGCGCATAGTATAAAGCTAAAGGAGTGCGGGCTGTTTGATTGCTATAGCAACATGAGTAGAGTTAGCAGCCCAGCTAACACTAAAGACCGCAGCACCGACAGAGACTCTATTATCCGCCCCTTCGGTAAAAACCCTGCCGAAAACAACACAGTCACACGGGGTTAAACTCTTGACGAAGCGCCGCTGCACTCGGCCGTATAACTTGAATGAAAAGCAGACGGCACAGCTCTCTTCAGATGATTAATGTCCGCTCGGAGTGGAAACATCTGTTTAGTGAGATCAAGAGGAGCACCGGATGTGACTGACGGTCAAGCTGCGCTCACAGTGCTCTCTGTTGAATGAAACGGTCCACTGCTCCAGGCGCCCTGATGTGCTGCTACACTCAATATTTTACATTCGAATATTTATTTACTATTCGGTTATGGATAATTATCCCCATATTCAAACGGGTATATCAAATATAAAGTGAGAGCCCTAGTAGTCATCATTATAGCATCGATTTTAGCATCACAAGATATATGGGTCTGTCTGTACATGCAGTCTGTTGGGCGGCATGAAGGGGTTTTGCCATCACCTTAGCTTTCTTTTTGCCTCTGAGAAGCATTTGTAATGCATTACTTCTATTCTGTTGAAGCTTTATTATTACCTTGTGGTAATAAAAAAAAAGGCTGAATCTTATAATATCTTGTAAAGTCTTTATTTTTTACACAAAATTACGTGTTGTAGTATCGATAAGAGTATCGATAAGTATCGATACTGATAAGGAGTATCGGTATCTGTATTGGTATCTATAAAATCATAACGATATACATCCCTAATCCTCATGGTCTTATTTTATATAGATGGACTCTTGCATTGTGTGAGTTTTCATGAAATGGGTCTGGGAAGGAGAAACAGTGTATTTGGGCTTGGGAGCCAAGTATGGCTTGGGAAATATGACGGGCCTTTGACTGTGGCGCTAGAGACTTCAGGGTGAGCAGATTGCGCCTTCCCTGGGGTGCCCTTGTGCGGGCAAACATGCGTTGGTGTTTTTGTTTTATTTTGCTTTATTTATTTATTTATTTATTTATTTATTTATTTATCTTAAGTCGGAGCCCTTATTTATTTATTATTTATTTCTTTTATTTATTTCATTATATTTTACATGGTGATTCTGCCTGATAAAGTTGGGGTCCTTTTTCATACATTGATTAATTTTGTTTTTTATTTTTTCTGGGGGGTGGGGGTGATTTCCAATCTGGACAATCAGCTTGTCCAGACTGGAAATCAACTCTTAATCTCCTAATTTCCACTTTGATTTTGATTTAAAATCATTTTTCTCCCAGGCATGACTCTGAGCTATCAAACTTTGACTTTTTTCCATGTCAAAAGACATAAAGCATGGTATTTTGGTTTAGCTGGATATGCTTGGACTTATATGATTGCTGATTATGAATAGGCTCAAACATATTTTGATTTTGGGATTTAGAAAAATGCAGAACAGGGTCTGTTTCAATCACTACTCCCTGCATTTTTAGTATGATTATCCTTCAATTTAAGTGTTAATTTTGATTTAAGCACACTGTGTTTTTGATGAAAATCAGCTGAAAATGAGCCATCCCCACTCAATTAGAATACCTCAGAACTGCTCTACTACTGACCATCAAAAGAAGTTTGCTCATTGCAGCAGAGATTTATGGGACAAATGACACGAACCTTAACACACACTGTGAGCTGTGCTACAGAGCTGTGTGGAAAATTATGTCTCTTCTACCCTCAAACTCACGACATATGTAATCCATCATTTTCTGTGTGTAACCGTAGACAATTAAAAGGCTGTTTAAACTCTAACTAAGTGACACATAACATGTATCTATCACACTCTACAGTAGGATTCAGTGAATGAGGCCAAGATTTTGTTTTACTGAGTGAGCAACCTGACACTCGTATGGTTTTTATTAGGTCCTCCCTGCGTCTGTAGGTGATTATGGCATGCTGCTGGCTATACTGGTAAGCCAGCAACCTGCAGAGTCTTACAATGACATGAGACTACTTACTGTTCAATTTGGATTTGTCTCTTTACGGATCTGTGGTTTGATGCTGAAAGTTGGCAGACTTGCTTTTTGGCGAAGGAAAAAGCAACTGCTGGGCAGCACTTTGAGTCCTGGAAGATGTATGGTTCTAAAGATATTGCCAAAGTTTCATTTAAATGATTGATGATGTAATTTTGCCTATTAGTACCATTAAGAGACACATTAGACTGAAGTTGCCTGTGAATTGACACAATGTAGAGATGAGGGGCATTGCTCTAACAGACTTAAAACATACCAGAACTGTTTTTTTTCCCTCTTTCAATCTGAGTTAAGGATTACTGAGTATCATTTACCCAAGTGGCATCAAAGTAAAAGTGGTACAGAAACAATTCTTTCAAAACACTTTTTTAAACTTCACTTTAGCAGCTTTCAGAGGCAAAGAACCTCTTAAGCTTATTTGATGGAGATGAGTTAAAAACTAGCATGCCTATTCAGATTTTCAATATAAAATGAGAATCTATTTAGACTTTACATTTTATTCCCAGAAAAAAATATTTAGCGCAATGAAATTAATTTGGATGAGCCCAAGTCAGTAATTACAAAGTCATACCCCAATGTTATATTCTAAAATACAATTTTACTGTCATCATATTCAGTATAATTTGTTGCCAAATTAACATTTTACTTTCCAAAATCAGTGCCATGCATTGATGCCAGTGTGACAGCGGATGATCAGATCCTGGTGTGGACCAAAGAAGCATGCTGACACTGTAGTGGTTCATTTTGGAGAGAAAAAACAAACAAATTTCAATCTAAACTGCATGAAGCAATCCCCTTTTTACAAAACCCACCATCAAAGCTGACATCTATATTAGAAATATAACAAAGCTACAGGTACATTAATGATTTATATTTATGATCATTATACAGTGATTGTTTCTTTATGGAGAAATAGCATGATGCAAGATAAAATGAGAAATACACACTATCTGTTTGCCTGTGTGACTTCTCTTTTCACTGTGACACACACACACACACACACACACACACACACACACACACACACACACACACACACACAAACACATCGTTAAGTCATCCATTAACTGTCCGCAACATCCTTTTTCGAAACCACCACATTGTTTTTGATTGTTTTCATACATGAAGTATTAGACATTCTCTTTGTGCAACTAAACTGTTGTCAAATCAAATGGTGATTGCAAGCAGATGAAAACTTATAAAACTGATGTGCAGAGGGGGTTCAGAAAAGGGAGAGGATTATAAACTAGGAAAAAGATAAGGGCAAAAAAAGTCTTGCCTGACCACAGCATTTCTGTTTGTTGTTTAATCAAACAGGCTTTTTACACAAGCAAATGGGCCCTGGCTGATCATCAGAATAAGGATTTATAATGATAACATTACACAGTGAGACTCATGAGACCCATGAGTTGTTGGTTTAGCACTTAATTATTATAAAATGTTTGTTTACAAAAAAGATATATTAATGTGAGCTCCCCATCACTTTTTCTGCCTTCATCACAATTTTCTCTGCATGTGCCTGGCTGTTTCATATCATTTTGTTTTTCAAATGTTGCTTTCCATAAACTTTTGGAAAAGCTTAAAAGACATCCACTGATAACCAATGGCCTGCAAGACAAGGCGTGACTAATATGTTTTATTGTCATGTATTCTGTATATCTGAGTTAAGTGCAAAGGGCTGGTGCAGGGCAATTGATAGACATTTAATTGAGGTTACAATTACTGCCTTACGTAAGTATGAAAACTGAGAAATAAAGATTATAAAATTACTATGTCACATGACATGTTGACATGACAGTTTATCAATCTACAACTATTATATTATGTTATTTTAGTGATCTTTAATGCATTCCACTTTACTGTTGTGCTTAACCCAGTGCTGCTGTGACATCTGATTTTCCCATCTCAGGATCAATAAAGGACTTTCTTACCTTATATTATGTTTAAGTGTTTTTTTTTCTTTTTGCATTATTATTATTTTGAGGTATTTCTATCTTTACATGTACATTCCTATGTATTGCCTGTTCTTTAATATTAAAAATGATAGTGTCAAAGCCTATATATAATGATTCTCAATATCTGTTAATATAACTGTGATTAAGATTTTTGCCTTAAATGAGAAGCCCCACAAAGACCATCACTCCTGTTTTTATTGAAAATTGATCCTTTAAATGTAGCCAATTAATTTTAGCTCAATTTACTTGTGTTGATGGCCTCTGGGTAAAATTAAATGAGGAAAATTTCAGTTTCAAAAGAAAGAAGTGAACTTGTTCATACTTGGTGCTTGAAGTGTTTAAAACTACAAATCATAAACATTGACTGAATGCATATTGGTCCCATCTGTCTCTTCTGGACTGACATTAATAAAACAGTGATGTTTCCAATAAAATCAATTGTTATTGTATTTTTTTAAGCTGTTAAGTGTTCTTAATATGATAAAATACACCAATAATTTAATATCTTTATCCTCGCTTTAGCATGTGTTTTTAACTTTTCTTTTTGTAGCACAATAAGAGTTGCTGCATTTTCATTTCCTTCTTTTCCACCTGATTAAAAGTCCTACAGTGTCCCCAAGAGAGGAAGACAATAAAGATGAATCTATATTCATTAACAGTAATCGCCTGCGTGGTGAAATCCAAAAAGGGCAGGAAAAGGGCACTGGGAAAGAGACGGAACATTAACACGCAACAAAAACAGAGAAAAACAAATTAAAAGCCTGAGCTGGTACATTTCAGCGCCAGTGAAGAGAATAAATTCAGAAGGGTAAATGAGATCTATTACTGCATGTGATCTCACAACAGCAATCATCCAATCATCACATCCCACGGAGCATGCCGCACAATTAGAGAAGAACATAACAACAGGTCATTTTAGCACGCAGAGCAGACAGAAAGATGTGAACACGGGAGAGAGGGATGAGAGAGGAAGAGAAGGGGGAAAAGGGGGAAGAAGAAGCGAGAGGGAGGAATGGAGGGCAGCGTGAGGAGATGGTGAAGAGACAAAGATGGATGACGAGGCAGAGAGAAAGTTAAATATGTCTGACAGCTGTTTCATTACACTACCTAACAGCCCATTAGAACTACTGCTTAAAGTCACTCTCTCTCTGTCTTCAGTCTTTTTTCCAGCCGCCTGATTGGTTGACAGGGCATCTCCTCGTAGCAAATGACAACATGGAATTTTCCAAACGTGGGCGGGAGAGAGAAAAACCGAGCGAGGGATAGAGAGAATAGAGACCCCTTTCATTCGTGTCTTTTTTTTATATATACTTTCACTTTTTCTTCATAATGACGACTTAAGCCCACTGGATTTTCTATTTCTGACTCTGCCTGGGCGTGCATGTGTGAGTGTGCGCTGGCTAGACTACAGTGTGTGCGCCAGTGCCTGTGTCCATTACGTGACTTACGGGCATAGCAGACTGAGTGAAATGAAACTCCTAGACTAACTGCATACACATTCAACAGTAGGAACACAAATACAAGAACACACACTTATTAGATCATCTTGTTTTAAGCTTTTAAACAAAACCCTACTGTTTGCACACACGCTGAGGTTTTGATACTCAGCCCAAGTTTTCTGGCCCTTAAATATTTCAGTCTTTGATTTTCTACAGCATATGCATATCCAGGAAATTATTTAAAATGTAGATTTTTGTTCACAGCAAGCTGCAAATTGGTGGAGAAGATCATAGTAAAGGGAAAGTGTTTCTCAAATGGCAGACTGACACTTGAAAGAACATGACAGCTTCTCAAAATGGCTTTTTCTTGATATTAAATCAAAGACTTCTTTTAATTAAGCTGCAGGAAAACAACAGAAAAGCTTCTACTATACAATTAGCACCTTTTTGTTATTTTTTCCAGAGAAATCATTCAGTTTCACAACAGCTTATCTTGACTGTTATGTGTTATATAGCTGTAGATGGGCATGTCTGCTTACACAGATAAATATGGCCATCTATTTTTCATTTTTCTGTCTAATTGCATTTACTAACACCTCGTGGTGAAAATACAGACATGTCGTCTTTTCTTACGACTCACACAGGATGTGTGAAATGACAGAAACACTACCTGCTTCACCACTTGATAACATGCACAGTCAAATTAAAACTGAGACATAACGCAGCCATAGCGCAGACAAAATTGTTCCAGTCCTAAACAGTCTTAAAATAAGAAAGCACAGGAATGACCGCTACATTTATTTAATATCAGCTGCATTCTAATTATTGCCTTTTTCATCAAAATATCTCAGCAAAGTAGCTCTGACCAGCCGCCAGCCCGTTTTAAAGTAGGCACAGATCGAGAGAGATCGGCACAGGATATGCAGTCTTATCATTTCAATCATTTGCTTACATGTGTCTGCGTGAGCACTGATTTGTAAAGCAGACTGAGCACTCAGAGTCTGCGTGTCAGTTTGTGTGTGACTAAAAACACACACACATGTTGAGTACATATATCCAGCCCGTCTACCAGGTGCTCTGCTTGCCCCCCTCTCTGCGTCTTTTCATCAGTCAGCCTATAAAATTTAACATCTTGCAATACAATGCCTCACTGTCTGAATCTGAATGCACACACATACACACCACCACAATCTAAATCAGATGCAGATTGTCCAACTCTATAAATTAGTTTGTTCAGTTATGGCCTTGGATTTACAGATTTATGACAACAAGAGCTGCTCAGAGTGAACTCTAACTGAATCAGTGTGTCACCTGCTTATGATCAAAGTACTGGACTGATATTGATTTTTTAAAACCTTTCTGATACACCATGTCTGGTTGTTTCATGTTAAATGTGAATACATCAGCCTCTTTGTTAATAATGGCATGCAGATGGTGGAGATGTATACACATCTGTAGATTTCTAACAGACTGTGCTCTAGTTTAAAGTGCATTGATATAGGTCTGAGTGCACTCTTTTTTAAGAGAAAATATCATGATCAAGATAAAAAAAAAGAAAGCAGGATTTCTGGGTGGCTGACTACAGATACGAGGAAAGCTCAGAGATGTAGAAGTAAAACTCACAAGAAGAGGTTTATACTTTGCACACATTAAAAAATGGTTCAGTTTTATTGGTTGCATGAAGTTCATTGCAGTGGTAAATATTTAAGAAAAAGCCATTTTGATCATCTTCTTATATGTAAGGACAGAACTGGCATAAAGTTAGGTCTTGTATTTCTGTAGGTGGGGCAAAGACTTCTGTGTGACATGCCAGGAAGGCCTTTTGTTTGGTTCTGCTTCACTCCAAGAAGAAGAACGTATGGATAGATGTAGCCACTTCACTTTCCCCTTCCAGCCAAATGCCTGCCAAGTTCCAGCCAACTTACAGCCACTGAAACTCTCTTTTCAACTCTCTACTGTTGTTAATAAATTTCACTGAAAACATGCTAATTCATGCAATTGCAGGGAGTCCTTATGAGATGGCACTTCACCCGCAAAAACTCATCCAGTGGGCATCAACTTCTGCCCTTACTAGAGTAGCATTAGTGCTAACTCGTCACTATGTGCTTGTCTCATCATTGCAGGGACTGTCATTACAACCGTGATGGTGACAGCTGACGGTCCCAGCATTTTCCAGTCATGATCCAGTGACAAGTTAGCAAAGGGAAGCATTGAAAATATCAGTGACTACATCTGTATGTAGTGCAAAGATGTGGTCAATACTCAGTAAAATCATCCCACCTCTGCTTTTAAGTTTTTAAACAAGATTAGGACATTTAGCTAAAATTTGTTCATGAATTTACAAATTAATGAAAACTCGTACAAAACAACGTCAAAAATACTGAACTATTCCTTTATTTTAACCCTCTCAGAACGGATTAGGATGGTGGTGATCCAATCAGCAATAATTATTCTGACAGCAACAATCTGTGAATCTGATTGGTTTGTGTGTGATCCTGACACACTCAAACTATCTGTAAAGGTATCTCTCTGTTAAAACAAAGAAACTGGACAAACTTAATGCCACAGTGTCAAACTTGATAAATCAGTGTGAAGACATTCTTGTGGTCTCCATTTCTTGTGCAGCTCAGATGTTCATTTCCCTTCACTGGACTGTAAACTCCCAGAGCTGTTTGCTGCTTGCAACTGAGCTCATGTTCTTCCCGCAGGAAAAGGTCAAAAGATAAAACTAAAAAAGGATTCAGACTGACCCAAATGATGGAGGGAGGGTGATTTATAAATAAAAGAGCATCTAATGAAAAAGATACTGTGAAGGGTATGACCTCCCAGGAGGAATTAAACTAAAGCCTCACTGAGGCAGGAAGTTAAACCACTGAAAAATTTGAATATCAAAACAACAAAAATAAACAGCTCATCTGATCATTTCCTCTACAATTCTCTTTTGAACCTGCAGTGCAATGGCTTCTTTTGTTGTCTTGTAAAGAACATGCTCAGTAGTATTTCTTAGCTAAAAAAATGGAAACTATTATAAAAACAAAATGTTGCCAGGGTCAAAAGAAAAGTGGGATGTCTTTAGATATTTGCTTATTTATTCATTCATTTATTTTCTTGTGACATTTTCAGTATTTTTAAAATGCCACACAAATAACTTAGACATTAGGTTTAAAATTTATTAAATCTCCTTTTCCATCTCATACAAAAAAAAAAACAGACTTTCAATATTTTAATATATAATTACATCAACTTCTCCTATTTAGTTTCTTTTTGCTGTTGTCCTTAGTAATTCATTCACTTTGAACTGTACACTACCTAATATAATGAATAAATAAATAAAAACAAAATGTACCTAAGGAGAGGAGATAAAATAGGAGTCACTGGCAGCAAATACCAGAACAAAGCATGTCTTGGAGTTTGAATTTCAATAAGTATTTTAGCTGTAATTGAGGTTAAACAATTTGCTGAATGATGTGTTGAGAAATAATAAAAAATTATAATCTAGTTATCAAACTTAATAATAATAATCAGGACTTGCACAAAAATTAAGCACCCATCCTTATGAGCAACTCATGCAAAATAATAAGGGCTGCATATCTTCGTGGTCTTCACGAGATTCTAAAAACTCTTTGAATTTTTCAACCATGCAGGTCTGCAGTCCCTGCAAAAAAGTCTGTCTGGATCATAAGAGAGCAATCAACCACCAGTAGCCATTGTGTCTGCAGTTAATGGCTTATGCATTATTGATAAAATTCCTTCCAAATCTTACGTGAGCAAATTACTCTGATCAAACTGCAAGGATGGGATCCTATCAGAACAGGGCAGTTTTGCAGTAGTTTGGTAAGATGAGGTTAAAGGGTTGTATGAGCTCGATATGGCCACTAAGTACATCAGATGCAATAGAAAGTTCTCTCCTCTCCCAGTAAGCCACAGACTGTAAGAGTCTGTGACCAAGAAATAGAAGCTAACAGGAAAATAGCGTACCAAAAACAAAGGGTATTTTCTCTGCCTACAAGAACTTGAAGAAGTTTAAGAGTATGCTACATATGAGTGTTTAAAGTGCATTAACCTTTCAGAAATATAAAGTTTATCCGGACCTAGCTAACTTGTGTCATGTATCCCTCCGTGCAGTGCAGCGCTGCTGTGAGCCCCATCTTAGAAATATTTGTCTTATAATGTGCTTTCAATTAGTCTACAACAGGTGTCTGAAGATGCTAGCTTGTACAGTTTACTACGGTTAAACTTTATATTTCCAAAATGTAAATGTACTTAAAAACACTCATATGTAGCGTAATCTTAAACTGTGGTATTACTTTTTGATTTGAGTTCTTGTAGGCACAGAAAATACCCTTTGTTTTTGGTACGGTACTTTCCTGCTAGCACCTATTTCTTCGTCACAGACTCTTACAGTCTGTGGCTTACTGAGGGAGAGGAGAGAACTTTCTACTGCATCTAATGTAGATAGTGGCCATATGGAGCTCATACAACCTCACTTCGGAAAAACTGAACTATCCCTTTAAGTTGTATGTAGGCATAGATTATGTAAAACCACTTAACTGAAGCCACAAGTAATCAGATTCAGCACAGACATGTGGATATTAGGCAGCAAAGATGACCAAATGCATGGAGCGCTAGCAATAAGACATTAGCCTCACTCAGTAAACCTACTTTAAACAGTTCATCTGCTGTCTCTTTGACTTATTATTAAGAAAATGGAACTTCATTTGAACTGTTTCCTGATCATGTTTATTTGAAATGAGTTGTCCAAACAATTTCAATTAGCATTCATTTGAATGTGACATTAGTTCCCATGGTAACATCCCCACAGACTCGGCTGCAAGTCAAGTGGTGCATACTGGACTCTGCATAAGGAGCCTGCTCTACCAACTAAGACAAACTGGAACCCAAAATCTACTCATCCTAACTCACAGCTATTGCAAACTCATACCTGTACATCATATGTGCCGTTCATCATCACTGTCCTGTGTTGCTGGCTGTGGAAGTCTGATCTCGTCTTCGCTGACTCTTTGGCTTGGTTTCTCTGCCCCTGTCCCGCCTGTGCATCTGGGAAAAGAAATACAAGAGGAGGGTCAGTGCTCCAGAAGCTGACAAACAAACAGAGGTCAGGCTGCTGGAGGCACAAAATACTGACAAGACTGACACAGGAGAATGAAGAAAAAGCTTTAAACAAGCAAGATGTTGTTCCAAAATATGGTACACTGAGCCAGTCCTGAAAAACAAAATCTATAAATCAGGCATTTAAGAAAATGCTGACATTTTAAATGAACTAAAAGAGCTTCCCTACATTTTTCTGAGGCTGGCATTAAAAAAGAAACGATTAATCACTTTACACTACCATTTTACAGCTTATCTAATTTATTTTCTCAAATTGTAAAACTTTATTATAGTTTGATATATACATATATATATTTGCTCTTAAGCCCGATTGTTCACGATTGTCATAATCCTGATTAAACGTGCTTTGGTGTGGTACATGCACAACTTGATCTGGACCAGTGTTGTATAGTCGTGGTTGAACAATTGGGAACAGGGAAGGGTCCCGACAGTTTTGAGCTGTTCAAAATTGTCATGGAGAATCACTGCTCTCAGATTAGCAGGGTGGAAGCCTAATGCAGTCTTAAGGCAAACGTTATCAGCCCAACATGTACAGGGCTCAATCGGGCTGATCCTGGCTCAATCCTGTGTCCTGTTCAAGGCAGCTCAGGCGACAGGGTTCAGTCGGGGCTTACATGACGCAAACTGGGATTGAATGGGGCTGACATCATGTCAGCAGAATGGAAATTCAAGGAATCCTCGTCATATCGTCGTATTGACCTAAATGAAGCGGGACGAATGCCCCTGAAGCGCTGCAGAAGTATTAATGATGGTGTATTTACGGGGTGTGTCCAGGGGAGAGACAGTAATTTCATCCCATTTCTCATGCTGACCAAACCAGTCTTGCCAATCATGTACAGTCGTGCACAATCACCATGAGAAATGGGAATGTGTGACTGGGGCATTACTGGCTATTTTATACTGTCTTTAGCCAAGAAAACTTGACTCCTGCTGTTACACTGAAAGAAAATGTGGAACTTTTGGTAGGTCATGGCATAAACTTCAAAACAGAAAAGCAGACCTAAACTGCAAACATGGCAGTAATTCTGAGAGTATAAGTAACAAACCGTCGTCAGGGTGTTGTGATGAAATTTCCAGGAAATTTCTGTAAATGTTTCAGAAATTTCTCACACATTTCAAACGTTGTGTTGCACTTTAAACAGCAGAGTACCACACAATCAATATAATTATAAAAAGAAAAACAAATGACCTATATTTGATCTAACTCTAAAATTGAACTAACAATGACAGCATTAGTTATCTCCATGGCTACAAAGTTTAAGACATTGAGCAGACAGCAGGAGTTACCCGGAGGTGTGTGTTGAGGAGCCATGTTGTGCAGGGCCAGGATGTGTGTGTCCAGGGCAGCATCCTGCCGTGTGCGGTTGTGCAGACCCAGGTGATACTTCCTAAAGTGCTTCACCAGGTCAGCGGGGTCGTTGCCATAATAACTGTAACCACACACGTTGCACTTGAAGTCCTGAAGTTTAGGAGAGGGGCTGCTGGAGAGGGGAGGGGTGTCTGTGGTGGACTCCTCCCCCCCTTCCTGTCTGCGAAGGAGGAGGAGGGGAGCAGAGAGGAGAGGAGCAGGAAGGTGGTCGGCCTCCCCTCTGTCTCTCTCCCTCCTCTCTCCTTCTTCGATCCCTCTCTCCCCATCCTCGGCCTCCGATTGGCTCTCAAGTCTGTCCGTCACAGCCGCTCCTCCCTCTTTAGCTTTCCTCCCCCCTCCCCCTCCTCCTCCTCTTCTCCCTGATCTCTCCTCATTGCTGTAGCGATCGCTGACGGAGGAGGGGGAGACTGATGAGGAGACGCACTCGCTCTCCTCCTCATCCTGCTCCTCATCTCCTCTGATCCGGTCAGAGGACTCGGGTTCAGAGGGACGGTTAATTCGTTCGGCCTCAGCACCAACTCTTCCTTCCTCTTCTCCTTCGTCTTCCTCTTCTCCTCCTGCTGGCCTCCTCCCCTCCTCTTCCTCCTCCTCTTCGCCTCCCACACTTCGGATAGGGGGATTCTTTTTCCTCACCATCTCTGGAAAGAGAACAACCAGAGAAAGGGTTCATTTCAGATTAGAAGTTTAATTAAGGCGAGTGCTTGGCAATTAATCAGGTTAGAACTTTAATTTTGACTTCTGAAAATTATGAAAATGAGATGATACAGACTGTGCCACACTTTGTGTTTATATTTTCATCTTTCTGACTATTTATCTTTATTTTGTGCTTTTATCTCTTCAGTGTTGGAGAGCCCATATTTTTCTTTTTACAGTCTTATTTGGCCTTCAGTGTGTTTAGCATGTCTCTTCTGTGTGATAGAGCACTTCTATGAGCAAGACAGAAAGCCTGCAACATTAGGACCTTCCCCTCTTCCCCTCTATGTGGAGCCATCAGCTGCCTAAAACATCTCATTCCCATAGCCCCACTTTTTAGACCTACCAGTGTGATGTCATACAGTTGCTCTATTGTCAGGTTAAGCTCATTTTCTCTTCGCAATTGCAGGCCAACTAGCCAGTCCAATGCTGAGCATAGACATTAGAATGAATGCAGAGTTGTTGAAAGTGGCGCCAAGCAGTGTTGAGCTAACCAATCAGCACAGGGCAGGCCTATAAAGCAATCAGAGACAACTGAACCAATGTGGGGCAGGGGCCTTGATGGGGCCGTTGCTCTAACATTATAGTTAAATATTCCTAAGCGGTTTTCAAAAATAAAAAAAACCCAATTCAAGCCAAAATATGGTCTCTCTAAAGTTCAACAAGTCCACATGATACAGACATTTAAAAGCTATAAGTAATCATACCTGATCATTATGATTTCAGTAATAATCATGATCATTACAATCTGGACAACAAGGTGGCAGGAGGTATAGCAAGGAGGTTTTTGGGTCAAACACTGCATTGAGCTTTCTGTGTGGAGTCAGGTTCATGCCATGCTCAAAAACATGCTAGGTTAAATGGTGATTCTAAATTGCTCGAAGATGTAAGAGTGAGCATGGATGACTGTCCGTCTCTTTATGTGGCCTTGTGATTGGCTGAGGACCAGTTCAGAGTGTACCCACATCTCACCCAATGTAAGCCCCCATGACCTCAAAAGAGATAAGTGGTACAGATAACAGATGGATGGATAGAAAACTTAAATCTATCAGTCCAAATAGACACATGAGTTGTGTTATTTTCAACGTGGTTCAAATCATTCTGATTGGAATTTGCAAAGTCGCTGTTTACATGGACACAATCTGATCATGGCTATGGATAAAAATATATGGATAAAAATATCTAGGCTGCCATGCAGAGAGATGTCTAAACTTACAGACAGCAACAAAATTGCTGTTCTTTACACTCTTCATAAGCATATGTTCACAGGCGAATTGATCAGATTTTATTGATACCAATTCCAGTAATTCTGCTTGTTGATTCTTTAACGGTTCTTTATTCCTTTCTGCTGATTTTCTGTGTGGAAAAGACTTGGCCGACACAGGCTTTCAGTGGCAGCAATGTCAAACACAACATCCTTGTGCCTAACACATCTTTTTGTCAAAAATTAAGACACATTTTTAAACACTTCTGTTCCACTTCTGTCATGATTTCTTGATTCCTAACCCTACTTTTGTTAGCTATAGTCCCCATCTTCGGCTGTTGTCAACAAACACCACTGTCTGCCACTTGTGAAGGGTCAGAGAATTTATTCCTGTTACCATCGGTGAATCTGGATATTTTTGTTTTTAGATCCAAATAAGCCACTGCAAGAATTTTATCCTCTTGCTTGCTTTTGTGACATTCGTAACTTTGTTAACTTCCCAGTAAGACAAAGAATCAAGGAATATCTCAGTTGGCATGCCAATTTAGTTAACTGTGCATGCCAGCATAAACCATCTCTCTTATTTCATATTAAATATCTGTCTGATTGAGCTCTTTCAGATCAGAATCTTCAGATTGACATCTTTACATGACGCATTGTTGTTCTGATAAAGCGTTTATTCTAAATTCTTATGTCCATGTTAACATGGCTATTGGCAGTCAAAAGCAGATTTTCGTAATCCCAAAACACACATGCACATGCACACGCATACCAAAACAAAAAACCTTTGACAATGATATATGTGCGCAGACAAGCTTTGATTCAATTTACAAACTTCTTTGAACGCTCAAATCTGTGACGCTCCAAGACCACAAGCCTTGTCAAAGAAAAAAAACTGCCCCGACAAATCAGAAACATCTCAGTTGGGAGACATTTCTCAAGGCTGTGTGTGTGTTCATGAGATGGTCTTCATCCTTTAGAGCACATTTTTTTTTGCCTATTTTTTTCTGTAGCCAAGGATCAAATCTTTTTATCATTATGGAAACCAGCCGTGAGAATCTTCAGCACATGACCACATCAAAACTTAAACCATATCAGAGAGGCTGCTGGGAGGGCCGGGATAGAGGGGAGGCATCGAGGAGAAGAGAGAGGGAGAGAGCGAGATGGGAAGGACCGAGGGAGGAGAGAGGGGAGACAAGGGGAATAGACGACAGACAACCACATCAAGCCCTACGAGCAGCATCAGTGAGATGGATGAGGAGGACTGCAGACACTGCCTTCAGCCCTCTGCATTTTTTTCTCTTGCACTTGTTTTTCTTCTCTTTTTCACATCTCTTACTTTCTTCACAGCTCTCATTTTTTGAATATCGCACCCGTGATTGAACAGTATATAATGGAATTCAAGAAAACTCAACTCTAACTGAATAAAAAGAAAAAAATAAGTGTTCAATGGTACAACCGAGGGAGCTGAAATGTTGCTTCTCTCTACGTTTTTGAATTCAAGTTATTTTTTCTGTAAAAAAAGTTTCTAAACTTGAACTTATTACTTGAACTTATACTGAAAAGTATAACTTCAAGGAGAAATGTTGACTTCAGGCCTAGTATGAACAGGGCAGTGGCAACCTTTGAGGCTGAAAAATGAAGCCAGTGCCGAAGTACAAAAAACTGCAGTTCCTTGTGTCTGCTTTCTTGCAACAAGGTACCAACAATTTTTTTACAGTCCAACTAAACATATTTATAGCCTGGTTCCAAAAATCTCTTTGGCGTCCTTTGGCCTTCCTACTCCATCAATGAGGCCCACCAGACACTTTTAAATATGGAGAATATTACCATGACAAAATCTTCCGGGAAAACATTTAACAGTGCAACACTTCATTAGAAAAGAGTTGTAATTGCACAAGAATGTTTCTGTAAAACTCTTGTAAGTTTTTCTAAACATATTAAAAAGAAACAACATACCAAAATAACCAATAAAAAACAATGTTCTCCATTGAGTAGCTAAAACTGGCCTGAATTCTGTGTGTAGCTCATTGAATTAAGAAATCTTTTTGTCCTTTCAATTCAAGACACACTAAATATTTATTATAAAAAAAAACCTCTTCCCTATGTTAAAATAAAAGCAATTGCAACTGTTACAAATTACAGCATTATTCAATGACCATGTGGCCCTCTTACTATGGTGAACTACAGTATGTTTGTACTGTGGTCGTCATGGTCACCAAAGTTGTCCATCCCTGGTCTAAATATTTAATATATATCTACAAGCTTTCACTACAAGGGAGTTCAAATTTATATACATATATAATGCCACTTTTATTTTATTACATTACTGTTAGAGTAGAAGTCCAGAGTTGGATTTAAGTCCCACCTCTCTGTCTGCAAGTTGGTTGATCCAAAGTTGAGTTGGGACACCATGTACAGTATGGCTGCATCCACAGCTTGGCCTCAACAATATTCCAAAGCCTCTTTTCATAATTAAAAAAACTGACTTCACATGACTTTGTCCAATTCTTACCACGCTCAACAGTCAATGGTTTTGAAGAATTTTAATGAGAGAAATTGAGATAATGTTTTGCACTTTAGAAAAAAAAGCAATCACCATGTGTTTAGTTTATCATTTCAGGGTACTGAGTACAAACTAAATAACAGGATATCAGCACATTGAGATGCAAGCATGAGTTACCATATGCAAATATTGGCAGAAACATTTTAATAGTTACCATACAAGCAACGCATTACTGCCACTGTTATTTTTCTTTTTCCTGTTGCAGCCGTTAAATACCCCGAAACAGATTTGATACAAATGGTTTTAGTCTATGTGCAAATATGTCAATGCTACTTTAGCAAAGCACATTTCTTTTCAATCTTGTCCTATTTTCTCAATCCTCTTCTACATACAAGAATAATTGCTACAATAATTTCCATAATTCCATCATCAATTCTCTTCTCTCTGATCCTGCCCTCTCCCCCCTTCTCTGTCACTCCCCCCTGATAATCACTGTACAAAGCCATCAAATAACCAGGCATGTGTTTCATGTTAAACCATAATGTTTCTTTTGTTTGAAAAGGGAACAATTGTGGTCGCTCTGTTCACAACAGTCATGACAGAGAGATTCAAAGTGTGTGTGTGTTTTCTGGGCATGTGTGTTTATTTGTGGTCTTTCAGTTCATATTCAGTCGTAAACACAGTCAACCCATTGACCCATGTGTTGTGTTTGTTTGCATGTGTATGTGTGTGTGTGTTTGGTAATGAACACAGTCAAACCAAACAGGCGCCTGATCATCGCCGAACTCTGATCATTTTTAGATCAATGCGGTGTGAGGGCACATACGCTGAATGTGTGCGTCTGTGGGTGCGTATTTGATGATGTGTAGGAGCAAGATAACATGCGTGGGACCCTGTCATTAACTAGTGTGAGAGATAAAGGCTTATTGTTATTTACTGATAGCAAACATTTCCAGCGTGAGACAAGCAACATCTGAAGAGAGAGGAAGAAAAGGGGGGATGTAGTTGAAAACAGATGATCAGATGATGATAAACAACAAATTCAGACACACAAACATGATAAAAAGAAACATATTTTGACAACCATGTGCAGTTTAATGGATTTTTGGAGGAAATGGAAATTAATAGTCCAAAGAAGATGCTGCTAGGGATGTTTAATCTGGCTAATTAAAATTGTGTTAAGTCAATTGATTAACAGGACTTAAAGATAACAGTCCAAATTTATCATGTTTATTCTAAATGGAATCACAGCATATGACAATGAGAAGACTGTCAGAGTTTACATGTCTAAACTCAGTGTGATTATGTGAATCCAGTGATATTATATGAGCATAACCCAACATATACTTCGAGACTCTATGTTACTTGTCTCGTCTTCCTGATGACTCAAAGCTCTTCTACACTGCAAGACACAACAGCACTTCAGGGACGGGCAACTTAAGTTACCACAAGAATCACATTAGCATCATTACTGTTGCCAGAAGACCCGATTTAGTCGATCTGAAAGGTACAAAAAAAACGTCTTTAGAAGTCAATAAACATGTCTATATATCTAATCTTCAATGCAACTAAAAAATCACCGCTCATGTCTACCCATATGGAGAACTCCTTCAATGGCATTGCAAGAGAAGCTGGGTCATGTAGTGACATCAGCTTTAAAACATTGATGTGAGCCTGCAAATAAACTACAATTCCCTTAACCCTTTCATGCATGGTGTTCACTTAAGTAGACAGATATTTGGAATATGTTTTATACCCTTTACGTTGCAGTACCATGTCCAACTACCAGTTGGTGAACTCCCAAACCCTTGACTCAAATCTTATATAAATATTATCTTTGTCCCTTTTTTTAAACCATATAGAGATATTGCATCCAAATTCCATAACAGCCAACGAAGGGCAAATTTGTTATTTTGCATTTAGATTTCACATAAATTTGTAATTTTTGGTTTGGAATTTTGGTGTAATTCACAATTGAATAGTAGGATGAAACAGAAATAACACATATGCTTCCGATTTTGCTTTTTATTTTAGTTACTCTTAATAAATGTTTGCAGGAGACGTGTTTGTGGATCTTTATTAAGCTCCACTAATTTACTGTGTTCATGCACGGTGAAGTGGACGGATGTAAAACTACTTCATAATACAAAAAAAGAGACCATGAATTTTAATTTGTTTGACGCAAAAAGAAGCATTGACACAAGTATTCCTTTGCAATTTATTAATTCATGCATGAAAGGGTTAATGACGTAAAGGGGGCGGAACCCTCACAGCAGCCGAGGAGAAATGAATGGGATTTGCCATTTCACACTTCAATGTTTTTTTGTGACGTCAATCTGGATCGGATCCATATTAAATTGACTGTGATGAGAGTTATATAATAATATTGTCTACATTTTGAAGCAAATCTATCAAGTGATATCAGAGATGTTTTTTTAACATAGGGCCCAATGTTAGTTTATGGGGTTTTTCACACATTTTGGGAATTTTTTGCATCCAGACAACTATATGAATCACCACCAAAATGCTGTGGCTTCTTCCTCTGACCAGACCACACCCCTGATAAAAAATGTTATGTAAATCCATCCAGCAGTAATCATGCTAACAGACAAAAAAATGGACAAATTAACAAACAGACCCTGAAGACAACATAACCTCCTTGGTAGAATTAATTAGCAATGCTGTTTAACTAATTAACTATACAAAGAATTCAAGCTTTTCAGCTATTTTGAATGCAAGTTAAAGAGTATTTACTGATTAGCAAAGTACATTACATAAACATTTTAATTCCTGGTTTTGAGGAGTTTGAAAGAAGTACTTCACAGTATCAATAAGCAGATAATTAAAGTATACGTTTAATGCCATCATTGCAGATGTTCTCAAGTTATCTTCATACATGTTCTTTCACATTTTCAAGTTATGAAATCATTTTGGCCCTGAAAACAATAACAATATAAACCCTTAGTTTTGAGATGTTCACGTTAAAAACTGAAGATAACATAATGCAACAATGTTAATTTAATTCATAAAGCAGCAGGATTTTAAACTTTTTGTTTTCACTTAACACAACTCAATTTATATGTGTGTTTCCATTATCTATCAGAGCAAACTAAATGGAGTGTTGTGAAACAAAAGTTTAAGGGCTGAGCATGAAATCTTCCTCTAACAATGTGTGCCTCACTTTTATCAAGAAATGCTGTTGTGTTGTGGAGCTCCAGTATCCGTGTGGATGATAGAGCAGGGGCGTCAGGATATGCCAGAGACCATTAAATTTAGGCTGTTCTGAGGGAAAGGGAGGTATGGGGGCATGCTTCCAGGCCCCCTGGACCCCTAGTTGGCTACTTTTCCCCACTGGCTAAACACTCCTTGCTGTGCCAGTGGAAAACCCTGAACACAGTGCTGATTTCTTTTTGGAATCCAATTTGCACTCTTGAGGTATTTTCTAGTATTTTAGCTTTTTTGTCTTCCCGTCACTCGCCACCATAAACTATTAAAATAAAGCAATTTATGTCTGCAGCAGCCCACGCCTAGACCAGCCCTGGCACTGTATGTGTGTGTGCGAGGGAGAGAGAGAGTGAGCGAGCGCAGGCAGCAGAGGAAAATCTCATCTGATGTTCACCACACCCAGTCAGAATTCATCATTTGCTCAGACACACAGTGGAAAACTACAGATCGTTGTGGTAATGCAATGAAGCTGAAATCCCTGTCCTGAGAAGCAATGACTGACCCGACTGTTTCCATCTGCCCAGCGAGGTTTCTACGTCGACTCGAAAAGTGAATCCATGTGATGATAAGAACGCTATGAGTGATGTCAGCGAGTCAAAAGATAGAAAAAGTTTACGTGCAAAATTGTTTATTTATTCATACTGGCATAGCCCATCAATGTGCACAGCTCACTGGCTCCAGGATGTGGGTGAGAGTTAAAGGTGTGTGTTCATTTGTACGTGTATGTGTGACGTGGTATAGCCTTTGTCCACCTCAGGCTGTATTCACAGGCTGGAACCATTACTATCAACTACAATTAGGAACTCCCCACCACAACATACCACATAACAACTACTGCTACTCGCTACAATTAGACCCTAAACACCACTGCTGCCTCAATACCACACTGAGGATGAATGTGACAGTTAATCTTTTCCATCAAGTGCAATTAGTCCCAATACTAGAGAGGCTTTTATCTCAAATGGCCAATAATCACCCTGAGACATCTGTTAAAGGATGAACTGACAGGGGTGCTCTCAGAGTAAAATGAGGTCCAGAGTGTGAGTTCAGTAGTGGTGATTTTTTGACATGTTGCACTTGTGAGTGTTTTATTGCAGGTTTTAAACCAGAGGTGTGTTCAGTTGCTTAAAAGTCAACTAATTCTTTCTCTGTCAGGTCAATTTCTCCTCTAAACAGAGCTGCAAAGGTCTACAAATTCATCAAACCAAAAATAAACTTCATTTTTTACAGTCAACCATGTTTAGATATTTAACCCTTTCATGCATGGTGTCCACGACAGTAAACAGATAATTGGAATAAGTTTTATACCCTTTAGGTTGCAGTACGATGTCCAACTACTAGTTGATGAACTCCGAAACCCTTGTCTTAAGTTTCATATGATACTATCTTTGTACTTTTTTTTAACAATATCGAGATATTGCATCCAAAATCCAAAAGAGTCGACGAAGGGCAAATTTGGTATTTGCTGTTTAGATTTCACAAAATTTTTGTAATTCTTATTTAAAAGTTTGGGGTATTTCACAAGTGAACAGTTTGATTGAACAGCAATAAAATATATACTTCAGATTTTGCCTTTTCTTTATTTTGCCCTTTCTTTATATATGTTTGTCAAAGACGTGTGTTTGAGGATCTTTATCAAGTTCATTAAATTACTATTTGTACCGCTGATGTAAGGTGAAGTGGACAAATGCAGAAATCCCTCAAAATATAACACTGGAAAAAAATTTACCACAATTTTTAACTTGTTTGAAAGTAAAAAGAAGCATTGAAAAAAAATATTTCTTTGTGATTAAATAATTCATGCATGAAAGGGTTACATTTCTAATTAGAAAAAAATGAAATTGTGATGCAGCATAACATTTCCAAAATATACAAAAGTCTGTGTTTCCCTCCCTTGCATTAAGCTTGCATTGAAGTTGGATCAGCCTGATTTATTGTCTGAAACTGGGGTGATCCGTCATGCAAAGCTCCAATCTACGATGACTGGAAGAGGTCCAAAGTGGCACAGCCCAATCAGCATCCTTTGAAGCTGGAAGAGGTGGAAGTCACAAGGGAGATGATAACTGGGAGAGAGCATTTCGTACAGCTATTAGCATTGATGCTAACAGCTTCAGGAGCCGTTTTATTAGATCTGGACTGCCTGTCTTTATTAAAGGAAAAGCAAATAACATTTAAAGTATTTCTCAACAGAAATTATGTTTTAGTCCACTTTCAACATGTTCTGCCCATTCCCAAATATTTTCTATGGGCTGCTGCCCAGATGGACTTGTGAATTGTTTTGAAGGATCCATCTGGTGTGTTAAGTTTTTATCAAATACAGTATACATGTTGAACTCTGCCTTATTTTTAGTTAAAGTTATTCCAATACAAGCAGTATTATTAATATCAGGAGAGAAACAGTGATGCCAGTGCTGGTGGTCTTTTCTTTAAAAAAATAGTGAGTTATTAAACTTGATGAGAGTTCAAGCAGCAACTCTGTGAAGAGTGATAACACTTTGTGGTATGGATCAATATTGACAAAAGAAGTAGTATTATTAACTCTTAGTGTGACTTTGTCTGTGCAGATTTTGCTGTAAAGCATCAAATTATTGAAAAGGACAAAACAGTATCAAAATGTCTCACACACTGAAACTTTTTTCATTAAGATTTGATCATTTATCATTTCATGACTATTAATTTTCTAATAGAAGATACAAAAGACATCAGCCACATAGTTAAAGCTAATAGTCTAATGGTTGTTTTTAAGTCAAAGCCATGGCATTTTTCTTTTGAAATCTTCACACAGTCCCATATTTATGCAGCCCTCTGATATCTAAGCTTCTTCCCTCCCTTTGGGACAGCTGTAGTTGGCATCCTTTTCTTTTATAAACAAAAGTTTAATGTGGAACATATGAGGAAATAATTTTAAAAGCGATATCTAGTTACACGCGAGCTTTTCTCTCTGTTTCCTGATCCACATCGTTCTGTCTCTGTGCACTCTTCTCCAACATTTGTCCTTGCATTTCCTGCTCCACATCATCCATCCATGTTATTTTATCGGGCATCCATTACAGTTTAAAGCTCCTGATTTATAACATCTTTGCCAGTTTAAGGATTAGGGAGAAATCATGGCACACTAAGTGAACGACTGATGGTGGAAAGCAAAAGGGGAGATGGCAGCAAATGACAAGAAAGATAATATATATCCTTGTTTATAAAGTTTGACCGGGGACAAGGATAGAGAAATACAGATGTTAAACAAGGAGAAGGATAAGGGAAAAGAAAACAGCATTAAAAAGCAAAATAAATTAAAAGCATAATAAAAAGTTCAGGCAGAAGTGACCTAAGAATTTACCAACTGGGGAGGCACATTCCTCAGGAGTGCTGGAAAGGGATATAAAGAATGTATTCCTTGTCCTTCTAACAATAAACATCAGATTTTAAAAAAAAATGAACAATAGTCTTGCATCAGGTTGGGATTCTAGCTGCTCTGCCACTATAGTTGTAGTTGATTCAACCTAACTCTAAAACCAGCATTTTACATTACTTACAATAAAAACAATTAACATACAGAGGTCTTGTTTAAGATGTTGAGGAATCCCACGAAAAGTGTGGAAAAATTTGTGAACGTGTGAACATGTGGGGGCGAGCCAACTTGGGCACATGGCAGGCTGAATAAATTAATTCATTTTACTAAGATGTGTGACCAAAAAGACAATCTGAATACAAAAGCACCATCTAAATTATACAAGATGAGTAATTGTTTCGGGTGTCCTCTACAGCTGTGGTTCTCAAACTCTGCCATGCGAAGGATCTCCTATTGCATAAGCCTCTACTGGGACTTCACCCTTGATATCTTTCAAGCTTGTGTAGACGATGTCTTAAGCTGCAATGTTTTCATTATCAAATCATAAATCATTATTTTATCACCTCACAAACATCCCACCTGTAAGTAAGCTAATCAAGCTACAAGATTTTCTGTTTCATTTTTCTGCTTAGGTCTGCCAGCAATGCCTGCATCAGCACTGTGCTCTTGCTTTTAGCCCAACAGCATCTATTGTACACACAAAGTCCAACGCACATTTTAAAACCAGGTAACAGAGTGAATAAATCCCAAAGATTGGGAAAAAGGGAAATCCTTGTCTCTGCTTCTGTACCTTAAATGTGTGCATTATATCACTGTTTTTTTTACCATAAACTGTAAAGCAATGATTTTAATGGTGGGACACACAGTCAGCATTCGCACAAACATTCTACGTGTAAGTAAGCTAATCAAGCTACAATATGTTCTGTTTCATTACCCTTCTTTGGTCTGCCAACAATGCCTGCATCAGCACTGTGCTCTTGCTTTTAACCCAACAGCAACTATTGTAGATGTGGGCTCAAACCTGAAGTTCAAGGGGCCATCCACACAGACTTCAATGCACATTTTAAGACCAGGTAACAGAGTGAATAAATCCAAAAAATTACAAAAAAGGAGATCCTTTTCTCTGCTACTGCACCATATATGTGTCCATTATATCACTGTTTTTTTACCATAAACTATAAAGCAATGATTTGAATGGTGGGACACGCAGTCAGCATTCTCCAGCAGTTAAGAAGTCCTCTTCTTCTTATGTTTTACATCACTCACGTTTAATGTCCATGCTTAATGGCTTTTTCTTTGGTTTCGGTGTATGCCTGTGGCAGCGATACACTTACAGGCCTGGCCTATATATAAATACATTTTCAGTAATTTTGTGTGGACAGACAGATTTCTTGAAACAATGTTGTGTTTACAGAAAAAAGTTCAAAGAGAAAGCAAAAAGAATTGTTTAAATCTCTATGTGGACAGTGCCTAAATGGATACCTCATAACTCTTCTTCTCTGCATGAAAATATGCATGGCCAATGAAGTCTGTGCCTGGAGGTCAATTCAAAACAAACATGAGTTTCCTGACAGAACAGCACACGAGATGGTAAAAAAGACCAAAGATCTGAAACATCTACATTCAAAACAAACTTTTAAAATTCCTGTTTTAACATCAAGCAATAAACCTTGCCTTTCTCTCCAAATTTCTTATAGATTTAGTGATCTTGTCTGTCTTATCTCTTCACATTCCTTTCTCACTTGTGTCCCGTCGGATGCAGCAGGTTTGCTTTCAGTGGTGCCGTAACCTTCTGAAATATCAGAGTCACTCCAAGCCGTTGCAAAATTGTGATTACAGATGAGATCACAGAGATATGCTATGACACCTCATGACATGAGCCATGATGATATGACGTGAACAGAAATGAGATGATGAATGGGAAACAACACAGTGGTATACATTTTGATACAACTTAGTTCAATGTGATACCGAGTGAAACAACATGATAGAATGAAGTCTCTCTATAGGCCTGTCACAATAATCAACAAATGAATTAACTGCATGATAAATAAAAACGTCCTTGGTAAGTTTGCCGGCCTCGATAAACTGACGTGCATGCGTGTTTGTTTTCCTCCTCTCTTTCTACCAAACAGGCTGGATGAGAAGATGGCTCACTCTGTCCATCTTTCTCAATGCCTGGGCGCGTTGGTTCTACAGCAGAATGAGTGGGGTAAGGGTTAGTGATCCATCTGTCATTCATTCATTCAACATTTGAGGGGGAGGCGGGGCCGCTCGTGCATACACACGTACAGTGAGCTGAAGTGAGGAAACAAACTCTAATATGAATGATGGCACGAAAGCTACGGTTCCTAAGCCGGGTGCCACAGCCCCAGTGCGGGAATATTTTAGTTTTAATCAGAGTGAACAAGGTGTGAGCTCATGAACACCGACAAGCTGATATGTCGTATTTGTTTGCAAGTAGTGGTGATGAAGAAGGGGAGTTGCAGTAGGGCCTTTGTCCTGACAGTTAGTGCTTACTGAGGTGTTTTGCCGGCAAAGTAAATATAAATAAAACAGTGCAAAAATGGTGTCCACGCATACAGACAGTGTTGTTCGCTATATTGAAAAAGAAATGCAACCCGGTTGAAAAGTCACCATTTCAGGAAATGTTACAAATGTTTGAGAGACAGAGAAAGTACATGTCCCAATCAATTCAGGAACTGTATAAACTACATTTTTACTGATTGATTTTATTGTTGTGTGTGTTTTTATTTGAGTTTTTTTTTCCTTACAAAAACAGGGTCCATTTTTTATTGTTTTTGATTATTATAAGGATTTTTTTCATGCATTTTTTCCCAAAAGAGAGTCCATTTCATTTTCATTGTTTTTTTTTTCTCTTTTTTTCTTTGATTAATTTATTATATTGTTTAATTTATTTTATTAAAAAGCTCTTGACCTTACAACTACAGTTAAATACTCTTAAGAAACTAAAGGTCATTGCTTTTGATATGGTGTACTCACTTTATTACAAAATACATTAATGAAAAAATGATGTTTCAAAATAATATTGACAAAAATATTGTTTATAGGCAATAATTTTTTGGACAATTATTGTCCAGCAAAATTTTTTATCGTGACAGACTTATCTCTCTAACAAAGGTTTAATTATGGTCACATCTATCTATTTAACACAATGAAACTCAATTTTACCTCATCACAAACCTCAAACTTCAACAGTTCCCTCCATACCAAGGTCAAACTTCAGCACATTATGCTATGTTTTTTTTCTCTGATTTCAAAATCCACATCGTCTTTGGAATTTTAAATTGTGTTCAAATTTAAGTCCAGTTGAAAAATAAACAAGGTAGACACGCACATTCTATGATGGATATTGGATCCAAAAAGTTATTAGCATTAAAATGTATAAGAAAATCCACACACCAAAAAACAGTGACGTTTTGAGCCAAACGGCTCTTCCTCGGTTGCTGAGGAAGAGCCGTTTGGCTCAAAACGTCACTGTTTGATAAAAATCTAAGTCCAGCACATCAAGTCAACATGGCAAAAAGTATTTTTTGAAAACTGCAATTTCATTCTGATTTGAACAAAACCATTTATATTTGGGGCTAACATTGACATTTGGTTCACTTTTCAGGATGAAAAAATCTTTCCTGACTTGTCCCACAGTTGATAATGTACTTTGTATAATGCTATTTAAAAAATGAATTTAAAAAGTCTGTCTTTTTCTTTGAACAAAGCTACGCACAATAAGCACTCGGAAATATATTGATCTTTAAATATAGTGCGATATTTTCGATATAAATGTTAGTTTAGACAACATCATTTATATGAATATAGTTGTTGATGTGCTATGATAGAGATTAATGAGTCAGCATTGGAAAAGCAAAACTCAGACTGCAAAACAGGTTAAAAAAAGAAGCTTGAGTATGATGTTTTCCAAACTTGACAAAAGCACCACAAAATTCAATATAAACTCAAGCCTTTTTAGCCCTCTGCATCAAAATAATCCTACTTTAAGCCTCATTAGCTTGTGTTTCTTCTACTGGAATAAAATATCAAGATATAGATTGGATTTCTCAGTTTACCTAAAGATATCAAGCTATAAGTTTGGGTCCGTATCATCTGTCCCTTTAGCCTCGTCCCCTCCTGCATCAAGACACCAAAACAAAATCACTTGCTGTCTTTGAAGGATTCTCCCTGAAGTATCTAGCAGAGCCCAACTGTTAAAGCTTTCATGACTGTGTGATATCCCTCAGCAGTCATTTATTTATGTAAGAACGTCACAGATTGTTACTTCGACAGAGTCCAATGATGCACAAAATGGCAGTCACGCTGAAATGGCTCATAGCTGTAGGTTACGCACCAGCTGAATAAAAGCAGCTGAAGAAATTATTAATGAAAGTGAGCATGTGAGCATTGTAGTTCCCGCACAGACAAAACGGATCAGTGCGTGAAACCGAGACCATTTAGAGCTGCAGGACCATAATACAACAGGAGCTGGCATCAAACGCATGCTGCTGGAAGTGCTTGGATGGTGGCTCTTTTGGGTCAAAAAGTTTGAAGAAAATGGTTGGCTGGAGGGAGCAGGTCTGCTTTTTTTGGGAGCAGACCTAGCTTGGAATTGATTTAGCAGAGGCAGGAGTCTAATTGGATATATGGAGGAGGGGGAAGAAGGGGTTTGGAAGGAGGGGGGGATGTAAAAATCACAGCGAGTCCACCTGCCATTTTTAAGACTAAAAGCTTTCAGTTGCCTGCTAGGCCCCTAATCAATGCCAGAAGTCCTCTTGTGCACACACATACACACACTCTTCATCTGTTGTAGAAGCAGGGGCCCCCGATTCATTCCTGCCTCGGATCAAGCAAATCGCAAACACCCAGAGAAATACACACACACACTTGCGGACACACACTGGCTGAGCTGCTCCTGCAGAGTGTAGGACTCATTTGTAATGGGGTAACAGCATGCAAAATATGTCATCTTAAATGTCAAACTTAATCAGAGGTTCACATTTCAATACCTCTCCTTCTCGTTCGAAAAAGTCCCCTCCCTCCCTCTGTGCTGGCCCGCTCACTCTGTAGCCCCTGCTAATCTCTCTGCATTGGTCTCTTTCTCACACACACACACATAAGAAAGTAACACACACCTCCTCTTCCTATCTGTCCATCTTTCATCTCGCTCCCTCAATTAATCTCTTGCTACATTTCCCTCCTGCCTCCCTGTTGCTGTCTCATTTTCAATCTTTATTTCAACACTTCCTAGCTTCTGGGGGTATCCTTATGCGAACCTTGATGTGTGTGTAAGTGCTTCAATCACTTTCCTGACAGGTAGACATCTAATCATTAAACGCGGCAGAGAAACGTTGTTTAAAAAATGGAACAAGCTCAGGCCGCGGCACTTAATGTGCAATATGGTTTATGTGTCGGCTTAAAGGCGAAGGTAGAAGTTGTCTTTTATTTCAGATTTTTCATGGCGGCAGCTTTCGATGTAGATGAGACTGATAGGCCTTCAAATAGCTTCATTTTTTCATTGGGCCAAATGTGAGGCTTTACCAACTTTTATTCTTGAATATATCATGCAGCAGGTGCATCCAGTGCTTACATTTTTTTTTAATGTTGTCCAACCTTGATGCCACTTTTCATGTCAATAAATTCCAAACTGACTTAAAAGCATCATTGTGCTCACATATTTTTTACTGAATTTAGCAAAATGACCAAGCATTAGTATTCGTATTGGTTTATCTGAGCATTTATGGATGATGAATTAGGCAAACATAACAAAAGCCTCTTTTTACATGCACTCCAGAAAATGTCCTAAATACCTAAAAAGACTATCCGTGACTTTCTTAGAGTAGCACTTCATGAAACTTTGTAGTGTCAAAAACAAGAAATGATCTGGAATTTGGAGATTTCAGGGTTAACTGTTCTGAAAATAGTTTGAATGTCAGTTAGGGGTGGGCGATATGGCAAAAAAAATCATATCACGATTTTTTAAAAACAAAATCACGATTACGATTTTATCACAATTCTTTTTTTACGTTGATTTTTCTAGACTAAGTTGCATGTTTGACCATTTTTTCCCTGTGTTTAACATTTAAAACATGTAAAACCCTAAAAGAAAAAAAAATGTCAATTAAAGCCAAAGAAACTTTCTGAACAGGTTTTAATTGAAATAGTGCAGTTTTTATAAAAATGTGCAATAAATATAAACATAAAAGGTATTGAACAACAATATCAACATTATCTCTTAAAGTGCAACAATTCAAAACAAATGTTATCTAACTGCAATGTCTATAATCTGAGTGAATAAAACAGCTACTTTAGAACAGAGTTTTTTTCAGACATCTTCAAGCTTTTATCTTCTTTTCTCTTTCCGCCATGGCTTCATGCTACATAACCAAACAGGAGATCCCACCATGCACTGCGCTAAATGTGTTACGATTGGCTAGTCGGGTGCGCGTCAAAGTCTCTGTGCCCACACAGACGATCTGACGATCTTTCTGCTTTATGACGGTATTAAATTGTTATAATCCTTAACGATTTTATATCGTCATATCGCACACCCCTAATGTCAGTAAATATTAGGAGTGAGTATTGGCAAAACCTCACGATACGACAACATCACGATATATCACATTATCACAATATTGTGATATATTGGGATATTCTATGTTTAACTAAGAAAAAACTAGAGATAGTGTGTATGTTAATCAAACAATATTACTCAAAGTACTAGTTTTCCATTTTATTGTTTTTGAAATATGTCAAATGCAGTGTTACATACATACACTTAACTTGAAACACAGAGTGCATAGTCACCTAAACTAATGTTGCATAGAAATTATTTTTGTTTTCCCTTTAATAATGTATTGAAAGCATCCAAACCTGCTGTGCCGCTCAAACTGTAATTGGACACATGAGGAACAAAGTGCTTTGAGTTACTGACAGCACAACAGTTAGTAAGAAATAAAATCTAATTTTCTCTTGTCACTGTCTGAACTGAATAGACTGCATGAAAAAAACCCTGTACCAAGTATTTGTAAAATGTATTTCATTTTCAACTCTGATAAAATATGAGTTTTTGTTTTTACAAAAAATTGGATTTTAAGATTTGAAATATCAATATTGTATCAGTGGTCAAAATATTTTTCACACCTCAAGTAAATACTGGATGGGAAATATGAGGGTCATTTCAGGAGACGGCCAATATGCAAAGCCCTCGCTGTTTGTGCCCACGCATGCAGCTCACTCAGGTAAGTTCAGGACAAGGTTATAATAGTTTTGTCATTACAGTTTAGTTTTAGTTAGTTTTAGAGTGGGCATTCTAGTTTTTATTTAGTTTAGTTTCAGTTTAGTTTTAGTTTAGTTTTAGTTTTTTCATACCTTATTTGCCAGGTGCAGGATTCAAAAAGGTCAGAGTAAGCATTTTGTAAAACTGTTTATCTTCAAGTTCAACATAGTGCTCACTACTCAGTCAATGTTGATATTGTACTGTTGGCTGCTGCTTTAAACACAAAAAAAGAATATAAACTTAATATAAAAAATATAAACATCAATATAAACTCTGGCTTCCTTGTTTTCATAGGCTGCATAAGCCTCCTTATGGGTGCTCCTCAAATGGGCTTTTAAGTTTGTGGGATTTTTTCCCCTTAAGAAGAGCTCTACACATCTCACCAGTTTTAATTCCCGCCAGGCATTTGCATTTGTTTGTCTCACTATGGTACTCAAAAAAATCCCAAATGGGACACTGCCGCCTCCTCCCAACTTTAGCCATTTCTTCCAAGTTGTTCCAACGGCACGTTTCGTTGCGGCACGGAGCACAGCCAGTCAGTGCAGTAAACAAGCACGTCCCAGTACGTTGCTATGATGGTGCCGTACGGCGCTGACCACTGACAAAAACTGTCGTAAAATTGGTTGGGAAAATGTGTCGGATTAATTTAATCCCAAAGACGAATAAATATTTTAAAAAAAACGATAACGAAGGACATTTTGTCTATAATTTTGGTTAGCAGTGTTTCCTCTACATTCATTTAGGAGCGGCGGGCCGCCGCTCCTAAATCCTACCCGCCGCTCCTGCAATTTTTTTTTAAAACTGTAAATACACCACCGCAGCATCATGTCGCTGCCTTCACATCAGAGTCCTGCATTAAATCGGGTGTCGCGGGTGCTTAGGCAGATAACTATCTTGCCCATAGTTGTGTCGCTATGGTTTGCTTACATTTAATAAAATGCATTTTTCCTCTCCGCTCTGAAAAACGCCTCCTCCCTCGCTCCTCTCGCACTACACCGATAAGCCGCGCGGCAACCAAACTGTCTCTCTGCAGGCGGAGTCCCCCCACATGCAGTCTTTATTGAGGCTGCTGCCACCGCGGGCCGAGACGTAGCGGTGATTCAGCGAACGTCAGAGCAGAGGCCACCTAAAAGTGTCTCACAACACTCCCTGTCATAGAACGAGCCGATAACTTCTGAATCGTTAATTCTCTTTATTAACAGACTCAAACAGCGTGTCATACAGTTAGCAGTTCTCTCTCTCAGTCTACACTTCCGTTACCCTCAGCCAATCCCCTGGCTCCCCCTTAGCAGCGTTAACATTACAAAGATCGTCTACTCTGAAGATGCTCACTCTGACATACTACTATGACACTCCCTTTCCTAAAAACAATTCAGTAGAAATGCTTCCCCACGTCCAGTTCTTCGATAGTACGATATGATTTGCTGCTGCCAGGCGACTACAGCCAGAAAGTTCAAAACGCTGGTTTCTGAGCAGCAGGACAAATCTGTGCGCGTGCTCTTCGGCGGCAACCGCTTCTACCGCGGCGGTCCAAACCGCGTGCTGTCTGCCGCCTGTCCCTCATTGAAATGACTGGAAGCGGCGCGTTGTGTGAAGGGGATGATGAAGACACACACACGACACATACAGACATACACACACACTCACACTCAGGCGGCGGATGAAGGAGCGACCATAACGGTAAAAAAATATAATAAAAAAAACCCAATTTAAACAAACATTAATGGATGACCTGAAGCTTACCAAACAATCTCCCCAAGCAAAAATCTCAGCATTTTTAAGCCAATTGTCCTTACTAAGAAGGGAAGCACAGCTAGCAGCAGTGTAGGAAACTTTCAGCATGTAGTTTCTCCTCATTGTCAGTCACTTGCTATAACTTTATGATTCATCTTCTCTCCACCTGCTGAGCTTACATGGTTACATGAAATGTTACATTCTTCCTGTTTTTTTAAATACTTTTTATACTTTATGCAGTTTATTTTAAATTCTTTTGAGAATGTTGTAGTTGTGTGCCCACAGTGCTCACTATTTATTCAGATCTAAATGCTCTTTAATTATGATATTATGGAGCATAAATATTTTAAAAAACCCGTCAAGGCAATGAACCTAGAGGAAACACTGGTTAGTTTCAGTTAGTTTTGTGAACACAAGATACAGTTTTAGTTTACTTAGCATTTATGTCTTCTTTTCTAGTTTTTATTAGTTTGAGTTAACCGCAATGTTTTATATTTTAGTTTTCGTTTTTAGTTTCGTTTAGTTAACTATTATAACCTTGGTTCAGGAAATGTTCAGAGTTTTTCAGCATTTCCACATAGGATTTCAGTGTAACATTTCCAACAAAAATTATGACAGTTCAGTACTAAAATGTTGCAAATGTATTTGTGTAGATCTCACAACGCAGGGGCCAGCAACCCTGATAATCAAGGTCACAAACAGCGTTTTTCACAGCCAGTTTTTCAAATCGTCAGACATCCTCGATAGGAAAATTACAAAAAGAAACAGAAAAAGTAAATGAAAGCTTCCATAAAAAAACGATGTACAAAGTAATGAGCTTGACATAGAGTTCAAGCTTATTTAAGATATCTTTTCAGTACAACAACAAAAAAAAAGACACACAAGGTGCAAATATTTTACATGTACCAATCTTCCTATCCATTATATTTAAATATGGAGAAACTTAACACGTCTAATTCAAGAGAAAGGCGTGTTGGAGAAAGAGGTCAGTTTAAACAGACAGACTCCCACACACTGTTTAACTAAATTCACTGATTTATCAAGTTTGCCTGATGAAGGTGTGAGACAGAGACACTATAAATAAACTAATTACTTGCAAGTTTGACAGTTTGGAGAAAATTATAGAAGAGTCAGAAGTATCCAAATCAGTGTGTTGTGTTATCTTGTGTTATCTCAGGTTGAATCCTATGTGGCAGATTCCATCATGTTTTCTTCATACTTACAATTTGTGGATTTTTGGAGAGGGCTGGCATGTGACTACCCCATGCCCACCCCAGCTATAGTGTTTCCTCTGATATTCGGAGATTACAATTAAGGCATTTCTAAGAATTAACACTGTGTCATTACCACTTGCATCATAAAAAACAAATTAAGTATTATAATGACCCGAATATTGGAATGAGGGTAGGTGTGGGATAAAACTTAAGCTCCTCACCTCACCCCTGCACAACTCTATTAAAGAGCCCATATTTTGGCTCATTATGGCTCATGCTTTCAATTTTAATGACTGTGAGAAAGTGTTAACAATCCCCACTGTTTAAAAAATGTTTCATTTATTCTCAGTCTGCCTGAGAGGCTCTTTCAAAGCTCTTGTCACTGTGAGGCCCCATAACTGGTCGAGATGCAAATCTTCCCCTATGTCATGATTCCATTCAATTTTGAATCTGAGGGTGATGATTTGATCCAGAATCAACTTTTTTTTTATTATTTATGCTTCCTCATCTTATTCTCCCTGTCCTCACTCCCTGGTGATCAGCTAATTATTTCTACTAACCTGACCCCTGATCAGATTCTGTCACGGCCTTAATTGACCAATCTTCTTGCAATTGTCTCTTCTCTGAAGCTCTCAAGTTTATCCCTAACTCATTCTGCATGCCTCATCATCACCAGCAGCATCTGAACTCACAGTGGGGTATCCCATCCTGATAATGGCCTCACTGCCCCGTTTGTGAATAAAGAACCCACAATGGAGTCAAGATGCTGAAGACATAATAATCAGCGAAGACAATGCATATATTCATCATCTCATCCTGCATGCATCATCACCACCAGCAGCATCTGAACTCAAATGGGGTTAACCTATCCTGATAACGGCCTCACTGCCCTGTTTGTGAATAAAGAACCCACAATGGAGTCAAGATGCTGAAGAAATATTAATCACCAAAGACACTGCATATTCATCTTATCCTGCATGAACCATCACCACCAGCAACTGGACTCAAATAGGGTTAACCTATCCTGATAACGGCCTCACTGCCCCTGCACACAATGGTGTCCATTGAAAGCATACTAATCACAAAAAATATTTAGTGTTTATTATCTCATCACCACAGTATGTGTATAGGATAATCCCCTTTGAGTATCTAAACTCAAAGGGGATTATCCTATCCTGCTAATGGCCTCACTAGACCAGTCAGTACATGAAGACACCACAACGGAGTCTAGTTGTTTGAAACATATTAACCAGCAACAGTATTTAATGTTTATCATCTCATCCTACATGCTCCTTCAACACCAACACCAGCTAAACTGAAAGGAGGGGTATCCTATCCTGCAAATGGCCTCACTATCTCTTTTGGTACATGAAAGCCTCCGAATAAAGTCTATGTGCTAAAGACATATTAAGCACCAAAGATATTGCATAAGAATATATATTGTTTATTTGAGAAAGTGCACAAGCCTGATTTCAACGGTCGTGCGGCACTAGAAAAATGTTTTGAAAAAAAGACAGAGAGAACTAAAAAAAAACAAACATTAAAGCATTGCTGCTTACTGAAAACATTAAGACATCCAAAAGATCTGAAAAACACACACTAAGACACACAAAGCCTCAGCCAAGCCCCCCCTCTGCACCACAAACTTTATTAAAAGTCTATTAGAGGAGTCTGACCTCTTGGAACTACACTGGATTACTGCACCACACAGGGTCTGGGAAGCTCTGCGCTGCGCTGATTGTGTGTATGAGTGATGCTCTGCAGGAGGCTGTTCACCCTGCTTGGGAGTTAAAGATGGCTAACACCAGCTACACACAAAAAGAGACATAACGGAGCATATGACAATGGACTTCTGCGACTGAGAGACTTCTGCTGCTAAGACCAGGAGTTCTACCTAGAGAGGTTTTCAAATACTGATCAACAACCACAGAGAACCTGACCCTACTCTGCAGCTCAATTAACCTTCAGACTAAACAAGACTAAAGACACTGAAACAGAGAACATAAAAACTGTCAGAATTTCCTTTGACCACCTCAACACACCAAACACAAATTAGCTGTTTACTTCTGCAGTGGTTAACTTTGGAAGTGCAACACTAGTACCAGGGACACACACCCTATAAAACTTTATTTTTAGGTGTGTGTGGAGGTCTGCAGGTGGATCAGAGGAGTATAAAAGAAGGTGCTCATGTCACTCACAGCAGACTGAGAGGAGTTATAATTTTGGTGTTGGTCAAATTTCAAAAAGAGTGGAGTTAACTACATGGATGGAGTCCAGTCCCTGAAAAAAATTACTCTTCGGTAAGTTGGATTTTTAAATAAGTATGAATATGTTCTAATTCAAGTTTGTAGGCGTCCTTCACTCTGAATCTGGATGCAAAACTTGTAGTGTCAATCATTTCTACCAAATTCTGTTATTAAAAATAAAATATTATGTTATCGTAAGACTTCCATCATTTTTTTACATACTAGATAAACAAGTTCTTTGGAGCTTAAAAATCTCTAAAAAGCCTACATTGAAACACTTCATAGGGTGCTGATTAAAAGTGCCACTGAGTCGTGTTAAAAGTGTTAATCTTCAACTCTGAAATGACTCAATTGCCCTTGTGTAGTGTTAAGGTACAAACTATCCAAAAAGACTGAATTCAACACTCTTTGATGTGGACACATACTGTTTTCGCACTAAAATTAGTGGGTCAACATGTCTTTTTTTTAACGCGGGTTGATCCGCTAACAATCGGAAGTGACTCTGTCCCCACTGCCAGCAGACCTGGATCTGATCAGCGGCAGAGGAGCTGTGTTGCTGTTTTTTTCCCTCAGGTGAACCGTGTTGATGACATCATCAGCACGCCGAAGCATGACTATGTAAACAATGAAATGGAGCATAAAGGGTGAGGGCACGTCGGTCAGCGGTTTTCTGTACTTTATACATTTGTTCCCTTTTTTAAAAATGTACGAACCCCGCGCTGATGGTACAAAGGTGGATGGGATTTGGTGCTGAGATGGCAAAAAGTCAGGTAAGTTGCAGACGGAGGGGACGGGCGCCATATTATGCTTTGGGCAGGCTATGCTGACATCATCCGTAAATTAGCAGGTCGAAACACCAGTGTGATGTTCCCACTGAAAATGATCGGAGGCGAGCCAACTAAAAACCCTAGCCTTTCAAAATGCTGACAGGAGCCGATTGTTACCCAGTTTAAACTGTTTTTTTGGCCTGTCTGAAGTGGTGATACAGACATTTTAGGAGTGTAATGTAATATATTAACTCTGATAGCGTTTATTTGTCCATGCAGATTTTGCAGTGCAGAAATACCTTTGATATGATTAGGCTGTCTGAGCTGATTAGAGAAGGTTAGCAGGTTAAAAAAAGCAACAGGTTGTTAGATTAGTCGAGACAATAGACCGTCTGTGTGAGTGTGAGACTCTTACAATGAAATACCTGCCAAAAGGTTGCTGGTTCATTTCCCAGTGGGGCCATAAATGGAGCTGAAATAAATCACTATTACAGCACACACACATACACACACACACATATATCCACTGCATCCAAATCATGCAAACACTCCTGTTTTATCTCCTTAAATCCTGAATAATTTATGTGCATACAGGTCTGAGTGTGAGTTCTTGTGTGTGCAGATTTCTGGAGTCATTTGCGTTGTTTTAGTTGAAAAGAAAACACACACACACATAGAGGCACAGACTATATATCTCTTCTGCTATTTCAATAATCTGTGACCTGAGAGTTTATAAGACTCAATAGTCTGGCCTCTGGAATGGCCGTCTGGATTTTAACTTTATATACACACACTCACAGACGTACACACAGACACCGCTCCCCTGCTAGGCTCCTCAGAGCATGCTTCGTCTGTGTGTGAATGTGTGCGTGAAGCATACCATGTGTGTGTGGTCACGTCTACAAAAGCTTTTTATAAAAATGGATCCCTCTCTGTCTCTCGCTTACAATCACTTATGAGGTCACCAGAGCTGGGCATTATATTCAATTCTGGGTAATGTTCTGAGACATGACATCAAAAAGAACTCCTCTTTATAGTGATGTGGTTTTTATTTTATTTTTTTAAAGTTACGTTTTATGTTGGTTGTGATATGTCTGAGCATCGATGAGCACAGCGTTGAGTAACTTGATTTAAAAGAATAGATGCGGATACATCTGTTGAAAAATGAAAGAGAAGGATTGTTAATATTTTTTACATTTTTAAATGATTTACTAATAATTAGAACATTCATCTATAAAGTGTTCAACTGTTTAAGTAAGGCGTATTCCTTACACTCAATAATCCAACATCACTGCAGCCATCACAGTCTGCTGCAGTTTCAAGTATACAGTGCTCACATCAATAGTTTGGAGGGAAGTTTCACACTACATCACAAATACTGAAATACATTTAGAGCCTAACCCTCTTTAAGGCTTCTCTGGAACTGTAAAGGACTTGCTCCTGTTTCCAACAAAATGTCATACCCTGTCCTTTACCTCCCTCCTGGCCAGGCACACGATAATCCCGAGTTGGTGGGATGCTGCCCCGCCCAATCACACCCTGTGGCTAAGGGCTGTTATGTCCTGCTTGACCCTTGAAAAGACTTGGTACTAAATTACAGACTGCAGATGTAGGGTCCTTTCCTGGAATACACTAATAGCCTCACATCACTCTTGCAGAAAGACTTTCCTTCTCTCTTAAATTCTTTACATTATTAATTTTGTTAACTACTTTCGACATAGTTTTCATCAACAACCTTGTTTCCCCTGACAAAACCTAGACAGTGACTGATAAACACAAGTGCACATGCACAAAAATCAAAAATAGATTAATTGACATATTTGTTGATCAATAAAATCTAGATGAATATGTTTGACTAGGGCTGGGCAATATTATCTAATCTCAATGTCATGATCAATTGAAGCTTTTACCATGATTACGATTGATGAGCGATTATTTTATGCTATATTGGAACAAATTAGTGGTGATACCGATGGTCGTCGACAAAGTCTTCCTGCAGTATTAACACGTAACTTCTTTCTGCTCAATTTCCTTTGCACAGAATACAAAATTTTTGTATGGAGGCGGTGTGGTCATGTGACTTACATGGGAAAACTAATCAAAATAATCAGCATGAGTAAAACTACTTCAATTAGAGGGTCTAAATGTGGATTTTAATTATTTATCGATTTAACACCCAGCCCTATGTTTGACAGAGACTTTATCCAATCTGACTTAACTTTGTCATGTAGAAAGTAGAGGCAAGTTAGGAATATATCCAATTATAGCTTCTTGGTTGCATGGAAAGGTTGGCTGAGTTAAAAGGAACATCCAATCACAACTGTCGTAGCTTCATGGTGGCGGGATAAGTAGCTGAAATCAGAGCTACTGTCTTTACGCATTGATTCATGTAGAGCAGGATCACTGTTAGTTGATTCATTCATTCAAACTTTACTAGCATTCAAAACAAGGTTATTTGAGGTTCCTTTTTATTCATTCATTTATTTTCTGTACTGGCTATTCCTTATGGGGTCACAAGGGGGCTAGAGCCTATCCCAGCTGTCATTGAGAGGCAGGGTACACTCTGAACCGCCAGTCGATCACAGGGCAACATAGAGAGACAACCATTCATGCTCACACTCATTTAGAGTTCAGAATTTAGAGTCACCAATTAACCTAATGAGCATAGGACTTCACTTTGTTTATGCCGTCATTGAAGAACTGTTAAAGGTGCCATGAGGAGAATCTATTACCGGCGACAATAGGACTCTGCTACCCATGAGCACGTGCGGCGACTGTCGTAATGTTGCGTTCCAGTAACCTCGGAACTGGGAGTGACATCATCTCCGACTTATCGGTGTTCCAGTTGAAGTTGAAAAAAAACATGCCGATCTACCAGGCTATTGTTAGCTGTTGTTAGCTCGGGGGTGGCGAGGTTTCACAGAGTTCCCAGTAGGAGATTCCGACTTTGGGGGACGTTCCGGTTGTAGTTTCCTACTCGGAACTTGGAAATTCCTACTTCTGACTACAACAGGAACGCATCAAAAGACGTGACCCAAGCCGAGGCATGTGTTTGTTGTGATGCTAATGAATGCAGCTCGGATCTTCCTCAGAACTCTGCACTGCTTTACAACTTCTTTTTTCAACAACTTACAGGATGCAAAGCGACGAGGTAATGTATCTCTCTAGTTAGGCAGCGGTAGCTTTTGATGTGTGACAAGAAATTTTTGGAAAACTTAGTATTGTAGTTGTAAATAGACGTGTCTGAATAATATAAATTTCCTCTAGTTTTAATTGTCTTGTTCCCCGAAGTTGAGTATCCAGGCCAGTCCAGCCCTGTCCGACCTGACCAAGAAGCTAAGGAGTAGCATTTATAGATAACCTATTTTGATGCTATAAAACTCATCTTAAAGTGTGTATTTCGATCAGACATATATCTAAAAGTGAGACTTTTTTATAATTACTTAGAAACTCCTCACAGGCCCTTTAAGGTTTACTGTATATTCTGCACATCCAGTAGATAAAAAACTTCAATTGGATGATTTTTGTTCAACTTAACTTCAGGAAAAACTCATAGGATATTCACAAAGGTGTGAGTTTTACGCATGGGAAATACTGAGAAGTAGACAGAGAGGAGTGTGTGTAATTAATTATCATTAAACTGACAGCCAGGAGAAAGAGGTGCAGATGAGACAAGATGCTTGAGTTTAAAGCTCACAGACACAACTGTGAACACAGAGACCAACACACACACACACCAGCCGGGAAATAGTCGTGCTGTGAAATGCATTCAAGAGTTCAGATACTTTCATGTAAAGGTCACACACAGCAGACATGCAAAACCAGGCTGGACAGTAAACCACAAATAAGATGAAAATCATTTTTGCAATCCAGGAACTGTTTCTCACATCTCTGTGAACATGTTTACAACATTTTCATGAACTCAGATGAAGCTTAATCTCATCTTAAAAGTTTATGTTTCCAAATGTAGAGCTCTGATGGATTAGAGACTACCATGTTGTAAGTAGGGTTGCAAACTGGTGGCAGGTTTCTGGTAAACTTCTGGAAACTTTCCAGAAACTTTTCATGGGAAGATAAGCAGGGGGACTTTGATGTATCCTAAATCAGAAACTTTTCATTTAACTTCATCACAAAGTTTCCCAGTAAAAAAATGACTAAGAATCATTAAACAATTTTTGGATTATTTCACTAAACACTTGACAATGAGGACCACTGTTATAAGACCACATTAAAAATAAGTCCCGTCATTCAAACCTAATCATCTACATTATTTATAAGTAATCCTACCTCATTATCTTCACATTTAGCTGCTTCACGCCGCACACGGCACACAAAGCATTTCACAAACACGCACAGTAATCACCCGTTTAAAATTTGCTACGGCTTTTGAACAAACGGCATAAACAATAAACTCAGATGTTTTTTTCTGCTTTAATGTGTTGGGATTCATGAAAAAAGAGACATTTTACGCTCGATAAATTCTTAAAAAGGCAGCCCAAAGACAACACAATGACAGATTATGGGGAAACACAATACGCCACAAACACAATGCAGGCAAACACATCAAAAGCAGCGCCTGATACATAATTGGAGGCATTAAAATATAATAAGTGGTGTCTTATTTGAAAAACCTTTTGGAGCAAAGAAGAAAAACACAGGCACATAAAACAAACAGAGGGAATCTAAAGAGTCAATTTAGGACGACCAATTATATCAGCACCACACCACAGTTAGGAATTCCAAGCTATTATCCTTTTTTATGACAAGTAAGTCTGATGAGCGAACACATCTTAAGAAAAAAAAAAACATGCAATAAATCTCAATCCCCTCAAACAGCTATTTTACAATGTACCCTGATGTTTTTCATGTCTATAAAGCTGAGACTCCTCTTAGAGGATTTGTTAACTGTGAGGATTTTAGAAACTGTTGAGCTCAACACACTTAAAACACAGATTATAGGAAAAGAGTACGCTGAACAACTTCAATTTCAAATGATGAGATGTTTCAAATTATAATTATTTTTTCCTTCTTTAGCTCCCAAATGTTGGTGAAGGAAATTGTGAAGAATCCAAATTATTTTCAATTAATTTCCATTTATTGTCCGGTCATGTTATCTTTAATATTAGAGACCAGGTGAGGCTCTTGTCCTGTCCTTGAGCATTTTGCTACCTGGAAAACTCTGAAAAAAAACAGGATACAGTGGTAGATATCAGCCTCGTCTTGTTTTCTGACAGTTCCTGACAGCCTGTGCAGGCCTGGCAGCCTCAACCAGGCAGAGTGTCAACAAAACAAACATGGCTGCTGCAACCGAGGAGTCTTACTCTGGAATAAAACTGAGTTTTGTCTTTCCATAATTACAAACAAATAACATTTATATTTATAACATACAACATATTCCATATAACAAAAAATCCCTCTCCTGTGCTTTAAAAAAGTAACTGAACCGGTGAAATACACCACATTTGCAATGTGATGTTGGACTTTGATGCTATTTCACTCGGCATGGCTTGTGTTGTTGACATAAACATCATATCAGTGTTTGCTACAGAAGACATTGGTGAATGGACTTGAGCTTATAAAGCACTTTTATAGTCTTTGACCACTCAAAGCTGATTTAACCACAGGTCAGGTACTCATTCACACCCTTGTTCTGAGCCTAAATGCTAGTTATTAGGGGTGTATCGAAATGGTCAATTCAAATACGAAACAGGGCTCACGATATAAAATACTCAAGATACAAAATAAAGATTATAGAAAATCATGCATTTTCTTCATTTTCTTCCTAATGCAGACATACAAAAAAATATTGCTGCATCAGTACAAAATAAATGCTCTTTAAAAAAAAGAACAAAATTGTAGTTTTCTCCTTACTTCGACTACAGTGCAAATACAAACATAAAATACCAATACAAAGTGCTTTGTTGTTGTAACAATCAGGATAAGTACATTTATGAATGAAAAGGACAACAAAATAGCAGTCCTCAGAGCTGCAGTTTAGGCCTATAAATGTCTGAACTGTGAACTATAATATTTATCCTATAACAGTGCGTATACTTCTGATCTTCAAGTATGATCAAATTCTGTCAACTCAACAGTAAATGCAAAAATCAAACATTGTTTTTTATGCAGCCTTCACAAACATACAGTTGCTGCCTGTCTCCAGTTCAAAGTAGTTGGTAGTTGTACTCGCCGCAGTATACAGCGAACTGTAGCGGCATATTTTGCACACGGTTGTTGTTTTATCCGCAATCTTCTCACCGTTCTCTTGTCTTTTACAAAGGAGGCCAAAATAGGTCCACACAACCAATTTATTTGACGAAGGAGCGTGAGCTAATTCCTCCACTTCGTTTCCCTCCATTCTGAAGCGAGTGTTTTGCTAGTGCGTGCATCTTAGAATTTTATTTTATTTTTTTATTTCGCGAAATTTCGTGGCACGAAATTTCATTTCATCCCTACTAGCTATCCATCAGTATCAACTAACCCTTCAAACACTTTCATGCCCAATGAAACACCACTGACGCAGCAGTGGGAGCAACTTGGGGTTAAGTGTCTTGCCCAAGAACACATCGTCATGTGCTGCCCGGAGCTGGGCTTGAACCTGCAACCCTCTGGTCACTGACCAAGCACACTATCCAACTGCACCACCTACACCACAATTTGTCCACCAAAGGTCAAATTTTTAGCTCTTTCTTAAAAATGTTGCACTTGTTGCAAATGTCAAAAGAGCATATTCCTTTAAGTTACTTTGATTTGATTTGGTATGTCTTTAAACCTGGCTGTTTTGGTTTAAATCCTTACCAGCAATGTCTCCCGATGCCCCTAACTCAGGAGTTGGGTGCAGCCTCTGCTTTAATGTTTGCTGTATTTGCACTATATCTATTGCAGACAGTCACCTTGAAACTTTCAGTTCCAGTAGATTTTTTTCAGTGTAGTTTGGACAGTTAGTTATTATTCTACATAATAATATTGAACTATAAATCATGTATAGCTTTTCTTTCTGAGTAAATATTGAGGAATCACCCACTCCAGTGACAACACAATGTGCCTGAGCTAAGAGGCACCCTGTCAGCCGGAAAGAAATGGGGGAGAAATTGTGAAATAACAAAGTAAAGCTGTTGTGGTAACAGCCAGTCCCATCAGTGCAGCTGCTCCTCTGTCGTGGCACCGGGAGTGAATTACAGTGAACAGAAGCGGAGGTTACTCTACTCTCGGAGAGGCCTGTGACCTGAAGTTTGACCTAACAGGCCTCAGTGTAATCCTACACCAAAGGGCGCTCAGATAGAGAGGTCTGTGAAGACACAGGCATCTGAGGAGACACAAAAATTCAACATACGCCTCGGTGCTCACACTTCTGTTGGAATCTTACATTTAAAAACTTTACAATCTTCATACAGATCAGTGCTGAAGCAGCTTGTGGACACGTTAACACGCCAGTAAAAGGTGGCATAACACACTCACAGGAGCTCAATCTGCTGGTAACCAGATCGGGTCAGGACCCAATACTAGCCTTGTTACCTCCACCAAGGAGGCTGTGTTTTCAACGGGGTAAGTTTTTATCGTTTTTTTCTGTTAGCAAGATTATGTAAAAACTACCGGATGGATTTACATGAACATTGTAGCACAGGCGTGGTTTGGTCCAAGGGACAAGCTATTAAATTCTTGGGCTGATCCAATGTAGATTGGTGACACAAACAAACATTTAAGTTTATAACAGCACATCCCATTCATTTATGGCATCATGGGAAATGTAGTTTATTTGCAAACTGACATCTAGTTTTTCAAGCCTATGCCACTACATTTCCCAGCTTTCCTTGTATTGCAAGTGAAGGTGTTGTCCACAGTGCTCAGTGATGTCTCATAAAATGCTGAATGGTACTTCAGCACTGAAAGACATACATGCAGGGTTCTGCTAACAGACGGTAGAGCAGAGAACAACATTCCCTCTTAATCACTCGAAACAAGGCTGCTGATAACATCAACATGGACATAGTCAGTCACAGCAGAAGTCTGTGTGTGTGTAAAAACCTAACCCTAAAAGCTCACATACGGCAAATGTGCCGTGCACCAAAGAGCCATAGTTTTGCTCTGACCAAAAGGCTGGAGACATTAGCCACTGGAAGCGCCACGGGACGCACAACACCAACATCTGTACAAGAAGTAGAAAATTGGCTTAGTCAACAACTTACAAGACCCACTACTGACTACGTCACTCTACTGGATAATATTTATATCACCAAAAATCACCATCACTTGGTGGCACTGCATTTCATAGATAAGTGGTCTGAGGTTCATTTGTTTGGTTACTCTCTCAGGAAAACAAAATATTTTACCCAAATATGTGATGCTTGGCTGAGTTATGACAATCTAAGATTATCAAGTGAGACAACACAGTAGAAATCAAAGTTTGACACATTGCCACTGCACTCTCCTTCAACAAAAATTCACTATGTGCGATAAAAGTGAGATAATAGGGCCGTAAACCATCCCACTAGGTTTCATGACTAAGAAGGAACTTTTTTTGCTATTTTTGTTTGAACAATTTATTTTATATTACTTTTGATCCAAAAAATATTCTTAATGGCAGGCTTCAAGTTAATTTTACAAAACAAGTTCCAGAGGCTTTTGTAGGTCCAGGTATGATTGATGTGCTAAACGAATTTAAGAATTTTCCTGCTCCACACTTCAATTTGAAGGTAATTGGAAGAATGAGGTCTTAGTCAGCTATGATCACCACAAACAATGTTAACTCATTCAGTGGCGACATCAGAACACTTACAATAGAGCCAAGAGAATATTGCTAATTTATGCCAGAAACAACTTATTATTGCCCAGTCTCTAGTTTATTTTTCCCCTAAAAGATGATTGTATACAGCCTGAGCTCTCTGTTGTGCTCTTTTGTGATATCCTCCAATAAAACCAGTCAAGCATGGGCTGGTATACTTGCAACAGTGCTTTGCCAACAGATGTAAGCATAAACATGATATCTACAGCAGCAAACAACTGTAGTTTCAGTTTCTAAAGCCGATAAGCAAGCATATTTGACTCTCACCTGCCCGTCCTTAACATTGAAATGGAGTACATTTGCCAAAAGATTTGCTTTTTTAAACTCTCCTCCCGCAGAGCAGCTGAGCACCTTTTTAATCTGTGAGGCTCAGCAGGCCCCACTTACAGTGAACAGCCGCCTGTCGCTCTCCTTCACTCTGAATGGTCTATTAGTTTGCTGGGGAGAGGCAGATGCTACAGAGAAGGGGACCAGATGAGAGAGGAAGAGATGGCTGTGAAAAAACAGACCTCTCACACTTGTTAAAGAAAGAGAGCAGCACATGAAAACAATCACACCTGGACTCTGTCTCCTCCTCCTTCTCCTCTCCATTCATTCATTCCTCACTACTGTCGTTCTCCTGCTCGTGTGAAAGAGTGGGAGGGGTGTTTGTGTGTAAGGCAGAGACCTGACAGCTTCCTCTTAACTTCCTGTGATCAGAGCTCAGGGGGTTGCTGGGGGATAACCAGGAAATTGCGCACACATATAAACACACAATAACTCGCACTGCAAACTAGGTGGTATACAAATAAATGTCAGCAGAGCGGACAAGAGACGCGGCCATCCTTTTATTCCATTGTGCTTGTTTGGAAAAAACTGCACAGAATTACATTTATGTTTTTGATAAAGTTACAGTGCACAAAGTAGAACAACACACACCTGCATGCTTTAACAATGTTACACAACTTAGCCACCAGAGCTGCACAACCAATCCTCTCCTGGTGTTTACTATAGCCCTGATCCTGACTATTGCGTATCAATAAAATGGGTTGATCCATGAGGCAAATCCTTCAAGCCATATTTTGTTGATTTGCCATTCTGTATTTGCAGCTAGCATTCACATCCAAGCTGTTTGTTCTTAAATTCAAGGTAGCCTCATGAGCACTTTTGTTTATTTACTTGCATGTGCATGACTTGTTACTGAAGGATACCACCAGAGTGCAGAAAAGGACCCAATGCTGAGTGTAGCCACTTTTTATTAGTGTTGTATGACAATAAATGAAGAAAATAATCATCAAAAACCAATGTCAACGACAAATGTGTGTTTGCACCCAATTACCAGTGGTCAGATCTTATATCAGCACTCTGTTCTAAATGTTTTCCTCTGTGCACCATCATAACTGTCTCAGTGTTATGCTCTATTGAGTGATATTATTAACTGATGAGCTTCAGCTGATGGTGCTGATAGATGTAGTCAATATAGAGGCTAAACAGAGGATGTACTGGGCCTCATTTTACAGTATCATATAATCAAAAAACACTTATCAGTCTATGCCCTCAGTTTCTATGGCTGCATGCAATTAGGGGCATAGACTAAGGGTCATATTAACTGTACCCCTTAGCCCTTGTCTTACACCATAGCTACTGGTTTTGTGTGTTCACGTCAGGGTAGTGGTGTCCCAATTCTCTGTAGGGGTACACAGTCCTTAAATCGAAGAGAGACTAGGAACTCTCTTGAAAGAAAGGGTAAAAGAAATTTCCAATAATACACCACACCCACTGACAAGAAGGCCCTTCCCCTTTGTCCTCAAAACAAAGGGCAAGGGAAAGGGCTAAGGGGTACAGCTGGGATTCACCCGTTGTCGTGTCCACACAAGTTTTGAATTGTATAAATACTTAATCCACATAAATATGGCTTTTGGGTGCCAGAAAACACATGTTTGAAAACGGCGCTGGAGTGGAAAAATCTGAAAATGCCAGTGTTGCTTTTCCAAGACAAATATGTACAATGAATATGGATATTTACATGCCATCACACATCCTCTGCCTCCATGTTAGGCCAAGATTCATTCATGGCTACTGAGAGAAATAAGCAAGTCCTCTGTTCTGTAGATCTGAGGCCCTCAGCTGAGGACCATTACTTGGTCGTACACCATTTGCTACTGGGTCACAAAAATGCACAACTTTGAAAGGGTTAAAAGATCTTTGCATATCTGTCTGTGTAGCTTGACTGCCCAGACTTTACATTCAGGCTCTCCATCTCTGTCAAACTCGAACAGTTTTCGGACATGCACCCTGATGTGCCGCGTACACTCAATATTTTACATTTGAATATTTATTTACTTTTCGGTCACGGATATTTATCCCCATAATCGATCGGTTACACGAATATTGCATATAAAGTGAAAGCCTAGTCACCACTGTGATGAACAAACAGCAAATCTAGAGATAAAGTCTCACTAAAACACCGTGTAGGATGTGTGTAAGTGGAGGACAGTTGAGGCACACAAGAGCACTCAACTTCTTGATGTGGAAAGATTCAGTTCAGATATAAGACCTACAAAAGTACCCATCTGACATCAGTAGAATTGTATGGGTTAAGACTGATGACCAATGGATAAAAAGCACACCATCAGCTTCATATGAATGTTGTTGTCACTTTGTTTTCCTCCTTGCTTAAAAGGTGCAGAAGCTTAGTTAATTACCACGTCAGCTGGTGACTTTCTGCTGACTGAAGCAGCTGATAAAAACAGAGTGAGTCCTCCTGTTTGTTTTTAGTTGAACTTTAAAATCAGCCTGTGGCTTTCTCTGATCCTATATTATGGTGAGTTTGACTATACACAACATGTGTGTTTGTTGTCATTGTCTCCCTGCTGCTAAGGAAGGCTAGTCTGCAACTCTAATGAGTTACATAATAATGCATTGTGGAAAAACAGAAATGGAGACCACTGACACCAAACAAGCCTTGCTCATACAGTTGGTCAAAAAGCCACAACTTATTGATCAATAAGGATGCTGATATACAATCAACGTGCACCACAGCTGTCATACATTCACTCTGAAACAGCCGTCTCTCATGAATGATATCCGTTGGAATGTATATTATAATATTTTTACTACAACAACATTTTTATTTATCTGATGTCTGTTACTCACAGGTTTATGGTAGACTACTGACACTTTTGCATCCTGAGGACCCTCAGGCTAAAAATATACACACAAACAATGCTGTTAGATCATGATATATCTTTTTATTTATTTATTTTGGGGGGGAGGGAGGTCTGCATAAATACATAAGAGCAGTTCAGCTTTTATCAAAGCAACCACATATTCAAGAATTTCAGGATTTTAGCCCTTCTAAATTCACATTGCCACTTGTTTTATCTGAAGATAAAGAGACATTTTTGACACAATGATGGAGTGGTTGGGGCACTGCTGGTGATTAAAGTCTTGGATGTGTCAACTGTGCAAGTTCTACAGGAACTTCATGTCTGCTGTGAAATCAGACAAGGTCCAAAAACACACAAAGGCTTGTTGTTGTTTTCACCGCAACGTTAACACCATCTTTGTGTGCAGCAAGCGGGGGGTCATGACCTCACTCTGGTTCATTCATCTGTTTACTTCGAAGACACATGAAACACATCTGTAGAAATGCACATATTATGTATCATATAGAGGTTACATCTCTTTTTTTTTAAACACAGCAAGTCAAACAATGTGTTCGAACTGGCATTTGAATGGTTTAGAACCTAAAAATTATTAAATATTTGGTAATTGTGAGCAAAGTTGAAATGGTTCAAGAGATTTATGCAAAAATATACTGATAGCAACTGTTTTTGCATTTTTGAATCAAGAATTCCAAAGGTGATAAATCAAATTTTCATAACAACAACAACAAAAACTAATGCAATAAAATCAGTGTTATTGCCACTTTTGGAAATATCCAAAAGTCTAACCAACAGCAGATTTGGTAGTTTTGTGCAAAGTGGTTTAGGAGATCAGTGCAGAAAAGGAATTGGTGTTTGCTGATTTTATAACAATTTCTGTGCGTGTACATTTTTGTCTCCAGGGGCAACAGTGGCATGCCGTTTGGATGGATGCACAAGGGTTAACCGTACTGTAACGTGCTGTCAGTAAATGAACTCAGCAATGACACACAAAAACATAAAGAGAACCAAAAAATGAGGAAGGAGGTGGCAGCGCTGCCCAATATTTCACAATGAAGCAGAGATTCAAATCACTTCCTTACACTGTATTAGTACGTTGCATGCAGTGGGTTTTTATTGAGTGTGTGTGTGTTGTCTGTGTTTGTCTTAGTCTTTGTGTGTGTGTGCATTCACCTGAGAATAAAAGAAAAGTACGGATAGTGGATTTATCACTCCTTTTCAGCACCGACCTGTGTTTTTCTCACACACTTATTTATGGCGGCAGATGTGCTCAGGCCCAGACACACACACACACACACACGATGCTGTGACACACACACACATATGCATGTGAAGGACACTGAGACAGTTAAGAAAGCCTTGGGGCTCAGTCTGAGCTTTCATTTCCTCTATCCTGCATAACAACAGAGAGATATACACACATACATGAGCACAGACACACACGGACAGACAGATGGACAGACTGAGAGCGGATGATCACTAGACTTTTATCCCGCCCGGAGGGACGACACAGGGAGACCACTGGTTTTAAAGAATTACTTGGGAGCCCCCTTCATGCTTTAAAATCACCAACAATAACAAACTAGGAACTATTTTGCAGCGACAACACGGTCATACTGCTGTGGTTAAAAATAAAATCCCTGCAATGAAATAAAAATCTTGCATCAGAAATTCTGACAAGGAAGATTTTTTTTCTGCAAATCATCATTTTATAAGAGCTGTGCTACACACAAATGGGACTTGAACCTTTTGATTCTACAGGTTAAATAAGACCAACTGCTGGCTGGAGGTCTGGGGACCCCGAGGTTCTAATGTGGTGTCAAATTTTTTGTTTCAACCTCAGGTGATCGTTCTTTCAGAAGGAGCAGGTGCCACATTTTTAACAAGGTGCATACATCCAGAAACTCAAAGAAAAGCTTCTTCCTTTGCTCAGAGACATGAAAGTTTTTCCCCTAATTAAAGTTGCTTCTTTGTGGCTCCAAGTTTCACTGCTGGAGAGGAGTTTCTGCCTGAAACAAAAAAAAACAAAAAAAATGTCTATGGGCTTTTCAGAGCTCATATCCATCATCCTCTTTTTTGGTAGAGCCACACATTTCTTTTCAGCTCGCACAGTAACGCACACTCACGCACACGAATGCTCAGACTGTGAGCTTTCCTGTGCAAGGGGAAGTTGCAGGTTGTTGCGACATAAATGTTTGAGATAAAAAGCACCTTCACACATACACACACAAATACACAAGTCAACATGAACAGAGCTGAAGCCTTACCTTTGAGTCATTTCTGAGGAATTTTAGGGATAAATCTTGTTTACTAATGTAAGAGGCTGCAATTTCACATGAAACATACATTATAAGAGAATTCCGAAAGAGCAACCCACTGGCATCATTCTTGTATAACATCACTCTGCTGCAACTTCCTAGTGAAGGGTTTGATATCTAAGACATTTTTCCTAGAGTGAACAAGTAGGTCTCTGATCATCTTTGTTTTGTAAATTAAGAACAGCTCAATGCAAACAGTATAGCCAAGATGTGAACTAGGGCTGGGTATTTCCAGCAACTTCATGATATGATACGTATCCCGATACTAAGGCCACGATACGATGCGTATCCTGATACACGTAAATTGTGAACATTGACTATGCTTTAAGCAAAATTCTTGACAAGTTTAGTTTTGTCTTATAAGAAGAAAAAGAACAAGGATGAGTTTTAAGTGGTTCTACAACTTGAGAGACATAAATTCAGATCCTCAAAGATGGTAGACTTAAGTTCAAATTTAGAACATATGCTTCATTATGTAGCTCGTCTTCTACCTTGAACTGTGCCAATGTTAACATTAGCCAAAGTGTACAACAACTGTCAAAATATTTAGGCCGTATCGATTCTGTAGAATCCGTATTGATACACGTATCCCAAAGGAGTGCGATACAATATTTTGCCGTATCGATATTTTGAGCACAGGCCTAATGTGAACTAGTACTGATTTGGTTTTGAGCTGTTAGACTTTTGAGCTACTTGAATGCAGAGACATAACCTTGCAGAGAGGATGGATCAGCCTGATTTAATGTCTGTGATCAGACAGATCCGTCTTCCCAAGCTCAAGTCTACGATAACAGTGAACGGGATGGTTTTCAGGGCAGAAGGAGGTGGTAGTTATGAGCAAGATGACAGAGGGGACTCCTTGTACAGAGATTAGCATAAATGCTAACAGATTCAGAAGCAGTTTATCAGATCTTGACCACATTTCTTCATTAAATAAAAAACAAAACAGCACAACAAATTCTCTGTAGAAAGCATATTTTCCATTTTTGATTTAAGAAGATTCTCTCACGTTCATTCTGGGTCGGTCAGTTTATGTCGTAGGAGCTAATGCTACAGCGTAAAGGACAGAACACTTTGTAAAGCAAACTCATCAAAACATGCTGGCAGTGGAGTGAAAATGATTTCTTTTGAGAAGTTTGTAGTTCTATTTGTTCTTCATTGGATAAAGAAATGTGGTCAAGGGGTGTTGGTCTGGCGGAGTGGTTAGCAACCAGGCTCCCCATGTACTTGCTTCTGCTGGTCCAGGTTTGAATCCCGCCTGTGACCAGTTTGCAGAGTGTCTTCCCCTACTCTCTCACCCCCTTTTCACAAGCCTATCCACTGTCTCTCTCCTATCAATAAAGGCACAAAATGCCCAGAAATACTTTAAAAAAAAAAGAAAAAAGAAATGTGGTCAAGATCTGATAACTACTTCTGAAGCCACCTTCAGACTCTAAATAAGGATGGACTAAATACATGTAGGTGGTATAATTACAAGTTATTTGACCTTCACTCTTGTGATAAATCATGCACTTCTTCCACTAATAACATTTTTTCAGCCAATCCCCACTCTGGTTCCCATTTTGGACCCATTACTGAACACTCACTATCAAGCAATTAGGTACTTCTAACAAAAAAGGCTTGCATAACAGAACAGACAATACAATATATTTCAGCAGGAAAAGTCAAAAGATCAGACAGCAAATAAAAACTTATTTCACCCACAGCATTTTTTTTTATCTTAAGCACTCTAGTGTCAACACAGAAGCAGAATATTTCTTCTCATTTGTGCCTCTTTCTGTAAGAACTTATCAGCCTCTCAAGTGAGAATAAGCCGCACAACTTTGTCAGGCCGTCTTTAAGTAGGTCAAAGAATTACAAGCGATTCAGGTGTGGATCAGTAATAGGAGGTGAGGTATTTTCTGTTCAGTTCTCACACCCATCTAACTGCTGGTACGCCCTCAAGAACTCCACATGCATACACACAGATGCAAGCATGGACGCGCACAAACACGTGGAGTTATCACACTGTTGCTACACCCAAAATCCTTTTCATCTCTTATTTTACACCCTTCCTCTCCCTCCACCTTCCCCTCTTTTCTCATCTCGTATTATACATCTCTCTAATCTGCCTCTGATCTCTGCTGCTGATGGGTGGCAAAGATACATCTACTGTATACTGCTGAGAATTTAATCTTCATTCCTCATTCAACCTCCACAACCATTGACAGATTCAAGTGTCTTCAACACGCTAGGGACTGTTTTTCAACCCCGAGGCCAGACCACGGATTGTGTTTGAGAAAATAAATAAATACAGGGCAATCAACGGGGAAATTAGCCAGAGGTACAACTCACTGCTCCCCTCTGTGTGCCCTTCAGCTATCTGCTTTCCCGTCAGCCTCTACCTGTTGACTGCGTGTTGCTCTGTATTTGTACTTGCCCCATTACGCTCCAGTTATGCGTGAGTCAAACACAACAAACCACAACCCTGGCACCAGTTCAAAAACATGAAGGCGGCAAGGAAACTGAAACTCAGCAAAAGTTTGACAATCAGAATTTCCCAAGGGTTGATCTGCGCTGAAAACACTGAGACTCTTAATGCAGCAGCTTACCTGAAAACCTCTGACATCAGGTCCAGTTACCTGTTAAGTCTGAATGATCCTACACGTGGATGACAGCTGCTAAAAATGACTCTGAAGTTTGGCACAATACGTCACAAAACAAAGAGGAGGAAGAATATCAACCACTCCTTATGAAGTTGTTATCTGTTATCTCTCAACCTGCCAAACCTGCAACTCTGCATGTTTCTGCAAACATATTGACATAAGAGTAATCTCCACAGAGAATAGTGAGCAGCCAGAGAAAAAGATCCATTCAAAAAGTTAACAGCATAAATCTCTGAATGGCTTAAGTAAGCATAAAGGCACAGAGTCACTGAAATGTGATGAATACTGAGCCTGGTAGGTTAGATCTAAAAGTTAAGGTGGATATATTTTCAGGTAATTACTTACACAAGAAGATTTTTGTAAAGAAATAGCAAATAGTTGTATCACAGTATCAGACTGAGCAAGCTGATGCCATTCAAATACAAATCAAACCCGTCAGAGCTTTCAGACTAGCCAAAAAAAAAGTTCAAACCCGACAGCAATCAGCTCCTGTTGGCAGTTTGAAAGGGCCTAATCGGCATTTCGACCCAGGTCGACTGAACTTGCAAGCAACACGTTTTTATCGGCTCGCCTCTGATCGGCTTCAGTGGGAACATCACACCCGGGTCAACAGGCTAATTTACAGATGACGTCAGTATAACGTGCCAACGGCATAGTATCATGCCTCTGTCTGTGACTTATGTGACTCTTTGCCATTTCAGCAACATATTTCATCCACTTTTGTATCATCAGCGCCGAGTGTGTACATTTTTAAGAGGGACAAAATTACAAAGTACAGAAAACCGTGTCCACGTCTTTCCTGCTCCTTTCCATATTTACATGGCCGTGTTTCATCACACTGATGTCATCAACGTGATCAGCGTGATGTGCCAGAGGAAAAAGAAACAGTTACGCAGGTCATCTGCTGTGGATAAGACCAAGGTCTGCTGGCAGTAGGAAAAGAATCACTTGCCGATTGTTAGCGGGTTGAAAAAACCCACGTTGACCAGCTAATTTTAGTGTGAAAGCGGTATTAGAAGTCAAGGAATAATACATGGAGCTGCAAAACTTTTTTATCCAGTCATTATAAGGGGCTGTCCACATAGAGCTGAGCTGAGTCATGTCTGCAAAAGTTTTCATTTGTTCGGTTTGGATCACAAAAATTCTTTTTGGTCTCAATTGTCCTGTATGCATTCAATTATCCTCCTCATTGCACTTTGATTGACTAAAAGGTCCCATGTCCTGCAAAAACAAATTTCTTTGCTTTTAATGATGTTAGAGGGGGTTTTGAGAGCAGAGGAACATAACATACTTTTCTAAACTCTGAGTTCACAGAGAAATGCACTTTGCCTCCTTGAAGAACTTGTCCCTTGAAACATTCAGTTTTTACTTGTGTTTGTGATGTAATAACGATACAGTCTCCTCCCACATTTGTGTTTTCTGCTCATCACACCATGACTGTTTCGAAGGTCTGCTTCGAGGCTCCAACCCCCTCCCATTATGCATTGTTTGGGCAGCCAATCAGTGCAGAGATCATTATTATAGCGTTCCATAGCCTGTATACCACTGAATATCTGAGCGTTTCAATAGGGGAGGGGAAAAGAGCTGCATCTGATCCTATACACACCTACATTTCTATTTTCTTAATCAAATCCTGTGCATACAAGACACCTAAGACATGATACCTGAACACACAAGGACATATGACCTTTCAGACAAACTTACGTTTCAGTATGGCTGAACTGATTGTTGATGTTGTTAGCAATGGCATCCTTTTAAAATGTGTTGTGTGGTTTGTTGTCTTACTTCAAGTCTAATTATACTGTCATTCTTGTTAAACATTTTCAGTTTCTTGATACATTACTGTAAACGGTTCTGGATGTTGACCATCCAATAGACCGAGTACTAGGGCTGGGATGATACACTTTTTTCACAATTAAATTTTTTAGATTAAATTTTTAGATTTAAATTGTGATTCTATAATATTGCAGATTTTTGCAATTTTAGTTAGCTTTTTTAACACCATTGACAAAGATGAACAATGATGATGCCTACAGACTATATCAGGAAAAATATACATCACGTGTGAGCCCGTTTTTAGGATTTATTCAGCAATATATTTTACCCAGCTGTTTATACTCTCTCATCAAAAGCCTGGATTGTATTTAAAAGTATCTTATTAACACAAACTAAAGTAAACCATTTATATTTGGGGAAAAAAACGATATTTGAAAAAAAAAAAAAAGATTAAAAATTGTCAAACAAAAAATCTCGACACTTATGTAAACCAATCTTTTCTCCCACCCCTACTGGGTACCCTCTTTTGTTTCTTTCAAATCAATGCAAACATTGCTCTCCATGTCTCTTTCATACATGACAGGAAATTTAAATAAACATTAACATAAACAATACTTTCATTTCAAATATCTTGTTTGAAAATATACTGATATATCCTTAAAATCACCCCAGGCTGTGCTGCCTTACCCTACTAGGAAGTGATTTATATTTCACACTGCTTCATTTCATGTCACATGGGAAATTGAACACCTATTAGTCACATTTGTAGCTGCAACTGCTTGCTCACTGTTTGCCAAAAGAGAGAAAGAGCGGGGAGGAAAAGAGCGGGAGAGGTAGATTAACACGCGAGAGGAGTCTTGGAGAGATTTAGAGAGACATCCTGAAAGGGAAGAGACGTGCAGACAGAGAGAGAGGACGAGATGTGAATTCATTGCCTTAAAAGCAGCTCGGAGTCAAACAGTGTGATAAGAATCAGACAGCATAAGCACACGTGCGCACACACACACACACACACACACACACAGGATCTCCGAGTCTCTGCTTTGAACCTCTCTGGACAGATGAGTAGATAAGAAGTGTTCAATTACCGTTCAGTCGTAGTGTGTGTGTGTGTTTGCATGTGAGTGTGTAAAAATGTGTCAGAGGTGGACAAAAAGAAAGTGAGTGTGAGACAGGAGCAGGGATGAGATTCTTTCCACCTATGTGTCATTTCCTCTCTCTCAGTCTGTCAGTACGTTACCTCTCTGTATTCTCACCATCGTTTCACTGGAACAAGACTTTTTATCACTCCCTCTTTAATCCACGGGCTTTCCTCACACTGTCAGCCCGACTGGAGAAGTATCTTTCGTAAAAGAGGCAAATTGAATTAACAAATACAACGCGCAGTACAGAAGGTGAGTTGTAATTTGATGAGCAGGGAAGGAAGAAATAGAAAGGAAGCTTTTCTTTTTGCGCAGATTTTTATAACCTTGACCTCTGATTTAATGTCTGTAATCAGACTGATCCATCTTGTCAAGCTCCAATTTACAATGATAGTGAGCGTCCCAACCCAATCAGCGTCCATCAGAGCAGGAACAGGAGGAAGCTCTGAGTGACATGACAGCAGGAGCTAAATGCTTATACAGAGATTAGCTTGGATGCTAACAGCTTCAGCAGCAGTTTGATCAGATCTGGACTGTATTTCTTTGGTAAAAGAAAAACAAACAACACAACAAATTTCTCTGTTGAAGGAAATATACCACTTTTGACATGTTTTGACAAGAGTTTGTGCTACAAAGTAGGGATGCATGATTTAATCAGTTTGACATCAGTATTGGCTGATATTAGTCTAAAAAGTTAAGTATCATATCGACTGGTGTTGACATTTTTGCAGCCGATATATCAGTCACATATATTAGCTGGAATATCCGCAAGCTACAGAAATGTTCAAAATTGATGCACCTTCTTATTACTGCATGGAAAAAACTAAACATAGAGGGTTTCATTTGTGCAACACTGTTTAAAATAACTTCTAAGTCAAGCAGCTATATTGTTTTTTTTAAGAGATCAGAACAAAAGTTAACTTATTAAGTTTCTGAAAAAAATATAACCTGACATATTAGATCAGAAGCCCCACACATCAACAAGATCTGTTGCATTTCATTATTTGAGCAACAGCCCACAGAAAGTGTTTGGGAAGTCAGAACCTCTAAGAACAGGCCCAGAGGGTGACTGAATGGGTGTTCTGTTAATCATGTTAAAAATGTAGGAGGCTGGTGAGGCTGCAGAGGAGTAAACTTTCAAGTCTAGGCCAGGTCTTAAATCAAACTCTTGAAAAAAACCTGTGAGGAGAGGGGCGAAGATATATTTTCCTTTGAGAAATGTCCCCAGCGTTGTTCTTTGCTCTATTATGGACTTAGAAAGGCCAAGATCTGATAAAATTGCCACTTAAGCAGGCAGCATTCATGCTTATGTCTGCATGACTAGTTATTGTTAACAGTCTTTGGGTTCCTTGCTTGTGGACTCGTGCCTCTAAGCTCAATTGTTACACTTTGCAAGATGGATCTGTGTACGCAGCATGACCAAGAACAACGATGGAAGTGCTCTTCATACTGCTTACACATGTAGTACAAGAGGTTCTCTTTACAATGATGCCAATTCATGAGGTACTAATTTAGGAAAAGTTTCCAATTGCATTATAATATCTGCCTAAAGGGCATGAATAAGCAGTGCCATGCATCCATCAACCTTTATTTGATACATATCATTACATGTTCTGTTCATTCATGTCAGGAAAAGAGGCATCTTGGCCAGCATCAAGGAAAGACTCTTAAATTTCACTCTTGATGGTTAAAGGGAAAAAGGAGCATGATTAAGTCGGGCCCTGCTTGTCACCGCCTTCTTGCTCATTATCACAACATTTATCATTAAGGTTCGAACACGAACAGCTCTTCAAATTTAGGAACAGCTGATAAACCGTGGAAAACAGAAGCAGCTGGCTCGACTCCAGTCTTTGCAAGGCAGTGCAAACTCTTTAAATACATACTTTAATATTTGTGCCTGAGGAAGTTCTGTTGTAGAACTTGATCAGGCTCCATTTTGCTGTGTTTTTGGTTTGGTTTCTTTTTTAACTTGCAGCATGTTTCTGCTCTTGCATGTGTTTTCCTCATGTTGAACTGGATCAAGCTATTATAGGCCCTTTTGTAGGCCCTCATCAGCCATCATAGAGGTGCCTGGTAAGTAAGGCTAAACCAGCTGCACTGTAAGACTAAATAAATTAACCAACACTGTTGACGTGTAAGAGCATGAGCTTTGACTCAACTACCTTTCAGCCACTTTTGGTCCCAATTAGTACTTTTTTTCCTTTAGAGAAAAGTTTTACTTTCCAATTTTTTCACAAGAATCTTCAGCTGAAATATTACATTTTGTCTTCAGTTACTTTCTGTTTATTTTATCTGTGAAACTGAAAATAACTTCCATTAATGATATGCCAACATCTTTTAACAGCTACTTCTCCAAAGTCCAGTTCGATAGGTATAAAAGAAAGACCAGGAAAATATACTTGGATTTGAGAGAAAGATATCAGATCTTTTGCTTGAACAAACCTGAGAAGCACAAACATTCTTTAATCGTCATTTTATGAAGAGGTACTAAGTTTCTTGATAAACAAGGCAGAGAAAAGCAGGAGCCACTGGTCCAAAACAACTCTTTTTTGCACAAGAATTTATCAGGATGAAGCAGCCGGAGAGCATACAATCTCAGGTTTGCAGAGTATGATGGCAGGGTGACTAAAGACTAAAGCATATTTGACCTGAAGGCCAAGTTTTGATTCATTCAAGTTCAACTTAGAAATCCACTCTGCCGATGTGTCCTTGAGCAACACACTGACCTGCTGTTCTGTAGCAGAGGCTGCAATTTTAGAGAGCAAGATGAAAAGAGAAAACTCACTCCAGGAGATGAATGGAGCTTCACAAAAAGCCTGTGAGCTAAAGTCACCAAAGTTCCACGCCTCACCTCACCACAAAACCCTCCGGTGGCAAATTATCTGCCTCCCCCCCCTCCTTCTGTCTATGTGGCACTCTTTTCTCTTCTTACCGCCGTCCTCTTTCTCTCTCCTCCTGTCCTATTATGGACAAAGCAACAGTGGTTCTGTCAGGACGACTCAAGGTTTGATTCACCGTCTGTCCCTGTCTCAGTGTGCGTGTGTGTGTTAGATAGCAGATAAGAGCCATATATAAACAGCACTTGAAAGCAGAAATGTAAATGTTTAGATGTCAGAGCAGGACACGGACCATATCAAGATACCAGAGAGAAGAGAGAGAGGAGAGATGGAGAGAGAGAGAGGAAGAGAGGGAGAGATTAGTGCAGAGTTCACACCAGGAGAACCAGCGGGAGGTGTATTCAACACTCCAGTCAGGTACTAGTCATCAATAACGCTTAGTGGGATTTAGCATCTCAAAGCCATACATCCAAAATCCCTAATCTGCTGCTGGATCTAAAAGTATGTATCAGTTTTTGAAAAGACTGCTGGATCTATGAACACCTGCTTAGCTGGGTCAGTCCAAGGCTATATGCTAACAGGTATTATAACTGTGCCATGGCAGCAGAAAGATCAAGCATGGTTATTCTCCCTTTAATTAAAGTAAGAAAATGAATATTCAAGCCCTGCCGGTGGCAATGCCCTCTGTTACACTCCACTATTATTATATCAAAAGGAATCCTTGTTTGATAAGATAAAGAAAAACAGAATAGCTTATAAAACATTGTCATGTAGTACAATATATCAAAGTTTTCACCCAAATGCAATGTAACAAAACAATCAATCAATCAATCAAACTTTATTTATATAGCTCTTTTCCTACAACATATGTATCTCAAAGCGCTTGCAGAAAAGAAAACAAGAGGAAAGGAGAGGGGAAAAACAATTCCAAACTAGGCACCTGTCAGGGGAGCACAGTGTGGGATTGGAAAAAATAACACTTGACAAAATTCTCCAAATTCGTCTAAAGGAAACTACGAAGGTGTTTTCATTAGGGATGCTTCAAATAATAATTACAACTGTTTTTAGAAGTATTGAGACCAAAACTTTGAAACATGATTACTCACTGATTGTAAAACATCAATCTAAGTGCAAAATCACGTAACTTTCAGTTATCCACTAACGTATTGTACCTTTACCAAGGGTAAAAACAATATTGGATTTTTGCTGATAGCCAATAGGCAGATATTTCCTAATGTATTGTCAACAAAAATCATACCAGTAATTGGTGTAAATAGAGCAAAAAGTGACATTTTTCTTTAATGGTTAGAGTCCACTAGGGTTAGAAACAGATGTGAACCAAAAAGCAGCTCTTCATTCTCTAATTACTTATACTTATAATTTATAAGAGAGGACATTTAGTGATGATAAGGTAGACATCATGGTACAACTCTACATTTTGACAATATTACAACTCAAATGGTATATCTGGCATTTCAGGTTAAAAGCCCACTGTCTCAGATAGAGAGTAGATGTTAATTAACGCAGAGTTGTTGACAACATGGCACGGAGAGACACTGAACCAGCCCTTTTACCTCAGAGTTAACATTTAAACCAATTAGAGCTGACTACAGCCATGTGAGGAAAGGAGCCTTAAAGGGACAGGAGCTCCAACATGGTGTTACAGACTCATGAGGATACAGAACAATCAATGGCACTCAATAATGAGCACTTAAAGCAACATTAGTGATCGCAAACATCCTCTTGCAGTCATCAAAAATTAATATATGAACCTGATTTTAGCCTAAAAATTACCTCTTCAAAGCTGTTTAAACTAATTAAAAAGTTTCATTACATTATAAGTATTTTAAAGGAAAATGCATGTCCGTGATATGCGGATGGACACCATTCTTTCTATTGTGTGTCAAAACAAAGAGACAGCCAAGCTCGCCCGCCGCTAGTTAGCATAGCTCAACCAGTAGTATTTGCATGCCTCTGTCTACAGTCATCAGACTAACTTATCAGCAACTGAACTGTCTTGTGTGCTTGTTGTGCCTCATTTTTTTTTACCAATTTATGTTACATTATCTTCTACTACTCCTAAAGAGAGGATTTGTTTTGTTTACCTACTTATATGGTGGTTATCAAGAAATGTGACGTTTGCGAACGAGACGAATATTTTGAACGGCTAAATTGTCAGTGAGTCATTTGTGTCTTTAAATTTTCAATTTGCATTTTTCAATGGCTCTCAAACAAAGAGGTAAAAGAGGGGGAAAAAAAGTCAACAAGCACACAGGACCGTTTAGAGTTGCTGAAGACTTCATTTGATGACTGTAGGCAGAGGCAGGCTAGCACTACTGGTTTACTCTCAGCGTTCTAGCTAAAGCTAACTAGAGGTGGGCAAGCTTTGCCCGTCTCTTTCTTCTTACTGAACGTACAGTGGAAAGAATGGTGTCTACCTGCTTGTCATGGGTTTGGAGTGAGACAAGACCGATGGTGATGGTGGAGCGTTACTTTAAAGATTATCTCTAAAATCTCAAGTGTAATCAAAATAAAGAAAGGTTGCGTTTTGCTCTTCCTTTAACCGTTCAAAAAAAATGTCACGCTCTTTTTTGATACTGGATAAAAATAACACTACAATACCCATGAGCCTCAGCACTCTTTGCTCACAGCAGGAAGCTGTCAGCTGCATAAATCATTGTTTAACCATCTGACCGAGCACTTTGATATTTTGATTTTCTGGTAACAGCTGTTTTTATTTTTCTGCTGCGAAAGGCAAACAGGTGGGTTTGTAAGCTGGTTGTCAAAGTTTCATAATAAATTTTGCTGCTCAGTGTTTCCTGGTTTTCAGAGTCTCTCACTTTAGACTCTCAAGACATACAGGACAACCTTTAGCTCTTACTCAAACTGAAATGTTCTGCTGAGAAATCCAGACACATGAAATCCCTGTTTTGTCTTTGGATGTTGCAGAAACAGCCGTGCTATAGGCTGTACCATCTATTTTATGTGTCAAACTGTTGTCTAATTGTTTTTTTCTCTGGCAGAAGTGCCTATAACTTCAGAAAGTGAAGCTGGAAGCAAGCTTCATGAATCAAATGTGACAGTTTTGCAGCGATAAAAACAATGCAAACAGATCATGTGAGGCAATTTGAAAAAAAGTGCTAAGTGTCAACATATGTGTGTCCTTGCATGAATGTGTGTGTGTTAGTGTGCTTACATCTGTCCACTCTATACACGCTTACTCTAGAGTGCGTGAGAGCGTGCAGGCTTGCATAATGCGTGTTTGTGAGTGTGTGTGTGAGAGAGTGCATGTAAGTGAGTGATTGTTAGCAGAAGCTCGTTAACCTCAGAAGTCATTACCACAGCCCTGAGGTTTACGCCAATTAGACAGAATAAACGACAGGCGAAAAAACAAAACAGACAAATGAAAAACAAGAGGAGAGGAGAAAGTGATTACTGGGGGAAAAATTAAAGTGATTATTTTCATCAGTTTAAGAACAATAACCAAAGGAAAAGCAGAGATTCAAATGGCTGGAGAGTTAGAGCAAACAAAGTAATAATTGGAGATAAAACCTTAAGTGATCGTTGGAGTAAAAAGCAAATTAAACCCTATAATGAGATAACAAAAGAGGAAAATAGAAATGAAACAGGAGAAAACTAGGCTGGAACAATACAGTGAGCACACAGATCATTTTGATCTTCTCATTAAAACACATCATGTTGAAGTTTTATTCATTAAGCCAAATATTCATGCTTCTGAGCTGACATTGAACACATCATAACACATCAGTCAGTTTGTTAGTAAGTTAATTTGAGGTCCACCGCTTACATCATGTCTTGAGTGTCCATGAAGCAAGGATTTGATTTAAGTGAAATTAAAAGAAAAGGAAAATTTTCTTCTCTGTAGAGCAGGGATGGGCAACTTCAAATACCAAGAGGGCCACATAAACCCTTTTTTTTCCCAGCCTGAGGGCCGCAATGACACAAATGATTCCATACTCTTGATGGAGAAAATAACGTTTATGTCTTTTAAATAATGAAAGACAAAATACGCAAATATAGTAGAAATAAAGTAGTCATAAAATAATGAACTAACATTCACATATTGTAACACAAATACAAGTAATGATGCTTAGTTAAATGAACTTAACGTAGAATTTGAGCTAATTTAGCCAATGTACATGGAATCAAAGTCAATTAAGCCAGTGTTATCCCGTTTCTAAGGCACAAATATTTAAAGCTAATATATTTGAGAAATACTTGATTTTACGTTGTCAATGCTTCATGAAAGAGCTTTAGAGAAACTATAGTAGCAAAGTAAGTCCTTCAAAAATGTGTAGAAAGTACACATATCAATCTAGCTGATACATAGAGTGTATATGTTTCTATTAGTTATCAAAATTGTGTTTGTCTTTTATTCATGTCTTCGGTAAAGCACACTTGTGGATTTTCTTCATGTTTATACTGAGTTGATTTTTGGAAACGACTGGCAGGCCACTGAAAGTGAGGTGGAGGGCTGCATGCGGCCCCCTGTCCACCAATTGCCCACCCCTGCTGTAGAAGATCCATTGCAGCCCTTTTTCTCTCCCCGACTGAAACGCTCACATATTAGGGGGCAGAGAGGCTGTAATAATGATCTCTGCACTGATTGGCTGTCCAAATGATGTCTGATGGGAGGAGGGGTTACAGGCCATAGAGACTTTCAAAACAGCCATGGCATCGGCCTGACAGGCAGAAAACACATGTAGGTGGAGGCTTTATAGCTATTACATCATAAAACCCAGGAAGTAAAAACTGGGTCTTTTAAGGGGCATTTTCTTTAAAGAGGCATCGAGCATTTCTCTCTGAACTGAGAGTTTAGCAAAAGGCATCATATTTTTATGCTCTTCAAGCCCATTCCTACAACAATATGGGCAAAAAAGTTGATTTTGCAGGATATGTGACATTTAACAGTTACTGTAGCTTTGTCAGTGTGAATTCCAACACTAGATTAAAATGTTCACAAAAAGGATTCACAGCATATGGTTGTACTTATACACGTTGATCTTAGCAAATAAAAAAGGATTTCTCTCTCTTTTTTTCAACTGCCACCAACATTTTTGAGTCTGTATGCTACTTGCAGCGACAGCTGGTCTTGATAAAGCTTTTAATGTTGAAATTCAAAAAAGAAAAGCTAATAGAGCTGTCTTTGGGCAAAGTCGCTTGAATCAAGGATTAATGTAAAAAGCCTTTGTTGAGTCGGGGCATAATTACAGAAAACATCAAATATGAAAAGTTATTTTGCTTCAAATGATAAAATGGAATTGAGTTTACACAGCACTTTCTCGTCACTTTGACTCAAAGCAGCTTTTCTATGCAGGTCACATCAACCCATTCATACTCATCCACTCTCATTTTTACTCAGTAATGATTGGAGTTTTTATGTTGGTTGTCCATCAGCATCAGCTAAAACATTCATGCCCATTTACATGCCCCTGAAGCAGCAGTGGGGTAACTTGGGGTTAAGTGTCTTGCCCAAGGACTCATCAACATGTGAGAGCCCTCAACCTCAAATCCTCGACCCTCCGACTCAGCTGACTTAGCCGACTTAGCCGTCTTAGCGCCACATGCTTTGGTGTTTCTCTTCGTGTCAGCAAAAGTTGGCCAAAATATCAGCGTGACATCTTTCCAGAGAGAAATATACTGCATATAAATGTGCCTGAGGGAACAGGAATTCCTAAGTGCATATTGATGTGTAAGTGTAGATGCAGAGCTCCGAATGGTTTCATAATATACTGAGAATTCTGTTGCATCCCAGAGGAAAACACTTTAAATCTAGTGTGATGTGAGTGTATCTGTGCATGAGTGTGATATACAGGGAAAGAGAGAAAGTGCAGTATTGACATCACAACGCCTATGTCCTTTTTTTCTCAAGACATTTTTGTTTTTACAGCTTCACTCTGAACCGACCAGACCGCTGAACACACACTTACACACACACCATACATACACATATCCTAACTGGCTCTCATACACACTGACACACATACATTCCCATACGCACAGACCCTAAAGGGGCCTTTTTTCCACATTGGGCCATATGGTGCAGACAGGCGCACGGAAACAATTCTCTAAAAACAACACACACTCTGCACTTAGAAACCTGCCACACACACACACACACACACTGATTTTCTCCCTCTCTCTTTCATACACTCACACAGCAGACAGTTAAACCTGCTGAATGAATTGCCGCCTTGTTCAGCGGTGCACTAATGGCAAGGAACCTGCCATGGAGATTATGGCGCGCGCACACTCACATACACACACGTACGCTCGCCGAAGCTCAGCATTAAGCATTCTGGGGCGCTTATCCATTAGTGAGGTTGGTTATTTTCCTCAGTCTAAAAGTAGCTATTGGACTTAATACTCCGACAGAGGTGGTTGTAAATCTGCTCCGTTAAGCAGCTGGGGCAGATGTCTGCGAGAAAAAAAAAAGAAGCTGGAAGTCGTCAGGACCACAGAACAGAGCTCGCCCAGTCATTTCGGCTGATTTACGACCAATATTTGACTTGTTTGGCAGTGGACAATGCTGCTGTAAAAATAACAATAAGTTAAATTGCTTTTCTATTATCAGTGGGCTCGAGGCTGCCAAGGTGAAATATGTCAAAGATATTAAACCTGAACATTCTACGGACTCTTACAGTGTGTGGAAATACATAAAACAGTAAATCAGCAGTGATGAACATCAGTCAAGCTCAAGTCCACGTGTGTTTCTCTTTATAGACTGAGACTGTACGCTAGGAGATGTTTTTAGAAGTTTATCTAATGGGCAAGATTACCACCAAGTCGAGGTGAGAGAAGTAAACTTAATCTTAACTTAGTATTATTACTTACACAACTGCTGAAACTCCTCACAGATGAAAAAAAACAACAGCTTTAATCAAACCATTACCTTCATATCTTAAAAAAGTAAAATAATTGTACAGAAAAAACGACTCAAAACAAACAGAAAAATAACAAAGTGACTGTTTCAGAAGTTTTTTTATGAGATTTCCTATTGTTCTTAGATGATCTTGCCATGTTAACAGAAGAACAACACTTTCTTAGTGATAATATTTTTAGAGACAGAAATACTGAGAATTTTCATTAAGTCTAATATAATCAATTGGTGTGTAATAACAGATATTTTGTTTTTAAGGTCATACGGCCCAGCCCGACTGCAGATATCAGCCTAAAGGTGCATTCACACCGGACGCTACTTGGACTACCTCGGCAATCTCTCTCCATGCAAAGTCAATGTACAGCCGCGATGGGGCGGGGCTAACCCTGCCGCAATGTGACTGTTGTGTACAAGGCGATCACTTACCTAGTCGCGCTATGTCAAATTAAAAAAAAAGTTGGTCTTTTCAGGTGATGTCGTGTGTGGCTGTGCGGCAACAGCCAATCAGTGGTGTGTGCGTGTGTGACGGAACCCATGACAGACAGTTTTTCATCCGGACTACAGAGGAACAATCCATGTCTGTGTGGGAAACGTTAGTCAGTGAGGACATTAGTTCCGTCTTAACAGACCGCAAAAAAAATAACAGACAATGCTGCTGCAGGGCATCAGCTGCAGTGTTTTGTGGTTGATAAGTGAGTGAAAAGCATACAGTTGGAATAATGTCCACTTATACATCCTATTATATGATATATGATCTGATCGCAGTGATACTCGAGAGGACGTGACGTCACCGAGCGACGGCCGATGGCAACAGTAACCACAATGAGGTATCTATGGACACGCGATGCGACTTCAGTGGGCAACGTAATTTTGATCGCGAAGTTGCTTTTGGTGTGTACGCAGCTTAAGAATTTTAGTTTCAATGTCTGCAAGAAAAAAAAGTATCTTTGTAAGCAGATGCTATTTTGTTCACAGTTACCAGCATTCATTGATGGAGTTGTTACAAATTGTAACGTGAAAGTATAAGCTTTGCAAAACAAAACCTATTTTCAGTACGTCAGCTGTAATATTGCTGCATTTTGCTCTTGAAATGGCAGATGAGGTTTGATTTTGATGTTACTGTTAATACTTTAAGTATACTTTGCATATAACATATATAACCAACTAACAATGTATGGTCAAATCCACAGCTGCTCTAAATTAAAGTATGTGTAATCACCAAAATCATTCTATAATAGTTGATACACTTGATGGAAATTAAAGTTTTTTTGCTACCAGAAATGATATCTTTAATGCTCAAATACACCTATTACTGTTATACATTAATTTCTGAAATAAGTATTCTATAAATAGTAAAGGTCATCATCATTTCACGCCATTTCTCAAATTTTTTGACTTGCATTCCTGAACAGAAAAGTTCTTTTTAATGGCTGAATGTAATGCTGTTTAGCCCACCAACTCAGATTTGGGGAATCCAGTTTGAGATTCCTCATTACTGCTCAAACATATGTCATATAACAAAGACATCTCCACTTTTTTAGAAGTTTTTCAAAAGATATCTAAAATATGTGTGGTTTCTATGTTTTATGAAGGGTGGTCTAATAAATTTGTTGAGCACTGTAGGTGAAAGAAGTTATTTACACATGTACGAACTATAAGCTGTAAAATTGGGGAATCCCTTATTTCCAACCATAATATCTAATACGGTTCTGCTTGGCTTTGACCTGCTCCTTGTTGAGGTGTCTTAAGAGATCACTTTCTATGATTTAATATGATACAAATAAAGATTTTATTAACTGATTGGTTGATTGATTTATTGTAGAAACCACAAACAACTACAAATGCTCAGAAAACACAAACCTCTGCCGAGCAATTTTCCATCAGTGGCTGCCCAGCTGGATACACATGTACTCTCATCCAGACTGAAGTCCAGAATAAAAAAATCTGGACCTAAATCTTTATCCAGAAACAAATCGAACTTGTAGTTTAGCGTGGCACCACATGATGAACATCTGCATGAATTTCTTCAAAGCATCACTGGCAATGTTCGCTCAGTATTTCAGAAAATTCTCAAAAACTAGCCTATGTTTACAAATCATTTAAAAAATTATTGGTTTCAGATCTGAATTTGCATCACCCCCAAAATCTAAATCCTTCTTCCTTATGCTGGGACCAACATACCTCAGATATTTCCAGAAAAACCTGTTGATAAACCTTTTGAGTTATGATGCACACCGTCAGACAAACAGAAAAATGTCCTTCTTAGCTGAGGTAGATATGCTTCTCGATTACAGTACAATCTTGTTTAAGGCTAAACAGGGCAGCATCAAATTATTTATTTAATTTAATTCAAGGAAGCTGTTGGTTTGATATAACTATTTAACATAGATTTAATACATTGGTGTCACACTGGCATTGTCAAAAACGGCTTTGCAGCATTTGTCACTCAACTCTCATGAATTTGACTCATTTCTCTGCAGAAAAAATATCCCCAAAAATCTTGCTCTGCTACTCAGTTGAAAAAAATCGAGATAAAAGTTGTGGCTCATGATGCCCACCACTATGCTCCAGCATGTGATTTAACATTAAATCACATGAAACCCCCAAAAAGAACAATGTCAGAACACTCAAGCTTCTCTTCAGCTGTTTGCAAACATGCTCTCACAAGAACTCCCAGTACATTTTTCTGACTCTCAAAGTTTCCCATTTTTTTAAATTTAACACTTATCTCTCACAGCAAAACACTTCCTACAATTCACCTGCAAAAGGAGGGTGGGGGAAGGGAAATGCTAAGAGTAAAAATTTTCAAACTTTTTCGGTATCTATGAAAGTACAATAAGTCAGACCAGTTCAATTTAAGATGCATTCTTGGTGGAAGAAACTATTGTTTGCATTCACACATGCAGCTCACCCATGGGAACTCTGGGACACTTCAGGGCTCGTCTGCATGTGAGAAGGTTTATTATGCATGGTAACTTTATCCTTTAAAAAATAAAAAAGTTATGAAATACCATTTTGAAAGGGATTGCTAACTTAGACGGCACATTTTCTAAATAAAAAATACAATTATCAAGACCATGCCCTACTGCCTGTGACTGCTTCCTTTCTTCACATTACACACTACAAACTAGGCCTGTGCTTAAAATATCGATACCGCAAAATATCGTATCGCACTCCTTTGAGATACGTGTATCCATACGGATTCTACAGAATCAATACGGCCTAAATATTTTGACAGTTGTTGTAAATAAACTTTCGATAATGTTAACAGTGGCATGGCACAGTTCAAGGTAAAAGACGAGCTACATAATGAAGCATATGTTCTAAATTTGAACTTAGGTCTATCATCTTTGAGGATCTGAATTTATGTCTCTCAAGTTGTAGAACCACTTAAAACTCATCCTCGTTCTTTTTCTTCTTATAAGAAAAAAGTAAACTTGTCAAGAATTTTGCTTAAAGCATAGTCAATGTTCACAATTGACGTGTATCGGGATACGTATCGTATCGTGGCCTTAGTATCGGGATACGTATCGTGAAGTTGCTGGAAATACCCAGCCCTACTACAAACAGCATCAACTTTAGTGTTAAATGTAAGTATAAAGTATTTTTATCACACACAACTGGTTCTCAAAGTAATAGCAACTCAGTTTGCTTCTCTGTTGCAGTATTACTCTTTGTCACTATCAATCTCTACATGCCTGTCTCCTTGTCCCACTTAAGATGCAGCAGTCTGTGCAACAGTCTAAAAATAAAGAACAATTCATGTTTTATTACTGACAATTGGTTCTGAAAGGATTCAGGACTTTAAGTCAGCCATGTTTGTTATTGCAGTCAAATGTTTCCGAGGGACTCAAAGCAGCTGGAGTCAGAAATGTCTGTTTTTCCAGGTCGTTTTACTAAGCACTGATTCGTTAAGACCACATTAGTGACTTCTGTAAGACGTGACTGGAGGAAGGGAGCTGCACTGAGTCATCTGACGGCCTGAAGAAACTTCCTTTAATAAGATGTGGGAAGATGATACATCAGTTAAGTAGTTAGCAGAAACTTTGCTCATGAAGTTTAATTTTCAGTCTGATGCATCACAAAGGAGCACTCAAGACATCAGGACATTTATTTCTCAAAAAATAAAGAATTTGTTGATAGAGTTCTTTCTACCGTTCCCGTTGGCAACTCTTGTTTCTTCCTGTTTATATTAAAGGTAATTCGGCCCCTCTGATCAACACAGCCTCACTCCCTCTGCCCTTAAACTGGCAGCGCAGTCAAACAAACACAGCAGTCTTCTGTGAAACCCACTGCAGCATGGTGACTGACTCGCTTGTCTTTGCCTTTGACTGGCACCTAGACCTGAAAAGACCACCCGTTGGAACTATCTGTCAGCCCCCAGCTACTCTGTTTTTATTGTTCTGGCAAGCCGTCTCGCTGCTGCCAGGCCGTCTGGCTTGCTTTAGCTCCTCGCTCTGGCTGCTAGCGAAGGTACCGCCGCTAGCAGCTAGCCCGTCAGCTCCCAGCAGCTCTGCTCTGCCTTTATCGTCTTGGGTAGCGGGGATGCTGGCAGCAGCTCTATCAGCAGCAGCCTGAGGTCTCCGTTTCTTTGTTGATATCCTCAGAGGTGGACTCTGGCTTGCACAAATCTGCATAAATGGTGACAACGTTTTATGAAATGTGAAGTAATCCATGGAATCTGCCGTGCATAATTGGGGGCTGGATGATTCTGGCCAAAGTCTGTCTGTGACGCCCGAACATCCATCCAAGGCTGCTGCTGCTGTCCACACGCTCAACTCCCAGAAGTACTGTTTTTACTCCTACTTTCATGATGAGCTGCAATGTGTGAATGCAAAGACCTGAATATTTATCACAACTTTTCTGTAATTTTGCCACCCATGTAAGCTCTCTGAAAGTTGACATGAGCCATGTGATAACAGAGCAGAAAATGTTAATAGTTTGTTTTGGGCGAGTGTGAGGGCGAGAGGTGATGACCTCTACATCGTGCTACAGACACACACACAGCTTGCAACTAGCGTGATCTCCATGCTGTTTTCAAACAGCTTCATTTATTTTTTGCCTGTCAGTATAAGACTCAACTCTTTTTACACAGTGTGATCAGGCAGAACTATTCATTTCACTTATATATAACAAATGCAATATCTATTTTGGTTGGTTTTATGTTAAATGAGGCAAGAAAGAATGGGGAGAGACGTACAGGAAAGTTACAACCAGATATGTACCCTGGCTACCTGCCTTAACCCTTTGACTGCTCGCTCAACTGTTTGGCAGAGGTCTGTAAATGCAGGAATATTTTATGTGTTAAAAAATCAGAACACATTGTTGTTTGTTCCTGTCAATGATTTAGGATACAGAAATAACAGCAAAACACACCAAAAAACTAATATTTTCTTTGTGTAGAATTTTAAAACCTAAAAGTTTTTTATTATAAGCATCATGTTTTTAAAAACTTATCTAAACCATTAACTAATATGATTTATATATATCATCTGTTATTCAAGGAAAACAACTTCTTTTAATTGTGCTTGTCAAACTCATTATCATCTACTTTAAGTTGTTTTTGCAATTTAATTTACAAACATTTATGCCTTTTCCAATTTATTTTGTTCCAATTCTTTGTGCTTTTTTATGTCGTTACATAATCAACTGTTAGCTTTTAAAACCTTTAAATCCCACACCAAGAAAATATCTGGTTTTAGGATTCTTTTTGGTCTTCTTTGTTCCCTTAAGTTATTCCAGAATCAAACAATGATTTATGTTTTTAAGAGCATTAAATATCCCTGAATTTATTGATGACCTCTACCAAACAGTTGAGCTGGTAGTTAAAGGGTTAAAAACATGTCAGCTTAAACTTCAGGTATGGTTCCATGCTGTAACAGCAGAGAATACCTCCCCTTATACCAATTAAAAGGTTCAAATCTCCACCTGTAGCAGCATGGCCAAATCAAAGTCCTTTAAAGAAGGAAGAAGTGCAAGCTACGAGCAAGAGATGTTGCTCGTACGAGATGTTCCATTCATGCAGTCACCTGCGGATATGCTTTTGAAAGGTTCTGTCCATTTCCAAACACTTTCTTTAGGCTGTTTCTCAGATGGACTGGTGACATATATTGAACAGTCCATCTTGTGTTTCAGGTTAGCTTCCAGATGTTTCTTAAAAAACAGAATCATGTGTGAAACCGTTTCTGTCTGTTTGTCTTTCACACTTTTTTATTACATCAGATTTTGCCAGATGGATGCAGACTGATGGGTTTTGTTCAGCTCTTGTTTCTGTCTGTTGAAGGAAGTGTCTCCTTGCTACTGTTTCCTGTTGCATGTTCTCTGGCGGATTCATGTTACTGTTAATAGAATCACAAAATGTACAGTCAAGACCTGCTGTCTAAATAAAGAGTCATGGGTTTCATTAGCTGTTGCTGTGATTTAGGCTTTAAAAAAATAATTAAATAACATTAAGTCTTTGCTAAAGTGGCTGCAGTGTTACAAAGGACATCTGCATGTGCTGCCAGCAAAAGTGTTTCACACTGAAAACTAAAAAGCACTATGAAAAATGTTGCATTATCAGCTAAGTGCCACTTCAAGAAGGAACAATAACAAATAAATAAAATAAGCTTTTTTACGCAGAGTTTTTGTCAATAAAAGCAGCCACATTAGAGCTGACTTGGCAATAAATCTTGTACCTCAGACGAGGCAGTGACTGCAGACTGATTTTTCCTTCCAGACATACCAGCAGCAGCAGCAGCAGCACACAGCTGTATAGCTCGCCAGCATATGGATCAAATAAATACAGTCTGCTCTGAGCTTGTTAACACTTGTTCACTTGGCTACAACACGCTATTGTAGCCAAAGCTAAACACAAAAACACACCCACATCTGTGTGCACACCCAGAGGACGACACGCACATGTGCTGCATGCACATAAACACAAACAGGTAGCTTCATACACAAGAGAACAAACTTTAGGAGCAGATTTGAAGGTGAATGGGTGGAGTATGGGCTATTGTTGGAGCAAGTAGTGACAAATATGCAGACGTGATAGAGAATACAGGCGCAAAGATAAAAGTGAGGGATGTGTGTTTGACTAATAAACAGAAAACTGTGACTTACACAGAATGACAGTAAAACTAATCATTTTATGTGTCAATAGATCATCCAAAAGATACTCCTGCCACAAACACAAACGCACACTCAAAGAGGGTAATTCTGTGGTAAAAATAACCCTGAAATACTGAACCGTAGTCTGGGTCTAGCCTCCCTCCGGCTGTGGTCAATTGCTAACCTAATCTGATTAATGGATTCCAACCTCAACTCTGCTACAAACACAGAGGCAGACATGGAAGAAGATAAATTAGTTGAAGCTATGAAAACTAGGTTAGGTCTATTGCCCCTTCTTCTCCTATTTGTAGTATTTAATCAGATTAATGGATTTTTTTCCATAAAAAGCTAGACAACAGAGCTCCAATGAAAACAAGAGGTGAACAAATGACAAAAAGTGGCCAGGCTTGTGTTTTTTTTAATCTGTCCTCAGAGACAAATTAAAAGAAGGACTGAGTGAATGTTAAAGAAGGCAAAATCTTTTAAGCCTCTGCACTTTTTGACCACAGTCAGAGGCCATATCTGTTCATGTTTGACCTCAATCTGTTCGTATAGCCGCTGTGAAATCTCCAGAACGCTTTAGGAATTTTCTAAAACTTTGCACAAGTGTGAACTCTGACCTACAGATGAACCAATCATTAGACAAAGGTCGTGGAGCATGACAACTCAATATCACTGCTACAGTATTTAACAGTGTTTAAGAGGATTTATTTTGAGAAGCGTCTCCCGCTTAGTTTGATACGAGTAGAGACATGAACTGACATCAGACAAAAGTGGCGTGTTGTTTGACTCATTTAGCAGAGCAGAGCAGAGTAGTGCATGGAGGTATAAAATAAGATGCCATGAAATAGGGATGGGAACTGATATTTTATTTATACAGATGTCATTAATGTTTCTGGTTTTTGAAACAATTCCTTTATTGATTGCTGCTGATATTCTTTAAAACTTGCTCTTAAGTCATCAATAATCTTGTGAGCGGAACAGTTTTATTCTTTGACCAACACTTTGGCAGACGGGTTTAAACTAAACTGATACAACATAAATGTTTTGGCCAATTTATAATATTATGAATTCATGTTTTCATTTCCTTCTAAAATGTCCATAATTTTTAGCCTTTACATGTGAGATCAAGGGCGGCATTGCGGCACAGCAGATAGTGCATGAGCCTCACAGCAAGAAGGTCGCTGGTTTGATCCACGGGTCGGTCAGGGCTTTTCTGTGTGAAGTTTACATGTTCTTAGGTTAATTGGTGACTCTGAATTGCCCCTAGGTACGAGTGTTGGTGTGAATGATTTTTCGTCTCTCTATGTGACACTGCAATCGACTAGCAACCAGTTCAGGGTGTTCCCCGCCTCTCGCCCAATGACAGCTGGGATAGGCTTCATCCCCCCCCGGGACCCTGAAAGGGATAAGCAGTACAGAAAATGAATGAATGAATCCGAGATCAGACCCATGGGTTGCACCTTCTTAACCTTAACAACCAACAACCAAGCCAGAGATGGCCAAGGACAACCACATTTGCAAGTCTTGAGGAAGGAAAAGGAAACAGCATGGGCAAAGCAAAGTGGTAGTAAGACAAAGAAAAAAATACTTTGCAGTAATGTAGGAAAGCTAAGGGAACCCTCCTCCTACTAAAAACATCTAGGAAGAGGGGAAAACAGTAAACAGTGAATGGACTTGAGCTGATATAACACTTTTCTAGCCTTTGCAACAAAGCTTTTACACCACTGGTTACGTCACCATATTCACACCCTTTCCCATGCAAACTAACTAACTGACTGGTGAAGTTTCTACCTCAACTGCCCACCAGTATTTTCTCACAGATGCTTGGCCCTTTTAAACCCATTGACAAGGCACTTAGGATTAAGTGTCTTTTCCAAGGACTCAAACCAGCAACAGTTTAATTGTTGGGAGAGTGAACTGCTCTACAAACTCTACCATTAGGTTGCAGGTTCACTGGCCAATCAAGATAGTCTTCACTCTTTAAAGCAGTGTACCAAAACCCCTTTAAAGTCTGTCTTTAAAACTTTGCAAAAATGTCTAAACTGACTAATTTATGAATTGTTCAGATTCTGGGGATCAAGGGTCAAGGTCATGGGGGCCTCTGTGCATCTGTCCCTCATGAACATCAAGGGATATCTGTCAAACATTGCACAAATATCCTCAATGACTTAAATATGACCCAATTAGATTGTTGTAGGTCATAGTTTATAGTTCATGTGGCCTCATTATTATCCCCTGCTGATCTATGTTTTTTGTCAAATGTAGATCAGATGGACAGGCATTAAAAAACCACCAAGCAGTAGGTCCAGTGTTTCCTGCAGCAGCATCAGAGACAAATAGGGGGAAGTTAGTTGCTGACAAATGACAGGGCAACTCCTTCTAACAAATAAGAGCAAATAAGCTGCCTTTTCTTATGCACAATTATTTAAATATCCAATCCACTAGGTCTGCAAATTAATTGTGTGGTGTTTGCAATTTTCCCGCATTAGAGTTGACATTTCATTCTGCCAGTGGAGCACCCTGACTCACTCAGCCAATGCTTGAAGATGTACTGTAAGCTGGAAGCTAAAATTGGCAACAAGCTCCTGCAACATTATACCGACTGATTATCAATCACTTGAGCAAATCACGAGCCAACCTGGGGTGACCGTGCTGAGTGCTGGCACACGCTCTGATACTTACTTGAATGGTTCTTCTAAAATGAGGTAGGTCTGCACTGTGTATGCTACTGATTCAAAAGGATTTGGGGGACAACAGATGGGGCCACATCTGGGTGGAGAATACGACCAAGTTAGGGAGTAAGAGGGCTAGGTAGGGGACGAAAGTGCTACTTTGGCTTAAGCCCAAAATCCAATTAAGGTATGCATGCATTTTCAGCCATGAAGAGTCTGTGCTCTTAAATGCAGGAGCCAGTAATGACAGACTAGAGATACTTAAGGTGGGGCAACTTATAATACCTAAGTACCTTAATTATTGACAGACAAGTTGATAATTAGGTAGAGTTCCTTAAATACACTAACAAGTGGCACATTGCTATGAACATCATATATTTTAGAGAACAACTTGATGCAGTACATTGTGGTTGCTGTAGTCTGAATGCTAAGTCTTTCACTGCTGGAACAAAATGCTAACACATGTTAAGGAAAATCATGACAACAATGTTGACAAATGCCTGATTTATAGTTCTGTGACAAATGAATGCCTGAGCCTCGAATCAAAAGACAGCAATCCCATTTGTGTTTTGATAAACTGACCTGCCCTGAGTCTAGAAGAACACATCCTCAGCCACATTTCTTTGGGCAAAACAAGCTCAAAAATCCCCCATCCTCAGCCTCAACTGATTCAGAGGCTGCACATTCCATCTCATCTCTACACCATTATCAAGTTCTGCTCGTTATCTTTGTGCTCAGGCTTTGAAATATTAAGTTCTGTTGCAGTCATACAAACAAACTGAGAGTTTAGCAGGGGCAGAATGGATATTGCATCCCAAAACCTAACAGAAATTCATAAGAGTCTTGCTATGAGGACACACCAACTAATGTGTGTTATTGTTGAAGACAGATCTGGGTAGGATGGGGAGTGGGGGCGTTGGAAAAATGACAATAGGATATTTTGTCTTTTTGCATTATTCTAAGAATTAAAAGGTCTGTCATAATCAGGGCTCCAGACTAACTTTCTGCATTGGTTGCAACGGTGCACCTAAAATTCTTTTAAGGTGCACCAGCACAAAAATTAGGTGCACCCAAATTTTTTTTAGTGTCACCTTTAACGCCATAAGGTCACTATTTTTTTCACTCTCCATAACTTTGTCTTTCTCTTTGTTTTGGCTTGTTTTTATTTACAGATTAATGTACAGTCGGGGTCTGTCAGACAGGTCATTTGTCCTCAGTCTGTTACAGGCAGTGGATTATCTGATAGTCACTAAGATGAATTTGTCAGAGCTTCGATGCTTCTTCAGAGTTGCCGCTCCGAGATGAAACCTGACACCACAGTCAGGCTCAGTCTGGGCTCAATTGTATGCTAACAGCTTATTGGATGATTACTAAAGGCTATGTGTGTGTATGTGCATGTGTTTAGGTTGGCCTACAGCATGCAGCCTGTGAAGAACCAACGCAGGGACAGAGAACAGAGAACAGAGAGGAAGCAGGTGCTGTGTCTTATCCGTTTTAGGCAGATTTTTCCTCTACTGTCGTTACATTTGTCAACTTAAATTTGTAAGTGTTCCCAACCATTTTAGGCGCATCTGTGCCCAAAATGGTTGCATTTTAGAACCATGATAATGCAGCTTAATTTTTGAACACCAGCATTAAAATCAAAGAGGTTTAATTCTTATCTGTTTATAACTTTGTATTTGTATTTATGTACACCACACAGAGTGAGCAGCTCTCTTTCTACAGAGGCTCATAGCAGGTGGACTGTCGAGGAGGTTACTTTTTGGCTGTGTTTGTCCATCTGTGAGAAAGATAACTAAGAAATTTCTCGATGGATTTTGATGAGTGTTTCAGGATATGTTTGTCATGGCACAGAGAAGAGTGACTTGTTATTTCTTGGTGATCTGAATAAGGATGCTGAGCCAGAAATTTCTTGACTGATTTGTTAACATTGTGAGATAGGGCGGGTTTTCACATTTTCACTAATATTTCAAACAATTTCTAAACAGATTATGATGACATTTTCTGGGAAAGAGTCATAGTACAAGGGAGAAGTGATTAGATTTTGGTGGTGATCCAAAATCAGACTAGGATCCAAGAATGTTTTCAAGGGTTTGTTGACAATGGGGATAGGGCAGTTTTCCACATTTTCAATAATAACTTGGCTAAGAATATCCGAAATGTCCTGACAGAGGTTTATCCTTTTGGAGAACTTTTAATTAGAGAAGACAGATTAGAGTTTCAGTTTTTATTAAACAACTTAGAAGGTCATGTGACTAACAACACACTTCCTGTGATGCAAACATCACAGACACATGGTAAATTCATCATTCTGCCATGGCTCTGGGTACAATGGCATTGCTCCAGCATGGTTTTAACAGATAAGAATAAAACAGGCTTGAAGGTGGGACAATTTTTAATACTCCAAAATGTCATCAAGATGTGTTCAGATTACTGTGTTACATTTTCAGAATTCATGAGTCTTCAGATAGATCAGTAGATCACATTACTTTGTATTTTTCTGTCTTGTGCTAAATTGCATCATACTTATTTCATCGTATTCCCAATTTCCCTGAGGAAGTTTTCCAGATGAATTAATAAAGTCCTATCTAATCAAATCTAATTCACTGAATTGAATTAATATCACATTGTATTTTATTTCCACCAGGTTAGCCTAAAACTCCCAGCAGAATGTCTGACTGGAGGAAACTGCTTCTGTATGAAAACACGACACCAGAATCTAAAGGGAAACACATCCTCACAGCTGTCACTCTGCTCGTTGATTGATTCTCTGCCCTTTTGAACAAGTGGATCATTAACAAACCAACAAATGGAGTCATTAATTGCCATGACAGCCGGGGATACCTCCTTTATTAATCCTTGTGTGAATTATTAATAAACCTTAATTGGAATTAATTAGAATTAATGGCTGTTTGGGATCTGGGGGACAAGAAGGAAAAACTTGCAATGTGTGTCTATATGTGTGTACGTGGGAGGGGCAAAAGCTAAATGCCCTCTGCACAATGTGATAAATGAGTGTCACTGTCACACACACACTCATAAAAGGACAGAATGAAACACTGACACAAAGACCTACATGTTTGTTTGTGCTTATGTGAGAAGTAACAGTGGTGCATCCGGCTGTGAGCTCATGGGAGGATGAGCTCATGTGATACACAATAAACTACCTGTTGACCCAGTTTGTGCTAACAGGTCAACAGTTGTTAATATAGTGAACAAGGGCATCACAACACGACTCATAATTATTGAGTCTTTGTATAATCTGACCTGTAGTTCATCATAAATCCCACAGTTATGTGTTACTTTCACTTTACATTGGTGGGGGGGTTAAGGCGTTATACTGTTGTTTTTGGGTAAAGGTAGGGGTGTGCGATATGACGATATTAAATCGTTAAGGATCATAACGTGGGGATGTTCTCATAAAGCAGAAAGATCGTCAGATCGTCTGTGTGGGCGCAGAGACTTTGACGCGCACCCAACTAACTAATCGTAGCACATTACGCGCAGTGCATGGTAGGATCTCCTGTTTGGTTATGTAGCATGAAGCCATGGCGGAAAGAGAAAAGGAGATAAAAGCTTGAAGATGTCTGAACAAAAATCTGTTCTAAAGCAGCTGAATTATTCACTCAGATTATAGACATTGCAGTTAGATAACATTTGTTTTAAATTGTTGCACTTTAAGAGATAATGTTGATATTGTTGTTCATTACCTTTTATGTTTATATTTATTGCACATTTTCATAAAAACTGCACTATTTAAATTAAAACCTGTTCAGAAAGTTTATTTGGCTTTAATTGTCATGTTTTTTTTTCTTTTAGGGTTGTACATGTTTTATATGTTAAACACAGGGAAATAAATGGTCAAACATGCAAATTAGTCTAGAAAAATCAAAGTAAAAAAGAATCGTGATAAAATCGTGATCGTGATTTTATTTTTAAAAAATGGTGATATGATATTTTTGCCATATCGCCCACCCCTAGGTAAAGGTGCATCTGTTTGACTGCATGGGACCAGAATTTACAGCTGTGTGGCAGTTAGTCCTCTTGGGTCATTCTACCAATCCTAGACACGTGGTTCAAGAACAAAAAAGTTTTGAAGGTGTTTAAAAAAAAATGTGTGAATTCTAAAATAAAAAAAGATTAAAAACATGAATTAATAAATAGAGTTGTTCCGATTCCAACACCAGTATCAGAAATTGCTCTGATACTGCCAAAAATGCTGGTACCATGTAATTTATGAAATTAGTACTGTTCAACTCTCGCACAGTTCCTCGTCGCTGCTCTTAAAACAATGGCACTGAGCTGCAACCTGCAGGGACCTGGAGAAATCGATCACGTGACACAGACGTAACAGACACACATATGGCAGAGCCGGTTGACGCGAGGAGCTAAGCTAATAGGGCTGGGACGATACACTTTTCTCCCAATTCGACATTTTAGCTGTCGATTCGATTTAAATCGTGATTCTACAATATTGCCAATTTTTGCAATCTTTAGTTAGCTTTTTTAACAGCAGCAAAAAAGATGAACAATGATGATGCCTACAGACTATATCAGGAAATACATATCACATGTGAGTCAGTTTTTTAGATTTATTCAGCAATATATTTTAACCAGCTGTTTAAACTCTCTTCAAAAGCCTGGATAACATTTAAAAGTAGCTTATTTACACAGACTAAAGCGAAGCATTTAAGTCTGGAAAAAACGATTTTTGAACAAAAAAATTGAATTAAAAATCATCAAAACAAAAAATCCCAATATTTATGTGAATTGATTTTTTCTCCCACCCCTATAAACTAACAAGCATGATCATGCTACATCATTGCTGTATTTATTCATGTTTGACAAAGGGTTTAACCTGAGCCAGGCCTTACCACAATGATAATCGTATCACAGTCATGCAGGTGTTGTATGATATTTTTCATAACAAACCGATGTTGGATCGGTATTCGATATCGCCCGATACACACAGCGCAAGTATCAGTATCGAGAGGGAAAAATGATATCTGGACATCTCTAATCCTGATCCTTGATTCCCAACCTTGAGTCCAGGCAGGGGTCTGGGAGTACCAGAGGATCCCTGGCCTCTGCCAGTTTTGAGGGTGTCAAAATTTGGTCTTAATATACACCATCTAAAACAATGATTTACACTCTTTGTGCGTACAATCCTTGTGGATCTTTGCAAAAGAATCCCCATTAGCCTTGGCTGCAGCTCCTCTTCCTGTGGCCTGAAACATAATGATGGTACATAACACGGTTCACAGTATTGATATCAGTTTACAGCCAGAAACTCTCATGTATTTGTGCCTTTTCTTCTGAACACAAAACATGATCTACTGCAAGTTTCTCTAATTTTGTCTATGAGGAAGACACGCATTAGCAGATACAGACAATGAGACAGGAAGTAGCAAAACTCATTTGTGTGGCACTAGATCACAGAAACAAACCCGTAAATGTCTCTATAATGTATGTGTTTGTGTCTGCGAGTGTGGTTGTGTGTCGCATGGGAGTTCGACTAGCTTGTGGGCCTGAGTGAATTGTTTCTACTCAGCATTCTTCAGTTTTCTAGAACCCTGAAAAAATCTGACTTGCACATGAAAGGCAACAAAATACCACACTGCACACACACACACACACACACACACATGGTCGCACATGCATAACTACATGTGCGTATATACACACAGCTGAGGGCATCTAAACATACGCATATGTAGAAACAGTTGGACACATACAAACAGAAACCACAGCTAAAAGCATCAAGCAGCTCAAAGCAATACGCCCCTGCTGAAAGACATCAGCAAGCAGAGCCAACACACAACGTAATGAAAAACACACAGGCATGCAAACACAGACACACAACTGCCCACACTCAGATGTAATGGTATCGGCAATGATCATAGCACTAATTCAGCCTTACACTAAGACACACTGACAACACTGACAATGGTGCAAACATCCAGAATTAAACACAAAACTAATTAAAAATAAGCAGATAATGATTTATGCCACTACTAAAGGAGTAGGTCAACATTTTCTTATATTAGACTGTTTTAATGTGATATCTTTGACAGCAGGTCAATGAGAATTTATGTTACTCTATGGGAATACATCGTAATAAACTTGGAATTTTCTAAGTCTATGGTTCGCCCTTAGCAGGGATCTTAAATATAGTTTGGAAAAAAGGTTTTAGTATAATATTGACTTACATAAAATTACTGTTTTAGTCAAGATTTCACAACTAAACTTTAAGAATATCTACACACTGCTTACTGCATGGCTTATATGCACTGTGCATTCCTACATCACATAAACAGATGATTAAAGAACCCTAGACCATAGAAGACACATACCTGGGCCTGAAGAAATAAAGTGAAGCTGAAATTGATTTTTCAATAATATAATTGTATTACTCTAGGCTTGTCAAAAATATTGATACTCCAAGCAGTGTTGATACTCAAAGGCCGTAACTAGAGACAAAACTGATTTGCCATGGTATCGATACTACGGTGTGTGCGCCGCAGAGTCCACCGCGCACTCTGCACACAGCACAGCAGGCAGACAGAAAGCGTCCGGCAGTCAGAGAGCCCTCATTGCGGCCCCTCTTGCTGTCGTACTGCTGTTATTAGCAGGACTAATTCGGCAAAACTCTTCGAGAACTGGCACCCTGGCCTTCAAGACGAATTCCGACATTTTAGTAAATCTCCTGTTCAACATTTACCTTGCGGTGATAAACTGATTACTGATGTTGTTCTGGCAGGTGGCTCGCAGTAATGTATGTTGTTTTGCTATTAGCTATAGCTAACACGCCACCGTATTCCGTGCTAGCCGCATTTAGCGTACTGCTCAATGAATGTTTGTTGTTTTGTTTATAATCATTCTACCAGCCTTTTGTCAATTAAATATGCAGATTGATGCAGAGAGATTTAACATGCCACTAAAACTAAGACATTAGTCTCCAGAAGTTGTAAAACTAAACAGAGCTGTTACGGAGCACATCTGGGAGGGTACCAACTTACACCGTGGAGAAACCTGGGTTCCCACAAAACCGGGTAAATCCACAGTACGTCCTGCCATCAAGAAACTGTTGCGCAATACAACAAAACAAGCAGCAGCTTCAAGGGAAGTCTTGTCTTGTTTTTATTGCTTTGTTTTTTTCATTCTCTGATTATTACATTATTTCACTTAGCTGATTATTTATCTTTATCTTTTATCTTTTTGCTTTTTAATTGTTTTTCTTTTTTTCCCCTGTAGTATGGAAAATGGTATTGAGTACTGAATATTTTCTTGGGTATCAATATTGAGTTCTAAGAATTTCAGTATCGTGACAACCCTATTTCTCTGCATGGATTCCTCCTGTTTACATTTATGTTTGGATATGATCCTATATTAATTACCCTCAACTTCCAGTTAATTTCCCATTAATTTTAAGATACTCCGAAAACTCAAAAAGCTGCAGCAATAAAGGGTCAGACAGTGAAAAGTGTCAAACATCACAAATATCTTGGAACGATAATTGATAACAAACTAAACTTTGACTCAAACTGTGAAGTTGGGTATAAAAATGGACAGCAGCGTTTATCTTACTTAAGAAAATTGTCTTTGCTTCATATTATCAGAACCCCATTGACTTTGTTGGATCTGTTTTATTGTTTTGCTTGGCATCACTGCTTGGTAGACCTTAGAAGACACAGAAATACCCTTAATTTGATTGTGGGATGGTCCAGCAGGTTGACTGGCCACAGCTTTGTCCAGAATCCCCGGATATCAGACGGTTGCAGAGAAGAGCTATCATAAGAAGCAACATCGTGGTGAATTTCAGCTTCCACCCTAAGATGAAGGTTTAAGGTATATTTGTGTAAAACCACGTGATACAAAAACAGCTTTGTCACTGCAGCCTTCATTATTGACTGCTTATAGTTCTTATTTTTATGCTAATAACCACATGTTTTTTTGTGGAAAATTATATTTTTCCTTGTTTAAACTGATGGGAAATTTCTTATCTTGTCTACAGGAGGTTGCTGTTGTGCCTTGTTACGTCTTGACTTGTCTTTGGATGTTTGTTGTGTATGCAAAAGGGCGATGACTCACACACTGTAAACCTACATTACCTATGCATAAAAATAAAGTTACTTTTCCTTATATGTTCCCTTTAGACACTGATTATTCCTGAGGTTTTATATTTCTTTTGAGACTTTTCATCATCTAATTAGCAGATCTGTTTAGCCTTTAATCAAATTGCTTTATGGTTTCTATCCAATCTGTTTATTTAATGATCAGTCTGGTACTGATTATACTTTTGCTCACGTGTTTATTTGTGTTTCTGTGTCAACATGTCCCGTCTAAGAAGTTATGTACAAAACGATCAAAACTGTTAATAAATCTGTCTGCATTGAATAAACTTAAAGTGGCATTGCTTCAAACATGCCTCAAACTCTGCAAAAACTCAAAAGTAACTTTTCAATAAGAACATTAAAAAAAGAAATGCAAACAAAAAAGTCACCCTGAATGTATCTTTTCTTTCAGCAGAAAAACGTCAAACTCAAAGTGTTGACACAGTGAAAAGAAGAGTGTGAGGGAAGGGAAACTGGCAGTGCAGTGTGACAGGTGTAGGAGGACACCGCGGCACTTTCATGTGTGCAGTGCACTTGACGGAGGAAAAACTGAAGTGGCCACTATTCAATTTAAAATGACATGCCAGATTGTGTTGCTCAAGTCCTGATGCAGCAAAATTTACTGGTAAAAGTTCATCATTGAGTAAAACTGTACAAAAGGTTGGGATGACAATGGCATGATTGCTTTGGGACCCTGATTCTAAGCTGCTCTGGCCCAAATTACTAAAGGGATGGGATTTGATACAATTTCGCTGATACCATAATCAACTTGGTTATGGATCAAAATTCTTCACAGATTGCCCATTAACAATTTTAGAGGATTTTTTTGTTCTGAAAAACCTTGCCCCATGCAGGTTTTCTACTGCATAGGTCTAAATTTTTCATAACATAAGTATGCAACTATGTCAGACACATGGCACTCCTATTATTTAATGCTGTGTCTTTGCCATGTTATGCAGTCAACATCATTTTGTGTACAATTAAGTCACAATGTTGACAACCTTTGACTCACTTTGCTGACATTGTCTGTCTGTTGGTCTCTCTTCGAGCGAGATAACTCAAAAGTTATTGATGGATTTTAGTGACATTTCCCCAGACTGTTGGACACAACACTAAAAAGAAGAGATTTTGGTCGTAAAACAAATCCAGATGTGGATCCAGGATCCTTATGACAGTGACAATTCTTGATTTTCAAGGGATGTGAAACAAAGTGGTAGGAATTGATAAACATAAAGCTCAATGATGTTGATTCCTTTGGCTACTGGTCTCAAATAACCTTGTGCAGCAGCTGAAACTGTCTGACACAAAGTCTGTAACCAAGTGGATCCATCTTACCAAGCTCCAATCTACAATGATAATGAGCGGCCCAAAGCGGGATGGCCCAATTACAGTCTTTTAGAGGAGGAGGGGGGAGCTACAAGCAAGACGGCAACAGCAAGTTATTATTCATCCAGAGATTAGCATAAATGCTAGAAGCTTTAGGAGCAGTTTTGTTTCCATTTCACAACAGAAAGAGGTTTCACTCCAATTCTGATATGTTCTGATCTTAGTTTGTTCTTCTTCGTGGCCTATGTTTGGTACTTTACATTCGATTAGCCTGTAACGAAAGTGATTGACAGAACGATTGTCCAATCACCTCTTGGTTAGGCTCTGAAGGGTTCTGCCCATTCCCAAACACTGTCTATGGGCTGTTGCCAAGTTGGTAAGGTGAAGCATGCTGAGCGGTCAATCTGATGTGTCAGGTTAAGTCACCGGGAGATGTTCTTCAGCTCCTGCCACTATTTATGAAAAATAAAACCTACACAAGTTTTCACCAACTTTTAACAATTTAAGATGTCCAAGATGTCGCAGCGAGGACCTTAAATTGAAAAAAAATGTGTCTGGACAAAGAGACAGAGCTGAATTTAGTGTTTAAAAAGTGATTTATTACTAAACCCTCTTTATACTTTGCCTCTTTCCAGAAATAACATTTTAAAATGATTTCAAGAGATTTAAAGAAGTTGATGCATTATCTCTGGATGCTGGAGGTTTGCTCAGGACTTCTGTACACCATTGACTGTTTTAAAACTTTTTATTTCCCCAGCACAATTTCAGACCCCACTAAAACAGTTTTTTGACCGATTCTGTGGGTCCAGGCTCACCAGCTAGGAACTAATTTGAAGTGCACATACTTTGACACTTACATTACTTTACCAACGACACAGCCATTGTTAAAATGCTTCCTGCACCACAAACCACTGAAGTGTTGTGTGTGCACTTACATCATAACCTCAGCTGCAAGTATTTGCATTTCCTACAGCACAATAAGCTATGTGATTGCATACATGACTGCTGACAAAAGGGAACATAAGTCCATTCAATGTTAATACTCAAAACAACGCCAAGTAATTGACATGTTTTCAGAGTTTTAATAAAGTTGTTATTTTAATCAACAGACACATAAACACCATCACCTTGTAATTGCAGGCTCACTCTTGGTGGCAGATGTGCCTCTGTTAAATATTTATGGAAGCAGGCAGTGGTAGAAAAGCAGAATGATAAACAACTTTAAATGTGGCTAAGCTGCTACCACCTACCCATAATAAAAAAGACACTGTGGTACTGAGTAACTAGGATGAATTGAAGGAGTGGGTGACAGTAATTTGCTCACAACCATTTCGAGTAAAGTGTTGGACTTTTTCTTGTTTTTTTCAATGTTAAAAAAAAGTCATATCAACAGTTTGATATTACCACAAGCTCAGAATCAAGATAAGAGCTGCGCATATGTGGTGCGTTTTCAGTCAATGCACAGTCATTTCCTCCAGCAGTGATGACTAAGAGCACTTTTTCATAATGAATCTTAGAGTACTGACGCTCGGCGCAAACACTTTTTATCAGTAATCTCAGTTTGTCATTTAGTCCCTGTAAACAATCCCCTGCATCATGGCTGAGGGTAACAACACTAATCAACTCAGGCCGATGAGCTGGTCAAACTGTGAGGGGGAGAGACGCTGAGGAAACTTATCTCATTTCTTCAACAATGAGGTCTGAAGTTTTTGGTTTACTTTCAGCTTCAGATAAAACAGCCTCTCAAGCATGCCCACGCAAACACACTGATTATCTCAGATAATAAGGAAAATTGTTTGCAATTACCATGATAAGGTTCAAATCTACATAATTTTGAGCTTTTTTGGACAAGTGAAGGCTTATTTTGCACGACAAAGTACAAGGTTGATCCGTGAAAAGGCAAGTAAAAAAGATTTGATTGATCTGTCGGAGATCACTCCACAGTAATTACTCATGATTTCTGACTGAGCAAATTTTAATCATGATTAAGATTTAAAGCTTGATTAATGAGATCAAGACAGTTCAGCAGTCCTTTGGAAAGTAAATTTGAGATAAATAATCAATTCTGTTTTTCCTGTTGTTGCAACACGCAGATGTGCTACGGGAATTAAATTTACAATATTTATTTAGCGTGAAAGTCTGATAAAAACCTCTATTTTCGTGTTCTTTTTTTTTATAAAACAGGGACATTGATCAACCTTTAAGTCTGCGCATATTATAAAACAACACTCAGTGTTTATTAATTAGAGAATTGGTCATTTCATCTCCTGAAAATGTGTGATTCAGGAGAAACAAGGAATTTTCCCAACAGCTACATTATGCTTTTTTTTTTTTTTTTTTTAAAAAACATTGTTTAAAATATTTGGGCTGTTTTTAATATTTTTGTGTTTTGACATGTGAGACATTTGTGTGTTTTTAAATAGAGACCAAGAAATGTCATGTCTTTGACTTTTGACAGAAAAAGTTAATCAGATGGCGTGATCATTAGGCTTACTCGCAGACAGGATCAGAATGCTCATTCTGAGTCTGTGTGGTTCCTCTTCAATCTACAGACAACGCTTGTGTTACAGCTCAAACTGGGAGCATGTAAAGATCATTTAAGTTCTCAGTAAGCTTTCATATAATCAAAATAATAGACATAAGCGTTCAACAGACACAGAGTTAGGAATTCACTCTGAACATTGCCAGAAACTGCTAAAAAAAGTTCAAAAACTTTTCAAAGTTTATGAAGAAGTATGCTGCTGCACTCCCTCATGTATGTCGTAAGTGCGTGTATCATAGTCATCGTCAGGGGGATGCAGTGTGCGATGGAAGGATGAGTGAGATGAGAGAAAACTGTGAAAATGCCCCAATTCCAGTTCCCAAAAATATCACAAGATATCCTACAGGAGGAGAAATATTGCTTTATCATCATTCAGTCTTGTGGGCATACATCCTCAAATGATTTTGGGCATTCTTCCTTTAAATCCATCACTTTTTCACTCCACCTGTGGCTGAATTTGTCTCATGTATAAAAACATTCGATTAAAAGAGTTTGATTGATGAATTGATAATTCAAGATGACAGTGGTGATACTAGCCCAAATGGCTTTTTTGCTGAACACTGGATTTTTATTTAAATTTTGAAATTATTTTAGACCTAAATGATGTTGCTCGCTATTTAAGACTGCAATAAAATAAGGGTCTTACCTCTGCTGTTCATCAGGTTATATAAACATCATGGCAGACTCCCGGCCTAGGCATCTGTTCTAACTTCGACCCGGTGTTGCAGCGTTCCCTTCAGCAGACGTCCGTCTACCAGCCCCCTGTACTCCAAATAATGGAAAGCAGGAACAGGTGTCTCTCTAATATCCTTCCATTTTGTGATCAGGTCCATGTAACTCCAAACGAGAGCCACCAGAAACACTCCAGGTCCTTAAACTCCTTGTAGGTGTAGTGCTGTTTCTTCCTTTACAGCTCTTAGGCTTGCTGTAGATCCTTGTAAGCAGTTTTCCTCACGCTGCCCCTCTTTCTGTCCGGCCTTTTTTTTTTTTTTTCTTTAATTTTCTGGCTCCAGTTTAGGTCCTCAGTCACGCCTGTCAGAGTCGGCCATCACCTTAACAACCTGGAAAAGCGACAGAAAGGCAAATAACATTAGAAACGAGCACATTCTGCAACATTTACTGGAAGCCGTGTGAGCCCGGCTTCATTGGACATTTTTCTTCTTATTTTACGTATACGGGAAACAATCCTGCCCCAACTTTAGACAGCCAAATTGATGGTCTGATCAAAGGTACAAAATAAGCAAAATTATTTAGTGCCCTGCTGAGACCGCGGCCAGACAAACTCTCTAATTGTACCAATTTTGTTTTATCGCCATAGTTGACAGCTGACAACGCCTTCCACATGTGAAGGCCCCGGGATGAAGCCAAGCCGCTGATAATGCATCGTAAAAATTCTAAAAAGATGCTGGTATTAGCATGGGAAAGCACAAACAAGTTTATTTTTCATCTTAAAAAGCTGTTATGGGAATTCTAGAGAGTTATGTATGTGCAGTTGACAAGACATTAGACATTTTGGCCTTCATTAGAAGCCCAATTTCAACAGAGATGACACAAAAAGACGTGGAATCAATATTAAACAACACATTTGTAGGAGTTGGTGCAGCCTAATGATAGGTACTGTGTGAAAAAACACACTGCCGGTAAATGAGCCGCAGAAAAATACTCTGAATTAAGTTTTTCACAACAGAGTGCCAGTAAATGAGTGACAAAAAAGCCTTTAATGACACAACAAGGAATTTATTCAAATTAGAAAACAATTACAGCCTGTGCAAGCAATCAGTCGCAGCAGCAAACAACGTCTCTCTTTCTCTGTTTCTACAATTATTATTCACTCCATTTCAATATTGATCGAGTCAGAGTGAGGCGGCTCATCAATGAGCAATTTCCAGGAAGAAATAAATTAATTCATTGTCGCATATTAAGCCTGCGGAGGCTGTGACCGTCCCACAATCAGATTTTCTTTATTCAGTGATTCTAGTGTTAAATGTCTTCAGTGCAGTTTCCCCTTTTTGTTGCCCCAACCACAAAAATCACCCCACCCTCTCACTCTCCTTCTCCATCTGTCCGTGCCACCCCTCTCTCTATCATTCTCTCTGTGCCACCTCTTCTCTTTTTCTCTCTCCCGCTCCTCCTCACCACAGATCTAAATCTGAGTCTGTATTTATACAAAGATGGTTTCCTTGGGTCAGTTTGAGCAGTGTGTGTGTGTGTGAGTGGATAAGAGACAAAAGTCTTCACACGTACACGCACTCCCTTCCGAGCGGAGTCTAAATTTGGAACTTTTTCATCCTCCGTTGTTAAATCTCTTTTCAAGACTCCGAGGCTACCTGTTTTGTGGTTTACCTGGCTCAGTGTGGTCCCGACCACATCCAGTCGCATTTTAAACTCTGTTTGTACTTGACGCAGAGCGTTAACACGGCAGCCATGAGAAGACCGGAGTGTGCCATTATCTGAAAACAGATATCGGCTGTTCAACACGAAGAAAAAAAAAGGGACTGCTGGCATGAAGAGAGCATCATGAGTCACGCTGAAATTATGAGTCATTTAAAAAACCCTCCCATCTTTAAAACAGTCGTGTTTTTGAAGTTGAACACTCGGGCTCCGCATCTGTGAAAGTAGAGTCTGTTTTTTTCCAAGTGGAAGATAAATCTCTCAGGTAACCATGTGAAGTTTTCCTAATGAGAAAACGTCACATTGGAGCTGCTCAGAAATTTAAGAAAATGACAAGAATGCAATTTTTTTTTGTCATTACGTTTACATTCGCCAATAAAATCTTAAAAGTGTATTAATGGTATTGTCAGATTGCTGTTTATGCAGATATTGGCCAAAAAATATCAGCAGAATGAGTTCATGAGCTATTTTAAAATGTCAAATATTCTGCAAAATACACTTTTCAACCCTTTAACTACCATCTCAACTGTTTGGCAGAGATCATCAATAAATTCAGAGATTTTTAATGTTTTAACCTCTTCAGCCCCAAAGTTTCCGATTTCGGGAATGCTTCCACACTATCCAACTATACGTAAGAAAAAGTGAACTGTTTTTCAAAATCCTCGCCTGACCATATTGTTACAAACTTCTCTAATTTTATTTTGCATCACTTTAACACAACAGTCCTTTGTAGAGATGATGTAAAATATTTTGATATTCATTTTTGGAGTTTTACAGCCACTACAGCATCGTTTCCAAGAGATATTATATATATATTTTTTTTTGCAAGGATGACATTTTCAAATTATTCTGACTTCTATCGTCATTTACTCTGTCCCAGTAACACATATACTGATAATTACACATCTGGACAAATCTTTCAAGTGTTACTTGTATTATGACTCCAAGTTAATTCAAACAGACCTTGTAGTTGCAGAAATACACCCTTTTCTTTATGAGCATGTCATTATTGACCTCTGCTAAACAGTTGAGCTGGTAGTTAAAGGGTTAAAAGGTACTGATACAAATAAACGTGCCATTGGCCTGTTTCCCAACCTCCAACATCAATAAAATTCCTCCATCTCTTTCTTGCCAGCTACATAAGTCCATTTAAAATTGTCCTTTTAAGATGTCATTAAATGATGTGTGGCTTTCCCTGGTGTGAGACACTCCCTGATCAGCACGTTTGTCTGGAGCATCACAGCAGGCTTCAGTTCAGGGACCATGTCCAGGCATATCTGCACAGCCACATTATAAATCAGCAGTTACAGTAAACATTCGAGCATAGTACTGGTTAGCCAAAACCACATTAAAGAGGCACATGGTCAGACACAGCTCATAAAAAACGTAGCTCAAAAACAGCCTGATCTGCGCAGGGATGAAACCAAGGGATTTATGGGCATGCTAAATTACAATCTGAGTGGAGTTTTGGTAACCTTGCCAAAGACATGGTATATCAGCAAATATCTATAGTCGACATATTGACAACACATATTAGCAGAATGATTTATTGTACTGAACACTATTCTAGTACAAATGTATTATGCATATAATGTATATGAAATACATAGAAATCATATCTGCATCAGAAATCATCTGAAATCAAATACTGTGAATTCCAATACGACAAGAGGACTAAAAGCAGGTTTGCCAAGGGCTCACTCAAGTAAGCCATTATTTTCTCCAATAAAAACTTTTTACAGAAACATGCTTCAGTGATCTCCTAACAGAAGAGCCAAAGAGGAGTAAAAATAGCTTCAAAGGATAAAAAAGATGCTGTCCATAGAGCCACGAGACAACAAGTTGTTTTTCTGGTGGGGAAGGAGACGGAAAAGTTGTCGTTTTCTAAAAGAGTGAGCGTGATTGTAAATATTTTCCTCTGTGGAGCTCTGACTCAGTCAAGCTGCTGCTTACTCATTTTCTCAATCACTGTCTTTCCTTCTGCTTTTCTCCTTTTTCTCCTCTTTTTCATTATTTCAGCACTGTGACATATCTATGTGGCATATCAACCTCTTAAGGCTTCTTCACAGGCAGGATATAACCTATGCTATTGGTTTACATCGCCCTAAGCCAATACAGAAAGCTGCACTGATAGCCTGACACACACCACACTGTAAGACCTGAAACTGATCTGCTACACAGTACTAGATGACTGCCAGTCTCTTTAAAGCACTATTTTGAGTCTTATAATGTGATGACCAACTGCAGAAGTTGTTACATGCATGTTTAATACAAGTTAAACACGTTAAACTTACTTGCTGATTTATTAGAAATGTATTACCTACATTAAGTGGGGCTTCAAATTCCCATTCTTTGCTCCCAACTGATTCAGCTGTCTTAAAATTAACTCCACCGATGTTTCCTCTCTTTGCTTGCAATCAACCGCTGTTCATTATTTATCAGCTCTTTACTCCAAAATCATGCTCTGATTCCGTCCCCATGGTTTCTTGTACACAAACAAGCAGAGAAAGCTCAAAATGATGACACCACAACACAGGCACTGTGAATATTTGACAAAGACAATGAACCAGGCTTCAGGAGGCTTGAGAGGAAATACAGGATGAGCTGAGCCAGCAGTGCTCTGTGTATGTGTCTGTGTGTATGTGGAGTCTCACCTGTACTGTGCTCTCTCAAGCTTTCGCAACAGCGTAACTCATTAAGACCTTACAAATATGTGCACTAATGGTTTGTCATAACTCAACAGACCTTTTTGTCCTTGTAAAACATGAATGTTCTCCAGATACATTATCAGGAGATGTTAAGATGCTGCTTTGAATGTTTTATATGTTATATGAATAAATAAAATAGGAGGTCACTTACTCTACAGGAGCATGATAGTGACATGGAAAGCTGGCAATAATGAATGATGAACTTAACCCTATAACGCCAATTGTATCATATTTGATACATACTTTTATAATACCTCTATCTACTCCATATGATCAACAAATTACAAAAAAGCATCTGAATACAACCAGATAAAGGATAAAAATGTCCTTGAATGGATTATCAGTTGCCAAAAACACCTAAAGTATCAAATGAGATACGACAAATCTATATGTTGAATTTTATGGACATTTTGATTTTTGTAGGATTTCAGCAGAAAGTGAAATAAAAACTTAGTCTCCAAAAAAATAGAATTTTCTGGCTATAATCTATAGTCTTGGCCCTTATAGGGTTAAGACACTGCCATTTTTCTTGCCCCTCTTATTCTCGTAAAGGATAAAACGAGAAGGTCACTTTTTAAGATTTCTTTTCCGTTTGCCTCCAGTTTTGCTTTATTTTGCCTCCAGCATATGTTGTAAAAGAAATCACGGCATTGATCGTGAAGAGATATCAACGGCCCCAAGCAATTTTTTTTCCACAGACCCATTTTTGTTAGATAATGTTTTAGTTGGTTCAAACACATACTGTATGTTGTGCACAATAAATATGACTCACTCTAATGTAGGTTCAGTGGGAGACATGAGATTGTTTATAAATTAAACCCAATATTTGACTCATTCTGTCCTTAACAGTTGCTGAAACAAACAACATTTATGATTAGTCAACTGAAAGTTGTTTTTTTAAGAGGGTATCTAATTAAACTAAAGAAAATGTAAAGAACAGTGTATACACTGATGCCTTTGTGGATTCCATTTATCAGTTACTATTCTAAGATGACCAAAATTTTCTTTTTATCTTTATTTTGTAGTTCTGACCTCTGAATTGTCTTTCTCTAAATCAGGAAGTTGTTGACAGCCTGAGCGCTCTTATCTGGCTTGGGCGTCTTCTGTAACACACACTGTGGAGGGTCAGTTGTATTTATAAATATGCTCATAGCAAGTAGGACAAGGATGAAAACATGATGTTAAACATCCTGGAAAAATATTTTTTGTTGGCAAACAAGCCTTTAACCCTTAAACTCCCAGCTCAACTGTTTGGCAGAGGTCAATAAATTCAGGAATGTCTATTATGTTAAAAAAATAAGTCATTGTGTTTTTTGGATACAGAAAAATCTGCAAACAACCAAAATAACTGATATTGTGTTTGTGGAATTTAAAGGTTCAAAAAGCTGAAAGTTATTAGAATTGTCACAATTATTACTTGAATACTGAATCACTTTCTAAAATGAGAATTTATTTATATAAAATCTGTTATTCATCAAAAACATTTTTGTGTGCTAAACACTATCATCTATTTTAAGTTTTTTGGTTGATACTTCAATTACAAACATTTTTACCTTTTCTGATGGATTTATCCCAAATATTTGTGCATTTTTATGTCATCACATTATCAAATATTACCTGTTTTAACCTTTAAATCCCACACCAAGGCAATATCTGGTGTATGGCTTGTTTGTAGTTTTCTCTGTTCCCTGAAAATGTGAAATGATTTGATTTGTTCTAGTTTTTTTTAAACATTAAATATCCCTGTATTTATTGATGACCTCTGCCAAACAGCTGAGCTGGTAGTTAAAGGGTTAAGTGGGATTGTTTAAATAACTCACTGATCATCATCACATAATGTATCATGTTGTTGCACTATTGGAAAAAATGTTCAAGAGTTTTTTATGAACTTTTTTGGCATCCTCAGCAAAAATATCACTCTGTTTCTCATCTGAGATCTGCAACATGAATCACACAGCCACTATTTTCTGTGTAACAATCAAGCCTCCTTCTCTTCAGTAGTTTTACTCAATAAACAGGTCTGCTTGTCAATCCGATTCTTCAATGATTCCCTTGCCGATTTCTGCTAATTTTCTTTATGGGAAAAGTAGGCCGAAGTAGGTTTTCAGTGGAAATGCCAAGCACTCCTGATTTTCAATGATGAATGCTTCTGCAATTTAATGAAAGTGGTGCAGTAAGCATCTTTTGGCCAAAATAATAAACTATGTCTGTCATGATTTCTGGATTCTTTCTTATCATGGCTGCCTCTGATGAGTGTGTGACATTCTTGATTTGAAAAACATGCTGAGCAAATTGGAAAGAACTGATAAGGAAATTGATGGGCAAAAAGACTAATGATACCCATACTTTAAGAGGGTTGTTATCGACTCTCAAGTGGAATTGTTTTTTGATTTCCATCCCTAGTTACTCCCACCTTCCTTTTCCTCCATGTTGGCCATGACGACAAGACTCTTGTTGGAAGTGAACAGGGTATAGGGAGGGATGTTGTGTTCTGTTTATTATTTTTATGGAGAGGAAGAACATGCAATCAAGAGAATAACCCAAAATGGTGGCTTGTTTAATGCTATTTTAATGCATGAAAAACTTTGTAAATAAACTTGCATGTTATTTGAAAATACAGATATAGATATTTCCAAAAAACTCACCATACTATCTCTCAGCCCTTACGTGTGTGTTTATTCAGTCTGTGACAGAGACAGGACACTTGTGTGCACAGTTAAGCTGCACAGACACACTAGTTTGGCTATTTTTTCAAAGTTACAAACCCCTGCTGACTGTGTTAGTCAATAAAGGGTTACAGAACTTTTTATTTTCATGTCTCTGTGGTCTTGCACCAAATGATCCACTGCCCAGTGCCTGTCCACAGCACAGTGGTTGGAGCCCCCTGCTCTACTTAAATGTCCCTTGGTGGGATGATTGTAGCGCTTCATTAAATGCAGAAACACACGAGCAGAAGGGCTTCTCTCTCCTCTTCAACTCAGTCCTCCACATCTTGAGTCCATCTACTTCTCTTCTCCCTCACTCCTCATCCGTCCTTTCCGTCAATCAGAACTCTCTGTCATTTCTTAATGTTTCTTTTTCTCCTGTTTTGCTAACTGTCATTACATCTCAAACCTCGCCCCCCCTCCTCCACCACCACTGCATCTTTCCTCAACCGCCTTCCCTCCGGCGCTCCCACCCCCCTCTGCGAATGTGTGTGGTCCGGTCCGACTATAGACCGTTACATTGTCCCAGACAGGTTGGACTGCGCCACTAGCCAACAGACGAGGGGGTGGTGGTGATGGTGGGGGGTGAGTTGTGGTGTAGAGCTGGAAAGCAGCAGCCTAGGGTGGGAGGGGGGGGTTCCTAGTGAATGTTTGTTTTTCTGTTTCCAATTTGGTCCAGCCCGAGGAACTCCACACTCCGCTCTGACTCAAACACACCATTCATGACGGCCTGACGTACATGATTACACACAAGTAGCCACTCTTGCTCACACACACACACACATTTGCATGTACAAGCAACCAAAACACACACATAGTGTATTATTCGTCCTTTAAAGTCACTGCAGCTATGAAACACAAGCCCTTTAATTTATTGCCGTTCACATCTTTTATAGTTTTCTGATTTGTTATTGCTGATGCTGTTTCAAATGACATGGTGGTCAAACTAATTATGCGTCTCTCCTCGTCTTCTTCCTCTGATTTATTTTTCCCCCTCTGTCCCCAGGATAAATGATTTTCTTTGAAAGGCTGTTTTTGATGTGTCTTGCTGCACTTTTAGATGTTCTATAGACAGCTTTAAGCTCCATATTCCACCAATTAGAGCACAGCGAGCGTATTGTTTTGTATTCATCTTGGCTATTCCATCTGAAATTGATTACTCAAGCCGGTTTTGATTTTGGGGAATTCAAATATGCACTGCCAGCCTTTGGGTGTTGCAATAAGACTTTATCTTAAATCTTCAAAAAATCAAACAGACCAGCAGACAGACAGATTTAAGGACGTTTTCCTCTGATGTGTGTCCGTTTGTTTTAAGACACCATATGAGCTGCAGTTTGGTTCCATATTCTACCAATTATCCATCGGGTACACAGGGAACCATCTTGTTTTTTTAAATTCTTAATGCTACCAAAAAAATTAAAGGTTTATTCAGTCATTTTGAGTGCTTGTACGTTTAATTTCTAAAGCGTGACTTCTGAATTCACTCTTATGCTGCACTAGCCACCCAGCTACCAAAATCACGTCGCCCACTGACATAGCGTCGCGCGTCCATAAATACCTAATTTTGGTCACTGTTGCCGCACACTGTCACTCAGTGACGTCACGTCAGCCCGAGTTTCACTGCGATCATATCATATATCATATACTAGGATGTATCAGCGGACATTTTTCCAACTGTATCCTTTTCACTCGCTTATCAACCACAAAACACTGCAGCTGAGGCCCTGCAGCAGCATTATCTTGAGTTTCCCGCGGTCCGTCTAGGCGGAACTAATGTCCTCACTGACTGTTTCCCACATGGACATGGGTTGTTACTCTGTAGTCCGGATGAATAACTGTCTGTCTAGAGTACCATTTCACGTGCACACACCTGCTGATTGATCAACTTTTTTTACTTTCACATCGCGGGACAAGCTATGTGGTAGTGTGAAAAGCGGCTGTCGCATCGCGGGAGGGTTAGCCCCGCCCCATCGCGGCTGTACATTGACTTTGCATGGAGAGTGATCACCGAGGTAGTACAAGTAGCATCTGGTGTGTACGCACCTGAAGAAAGAACATAAAGCCAGGTGCCATCTCAGGACAAGGATTCACAGTCTGGTACTTTTGGTTTAAGAACTTGCTGGATGTTTTATCCTCGTATTTTGAAACAAGTCACAGAGCAAGACGATACAGGTCAAATAAAAAAAAATGTATACTACTTTTGATTCAAGAAAACAAAGTAGATGCCAAAACCAGTGCAGAGAAAACTTTTACTTTGTATGTTTGTAACGTGTGAACCTTCAAGAAATTCACCACAAGCTGTGGAGCATGACTGCATGGACCGTCCAGTGTTGTAGCAGGTAGTGTTCATGCCTTACAGCATAAAGATTGTTAGTTCAACTAGTAGAGCCTCTCAATGTGGTATTTGATTGTTCTCCCTTTGTGTACTTGGGTTTCCTCTAGTTATTCTAGTTACCATGCCCTGACCAAAAACATCATTGTTGGGTTGTACCTCAGACAAGCTCTTAGATTTTGTTGGCAGTTGTTTGTTTGTCTGAACTATTTCAACAAAGTTTTCAGGAGATGTTGGTCGTGGCACAAAAGAGGAGTGTTCAGGTTTTAGTGGTGATCCAAATAAGGACACCAACCCAGGACTGTTTAAGGATTTGTTTTAAATTGCCAGGTAGGGCAGCTTTTCATTTTGTCACTAATAACTCAAAGAGCTGCAAACAGGTTTTGATGAACTTCTTTGGAAATGTTTCTCATGGTATCAGAGAGATGTGGTTAGGTTTTAGTGCTAATCAAAATCCAGATGTGGTTCCAGGAATGTGAAGCAGAAAGCTTTCCGTTCCATGCAGGTGAGGGGTAAGGGAAGGAGAATATACCAGGAAAAAATGAGAGTAAAATCTAGATGAACAATATGGCTGCTGACACTTACAAATGATACTCATCTAGGAAAATGTAGGAATTTATCAGGGTTACGTGCATGTGCAAATAGTGCTACTTGTTTATGAATATTTGGACCTTTAAGACTAACAAAAGAATAAAAAGAGAAGGGGATCTATTAGCACTCTTGTAGCTCCTAACCAAAATTTAATTCAGTCATAAAGCAAAATGATAAATTTAAAAAATCTGTCTCCATGGAAATAAAACCACCACATACTGGAGCATGCAGTGAAACAACACTTTAAGTATAGTAAGTTAAAAGTCATCTTTTTGTGATACTGTTTGTTTTAACTAAAGCTGCTTCACAACACATTCAACAGCCTATTTTTCCTGATCTCCTTTAAATCTTTCAGTAGATTTTATGACATTTAGGTGATTCAGCAGTATTAAATGCACCAGTAATGCCAAACCTCTTCACTACTTTTGTATATGGTCCTTTTTCTTCTGTTCTGCTACTTAAATATTCATCTCCTGTGCAGAGATTTGATTTACTGCTCTAAAATGTGAGGGTTCCCGGTCTTTAAATATAAACAGCAGCTATCTGCACATGAACCAAACAATGGAGCTTTATCAAACTTGCTAAAGACAAGAGAACATTGTTATGACATGATCTTTGCCTCCTCTTCTGTGAACACCATCAGAGACCTGGATCAACCAGATCTTTCAGCTAGTGAGATTAAAGTTGGTTAAAGGTGTGGTCTGCTTCTTTTTTATTACTGTAAGAAACGCCCTGAGCTTTCAAGTGCAGCTGACACAGACGCACGTGCGAGCACTGACACACTGACGCTTCCCTGTCAGAGCGGTGTTCCTCTTCACTCTCTTTGGTGCCTGTTTAATAATCACAGCAATGTTATAATCCCAATATATAACTATTGTTAGATTAATCAGATTTGAATGTTGGTACGTGAAAATGCTAGCACTAATTTGAGAATACTATGTTCTATTAACACAGTATTCTCAAATGCTTTATTTAAAATTGAGCATAACAATGATGTTGTGGGAACAAAGAAGAATGTATGATCTAGCACACAGACCTTGGAATTTTTAAAGTATGATTTTCTCATATTTAAGCAAGCAGGGTTTTTTGAGTCGATCTAAATAGAAGAGTATAGTGTTAAAAATACCTGGTGTCAAAAAGTACAAAACTTCTGTAAACCCAGGGATTTACTTTTTGTCCATCATAACACTAAGAATTTAGAAAAATGCATAAATTTGAATTATTTAAGCTTCTTTACTTTATTAAATCATCAGTGACCATTACATGTTTCCCTCATTTAGCTTATTTTCTATGGAGAGTATTGTCAAAGGCTGATACTGCAGCACGAGGTTCTCACACTTATTCCACAACATTTCTTTCAGGCATTTAAAACAACTACCGTCAAATCAGATTTACAAGTTACACAGGGCTAAACATGACTGTTGAGACCTAAATTACACCCAGCAAAGTACACAACATGTTTTTAAGCTGCCCTGCCGATCTTTTATATGTGTTTTTGAGGTCTCAAGCACTTGAGGCTCACAGACTTAAGGCCAGCAAGTCACTCTGGTAGTCTCTGCTTGTAACTTAATGTCGTTACTTGAATAGTCTTTTAAATAAAAATGCTCGTTGGTGACCTATTTGGGAAGAAAAGCTGTTAAAAATTTAATCTAGCACACCAGTCTAGGCTGCAGTACGACGTATTTAAGCATGAATCAAATATAAAAGACTAACAGAAAGATGGATGGATAGATTTCTTGTGATTTATAGTTATTACAGAGGGGAGGAATTGAGTCTTGTGGCTTAGACTCATGTCACAATCTTGGGGACTTTTGACTCGACACATCTTAAATTTGACATGAATCGCCTAAGACTTAAAGGTGCTATGAGGAGAATCTATTACCGGCGAAATAAATACTCTGCTACCCATGAGCACGCGCTGTGACTGTCGTAATGCTGCGTTTCAGTAACCTCGGAAATGGGAGTGACATCATCTCCAACTTATTGGCGTTTCAGTTGAAGTCAGAAAAAACCATCCCGATCTACCAGGCTACTGTTAGCTGTTGTTAGCACACCGCGAGTTGTTGTTCACAAATATCACATGAAGAATGTGATTATCACTATGGCAGCATTTTTGTAAATATAAGTCTAACAATACTATGTATACAGCTGATCTAGAGCGACACACCCCAATCAGAAGTGCAAATAAATTGATTATTACAGGAGCTAAATAACTGTTCACACTGGGGGCATTCATCTTCCATTGTCAACTCGGGGGTGGCGAGGTTTCACCGAGTTCCCAGTAGGTAATTCTGACTTCGGGGAACGTTCCAGTTACAGTTTCCTACTCGGAACCCAGCAATTCCTACTTCTGACTACAACTGGAACGCACCAAAGACGTGACTGAAGCCAAAGCGTGTGTTTGTTGTGATAAATGCAGCTTGGACCTTCCTCAGAACTCTGCATTGCTTTACAACTTCTTTTTTCAACAACTTACAGGATGCAAAGCGACGAGGTACTGTAGTTACTTAGCGGTAGTTTTTGATGTGTGACAACAAGCAATTTTTGGAAAACTTATCGTAGTTTTGTAGCCGGCTATATATCGCGACTTACAGCCCGGTCCTCTAAAACGTGTAATATAAATAATAATATCATATAAATTTGCTCTAGTTTTAATGTCTTGTTCCCGAAGTTGAATATCCAGGCCAGTCCAGTCCAGTCCGACCCGACCGGAAGTCTAAGGAATAGCATTTATAGATAACCTATTTTGATGCTATAAAACTCATCTTAAAGTGTGTATTTCCATCAGGCATATATCTAAAAGGGAGACTTTTTTGTAATTACTTAGAAAATCCTCACAGTCTCTTTAAACACCAATGATTCGTGACTTTGACTTTGGTCTAATGTCTCCGCAGTACTTGATGTTTAACTGTGTGTATTAAATTCATGCCCTGGACAGTTTCCTGACATCTGACCATTTGCACTGGCTTTGTTATGCATCTACTCCCTCACGCACCAAGTCTGATCACTCACAGAAAACATTCAGAAAGATAAACAGCCATCAGTCAAGCAGGGCATAACATGAGCGAAATGTTCCCTGATTTAAGTCACGCTTTCACATAAAGCAGAGAAAGAAAGGAAGACGTGAAGAAAGAGAGATTTTCATCCTCGTCAAACCCAAAGTGATGCAGCCACCATCCGCTCTGTGGACAGCAGGCCTGAAATCTGTCATTTAAAATGCTGCTGTTTTCGCCTTTTACAATTTAATCAATGTGCATGTGAACATTTTATCTAAATAACCCCCGCTCAGTGTCTGTGTGTGCTCACTCCTCCATGTGCCAGTGAGTGTATAGATGCTTAGAGGTCGGGACAGAGAGGGATCACCAATCACTTTGTGTGTTTTTTGTAATTCAAACGATGTCTCGCTGGCTCCTGAGCACGGTTTAACTGAACATGAAGACTTAAAAACATCACCCTTTTGGATAATCAAAACCCAACGTCCCTGGGCAGTCAAGCTCTGAACCATTAAGTGCAGTGGTTCTCAACTTGTGGGTCAAGGCCCAAAAGCCGTTTCCAGTGGACTGTGTGTAAATCAGGGAAAAATGGACAAACATATCTTCAGTGTACGGTGGCCCTAAGAGAACAAACGTCCATACTTTTATTTTGCATTTTTGTTGTACTGTATTAAGTAAAAATAGTTTTTCTTTCAGGATCTCAATGTATCCTGTAATCTGAGGACAGAAATTGGGGTGTTCTTATGATAAACCTTTGACTTGAGATATCTAAAGAAAAAAATAATAAATGTTACGATGGGAAAGAGAGTTAGATTTATAGGTGGAGGTTTTCCAGGGCTTTTGTAAATATTTAATGTTTATAACATTTTTTTTGTCCTGTCTCTTTGCACAAAAAGTATGTTTTCTCCAAACTGAGGTCCAAACTGTAATATTTCTTCATTAAACCAATCAAAGTGTTTGATGTTTGTGAGATTTGAATCATGATGACTGTCAAGATGGTGACTGTTTCTCGGGATAGAGCTTTAAGAGCCACATCTTCAGCATATGTGTTCTCTAAAAAGTGCCAAATATCAATGTTTCCTTCCAATTGCCACATAAAGTAAAGGTTAAACCAAACTTTCTAACTGGATCCCAGAACATTATCAACTTAAATAAAATGTGAGGGGGGTTTAATTGTTGTTCCAAAAGTATATTATTTTCATTGATCACATACAGCTGTAAATGCAACCCCTGAAACTATTGGTAAAGGTTTTAAAGAAATCCACCTGTCAGTCAACATTAGCCAACATTCAACCAGGAAAAAAAAATATTCAATCAAACCCAGCAATGGACAACATGACAGACCAGAGAGAAGCAGCCAAGATAGACTCGAAAAAGACTTGAAAGAACTCAAAAAACTCCAACTGTAGGACTTAGGACTTGATCTGAGACTCGCCTGTCTTGACTTCAGACTTGACTTGGGACTTGAGACTTAATGTGACTTGCATAACAATGACTTGGTTCTACCTCTGGTTATTACTATTATCAAACAACAAATGAATGAGTTTTCAGCTCTATCAGTGCTCCTGGTGCATAAGTTCATATATACAGCCGTAGTTACTAAAACTTTAGAATCATATAAAATGGAATACTGTCTTTTACGATTAACAGAATTAATGTGTGAAAGGAATTACACTTTTAGTCCACAGTTTTTTTTTTTGTTTTTCTTTTGGCTACCCCTACTGAATTATTTGAATTTTAAAATTTAAAATAAGCCCTTGGATAATTGTGCGTATAAACAGATATAGATGGATAGATGGACAGACAGGCAGGCAGGCGAACAGATAGACAGATGGATACTAAAGTTGTAGTTGTCCTATTTCTACATCAAGCAAAGGCATGATATAAAATATTGAGGCAAGGAATTAATATATATATATATATATATATATATATATATATATATATATATATATATATATATATATATATATATATATATATATATATATATATATATATATATACATATACATATATACATATACATATACATATATACATATATATATATATATATATATATATATATACATATATATATATATATACATATACATATATATACATATCATGTCATACAGTAAGCAGTAAGCAGCGCAAACTGCAGTCTTTTTTTTTTACACAGTTTGGTTTTTGGCTGGTTAAAGAGGCAAACTTACCAACCACAGCCAACACAGTCTCCACATTCGCCTGCTCAGAGGGTGTTAATGTCCCCCCCTTGATGTACGATAGTAGCAGGAAACCGGGAGCTGCATAAATCAACATGAGCCTGTTGATTCTGACCTTGCTCTCCACAGCTAAGATTCTCATACATCAAAAATAATGGAGAACAAACTGGGCTTCAGAGCTCGTTGTAGGCGTAATGGAAGGAACTGGGAGCTGCATAAATCAACATGCTGATTGTTGACGTTTGCGTTGCTCTCTATCCTCCCCCCCAAAAAAATACGGAAAACAAACTGCTGCCTTGCCAGAAACTCAAACACACACCTCAGCAGCCTGCATAAGTCTGCCGGGCAAATCTGATGATTTTTAAGCACACACACATTCACACATTACTGTGTGCAAGTGTTTGGTTTGTGTGTCTGGGTAAGCTCAAACATTACGTCAGTCACACACTCACAGTCATGGATAGAAACATGCTGCGCACACATGCTCAACGTAGCTCTCTTTTATGCATATTAAATTTATAAACATATATACATACATATATATTATTAATACATACATGCATACATACATATAGACAGATAGATAGATACTCTCTGAGACTTTTTCCACTCCGCCAGAATCTGACATTTCCTGCGAATGGCGGGAAAAATGTCTGAACAAACTTAAAACGTACACATGAGCATGCATGTGCCGACACACAGCGGAACATTTCTACCCACAATGTTGACTTTATATTCCTTTCCAGAGTTTTCTATCTGCAAGCTGGCCAAGTGAAGCAGCTTTTCCCTGTTCAACACAATGAGAGAAGCTGCTCTGGAAGGTTTGAGGGCCACAGTGATGTCAATGGCAGGCTGGAGTCCATTCAAAACTGGACTCTTTAGTCTACTCTAACTTAAACACGATCCCAAGGAGTCCCTGTTATTTATTTCAAGCTGAGAATCCACAACAGTGAGAGCGAACAGATACATGAAGCATCTTGAATGTCTGAGCCTTGCTCAGTGTAGTATGAAGAAGCAAGTTTTGTGTTCTTTAACAGCATTCAGGTAATTTTCCTGACATTTTCAAGACAAGTCTTAATCCACTGTCATCACAGAATATGACAATCATGTTAATACAAGAGAAAGCGATGTCTCTGTCAACTCACAGTGTGATTCACTTTGGGAAAGCACACGAAAAAGTGGCATAGTGCCAGTTTCACATACACAAAAAGGCCACTTACACAAACACTTGGTGTTGTGCTCCCCCACTGGTTCTGTGTGCTCTAGTCTCTTCTTATCACATATCTGATATTACCACAGGTGTCATCTTGAAAATCAAAACATCAAAAGGGCAAAAATTATTCAGAGAGCTTCATGGACGAGGCTTGGGAGAAAAATCCTAATGTCTACAATCACACATGCAGCTTCAGTTCGGTCCAGTTCAGAGCTTTATTGGCCCTCCAGGGGAAATTAGATCCTTCCTCCAAGGTTCCTTTCTTTTAACATAACACCTAGAGGAGTTATAAATAAAAAAAAACAAGGAAAGTAAGTATTTTCATGTCAGTGCAGAATTGCTAATTAAGACGTTGTGGTTCCCCTTTATTGGATGCTAAAACTCAGATTAGCTTAAATGTGATTGTTATTGCACTTGAACCAAAAACAAGTCAAGGTGTAAAATACAAAATTGATATAAGATCCAAGTGTATTTTCATCTTGTTAGGACGACAGAGATGTATCATGTTGCTGCCATTGTTTTTATTTCTTGTGTTTTCTAAGACATATACCCACATATTTTTAAAATTCCTTTTTTGTGTCTGTGTGAATGGGCTTTAGAAACCAGCAGACAGGGGCGAATCATGCAACCAGCTAAAGGTAACTGTAATTTTAAGCATAAAAAAATGCTTTGTCCTGTTTCAGCTGTTCAGCATATTATCTTTCTTTCAGAGGTAGCACTAATATAAAGGAAATAAAACGGTTGAGTGATACAGTCATTCCATTAATCAATCCAAATATTTTGTTAATGGAGATGTTAAGGACAAAAGTCAAGATTAAATATGCAATCAAACCCCTCTCCCATGTATTCTAGCAAGAGAGGTAAAACTAAGGACTAAACTATATACTTATTATGTGTAGTTTCTGTTTGATTTGTATGTTTTTTAATTTAATAGTTTAAAGCCAGCAATTTAGTTTTATGTGGAAAATTCGATTTTTTATGTCGTATCTCCCAGCCTTATGAATAACAGTTACCATAATGTCAGCTCTGCCACTTTATTCACTATTCTTAACTCCCCCATTGTTCTGCCTTCTGAAAACCAATTACTTTTAGCTTTTAGGAGGGGTGCACAATTGTGGGTTTTTTGCCAATTTTTCTTAACTCTTTATCAACAATACTAGTATCAGTATTGGTAACTTTTTTCAAGTACACTAAGCTTCCAATTTTCCAGATCTGACCAATTCTTTTCATGCTGTCGGGCTCTATTTCGTTAGAAAAACAGATGCAAAGCAAAAAGGCAACAAAGTCATAACTATATGAAACTTTGATTTCATTATAGGTGGACATCCAGTGATGACAAGGTTAACCATCATGGTAATTTTGTACATTTTGCTAATAGTTTAGTCAAAATATTGGATATACTGCAAATTTGTAAGATGAAATATATCCTCTGTATATATCTGTAAAATTTTTCATTTCTGCCAATGCTGGAAAGGTGATCTTCGCTCCCACTCTGTCAACATCTTGCTGTTACACTCAGATCTTGTATTTCTTTTCTGCTTCTGCTTCTTACCCTTTTTTCTTCAACCTCATCTCTTGAAATGTGTATTCTTCCTCAGAGGCTCAAGAAAAGTCATAAACTTTTTTTGTTAGAACCAAAAAGTTTTCATCCTGTGGTGCAACAGAACTGAATTCACCCTGGAAAATGAAGCAAGAGCTACTTTTTTTTATCTGTTCCTTCAAGAGTTGGCACCTTATTCAAAGTCACTTTAAGTACATGCAAAGATAATTTAGAGCACGTTTGTCAAACTAATCCTGAATAATTTTCATAGCTGTAAACAAAAAGGCGAGAAGTGTTTCTTTGATCATAGTGCACTACAGACACATCCTATTGAAAGACTCCTTAGGTTGTCTAAAAATGCATCCTAAGTGTGGGAAGGAATGCATTTTTCTACATCATGCGAGATGTCCATGCACATAAAAGAACAAAAGACAGCAGAGGGAGTGGCCGACAGGAGAGATCACAAAAGTTACAGTTGATGTGTCAAGGCACGTCATACAGGCTGGTATCTCCAACCTCCACCCAAATCAACACAGCCAATAAACTGACGTTTTTATATGGGAGTGGAATAAAACCTAATTATCGCAGTCACTCCCTGGATCCTCTAGGAGAAAGCAAAAAGAGGAGAAATTCTCACACCAAGGTGAAGCCAGGCTCCAAAGAAGAGGAAGAACTCGTGTGAAACACTAAAAAAGCCTAAAAGCCATGTTGCAGAACAAACCCCAAGCCCCCCACTGAGCTTTTCCCCCAAACCTGACACCCACACACCCACGCAAACACACTCACACACACAGGACCGGAGTAAATTTAACTGTCAGCCGTAAAGTTTTCGACTATAGCGAGTGATCTTTTGGCCCCTTTGCTTTCCCTCCCCCCCTCCTCCCTCTCCTGAGTCTATGCAAATTCAGTCTTTACATTCTCTGTCCGTTCATCCTCCTTTATTTCCTCTCTTGATCTATTTCCACCTTAACATTTCCTCTTCCTCCTCTTTTTCATCCCACTTGCTTGGTCTGATTCTTTGGCTTACTTCCTTCATCCATCCTTCTTTCTCTCTCTCTCCACAGGCCAACAGGAGACCATCTTTCTCCCCATTTTTTCCCCATCTATAAATGAAAAACTGTCCTTTCCTCTTCCCCTTTTATTTCATCCATTCTTCCTAAGCCCCCCACTCCTGGTCTCCACACACACACACTTGTGACTGTGGGCCTCTGACACCCACCTTCTCACAAAAGTCTCAAAGACCCCCAGATGTGTGCCCCCTTCATTTCCATTTCAAAAAGGAAAACCACCTCCTTCCTATCATCCATCTATCCATGTGTCCACACAGAAGAGGCTTTAAAAAACACACACTGTTACGCAGTCCTAACAGGCAAAAGTTGACTTTTCGTCTTTTTCGTGAGATTAAAATTTAAAAAAACATGCTGACCATGACAATATCACTTATCTCATTCTGTATAGTCAAGTTCTTCCCCTTATGGTAACTTTTTTATTAAAATGTGCTGACAATCACAGTCGTGTTTCTAAAACATGCTGATGGTTCAATTTTTCTAAATCTTTGCGGTCTTTAGATGCTGGTTTGGGACACTAAGGTAAGGCTACGGTTTGATCTAGAATGTGGTTTGAGTTGTTACCTCAAAAGACTCCAATAGGGACGCAAAATTAGGGACAGGAATTGAAAGGACTTTACATAGTTATACCAATGCCATGAACAATTGTGGACTGTGCAGGATCAAGCTGGCCTAAAAGGGTTGTAAGGGTCAACAGTGTCAAACACGTGTCACTCCTGATATTCAGTTCAATGCTTCGGTTCTTCCCTCTACTGAACACTAAGAGGTAAGCCCCATCTTCTCCAAATGAAGCCACAATGTAGACCACTTCTGTCCCCAATCTGCCATGATCAAATCCTTGACTTCTTTATGACATTTCTGCGGGCAACCTCTGATGAGAAAGTGACCTCCATGATCTACAAGGCATGCAGAAAAAATGGGAAGAACTAATAAGGGAACTGATAAACAAAAAGACTTATGATCTCCGTTCCTTGGAGGAGCTGTTCAAGTATTCTGTCCCATAAAATGTAGATTGTGAGCCTCCTTCAGGCACTTGCATATTGTGGGATGTGTAAACATGTCGCACAGCTTTGTAGACATTAACCTGTTAAAGGGACCAGAAGCTGGCAGTGCTGGTAGTGCTAACATTAGCTGCACTGTACTTGATGCTGTCAGAGCAAGCCACACTGCTTTTTAGTTTGCTTGCCTTATTTGGTTCAAATGACTTTAACACCCACCGCAAACCGAACATTCCGCCACTAGGAAGCAAACCACAGTTCTTGGGGGCTTTCATACCACCCCAAATCAATAGAAAATTTCAAAAGAGCAAACCAGAACTAATTTGGAGTGGACCAAATGTTTTAGTTGTGAAAGTGTCCGAACTTGCTCCAGTGTTAGTCTGTCTCTACATGTTGGCCCTGTGATGGGCGAGCAACCACTCTGGAGTGAACCCACCTCCAGCCCAATTACAGCTGAGACAGGCCCCAACCCCAGTGACCCCAAAAGGAATAAACAGGATAGATGATGAATGGATGGGTGGATGAATAAAGCTTTTCACCCTCAGGTAAGTGTTAGATGGAATAAGCGACGTTAAGCTGATCAAACAGACCGTATTTAGATTTTATCCTGTGAGGATTCACTTTGGCCTTGTTCATACAATGTATTAACATGAATCAACATCTGTTTTGGGCATTTAAATACTAAGTCATGCTGCATTATGCTTAGTGAGCACCTTACAGGTCATACTGAAAACATTTTGGTACCTGATACCTCAGACTACATACGGAGTCGGTCTGGTACCTTTATCCAGATTGGGTTTAAACATTAAGACAAGATTAAAACAGCTCTTTCAATTGATATGATCTATGATAGGCCACAATTAAACATTAAGAGTGATTCATTTATTTCATCCCAGAACCTTTGTTGATGGAAATTTAAAGCTATTTTCCAGAACAGTTCATTTGACTGAGCTTAAAAACACTCATTCTTTTCAATGAGAATCAACTCACCAGCTGTACACAGAACATGCTAAACAACGCAACATTGCTAGCTAACCACTATTTGTCTTGAAATGAGCTGTTACGCCATCATTTCCTGTACCCAACAGGGGCAGATTAACAAACTATGTATCACTGCTGCCTTTTGTATAATTTCTAATGAATAAAAGGGACAAGAATAACAAGGACAAAAGCTCTCAAAAAGTGCTGCTTGCCTCTCAGCTTTGCGCCATCAGTTTTTTGAGGGGGAACAAAAACTCCAAGCACATCAGCACTGAGCATTTAACTAGCAGAACATCCCATATCTTTTCACCTGGTAACTCTAAGACAGACCACTGATATAGTGGGCCCTGCAGCTTGAAAAATGATCATAATTTGCTCTAAACTTCTGGGAAAAGCACATCCTGACACTGTAGGTAGTCCTGTTGCCCAAAAGATGTACTCAGTTTTTGATTAATTTGTCTGAACAACCGTTGGAAACAAGATAAATGATCATGAAATTTAGTGTTTGACTAAAAATGCTGATATTTTTTGGGGGGAGGAATAGTTTATATGCTTTCTCAGTATTACAGATATAACAGACGTTCTCAAGGGATAAATAACAATTTCAAAAGTTTATATTGTCTTTTCAAATTGTTATATTATAATAGATATCAATGAAAAAAAATTAAATAAAGTAAAATCAAGAAATTGTTTCATAAGGAAAAAATTGAGTTTTCTTCTCAATAACCCCTTGCTGTTCTGGGGGGGATGCCTAAAACTCCTCAAAGAGGAAAACATTTAGAAAACTACTTTAATGGCCAAGTTGTCAAAACTGAACTCAATCAGAAAATGTGAGCTAAAAGATGTGGCCAAAGTCTATTATTGCCTCCTTCTCACTAGGGAAAACTTTGCGTGTTTTGTTGACCTATAAAGTCAACGGTTCTGCTATGTGTTTAAGTTCTTCAGGTCTGATGCCCCCACGGTTCAAAATCCTCCACAACAGAAGGCAAGTCTTACTGCAGTATGATAGAGTGTAGCCGAAAGTCATACAAACAAAATCTCAAAAATCTACCTGAACCATGAGGTTTGTGGCTATCTGCCCAAAGTCAACTGATCCATTTTAGCATCAAACACCATAAATCATATTTGATATACACATTAAACTGGAGTTTTAGAACCAGGACAAGGTGTTATACCTTTAAATATGCCGATTAAGCACTCTTTAGAGCAGTCAGAGAGGATGAATCCCAGCTTCTTTCAAAGTAAACGTGATTTAGAGCGAAGCCCTGAGGGCATCAGCTCAAACTGTCTGCAGGTCTGTATCCTCTAAAGCCCAGAGCTGCTACGCCAGCATCATTTGAAAAACCAAGCCAACCCCACCATGCAGAGCATAGGTGAAGCACTTTGCTTCTTTTAACTACTTTTCACTGCTTTATTCAGATTTGGGTCAAAATGTCAAGCAAGACAGGAGGTGAATTCTGAGGGTGTCATAACTCCCCATGCTCCTTTTATTCTCCGTCTCCCTGCTGTGAAGCCGCTCGCCAAAGTTATGTGAATAAAATAACCCAACAGCCCAGACGTTCTGCTCATGAAATACAGTTTCTAAATCCACCCATAATCATCTGTATTTTAATGTTTTTATACGACAGACAAAACACTGCCAGAAAAACACACAAAAAACTACAGGGTCTGGTATGGCTTTTCACTTAACCAAGAAAAAACATGTTAGTTGTTTAAATCATAGTTTTAATTTGACGGGACGCCATAAAAAGTCTGCCCCTTATTACATACACACACACGTGCACGCGACAGACACACACACATTCACGCACACACAGTGAGGACAAAGACTACTTTGAAAAGTTACTCAGCCACCAGATGTTTTAGCCAGATCCCAGACTACAATACTAATGGGGCTGTACGTTCATGTGTGTGTTCAAGTGAGAGTGTGCGAGTGAGTGTGTATGTGAGGAGAGTGAAGGCCAGAGAGTGGAAGCAAAATGGGCTTTTCTATCATAGATAATGCTTCCTGTTTTACTGATATTAAGCAAAAGCCTCATATTTACATTCAGGTACATGAAATCGGTGAAAAAAGATTCAAAAATACTCATACGCTGGGTGCTGGTTTGGCAGTGTGGTTAGCAACCAGGCACGTCACATACTTCTGCAGGTCTGGGTTCGAATCCAGCCTGTGGCCAGTTTGCTGAGTGTCTCCCCCTACTCTCTCGCCCCCTTTGAAAAGCCGATCCACTGTCTTTCTCTCCTGTCATTATAGGTACAAAATCCCCCAAAAATACACAAAAAACCCATGAGCTCACTGCACACTTCATCATTCAAGTCCACATTAATAAAAACAGTTCATCAACCAAACACAAGACAGCAACTCACTACATTTATCAATGCAGAAATGGAAGGCTGATGTGGATATCTCAGAGCATGCTGAGATTTTCATGCACAATTGTCCTTAAGGTGAATGAAGACTAGGGCTGAACGATTTGAGAAAATAATCTCAATAATTTTTCCCCAATATTGCGATTTACTCTGCGATTGTTTTAATGTTCCTCATCTTATGTATTCTTAAACAAACATAAGCAGTAGATCTTTTTATAGTATAACCAATATGACATTAAATCGATCTAAGGATAAAAGATTTGAGAAAAAGTGTAGAAGTGAAGAACAGAAGCAAAATAGGTACGAAATTGCAAAAACTGGGTAAAAAAAATGGTACGAACGCCGAAAAAAAGTTGTATAAAACGCAAAAAAAAGGGCGAAAAAATTCAAAAGTGGCAAAGGAAAATTGACTATAGCAGCAAAATTGGGATTAAATTTCAAAAACCATGTAAAAATTCCAAACATGGTCTAGCAGTGGCCAAAAAAAAAAAGATGAATGGGAGCAAGTTAGGCATAAAGTTGTAAAAACTGGGTTAAAAAAGGTTAAAATAGGCATGAAATTGTAAGAAACTACATCACAATGCCAAAATGTTCAACACATTTTGGGTTAAAAATATTGCACTGCCTGGGATTTGAAAATTGCAACAAGCCATATTGTGATTTCATCTAATTTGCAATTAATTTGTTCAGCCCTAATGAAGACTGATCAAAAATACCCAATAAGGGGAGGCTGTCTGTGTGGAAATGACTTATGTCAGAGGTACGAGGAGAATGGCCAGGGTGGTTTGAGATGATAGAAAAGCAACATTAACTTGGTTGGTGGTTCCAACCAAGGTATGTATAAACACTCAACACATCAGATCTTGTAGATGATGGTCTACAACAGCAAAAGACCACACAGACTGCCGCGACTGTCAGCTAAGAACAGGAAATTAAGGCTAAAATTTGCATCAGCTCACCAAAATCAGACATTCTAACACTGGAAAATGTGGCCTGGTCTGATGAATTTTGATTTCTGCTCCAACATTCAGATGTTAAGGTTAGAATTTTGCACAGACAACATGAAAGCATGGATCCATCCTGCCTTGTATTAACTGTTGTGGTTTTGGTGATGTTGTGGGTTGGGGGATATTTTCACAGCACACATTTGTACCAGCTGAGAATCGCTGAAGCCAACCTGTGCATTAATGTTTACTATCCAACTCTTTATGAATAGAGTGTACCGACCTTCAAAAGGCGAGTTCCAGCAGGATTACATGTGATGTCGCAAAGCACAGATCATCTCAAAACGGTTTGCTGAATATAAAAATAACTTCACTGCACTCACAGTGCGTGTATATCAGCTAAATGGCAATGCTGGATATGTATAATCTAACATTCAAAGTAATATTAAGAAAAAAAATTGTAAAACAGGCAAAATCAACAATAGCATTTTTGTGGATAAAACTATGAATTCACATTCCACATCTCACCCTAACCTCCATCATTCTTGTGAATGACAGAAAAATCCAGATGTTTGTATTCTGGAGTATTGTTCCAAATGATCCTATCCATAATAATATCAGGTCAAATGTATCATATGACAGCATCATATAGAAATATTTATAATACGCAAACAACAGAAATAATTATCTTTTAAAAGTATTTTCCATATCACCACAACCTGGCCAAGAGAAAAAAAACACACATTGTTTAACTGTGAATATAAGAGCTAAAGAGATGTGATGATACCAGAACAAGGCTCTTATCTCTTTCTTACACATCCTTTCCTCTGCTGCAGCAGCAAGTGCATGCACCTGCAAAAATGCACTAAAAACAGGCTCATCTGTCTTGCCAAGCTGCAATCTACCATGACTGTGAGCAGGCCAAAGCAGTAGCCCAATCAAGTTTCTTTGGACCAGCAAGAGGAGGGAGCAAGATGACAGCAGGAAGCACATAAAATTAGCTTAGATGCTAACAGCTTCAGGAACAGTTTGATCAGATATGGACCACATTTCTTAAAAAAAAAATTAAACAAATAACAACACGACAAAGTACAAAAAAAAGGATAATTCACTCCACCTTTGACATGTTTTGGTGAGAGCTTGTTCTACAAAATGGCTGAAGTTATGTCCTTAACACTACAGCAGTAGTATTCGCCAACTAGATTATCTGACTTACCCAAAATTAATGTGATTGACAGAAAGGTCATCCAGTCATCTTCAGCATACACTTTTAAAAGGTTCTTCCCATTTCCAAACACTTTCTATGGGCTCTTTCCCAGTCTGAGATATATTGAATGGTCCACGTGACCTTACTAAAAATGGAAAATTCCATTTATTCTTTGCCAGCAAGAGTCAAACACCACCAACATGTTTCAATCTATTATTTTTATTTATTTCCTTTTTATAACGTGACATATTTCTTCAAATATTGTGATACTATTTTAGGCAAATTGACAACCCTTCAAAAACTTTTATTAGAAGCTTAAAGGGGACATATCATGCTTGTTTCTCCTTTTCACTATGCCAGACTAGGATGCCTGTAAAGCATTTCTGCCCCAGTACAACTCATTTAGTTCCTTCATTGCCCCACAATAGCGTTCTCAAAATCCTCATTTTAGGCCGTTAACAAGGTCTCGTTGAAATGCTCGGATCTGAGGATGACCTAAAGTTACCTCCCAACGTCACAGCCCTTTGTGCTCTGATTGGTCAGTTCTATCGGGGGTTGAGCCAGCCTGTCCTTCTTCTTCTACTGTATTTTCCGGCAGGCTCAAAGCAGCGACCGCGTATTGAGTCCCCCTACAGGCTAGAGCTGGTAATGAGTGAGTGTGAGCTAGGGAACTATAAACCCCTGCTGGACGAATGTGTTCCTCGGTGACGGTTTTGTGGCTAACGGACATCATAGAGGAGGAAGTGTTTTATCAGATTACTCCAATAAAAAGAAAGGTACCTCGTGTCATCACGACGTTTGAAATCTCGCGGACATCTCGCAATGACCTATTTTCAGAGGCATCAAATCTCATTCTAGGATATCAGAAAAAATACAATATCTCATTTTTTGAAAATTAAGGGGGTGTAAGGTCTTGTTTTCAAATTTATTATATTATAGGTAAGTATTAAATCATGCATCAGCATGATATGTCTCCTTTAAGGCTGTTTATGTGACTATAATACAAAAAATTCATCATAACTGATTGAAATTCCTTTAAAAAATCAAACTGCCTCTCAATTGATATAAAAAAATAAATTACAAATTCCTATTAACACCTTGCCCTAACTGTACAGCAGCACCATCACACACCCTCATCACACTGTTTCTGTTAAATATTTTATCATATACCCAAAATTTCTGCTTCTAAATAGTCTATCAAGTAGGGATGGATACCTTTCACATTTGAACCGATACCACACCGATGCCCAGTACCTGGGAATCGGTATCGGTACTTGACGGTACCAATTTTCGGTACTTTTGCATGTGTTTATGGGGTAATAAATATTAATTTGTTTAATCTTAAGATCTCAAATTTTTTCAATGTAAATTTATTTCTCAGTATATAAAATTTGAAAGATATATATCAAAACAACATTCAACTGTTTTATTGTAACACTGTCGTTCCAAAAAATTTCTTCAACATAAAAAACAGTAACTAAAATGAAGTAAAATGTTTAGGTACCTAAACATGGCACCTTTTGATTTTACCTGAATCGGTACTCGGTAGTACCTACAGAATTCAGTTGGTACCTCTTAAAGTACCTAATTCGGTACCCATCCCTACTATCAAGTGATTTGATAGTACAGGTGAATAAACAGACATGTAGTGCTTTGTATTGAGGAGGCATGGACTCAAATGCTCATCGTAACAGCTCTCAGTGAACCACAGTGTTAAAATGGAACTTCCACTCACAGAAACAGATCAACACTCCAGCATCTCTTCTGTGTTTATAGATTAACAGGGTCTGCTGAGTGAGAAAAACAAGAAAATTCCTTTTGTCAATCTCCCTCTTGTGTCTAAGCAAGTGATAGAAGGTAAAGTAGAGTCAGGTCTAGCATTTTTTTTGAGTTGTGTAAAGAATAGGAAAATTGTTTTACTCTCTGTTGTATCTTAAGATAAATCACTATACAGTATCTTGTAAGCTCAATTCTATTCCCAGCCCTAGCAAACACCCACAAAAAGAACTAGTAATGTGCGCAAAGCCACATTTATACACTCCATGCTGTTAAAACATGTCATGGCTGAGAGGATGAATGTTGTGTGCACCTACACCAGCACATCCATCCATGAAATAAAGAGGCAGCTGCTGGAGCCATAACACTAAAGGAGTGTGAGACACGCACTATGGGGGGGTAAAGGCACAGAGGAAAGTGCCACATCAAGCCTTTGAAGACATAGTATTGTGACTGGGAGGGATCACAATAGCAAACAAATGTCAGTGTGTATTTATGCTTGAAATGGAAGTTCAGTGTAATGTGTGCGCGAGTAAATCAAGTATTTTGACAGTGCTTACAGAGTGAGCAGGCACACGTGACGTTAACTGCCCTTCGTGTCGTGCAAAACACTGAAACCGAGAGAGATGTTGGGAATAGGAGTAAGAGATAAAGAGAAAGAAAGCACAAAAAAACTGGATAGTTGTCAGACATAAAATCTGACTGTATCTCTGGTCCCTACATCCGTTTAAGTTCTGGGTTTGACTGTCGACAGAAAAGGCAGTTAACCACAAGTACAGATATAAACTATCAGTGAGTCATAACAGAGAAGCAGATCAGACAGATTTGAGCTGTCGTCTGAGAGGGGGTGAGTGTTATTAGGCTGTTAAAGTAATCAATAGCTTTCATTAAACAATGCTGAACTGTGTGAGGGGGAATATAACGCTGCAGGGAAGGGCGGAAGAGATGGGAATTTCTGATTTAATAGCAACAACAGGACTGCACATTCTGAAAAAAAGTTGGAAGGCACGTCAATCAGGCAGGTTGGTGACTAAAAATTAGCATGTATTGTAAGTAGGGCGGGAAAACGTTTGAAGTTTTTAAGATACATACTGACAAGCAATTAATAAGCAATACATGGAAGAGCTAGGCACTTAGTAAGGTTGAATATAAACTACAGCAAGAAGTGGAATCACAGCCAAAATGAAATCCCGTGAACAGAATTCACTGAAAGGGTTCATAAAATGTCATCAGAACTTGTTGAGAAAATAGCAAAAATACAGTAACCAGCCCTCCTTTGCAACATTAACAAACGCAAAGTCTTATCACTTCATTGTGCCATGAAAAACTTTCTTTGAACAAAATCCATTAATAACTTTTCAAGTTATCACGCTAACAGACAAACGGACAAACAGATAAACATAAGCAAAAACACTGCCAGCTTGGCGGAGGTAATCACAGGTCATGAAAACTGAATAATGTCTATATATAACTGTGATACATGACAGCTTATACTTTTTCATCTTTTTCCATCAATCATTTTTTTTAAGTTTCATAAAAATCACTTCTTAAATGTTCAAATTTGACAGTGTTAGGAGAATTTTGACTTCAATGACTACATGTGGGAAGTGTTGTAAATCAATGTATTTTAAAATTGTGATTAAAATATTTTTGGCAAAAAAGGTAACTTTTCATGATTTCAACCATCATAATATGGATAGTTTGGGATTTTAAGCTTTGCCATCTACCAAAGCAATGCTAAAACAAAGTGACTTTGTAAAGAAAAAGGAAGTTGTTGCCAGAATCTTCCTTAGAGCATGCAATCACCCCACTGCGTTGTTGTGGCTTGTTTTCACCTAAAATTCTTTAAATTACACAGAGATGATGGCCAATGGGCGGCAATGTATAGCTCTAGCTTATGTGCTGACTCTTTCTGTACAGACATAGAGCTAATTTTTGTAACTTTGGTTTATCTTTAGGTAAAACAATGTACATCATACAACCATACTTAAAAAACTAAACTACTCAGCCCTAAAATATAAAGGGATAATGATATTTATGTGTATACAGCTTGTCTTCTTCAAAACAACCAATAAAATGAATGTATCCATTATCTATACCACTTCATCCTTTCCAGGATTATGGTCTAGAGCCTGATATTTGGCAGGGAAAGGGTACTCCTGTAAGTGGTCTCCAGCCAATTACAGGGCAAAGACATACAGAAAAACAGCCATTCATGCCCACACTCATACCCAAAGGCAAATCAGAGTCAGCAGTTCACCTAAAAAGCAGTGTGACAAAACCAAAGTACCCAGAGAGTACCTGCATGAGGAGCACATGCAAACTTCACCTCTTCATTTAAAGAAATCCAAAAAAAATCCTGCTCACTGTCGAAATGGCAGAAATGAGTGGGCTTTTAATATGACTGATCATTATTCATTAATCTTATGCTCATTGTGCTCAGTGTGTCACTTTCAATCATGACGGCCCACCAATGCCGCAACACCACTCCAACAGAAAGGACAGGACATCCAATTAAAATAAAAACAGAATTTCCATAATGTATTTGTGCTCCTTTCATTTCAACAGAACATGTAAATCTTTTATATGTTCTTCAATACAAACTAGCCAAAATCATTTCCACAATTTCACGACCATTTCCAGCCTCTGACTGCACGCAGCGCACTTAAAGTGATGATGAACCCTCAACGACGGAATCCTCATCTCAGGAACTTTTGCTCGTGGTGCTTTCTCAATTAAAAAAACTGCCTCTTCTACTCTGGCTGAATAAAGCACTCAGTACTTGAGGTAAATGCTTCGGTACTCTCTCCATCTGTGTGCTGCATAGGCTTTTCAGCTTCGACACAAAGAGGCTTACAACATAAATCACATTCAAATTTATGCCACTTACGCTGCTCTCACATTTTCCGCTGATAATTTTCGCTGTATGCTTTGCTGTTTATGCCATAAAAAAAACTATGAAATCACAGGCTGAGTGGCACTCATGGAACACTTGAGTGCAGTGTACAAATGTATATTTAATTTCTCAAGACTGAACGCCCTTTTACGGCGTCATGTTGCAGTTATTGTGTCTGTATGACATCTCACAATACTTCTAAATTCAACATGTGTCTGGACTGGCGTTTTTAGATATCATGGAATATTTGTAGAATATGGTTTCTTAACTTTAACAGGGTTCCTACACACTTGTAAAATAAACTTAAGACTTTTAAAGACCTACTTTAGAGCAACAGTAAAGAAAATTCACACACTTTCCTTGCATAGCATGACAAATAACTTTTCAGATAGACATAGTGTATCACACTTTCTTGGTAGAAAACACTGCAACCCTGATTTGTGAATTGCTGTGATCAAAAACATTAGTGCAGGTGCTAAATGTTGGTATAATGGCAGGATATTTAGGGTGTAACAGAACAGAAACATTTCATTTCGGTTTAGTTCACTGTTTTCTGTCATGGTTTGGAGCATTTTCTGACGCTTTCAGCCTGTAACATTTTTCTGAACTGCTTCACCTACAACTCCTCTCACACTGTCAAACATGATGACACAATTTCACAAATACAGATATTCTGTGAAAACACAATCACTCATTAAAATTCACTTACACACACACACACACACAGACACCTGAACTCCATTTCACCTTCTGTTCAGCGTAAACAAACCCAGAAACGCTTAGGCTGTTTAGACTCTAAAACTTTGAGATTGTCTGAAGAAGGTGTTTTTTCCTGGTCAAATTAACCTGCTTAGTCTTGATGCTTCACATTTGGTAGAGAACTTTGAGTTAAATTACAGTTCTGCATGTTTTCTTTCAGGACACAAACACACAACAAACCGAGCTGCTCATGACAAATACATACATCATTCCATCAATGCAGGACATTGACATGATTTGTTCAATCAAATGAGGGAAAGTGGCCCTTACATGAGAGTGAGCACATGCATATAGACAGAAAACTTTTAGGGATACACAATATTATCAGTTCCATATTGGTATCAGCTAGGGCTGGGACGATTCACTTTTCTCCTGATTCGATTTATTGCGATTTTTTTAGGTGCCAATTCGATTTAAATTGCGATTCTACGATATTGCTGACTTATTCAATCTTTAGTTAGCTGTTTTAACACCGGCGAAAAAGATGAACAATGATGATGCCTCCAGACTACTTCAGGAAAAATACACATCACAAGTGAGTCAGTTTTTGGGATTTATTCAGCAATATATTTTAACCAGCTGTTTATACTCTCTCTTCAAAAGCCTGGATTGCATATAAAAGTGGCTTATTAACCCTTTAGACACCAGAGTTTTTTCATGAAAATAATCAATTTTGCTATCAAGATTTTAAAAGACTATGGTTTCAAAGTGGTTAGTTTTCCCACCCATCATCATCACTGTAACTTACGAACCGAGCATGAACGCCTCTGCTGCCTTGACTTTGTTTTTTACCCCCGGCTTCTCCCCTGTCTGACCACAGCTCCCCGGTCTTTCTCATTCCCGCTAACACTGTCACTTTTCGCAGTGTTTTGAGCTTCCCTGCATCCCAGACCATGTCCCCTCCTCGGCACTCGCTGATTACTTCCACCCCAGGAGAGGCAAAGCATCGGCCTCAGTATGTGCTGCTTGGAGACTGTAATGGCACCCGGACCCGATTTTGAACAAAAAAATCTATTTAAAAATCGGCAGACCAAAAAATCGCGACACTTGTGTGAAGTAGGGAGGGGAATTGATAAGATTTTATCAATATCGATGCTGTTAACGATCCTGCTAATCGATCCAATTCTTTAACGATTCCCTTATCGATTCCTGCAGATTTTCCATCTGAGCAAATATTGGTCTGATTTTCGTGGCAACAATGTCAAACACATGTCACAGCATGTATAACTCCCCCTGCAAATTGCTGGTGTGTCCACTCACTTAAGGTTGTGTGGTAGGTGTGGTTAGGATTAAGTCACAATTCTGATGCTTCTGAACCCTGTCACTGGAAGGAATTGATAAGGGAATTGATAAGGGAATTGATAAGCAAAAAAATTAATGATGTCGATTCTTTGATGAAGCTGTTAACGGTTCTCAACTGGAATTGGTTTTCGATTCCCATCCCTAGTGTGAAGTGATTTTTTCTCACACTCCTAGTATCGACAAATATAAGGCTAAAAAGTTAAGTATCAGTACCAGCCAATATTGAAATTTTGCAAATATTTACAGCTCGTATATTGGTCACACATATCGACCAATAACAGCTGGAATATCAGCAAATTGCACAAATGTACAACATTGAAGCACCTTTTCATCATGGCATGGGTACACCTAAATCCAAGGGTTTCATTTTTGCAAAAGCTAAAAGCTGTTGCTTGTTTGACAACTGTTCCTCGCAAAAATACACTGTAAAGGTGCTTACACACCGGATGCTACTTGTACTACCTCGGTGATCACTCTCCATGCAAAGTCAATGTACAGCCGCGACAGGGCTTATACTGTTGCGTATAAGACCATCACTTCACTTGTCGCATGATGTCAAAGTTAAAAAAAAGTTGATCTTTTCAGGCCATGTCATGTGTGGCCATGTGGCAACAGCCAATCAGTGGTGTGTGTGTATGTGAAAGACAGTTTTTCATCCAGACTACAAAGGAACAATTTATGTCCTTGTGGGAAACATTAGTCAGTGAGGACATTAGTTCCGCCTTGACAGACCGCAGAAAACTAACAGACGATGCTGCTGCAGGGCATCAGCTGCAGTGTTTTGTGTTTAATAAGTGAATGAAAAGGATGCAGTTGGAATAATGTCAGCTTATGCTGACATGATATATGATATGATCACAGTGAAACTGGAGTCACTGAGCGATGTCCGACAGCAACGGTGAAATGAGGGATTTATGGGCACGCGATGTGACTTCAGTGGGCGACTTGATTTGATCGCGGAGTCGCTTTTGGTGTGAATGCAGCTTAACACTAAAAAGAAACAAGTATTTAAGTACAGAGTGTGGGGCATTTGATCAGATATATCGGTATCATTATCAATTAAATTAAATATAAATTGAATAAATCAGCTTATTGGATATCGTCAAAAATCCAATTTCATGTATCCCTAAAAACTTTCAATGCCTAATTTTAAAGTAGAGTAACACATTGCTGCTACTGTGTCAAGCGGCCCTTAAAAAAGCTCATGCAAGGTTAATATAGACAGTCTAATTTAAAGTACCTTCTAAAGTTAATGAACTCTCACGGGTAAAGAAACAACAGATTAAGAGTTGCTTTTAAAGTCAGCAGTCAAAACGTGAGACATTGTTGTTTAATTTGATGCACAGTGATATTATGCTTGGAGATTATGTTCCCATGTGTGAACTGAAAGACTTTTTTGCAAGCAGTATAATTAAATCACGTAATGTCACAGGACTACATTGTATATCAAAAGCTTGATTTTAAAGGTGCTATGAGGAGAACCTATTTCCGGCGACATAAAGACTCTGCTACCCATGAGCACGCACGGCGACTGTCGTAAAGCAAGCCAAAGCGTGCGTTTGTTGTGATGCTAATGAATGCAGCTCAGACCTTCCTCAGAACTCTGCATTGCTTTACAACTTACAGGATGCAAATTGACGAGGTAATGTATCTCTTTCTAGTCATGTGGCGGTAGTTTTTGATGGGTGTCAACAAGCAATTTTTGGAAAACTTAGTATCAAAGTTTTGTAGCCGGCTATATATCGCTACTTACAGCCCGTTACTCTAAGACGTGTCAGAATAATATAAATTTGCTCTAGTTTTAATTGTCTTGTTCCCGAAGTTGAGTATCCAGGCCAGTCCAGCCCCGTCCAACCCGACCGCGAAGCTAAGGAATAGCATTTATAGATAACCTATTTTGATGCTATAAAACTCATCTTAAAGTGTGTATTTCGATCAAGCATCGAGACTTTTTTGTAATTACTTAGAAACTCCTCATAACATCTTTAAGGTTAATCAGAATTCAACTTTCTCTATCCCTACTATCTCCACAGGCTAGAGGAACGTTGCTCCCCTATCTTGCTGTCACTCCTAAAGAGGTAATAAAGAGCATGATATCCTACCCCAACTAAAGCACACTGTTGTAGATATTTAGTGTTTCCTTATCCCGTCATGTTACCTCACAGGCACAGATGAAGCAGAGCATTACAGAAGTGAAGTAAAGAAGTCAAATGGATGGAAGATGATTATGCCAAAAATAAAGTCATGAGCCAGTACTTTGAACAGTTAGGTATGTATATCAGCATGAGAAAACAAGAGCTTGAAATCTTTCATTCAAATGAAAGGTGTTTGATTACAGTAATTAATTTCTTTTGGAGCCATTTCCCTTTTAAAACCGTCATGATGAAGGAAACAGACAAAGGTCATATGTTAACATGCTGACTGAAAAGAGCAGGGACACTGAACAGGACAGCAGAAATACTGCAAACAAAAGCTTTTGACTGCTGCGTACGCAAACTTTAAGTAACCGTGAGGTCTGGAGCAGCGGGGATATTTAATGTACTCCACAAACCACAATTTTATAAAATAATGCTGGCATCACTGGATCTCATTCAAATCCATTACACTTGAATTTAAAGTGCATTCTCCTATAATCCACTTGTTAAATTGATTGTCTTATAATGATTTCTGCTGCAGGTTTTGTCTCATTATCTATCCCCGTCAGTAACAGGTTTTTGTAATTGGAGTTTACCTTTTTAAATTTGAAGCTTCATTTTCAAACTTGCCATGTGGAGGAAGGTTTTTATAACCCATTATTACCACGGGGCCACTGGACACAATAAGTTTGACTACTTTTAATAGAGTAAATAAGCTTCTGGAATATATTTAGTCTCCATACAAACACACTGAAAGTCATCTTTTAACATTTGTACCAGCGAGCCAAGGCTCCCAAACTTTTCTTATTAAAACCTTTGTGACACCAACATTAAAAACACATGCTGGTTTTGTTTATTCGCACAAAATCGGATCAGACTTCCAACTCCAAACACGCTCAGTGTATTTGGTTTCAAGATACGCACTGGCCACTGTTTATAGAAAAGCTACATATTTCTCATTATGACAAACATTCATAAACATGCAAGTCCTTTTTGTGTCTTTTCAAAACCCGTCAAACCTCGACTAAGATCGAAAAGAAGCTGAAATCTGAAGGCAATCAGCAGACAATGTTTGGGACGGAGGCAAAATGTGTAATTTGTGACTGTAGGATAAAAGCGCCAAGCCTAATCCATCAAATATGAGGGATGCACATAAAAACCACCATTGTACAGTTTAATCAAATATCCTTTCCTTCAAGAGGACTGTTATTTCATAAACAAGAAAGGACCAGAGGAACATTTCTTCAATTTTAAATACAACTTCATTATTTGGAGGCGAACTGAACAAAAGCCTTGGGCTGAGCAATATAATGTGACTTTAAACACATTAAACATATTTTTCCAAACAGATTGGGTCAAAACAGAAAAGCTTACCAATCTTTTCCAATTGAAGATCACCAATGATCGGAACAGGGACAACAAGATCTACCAGAGAAGGCTCAACTAATAGCAATGATTCATTGATTTCCGTTTTATTTTACACACATTTAAGACAGTAGATACAATCCTCATCAGTGTAATAAAGGGAAGGATTAAAAGAAGAATCAGAGGATTTGAAGACACATCTGTATTTTAAGACGTATGCAGCCTAATTTCAGGCAAAACTCATGGCACTTATGAGTTAAAGACTGGAACAATGTTAGCATAAAAAGACATTTAAAGCTATCTCAGTGTCTTGCTCATACTTAAAATTAACAGGGTGAAAGGAAGTCAGTTAAACCTAATTATGCAAAGCAGCTGGATTCACCGGATCTGTAAATGCCGTTAATTATTGAAACAGTCAATTGTGAGTCGGATAATAATCTTAAACAACTGATCTTAAAGAGCTGAGAAATGTTTTAAAGACCTCCAGCTGTTAAGGATTTACAGTTTTATGAACCCTAGTTTATATCCAAAAACATATTCAGGCATATTTAACCACAAGTTATTGTTTTTGTAATGTTGTCTAAAGGAAACTCTTTTGATTTATTTACTTGGTTTTCTTTAGTAGCCATCCTAAACATGTTATATTGAGTGACTTGTTTATTTAACTCTGAACATAAAGAGATAAATCACAAAAACTGTCTGAATACCTCAAATATGTTGGTAATGTGGAGTACAGTGGGTCAAACTGGTGACGCCAGTTCAATTAGCTTTTCCAAAATATTGCCATCATATGTGTGAAATACAGAAAGTGTTTTCTGTCAATCTATTTTTGTTTAGTAAAAATATGTGTATATTCATAAGGATTTAGTTGATTATATGGGTGTTACAGAGTTGGAGAATGTGATACCTCCTCAAGGCAGAGCAATGTTGTGTTGAAATTTGTCTGCAATTTTAGACAATTGAATAATTGACCAATACTGGGTCTTTGCAATTAAATATACGTTCTGTACAAACATATATATATAAGTTTACTGGAATCATTCCAACGCCAGGGTTCAAGAATTGTGCCAACTATGTATTATATTAAGAATTAGATTTGTACAGACATTAAGCTTGAAAAAAAATGGACATATTATTTTTGGCCCACATTGTCCATCCCTCTTTTGTGATATGAATTCAATCAGTTCTTACATGAATGACTGGTAACTGAACATCTCTGTGCAGCGGATGCTGAGTCAAAGCAGCCGAAACTCAAAAGACGTCAAGAAAGAAAAAGAAAGAAAGCTTTGTTAGACTATGAGTCCTTGTTAAGCAGCACAGGAGAAGAGTGTCCATCTATTTAGATCCTGTGTTGTCTACTATTGGTGTTAGTAAGTTTACCATTAAACACACAGAGAGAAGAATGAGAAAGTTGCAGAGGCCAATCAAGTGAAAGATGGAGAGAAAAATCATCAGACAGACCATTTGTAAAAGCAGAAAAAAAGTTTTAAGAACAATCACCCAATAGAAAAATGCAAAGAAATGGCAGGTAGCAAAGAGCTTTAAAGACAAATTAAGAGACAGAGGATTACGAAAAACAACCAAATGACAAGAGGTAAAGAAAAATCCACAAGTGAAAGTTAGAAATAAATATTAAATAAACCAAAGCTGACAGAACATTTGAGGAGGCAAAAGTTTTGCAGAGCTTTCAGAAAGTTAGAAGGTAAAAATAGTTTTAACAAATAAAGCAACAACCATAAAAATGTGGTAACATGATGTTGGGAAGACTAATCAATAGGCAGAGATATAAGGTATTAGGGAGAAAGGAAGGAGATATCAGGACTTACTGAAAAATGAAACTAATCAAGTGAGGGAGAGTTTTTTTCAAAGGCTGAAACGGCACACAGAAAGACCACAGGTGGATTAAAGTTTCAGTCTGCAAAAAAAATGACTGTAATTTACAAAGAAGATAACAGGAGTTACACAGAGAACCCAAGGGACTGGCAGTTAGAAAGAACATTAAGGTGCCAGAAAGACTCATTTAGAAAAATGAAGTTATACGTGACATGAATGTGGCAGACGGTTGACAAATAATCAGGTTACAGTGACACCAAAAAAATACTGAAGTGAGAAAAAGATAGAAAAAATCTGGTCATAATAAGTTCAGGAGCATTTAAGTGATAGAAAGTAATGGATAAATCAGATGGCAAGGAGTAAAAAGAAAGTTACAGAGACATTTCAAGTTATGAAGAGCAACCAAGTTGTAAAAACTGAAAAAAGCTCCATCAGGTGAAAAAAAAACAAAGAAAGAAGAAGAAATCAGCAGACAGAAAGATATGAAGGACAAACAAGCATGTGACAAAAAGTTAGGACAGATAAGAAAAGGAAAAAAAGGAGAAATTCAAGGAGATAATTATCTCTGGAAAAATAAGACACCAAAAGGAAGGATGGAAAGACAGCAAAACGTTACGAAGAAAAATCAATGCAGAAATTTACGAAGAGCTTCCAAGTGACACGAAGTTACAAAGAAAAATTAGGTGGCAGAAAAGGTTTGAAAAGAGTATCTGGCAACAAAGTTCAATCTGATAATAAAAAGATAACATAAAATTCAGGAAATAATTAGTTTAGGAGAAATAAAGAGACAGAAAGTAAGGAAGACATTGCAGGTGGCAGAAAGTTTCAAAGAAAAATCAACTCAGAAAGTTAGCAAGAGCTGTCGAGTGATAGAAGTTAAAAAGAAAAATAGATATTAGTACATATTTTCAGAAAAGATCTGGTCGCAACATGTTTTTGACAAAATTCAATCAAAAATGGAAGAGATGGAAAGTTACATGGTAATCAAGTGACAAAACGTAACAAAGAAAGTTCAGGTCGAAAACGTAGCGCAACAAAGATTCATAAAGAATATTCATGTGATCGGAAGTATCAAAGTGAAAATGAAATTTAAGGTACCAAGAAGTAAAAAAGAAACACAGGCAACACTTTCTGAGAAGTGATTAAAAGTTAGAAAAAAATTAATGAAATAAAGTTACAAAGAAAAATCAGGTGACAAAGAGTTGCACAAAAAAAGGAGGCAGAAAGTGACGAAAAACACAGTTAGCAGAAAGTGACGAAAAACGTGATACTGGATACGTTCTGATGACAAAAATACAAACTCTCAGTTAAAAAGGACGTTACTGATAGACAAACAGGTGGTAAAGAGTTGCGAAGAAACTCAGGTGACAGAAAGTTAGAAAGAGCAATAAAGTGTTTTATTTTTTCTCGTACGACTTTCATCAGCTTTACCTCACGAAAAACCTGCAGCCTTTGTCATCACCCTCCACTTCTTCATGCCCAAATCTTCTTAACCACTGCCACTTTATCTGTCTCCACTGTATCGTGACACGCAGATTATTTACCCTCCCAGATCAAAGGCAGAAAAACTGTCCCATATTTAGGATTTGTCTGTCCCAAAAACACTAAAAGACGGGAGGAAAAAAGGAATCATTTCAGCCCAAACCAAGACCATGTGCTCGTTATCTGAAGCAGGCCGTCTAAAAGACAGACTTAAAAGTCTAAAATAAACCAAAGACATTAGAGGCAAAGTCAAGCCTAAACAAGGCTGTACTAACCACAGACAGAGCGGGGATGACATTTCGGGCATTTAGCAGACACTCTTTTCCACGGCGACTTCCAGTAAATATAATAGAAGAAAAGGCTTAAATCCCTGCATCGTCGTCCTTACAAGCAGCTGATATAAAGCCATGAAAGGGCTAAAACAATGCCTCCAGACGGTAAAATAAGTTAGGAACAATTGTGTCTCTGGGATATGAGCTAAACAAGAGACTGGGTAATAAAGGACAGCGAGTCACAGAGACATGCACCAAGGGAGCCAGGAGCCTTAGAGAAAGGTTTCTTTTTTTCTTTTAAATAAACTATCCGTGACAAATGGAGCTTTTCCTTTATCTGAACTGCAGGCAGTACTGAGATGAACAATGGCTGATTGCTCTAATAGATGCTATCTTTTTCTGCTTATTGAACACAATGACGGTTAAGGCAGTTTGTAAAAAAAAATGGATGAGAAATAAGAAAGAGATGGAAGATGTGGGTACACATGAAAACAAACAATTTGAAACCTTCAGAGAAAAGCAACCTGTGCATTTAAACTTAGATTGGAAATGTTTAGATCTGGGCTTTATGGACCAAAATCATACCTCAATTTGTTTGCTGAATGGTGATATATCGATATATATTTCAGAAATAACGAAGACAATGTCAGTTCAAACATAAAGTCATTTTATGATCCTGAAGGACATAAAGGTTTCCTCTGTTCCACTTAATGATGCAGCGGCAGTAAGACAGCAGGACAAAATGTCAATTAGCAAAAATACTGAATGAAGCAAAAACAGAGGAAAAGATATGCGCAGAAAGCAAGATACTGTAGAAAAAAAGTTCCAAATTATTGATGTAAAAATAAAGTTACAAATAAAAATAAGCCAGCATATGTGTATGTTTTAAGGTGATGCATAAATGAAGTTGTATGTGAACATGAACAAAACTGACGTTCGAGTGTTGGAGTATGTGTGAATAAACTTGAGAAAAGTATGAATAAACCAGAAGTGCTCCAAGAGCACAAACCTCCGCCAAGGTATTTCCGATACTGTCAGGTGCGGTATTGTCCCAAAAAATGTGGAAAACCACCTTATCTCACACTGTTCACAAATCCTTAAGCCACATCTGAATTTTGGTCACCATCAAAAACTAACCATTCCTCCCTTGTGCCATGACCAAACATTCCTTAAAAATGTAATCAAATATGTCCGTGACTTCTGAAGTAACGTGAACACACAAACAGGAAAACGCTGGGAAAAATGTATCCTTCTTGTCGGAGTTCAAAAGGGAAATTTGCATAAAATGTAATATTTGACATATAATTAAAAAAAAAAATTTGAAAACTACATGCAATTGAACATCTGTAAAAGTAGCAGAATTTAAGAAATAAAAGATAGAATAATTTAAGAGATGTATGCATGCATGTATCACAGTATTGTAACTGACAACTTATAAATATGCACGGACTTAAACTGTAATAATAATTAAAAAAGAAAAAAAAGCCTGGGCTGAATTAACAAATGAACAAGAGTGCATGTGCGTGGAGGACGGCAGTGGTTCCCAATCTTTTGCCCTCTGAGCTCTCTTAGTTTTACCTTAAACATGAACAACAGCTTCAATTGTTCTCTTGAATAAAATTCAAGATGTAACAGCCTCCCATACACATTGTATTGCAAAATACCTGTAAATAAATTATCCTCTCGATGTCTTATTAACACTTTAAGAAGGAAAAACCTGGTTCAGATCATTTGCTAAAGTTAACAGTGCCTTAAGCCCCCCTGGGAGTCCTGGACCCCAGGTTGGAAACCAAAGGACTAGTTTAATGTATGAATATCCAAGGTGATTGTCTCTTGACCAAGGTGGTAAAAGTAAAAAAGTAAATCAACAGGAGTATGTGTGGATAGACTAAAACTGTGTTTAAATTAAGACAAACTTATGTGTAATAAACTGCACAGCCCCAAATGATTCATTGCAAATTATCGCTGCCAGGCACAAACCTCCCACCTCCATTTTGACTGTTTCCTAATTTCTTCATAAATCAGTGCTATTGGTCGCTTTCCATGATGGTGGGTGGGTTTTATAAACTTTTCACCAAATTAAACAACAAGAAAAATTGTTAGTAGAACAATACAACAGTAATTCATTCAGTGGCGGAGTGCTATTTATCCTTTCCTGAAAAAAATCTAGATTTTATGGAGGTGTTGCAATTTTCAATTTATGGTAGCTGTGCTTTATTCATTACAAACTTTTATACGTCTGTTTATACGATGCCTGAGCACAAAAGAACAAGCCCGTTGTCAAACTCAAACTTCTACGAAATAAAGTCAAGGCGCTCAACATCAGGTGCCACTTCAGTCCCTAACAAAACAGTTGATATTGTAACCTGTTGTAGGAATACAACATTTTAAACCCACATTATTAAATAGTTCCTCTTCTTCTAATTTATCTGAGAAAGGAAATATATAATTGGCGAACGTGTCTATGTGAAATTGTCAAAAAAAAAAGCCAAAAATGCGATTTAAACGTCATAAAACAGAAAGTTCGACTTAGAACAGAGACAAGACCAGCAGTTAGTAAGACACTGTGGTTTTAAAGCAGCAGTTAATACTCCAATTCCCCCGTCATAAAGACAGATTTTAGCAGGTAATGTAAAGCAAATAAAATACCAAACATGGCCCTAAAGCTCCTACTGTTTCATGTAGTGGAGGTAGTGTTTCAGTTTGGCAGACGTTTTATTGACAGTAGCACTTGCGCAGGAGTTTTACAAACTCATATCAGTCCAGTAAACTTTCTCGGTCACCAACCACTCTTAGTGAGCCTGTAGATTTTACTGTGCACGGTCTCGGCCAAATATTTGTCAATTAGCTTTATTTTAGTTTTAACACGTAGAATTATTAACTTTATGGTGGAAGAATCAGAGAGAAAATGTGGCGTTTAACGCGCGCTCATCAGCTTCTAGCATCCTGCCGTGTGGGCTTTTTCCCTCCATCTCAAACTTTTCCCTCACGACGCAGCGCCGCTTCAAAAACGACCAAAGAAAATTGCATGGCAGCCCACAAAATCACTACAGTTGTTCCTCGTGTCTTACAGAACATCCAACCATCAATAAAACACGGGAGATACATTCCAGCTAGTTGAACAGGACATTTCTGACTTCCCTCGCTCCATGTGTTCCCTCTCTCTGACTGATTCGGTCTTTCTCTCACAGAACTTTCTCTCTTCCCAGTTCCACCGCAGAGACTTCACATATTGCAGCCATATGAGTAAGCCATGGCTGTCTCCACACACACACACACACACACACATGCTCTCTCTCACTCTGTCTCTCACACACATACGGGAAAGGGTTTTACAAGCAGAGGTTCTCTTTAGGAAGTCGTCAACTGTTTTGACGTTTAATAGCGGCTACGAACAAGGCCGTAAGATACAATAATATCCAGTGTCTGGAAAAAGGGAAAAAGTGTTCTTGCAGTTAGAGTGAGATTGATTTAAGCGATACATCAAAAGTTTTACAACACTTTAAAGAAACTTGTTAAACGTTAGTGAAAGTTTAGCATAGGGATACTGCATGCGTTATGTCTGTGGATTCAGGAAGACAACGGTTTGACAGACAGCTGTTGAATGATAAAAAGGAGAACACAAACAGGACAGGAGCAGGTCGCATCCAAGTGTAACAAAACAAACAGCTTTGGTGAGGACAGGACGTCAATACACGGAGTAAAAAACAGCTGAAAGCTCTTCATGCATGTTTATTACAGGGCACCTTGAGGTGTTAAGAGCATCAAACAGCAGAAATGGCATGTATAACTAACTTCAACTAACAAGTATAATAAGGCAGTAGGGAATATTCAAACAAAAAGTTTAGCAACTCCCAAAATCAACTCAGCACTATTACAAAACAGTTAACCACAGGATAAGCATTAATTAACCACTCTTACATAACATGATAAAATCTTTAAATAGTACTTTAGTAAAATGTAAACATTAGTAAAAAATAAACTGTCTGACTCTTAGCTCATCATCTTTAAAGCATTTTAAATATACACCTATATATAGGTATTACCTATCAACATATACATAAATGCTTCAGAAATGAATAAGTAATATATTGTTTTATTTGAGTACGGTGAGGATGACTGTTCCTTTCCAAGAAGTAAAAGGGTAAAAAATATACAAAATTTAAATCTAACAATGCTTTATTAATGAGTTAAGCATTCACATATTTACTGCTTAACTACTGCGTATGCATGAAAAGGCATTAAACTAGCTACATTTGTGAATGACATCTGAATTCATCAGTAATGCAGTGTCCACAAATGCTTCAGTGCTACTTTACAGCATCATTCCAGCAATTAGAAATAAATTAATTAATGATTAATAATGATTAAATGTTTTAGTTAGGTCTCAGCTAATGTTTTGAATGCTGCATGTCACAAAATTTTAAAAAAAAATGCTTTTTCGAACATCATCTCCGTCATTCAACTTTACGACTTTTGAGACTTTTCCAGAGTTTTAGTTTTAAAAAAAGTTTTCTAACACTAATTTGTCACAACACAGAATAAGATGTGATGTGTAAAAGTGACGAGCCTGTAAGTTAAAACGTGCGCAAAGAGCTCCAGTGGTCTGCTGCTTCTAATGATTCCTCTGCAAAATAAATAGTAAAAAAAATCACAACTGGTTACTTTATCCTGTCTGAATGAAATAGATTTGCTCACATTTTCTCAAGAGCCAAAGGCAAAAATACTGCAAAGTAGTCTGGGGTAACTTTTGGGAAAAGAAAATGAGGACAGTTCTTTGTCAATTTCAAGAATATCTGACTAAATTTTGACGTTCTGCATCAATAAACACATTTAATATGTATTACTTTAGAGAACTGCTGTGATGGGTACGTTGAAGAGCTCTGCCTCACAGATTAAAACTTCTTCAATGGTATAAAAGTCTCAAAACTTTCTCCCTAATCCAACGTATTACCCTGTTCCTTACGCAACAAAACAGCCCAGACTGTCCACTTCTCAACAATTCCAAACACGTTTGTCCACATCTAAGGTTCACACGTCAGCTCGAGAGTTTAGATACTACAGCCGTTATTAGTTAAATTAAAGCCATCCCTTAGAAACAGAAGTATGTTATTATCAATCGCTCTCACTAAAAAGGTGCGTAAGAGAAAGTTCAAACAAGCAAAGAGGAGCAACACTCTGCTGCTTCTACAGATGCAAAGTATGTGTTGTGAAGTCTTTCAGGTCAGTTTCTCTCACTCTTTCCTTCATCCCTGTGGATTAATGAATGAGGGAGACTCAAATTTAACTTTTCTTCAAGGGTTTTAAAGCACAAAACTCCCAAAAGTAACAGACGTAGTTGGCATGGCTTACTCAAGTTAAGAAAGCAGAAGCTGTACATACTTTTAAGAATACCAAAATGATTAAACAAGACTCCTGGTGATCAGAAGAATGCTTTAACACGAAGATGAAGATTAAATAAAAGCCTCATCCACTCGCACAGATGTTATACCACTGAGGTCTTGTGTTGAATTAAAGTCCTCAGTTCAGAGTATGGGCTCTGTTCCATTACCCTGGATCCACACTAACATGATAGCTTTATGTTTAAAGTTACGTACGTAAGATCAGATATTTACACATACTTGTGTCTGATTATCCTGAATGGCAAAAGGCACAAAACTCTGAAAAGTTTGCAAAGTAACTGGATGAATATTTGTCCAGGTTGAGGAACAATTAAAGGGCATTTTAAATCACTTTTAACATTGACAATTAACTTTAATTTGGAATAGATAGACTAATTTGGAAAATTATCCGTTTGAGTCTTGAATTTTCAATTTGTTCGAATTTGTGACAAAGTTCCAAAACTCTTCGAGGTTATTTTGCTATTTTGTGAGTCAATATAATCCCTTATATCGCTGCATTTCTTTTTTGCTGTTTATCAATATGGCATGATGTATTTATATGCACTATAAAACACAGGCCTGTTTATTGTGGACATAAGTGTTAATCAGTTCAATTTTACATTTATACTCTTACTGTAAAACCCACTGAGCTAACCTGTAGTACAATATTCCCCTTAAATAACAATGCTATTGCTAATCAATCCAAAACAAATGGACTTGCTATAGCCTGCAAACCGTCCTCTTACTAAATATTCTGCACATGTGACAAGTCATATTAAAGCCTTGCATGCTTGCTTAAGAGTTATAAGTTTACCGAGGTTATCTATTGAATAAAAGTCGTCCCACACATAAGCTGTTGTTTGAGGGCCAGATTTGGAGACTGTGAAGGACTATGTAAAAAGCTTCCTTGCAGTGTGTGCCTCATTGTACTGGCTTCACATACTCTTCTCTCCCCACAGAGTTGTCATGCCTACCCGGCTCCCTTATCTCAAAGGAACATCACAGTAACTTACAACAGAGGGGGGACAAACTTTTTCAAAGTTGAGTGGAAATGCAACTCAGGCTTTACCGACATCACTCAGGGAAAAGTTTCACAACAACGACAAATAAATAACGTCTGAGCTAATGGGCTGGTCTTTTGAGATGATAAGACACGCGGAGTATTGGGGTCAGCATGAGACAGAAGCCATGAGAGGAGGAGGTTTGTTTTGAACTTCTACGAAAAAAAAGGTTTGAATGACGGTAAAAAATGTAAAAAGTTGTTTATAATGTAAAACACAACTTTGAGAGATAAGTCAGAATGTTGAGTACAGTAAATATGAGAAAAGTTTTGAAAGTATGAGGACTAATGATTGGTAAAATGGAGAAAATTCTGGAAAAAAAGGCTTATTCGACAGAAAATTAAATCAAATATAGAAGTTTTTTTATAAAAATAGGGGGAAAGTTTGGGTTTATAGTAACATTTAATTGCAAAGAACAAGAGCAAGGTGATAAAAACTTGGATCAGAGGGTTAAAGGGTAATATCAAAATAGAAATCAACAGTACAAATATCCAGGATTAACTTAAAAGTCAAAGAATGACGTTGCAATATCAGGGAAAATGTACAAGTCTTAATAAATAAAGGGAAAATGTCAGGAAAAGTTATAAAATAAAGGTAAAAAGTTCACATGTGCAGATTAGATCAAAAAATGTTGAATATTAATGTCAAAATGAGGGAATTATGTTGTAACAATGGGGAATAAAATTTAAATATTGATGATTTAAGATGAAATGCTGGGTCAAAAAGCTCAAGAATAAGGATAAGATGTAGGTGTTTATATTCAGATTGTTAAGAATTAAAAGTAAAATGTAAGATGAAATGTTAAGATAGAGATTAAACAAAGTTAGAATGGTTTTACCACATTCTTTATGTCAAACACTTGGTTAAAATACCAAGGAAAATACAAAATGTAGATATAGTCAAAACGTTTGGAGAATTCAAAACAATACGAGAATAATGTAACTTAATTTTCAGGGAAAAAGTCAAATGCTGAGATGATAATACAAGTTGAAATGTCAAAAAAAAGTTAAAATGTCATGAATAAAGTTGAAATGTCAGGAGAGTGTGGTAAAATGTTAAAGCATAATGTAACAGTAGAGAAGGGAAAATGTTAAAAGGTCAAGCAAATTGCAAATGTTGGGGAATGAAGTTAATGTAAAGTTTATATCTTTACTCTATCTCCAGTTTTACATGTTAAACTTACAAAAAATAATGAAAATCAAGCCAGAATGTCTAGAAAACAAAACGTAAAAATGTTGCAGTACAATTTGGGTGACATAGTTAAAAAATAAGTAGCCAATCAAATTAAACAGGAGTGGTAAAACTGGAAAAAATAACTTAAAAGTGACCAAAAAAAAGGCTGGGTTCATTAAGGAACAATGTTCTGTGTGTGGAGTTTAAGTGTTAGAAGAAGTTTAAATGTAAAGTTTATATCTGCAATACAAGTAGGCCTACTATTTTGCAACAATAATGAAGTGTTGATTAAAGTTGAAAGAGTTATAAAGTTAAATAAAGCAACATTTTTGAATGAATGTTAACTATTCTTATGTCAACTTTGCTCTTGACACTTCAACTTTCTTCTACACATTATTTCAGCTCAACTCTATCCCATCCGTTTTCGCTATTATCAGGTCATTTAACTTTTTATCTCTCAGTGCTGACAGAAATATCTCCCTCCTTTCATCATTTCTCTCCTCCTTGCTAAAGACAGGATGTTTGGGGAAAATCTTTTACGACGTTTCACATCCACCATGCGCCTCACCAGCTCCTTTAACAATGAAAGAGGTGCAAAAAAAAGCAACAGCGCCATATCGGCTGTTAAAACCTCTGGATAAACAGCAGCACTTTGATGTTGAGCTGCAACACTTGTCAACTTTTAGAAAACTTGGTAGCATCAAGCGGCGTTCATCTTTCAGCTCCCGAACTGTATCCCTCTTTCTCTACGACGTGCGTCATACGGAGGAATCTGAACTTGAGTATCAAGTTTGCACTCACAAAAGTATCCAAAAGTTATCAATGAAAATGAGAAGGAAAAAAAAGTTAGATGCAGCGGTCACTCCGGCGCTACTTTGAAGCGGCAAAATCGCTCAAGTGAACGTACCGAACAGCTCAGTGAGTACTGTGAATTAAAGTGAGCAAAACTTATGAAAGAAACAAACCTACTTGAGACGAAAGTCACTCCGAGTCCCCTTGGTGTTGCCTTCAAACTCAAACCAAAGCCGTCCCCAGTAGCCCCCTCAATTTGTATTTGTGCGGCGTTTGGGTGTCCTAACCTAAATGTAAATTGCCATGTGAATTCAAAGCGGCGCTGCTCTTTTTTTCCTCCTCTCTCTCATTCAGCAGCTTTCCTTACCGACGCTGCTCAGGCCGTTAGTTACATAAGACGCAAACCGACTACTGCCCGTCGTAAAACTACTGACGGCTAACCGAGCATTATTTTGCCTCCTAAACGCACCACGGACAGAAAGATAGCCTCGGCTTCCTTTTTTGATGAAGACGGTTCCCCCCACTTGTCCGCGAGCATGCATTTCGCCATCTACAACTCCAACCGAGCATCGCGGGAGGGAGCTTCTTCTCTAACCATTTCCACTGCACCACAGAGGGCTGTAAAGCTTACTATGCATGGTGTGCATTAGTGTGCTGCTTACCTGTTGATCAAAACAAGCATTTGCCTCTGTTCTGTCAATGTGTGCCTCTCTCAGCAGCCTGTTAAGATGGTGGCTGCCTGGCTGGTTCGTCTCTTTGTGGGCTTTTTGTTTGTTGATGATGTCGGACGGGGTGACTGTGTCTTGGCTTTCTCTTTTTTTTCTTTGGTCTGAGAGGGAAGGAGAGATAGTTAAGGCTTCACGAGCACCGACTGATAAGTGAGTTAGGCTGGCTCTGGTGTGGTGATATTCCGATGTTATAGTTTGTTATTCAGCCAACCCCACAGCCCGGGTATGCTGGTTTAAGGCGAACCAAATCAGAGCGGCTCGTTATCTGTTTTTTTATTGTACAGACTGGTGTTATCGCTTTGCTGTGACAGGACCTCGCTGCCCGTCTCTCGGTAGGCTGAGGGCATTACGTCAGAGGAGGAAGACACAGCAGCTCTATTAATATCAAGAAGAAGCCACCCGAAGACTGACTCTTAAAGTGACACACACTATATATCACTTATTGACACGCTTGTTATCAACAAACAAAAAGACAAACTCTGACTCTTAAAGTGACACACACTATATATCACTTATTGACACGCTTGTTATCAACAAACAAAAGGCAAACTCTGACTCTTAAAGTGACACACACTATATATCACTTATTGACACGCTTGTTATCAACAAACAAAAAGACAAACTCTGACTCTTAAAGTGAAACACACTATATATCACTTATTGACAGGCTTATTATCAACAAACAAAAAGAAAAACTCTGACTCTTAAAGTGACACACACTATATATCACTTATTGACAATCTTATTATCAACAAACAAAAAGACAAACTCTGACTCTTAAAGTGACACACACTATATATCACTTATTGACACGCTTAATATCAACAAACAAAAGGCAAACTATGACTCTGAAACTCACTGTAAAGCACTTACCAACACGCTTAATATCAACAAACAAGAGGACATACTATAAATCTTAAAGTGACGCATACTATATATATCTGTTATTGACAAGTTTAATTACAAATGAAAAGAAAAGCCCTTGACTCTTAAAGTGACACACACTATATATCACTTATTAAAATGCTTAATATCAACAAACAAAAAGACAAACTCTGACTTTTAAAGTGACACACACTGTCACTTATTGACACGCTTAATATCAACAAACAAAAAGAAAAGCTCTTGACTGTTAAAGTGACACACACAATATCATTTATTGAAACCTTTAATATCAACAAAAAGAAAAACTCTTTACTCTTAAAGTGACACAGGATGGCACTTATTGAAACACCTAATAACAAAGAAAAAGAAAAACTCTGAATCTTAAAGTGACGCACACAATTTATATCACTTATTGAAACGCTTAATATCAACAAACAAAAAGGCAAACTCTGACTCTAAAAGTGGCACACCCTATATATCACTAACTGACACGCTTAATATCAACACGCAAACATTAATACTCTTGACTATTAAAGTGAGACACACTATGTCTCAAATATTGGCATTCTTTCTTTTTTTTTAATGTATTTTTTGGGCATTTTGTGCCTTTATTGATAGGAGAGAGACAGTGGATAGGCTTGTGAAAGGGGGTGAGAGAGTAGGGGAAGACTCTGCAAACTGGTCACAGGCGGGATTCGAACCTGGACTGGCAGAAGCATGTACATGGGGAGCTAACCACTCCGCCAAACCAGCACCCCAAATATTGGCATACTTAATATCAACATACAAAAGGCAAACTGAGACTCTAAAAGTGGCACACACTATATATCACTTACCGACACGCTTATTATCAACAAACAAAAAGAAAAACTCTGAATCTTAAAGTGACGCACACAATTTATATCACTTATTGAAACGCTTAATATCAACAAACAATAAGGCAAACTCTGACTCTAAAAGTGACACGCACTATATATCACTAACTGACACGCTTAATATCAACACACAAACATTAATACTCTTGACTATTAAAGTGAGACACACTATGTCTCAAATATTGGCATACTTAATATCAACATACAAAAGCCAAACTGAGACTCTTAAAGTGGTACACACTATATATAACTTTGTTGACATGCTTAAAATCAACATACAAAAGGCAAACTATGACTCTTAAAGTGACACTCACTATATACAACTTATTTACACACATTGATATCAACAAATAAAAGGACAAACTCTGACTCTTAAAGTGACACGCACTATACATCACTTACTGACACGTTAAATATCAACAAGCAAAATTAATACTCTGACCCTTAAAGGGAGACACACTATATACAACTTTGTTGACATGCTTAAAATCAACAAACAAGAGGCAAACTATGACTCTTAAAGTGAGACACATATATACAACTTATTTACACACTTAATATCAACAAATAAAAGGACAAACTCTGACTCTTAAAGTGGCACACACTATATACAACTTATTTACACACTTAATATCAACAAATAAAAGGACAAACTCTGACGCTTAAAGGGATGCAAAATGTATAACATTTCGGCATGCTAATATCAACAAGCAAAAAGAGAAACTGACTCTTAGAGTGACAAACACTATCTTTATGGACTTGCTTAGTATCAACAAACAAAAAAAGAAACTCTGACTCTTAAAGTGACACACACTACATATTGCTCAATGACAATATCAACAAACTAAAAGACAAACTCTGACTCTTAAAGTGACACACAAATTGCATGTATCACTTATTTACATTTTTATATTAACAAACCAAAAGACAAACTCTGAATCTTAAAGTGGCACACACTTTATTTCACACATTAACATGCTTAATATAAAAAATAAACATTAGACAAACTCTGACTCTTAAACTGATGCACAGTATATATACCTTATCGACACACTAAGTATCAACAAACAAAAGAAAAACTCACACACTTAGTCACTTTTTGACACACTTAATATCAACAACCTAAAAAAAAACTCTCACTCTTAATGTGACACCCACTATATATCACTTTTTGACACACTGAATATCAACAAACAGAAAGACAAACTCTGACTCATAAAGTGAAATTCACTTTACCTATTTAATATAAACTACTAACTCAATAGACAAACTACTGCTGAAGTGATATGTACTATATATCAATAGTGTTCATCAGTTTGAACGCTTAACAAACAAAACAATACATCAGTGATACACACTATCAAGAAGTCATTCATAACAAAAAACACCTCTTACTCATTATGTGACACACAAAATATCAATTAAACAACCTCTTTAAGTCATATGCAGTCTCTGTTATAAAAACTTAAATCAACTTTCTGTAACAAAGGACTTTTATTCTTAAAGTGACACACACACTATAATCACATTGACCTAAACTACTTTTTAAAAAATAAATAAAACTTTGACTCTCAGGTCGACACACACCATGTATAACTAGTTAACAGATTAAATTACTCATTTCTGGAAAAAAGTCTGACTCATTGGGGCCAACACAGTATATTGTTTTCTGAAACTGTTGAATAATGATTAGCAATACCAAACTTTTCAAACTGAGAGGATACAAATAATTTTTCCTTAAAACTCTCAGAGAACTCAACAAAGTGTGATTTCTAAAACCTCTTCCTCTTGTCTGATAAACTTTACACACTGACTTATACAGATACCTTTGTCTGCACTCAGACACATGAGTGAAATACCACAGATTTGAGGGGGAGCAGGTTCACAGTGTACTTCATTGAGATGGACTGTAATAAAATGCTAAACTCTGAATTCAGGAGTAGCCTGTATGTCTTTGGGGACAGTGCATTGAGGCTAGAATGATGTTGCTTAACCTTTTTTTAGCATGAACACATTGTCTGACATTTGCTAGCTTGTGCTGCATGCTCACTTTGACACATGCTCAGTTCTCTGCTGGTTCACATCACATACATTATTTCTCCTTTTTGGTCTCATTGACATCTCACAGGTTTATATTTAAAAGTGTGATGAAGACTAAATGTACATTTTAGTAAAAGGCTGGTTATCTCTATTAATAAACCAGTATTAGTGTCCATATTTATCAAAGTAAATATTCAAATTCAGCTATGCCTCCTGCAGTGCTTCACAGGCAGTTAGCCTTTTTAATGCAGTAGCAAAATCAAGCAGACATTATAGGCAGTTATCAGTGTGAACAGGGAGATAGGAAAGTCCAAATATGGCATACCTTTTGTATTGTTTTTAAAAGTACTAAATCACATGGAGGGGATATAACACACAATATAAAACTCAAGATAGCACAATACCATGGCCTATACGTTCACAAATTGAGAGGTTTGATATTAAATTGGCACATTTAATAGCTGTAAATCACTCATTTAAAATGATAGACTCTGATTCTCAAAGATAATGTCACTGTTATGTTGATTACTGACCGTTAATATCAAACCAAATCAACCATTCATAGAAAATCTGTCAACAATGACTATGACCCACAAAGTGACACAAACTACTCAACAGCTGTTTCAGCGGTGCCATCTTGATTACCTAAGTGGACGCTCAGAGCAGATGCAGAGCGCCATAGGGGTGTAAATATCTCGGCTTTAAAAGGCAGCGTGAACGAGCTATTGACTGCTGGAGTTATAGATATTCCAGTGTTTTTCAATTTTTCCTTTTTATGCATTTTTGATGCTATGTAACAACTCCACTAAACACAAGAATGCGGCTCTTACGCAGAAAGTTATATTACATATAAAATGCTGATGTACAGGGTGCTGGTTTGGCGGAGTGGTTAGCATCCAGGCACCCCGTGTGCTTGCTTCTGTCGGTCCAGGTTCGAATCCCGCCTGTGACCAGTTTGCAGAGTGTCTTCCTCTACTCTCTCACCCACTTTCACAAGCCTATCCACTGTCTCTCTCCTGTCAATAAAGGCACAAAATGCCCCAAAAAATACATTAAAAAAATGCTGATGTACTCATCTTTTCTAAAAGTCAAATGACATAAGTGCTGATTCAAAAAGAACTCATCAGCCAATAACAATGCTGTTGCCGTAACTTTCAATAAAGAGGATTCAGCATCTGCTGCCAGAACTTATTTATAAAAATGTTCAGACTTTTTTGCAAGTGCATAAGTCGTGTATCAAAAATATTACCATTCCTCTTAAGTTGACCTAACATACCAGAAAATCTGTTTAATATATCCATGGAATTTAATGCATGTGTCCATCTGGGCATCAGCCTGTGGACAGTGTTTGGACAGGGTAAAACGTTTTTTAAATTAAATTTTGAAGGTGACTGAATGAACATTTTGTCTTTCACAGTCATTATGGACCAATTAAATGACACAGTAGAGGAGTGCTGCTGCAGAGGAAAACACTGTGTAATGAGTAGTTGAAAAGTCCAGATCTTTCTAAAACTGTGAGGTACAGGAGGGCAAATCCTTTTTCACTGAGAGATTCCCTCAATGTAGTTCTTTGCTCTCCTTTTAAAGAGGAATGTTGCCCGGTTCTGCTAAAAAAATGCGAACCTGATACACCGAGTAGACCATTCAGTAGGGCTGTGTGATATTGCCTAATCTCAATATCACAATTAATTGAAGGTCTTACCTTGATTATGGTTATGAATGATTATTTTATGCTACACTGGAACAAATTCATACTAATGGTCATCGACATAGTCTTCCTGCAGTATCTACATTTAACTTCTTTCTGCTTGATGTCCTCTGCACGGAATCCAAAATGTGCCCAAACAATTCAGATGGTATTTTTCTTGGCTACAAGGTTCTCTGATAGATTGGCGCTTGTTTCCTCCATGTTGGTGGCGCGTCCTTCGGCAAACGGAAAGTAGGAGAAAGTGAAAGTAGACTATATGGAGTGGGCTTGGTTACATGACTTACACAGGGAAATAATCAAAATAATCATCATGAGTAAAATTAGTTCGACTATAGGGCCTAAATGTCGATTTTGATTATTTTTCAATTAATTGCCCAGCCCTACCATTCAGTATGTATTATTATTCCATCTGGGTAACAAAGAAAGTAGTTGGGAATGTGCAGAAATTTGTAAATGCATATCCGACAGGTGATTGGATGATCGATCATGTTCATAGCCAATCAGATTATGGCACTAATGCTAAAAACTGTAAGCCACAGTGTAGAAGACGTTATCGCCAGAACATGTGGGGCATCAAAAGTGGATCAAAAACATCATTTCTATCAATAAGTGTATTCACTGTTGATGTTTGTTCTTCTTTTAATGAAGAAATATGGGCCAGATCTGATAAAACTTTCCTCTCACTTGTTCCTCCTACCTCTTCCTGCTCTAAAGGACTCTGATTAGGTTTTGTCGCTTTGGGCAGATCACAGTCGTTGCAGATTGGAGCTTGGCAAGAAGGATGTGCCTGATCACAGACATTTAATCAGGTGGATTCAGCTGCTGTGCAGGGTCAACAAAAATGCAGTTTTGGCTGCTGATCTCCTCACTGACTTTCAGTATCTACAGGCATGCAGTTACTTCTCACTTTTGGCAAAACTAAACTGTCCTTAGCTTCTACCTATTTTCCTTCCAGAAGGATGCTAATTGATTTTGCCAGTCAAGGTGCTTTGGCTTGAAGCTTTGAAAGATGACCTGCCAGATGATTTGATGAAATCTACTGACTCCATATTTATTTCAAAATTGCACTTCAAGTTTTATTAAAGTTGTTAAAAATGATCAGCTGAATTTAAAAAATGTTGACCATGATGAAACGCAGCTTCATCTAAGCTAATCGTTTTTCACCTTTAAGGACCACATCCACTAAAAATGTCAATCACTGTCAGATTTTCCCATTCATCACAGAGACAAACTTTAACCATAAACATCCCTGAAATTTAGGGGGCATTTGAGATACAGTGTGGTGTTGAAAAGAATAAATGGCCCGGGCATGCTGCACTAATATAGCAGAGTTTTAGGTTAAAACAGTTCACAGCATTTTCAAATGGCAAATGAATATCCTGAAAATTTAATTGTTTCCAATATTTTTGTAGTTCATTGCCACTTGTCTATCTCATGTCTATCTCATCTGTCTCATGTCTTACACAAAAATGCTCTGCAGTCAAGACAAATTAATTGCTTCAATCAAAACTTTGCGCATTCATTTGTGGAATCAAACATACATGCCCATGTAATGTTGTGTCATAAACAGTTGTGTCTAACCTTTTTCACTGTTTTGCATCTGACAAAGACTTGCTGCCACCGCTCACTTTGCAGCTGTGTAGGATCTCAACATGCACTACACCCCGAGATGCTATTTGTAGACTTGAGTGTTACATTTTTAATTGCGCCAGTCAAAACAATCAAAGAATAATTGACATAAAGATATACATAGATACAACAGTGCCACAGTCAGCTAAATACCCAGCTGTTGGTTAAATAAATCACCCAGTCCTTCACAGATCTTCTCCTGTGGTCCCACAGAGAAAAAAAGTCTGTGAACTCAGTTTATTTTAAAACTCTGTTCTTCAAAATCCAAAAGCACTTTATTTCCTTTTTTTTTTTTTTTTAGAAAATAAAGGCAGTTCTGCAGCCTACAGGCAAACGCACTGCTGGATCCACTACCACCACCTGAGTGGTGCAGCCTGTGGAAAGACCACAGTGAAAAAGTCACAGTGAAGAAATAATTCACCTGCCGCATGCCACGATTTTTGCACATAAACCTCCCACTCACATCTATTTGAAATGTCCTTATGTCTTCCTGCCTGTCTCCATTACTTCTCTCAAATTTTCAACAGTTTTAAACAGTATCACTGTAATGATCTTTTGAGGATTTTGGGCAGACATTTTATTAAGGATTATAGCATCAGATGGGGCTGGGATTCCATTTTGAAACAGGTAATAATATATAAAATGTATATTTTTGTTGCTTTAGTAATATGTCGTATACTGAGTCTTTCAACATGACTACTTACATTAAAATGAAAGGTACATTGCCTAAATGAATTTAAAAAAAATGTGAAGCTGATTTAGGACAGACCATTTTGTTGCTTTCCTCACTGGGCCCCTTATGACTGGTGCTAAAGAGAAATCAATAGTGGACCCCATACAGACCCCTGAGGAACTCCATACATAACACAGACTTGGAGAGACTGTTGTGAAAAAATACATTATGATCCTTCTAACAGGTACGATCTTAACCACTGGATCAAGGGACATTGGATGCTAAAGTAGTTGTACAGATATAACTTATGAGTCTGATGTGAACTGGTACACAATTATTTCCAAGCATTACATTAAATCAGGTGAAATATCCTCTGAACTGAAACTTCTGGATTGTTTATGAAGAAGTCAAGCTCAGCATTCAATGAAGAGATACTGCATATATTTAGCTGCTGACAGGGTCAACTGAAAAACAAAATCCTTTGACTACACCGTCAGAAAAAACAAATAGGCTGGATACTTTGCAGGAAGAGATCAATGAGGTTTTCTTCTTCACTGCCAAGCTGTGGATGTAGCTGACCTTAATCAGAGAATACAAAGAAGAGGATGAATAGGAGTGTATACACACAAACAGAAAATCATAGCCCAGTAATCAGCACTATGCATAATCCCTGTGAGAACAAACAGTGTCTGAGTCAGCAAGAGAGGAAAATGTAATTATTCAGTAAGCATTTACACTTGTTTTTTTGAGTTTATTCACAAACCTTTTTTTCCCTTTTTAAACAAGATTAGAAAAAAAACCCCATACAACATAGATGAAAACACAACGGTTTGGATGTTGAGTAAAGTAGAAATGGGCAACAGTGGTTACCTAGAAAACCACATTATTTTTTACCTTAACCAGTGGGCCCGAGTCCAAACTGTAAAATAATCCTAATCAAACAATCATTTTTAACCAACAGTTTAATATTACTAATAAATATCAGAATTAGGTATATCAGTATTAATACTATGACACTAAAAATACAGATGCTTTATGCTTAAGTTAAAGGCATATTTCAGAATTTTTGAATATAGATTCTATGAAGTACTTAATAGTTGTCAGTGAAGTGGCTGTAGAGCTCCCAGCAGTGCTGCACCTTTAAAGCTTTGTTCACACAGAATGCAACTTTGCAACCATAATTGCATGGCCCTCTGAAAAGTCGAATCGCATGTCCATAAATGCTTCATTTTGGTCACCGTTACTCAGTGATAGATAGTTTCACCGCAATCATGTCATATATAATAGGATGTATAAACTGATGTTACTGACATTTTTGTTTGTTTGTTAGAGTTTGTGTGTTTGTTTGTGAGTTTCTCTGTTAGCAACATAACACAAAAACTTAAGGACGGATTTCGATGAAATTTTCAGGAAATGTCCAGATCATGGATGTATTATAAGAACTGGATAGCGTGGCTCCGCCTTCTACCATGTAACGGATTTGAAGCCAAAATATCCCCCGTCAGGGCGCCGCCATTGTGCGGCCAGTAGAGAATCTGGACCATATTTCGACGTAGTTGTCGTAAACTGAGGCAAAACTCCCCAGCATACGCCTTACACAATCATTGTGAAACTGCCGTAAACCACGGTTATTTTTAAACTCTAATAACTGATCAAATAGAAACTTTTCAGAAAAAAGAGGACTTGGAAAAAACGCAGCCCAATAATGCTTTCATATCACCACAGCATACGGGTGGGAGAAATATTTCTACGAGGTGTAATAATTTTTTGAAGTTTCACTACGGCCCGTCCAGATGAATGGAGGAGACGGAGATTTGACCTATACTGCAGCCAGTCACCAGGGGGAGCAGTTTTTGCGGCGGCTTCAATTTGAGCCCAGCGACATGGCGTCCATGTTTTTTACAGTCTATGGTCCAGATTGGGACAAGGAACAAATGATTAGATTTTGGGAGTGATCCAGCATAAAATCGCCATGACGAAGCATGTGATTTTCGTGAATAACTACTGAACCAAAATAGATATCATTATGAATCCAGTTGCTAATGGTATGTTTTCATGGTCAAGGAATCTAAATATTTAGATGAAATAAAGGTAGGACTAATATTTAGGGTGAAAATCACAATATGGATGAGGACTGTGGTGCTGGCGGAGGTCTGCAATCTCTCAGTGCTTTTCTAGTTCCAAGTGTATCCTGTTCACTCATCTACCAACCACAAAACACTGCAGCTGATGGCCCTGCAGCAACATCGTCTAAAAGTTTTCCGCAGTCCTGTCCAGGCAGAACTATTGTCTTATTTAGTAATGTTTCCCACACTGACATGGATTGTTAGTCTGTGAGCCAGAATAAAAACTGTCAGTCACAGGTACCATCACACACCCACACAACACTGATTGGCATTTGCCACACAGTCACAGGCGACATCAACTTTTTAAACTGTGGCGACAGAGAGACGAGCTATCAGGCCGCTTGATTGTGACTGTTGGTCGTGGGAGTGCTGGCCCTGCCCCATTGCAGATGTACATTAACTTTACATGGAGAGTCGTCGCCAAGGTCGCAAAGCTGCATTTGGTGTGGACTCAGCTTAAGAGGAACAAGCTGAGACCACCAACATACAGTACAGTTGGCGGCTACAGTTATTTTCAGTGATTTTGTGAGTTTTACATAAAAGAGGCAAGAAGCTATATTGGGTCAAATGTGTGATGGGGTCAGGGTGCTGGTTTGGCGTAGTGGTTAGCATCCCATGTACATGCTTCTGCCGGTCCAGGTTCAAATCCCCTGCTTTCTCTCCCCCTTTCACAAGCCTATCCACTGTCTCTCTCCTATCAATAAAGGCACAAAATGCCCAAAAATATACATAAAAAAAAAAAAAATGTGTGATGGGGTGAAAAACTTCTGAGCAATATATTTTACCTCCATGAAGTTTCTGTTTGGCACTGTTCTATGACTGACTTTTTTTTTTTACCCAAACACACTTTTGAGCCAAGTTTTGTGGATTATTTTTAAGTAAAACTCAAACAACTATGTAAAACAACTGTATCCACTTAAAGCAGTGTACCTTACCGGTCATCTTAGCTCATTCTTCTTCAATTAAAAGCACTGTTGAGGGCTCTTTCAGTCACTGTTCTCAAGTAGCTGATTCAACCAGACTTCAGAAATACTGAACTATCCTTTTAAGGAGACAGACACAGTATTCTGTCCCATTTGAGCTAATTTTTTGCTTTTAGTACATTGTACTCAGTGATGGATTGCCAAGTCAGTTTGACAATATAAAGAAGTGGATGGAAGATCAGTAAAACATCTCGTGAAATTCACTGAGCATGCTTGTAGATTTTGTTTCATTTTTATCTTGTCAAGAAAAGACAAGTAGAACTGAAATAAACACTCACTGACAGTGACAAGACTTCAAGTTTAAGCCTCTGTTGTTAAATGATCCATAGACTGTCATTTGAAAATGGATGTCTACAGTCCTTCACATTTTTTTTTTATTGTACATATTTTGGGTGGAAATGGATTCAAAGTGAGACTACCCAGCTGACTGACTGATGCTTAACACAGTAGCTTTAGATTTATATCATGATCATATATCAAACAATAAACAGCCTCAATAATCAACATTTAAAGGTATTTTTTATGTTTTTATGGATGTTCCATTTTGTTTTAAAACTATCAATCTAACAGTTTTTTTCCCCCATTTGTCTGCATCTCTCTCTTTCTGTTTTTGTCCATCCATTTTTGCATGCATGTCCATCCATCCAAGTCATTCTCACCATCTGTTTGTCTTGCCATCCATCCATCCGTCTGACTGCCAGTCTGTGTCTGTCCATTCATCCATCAATCACTTTCTTTTTCCTTTAATCAATCATCCACTCATCGATGCATCCATCCATCAATGGATCCATCCATTCATCCATCCACCTATTCACCTTTTATCATCAGTCTGTTTGTATTACCATACCATTACCATCTATTTGTTTGTTTTATCTGTCAGTATGTCCTCCATCTATCGGTTTGATTATTAGAATAATGTAACTTATTTTGTCCATCTGTCAGTCTTGCCATCCATAGATCATGCTGCCTGCCTGTTCATCTGTCTCTCCAACCAGTCATTCATCTCTCCAGTCGTTCATCACTTATCATTTATTGACTGTGTGTCCTTGAATTAATTGTCCTTCCATCCAACCAATCAGCCATCCGTCCATCCATCCAGCCATCCATCCATCAGTTTTTGTCCATCAGTCTTGTCCACCCTTCCAATCTATTACTCTCTATCCATTGGTCTGTCTTTTTTTTATAACTGTCTGTCCATCCATTCATCTCATATCCATCCTGTCATTCATTTACCAGTTCATTCATCTATATCTCTCCTTTGTTTCCCTTTCATTCCCCATTTTATCCACCTATCTATCCAACTATCTATCTATCTATCTATCTATCTATCTATCTATCTATCTATCTATCTATCTATCTATCTATCTGTCTATCTATCTATCTATCTATCTATCTATCTATCTATCTATCTATCTATCTATCTATCTATCTATCTATCTAGCTTTTTTATCTACCTCGGTTCAGTACACCCTATGAACGGAACAATACGCAATTTTGTATTTATTTATCCGATCAACTTCTAACGAGGTGCTATGCACTGAAAGTTCAGTGAATCTGCGTTCCACTACTCCGGGCTGCGTTGTCGAGCACAGATCCGCTGAGATGCGCGGGCAGCACCTCCCCTTTCATTCGGCCAAGCTGCTGAGACAGGAGAAGCTACACATGCTAGGGCGCTGCAACATGGCGAGTGCTTTACCTTCAGCTGGAATTGAAGACCCTCCACTTTCATTTAGGTCTGGTGTTTGGGACTACTGTGGCTTCCATGTTAAGTATGACCCTGATGGTAAGCGTGTCGTGTCGGGTGAGTTCTCTATTAGATACAATTATTTTTTTAACTTGTTCTTATTTTTACATGGTGATGGTTTTGTTTTTTCATGTTTTATGTTTTTATATAAGTATGCACCAAAGAATGTGCCTGGTTTAGCTGCAAGAGTTACATTTAATTCAATTTAATGAAAATGTACTCTAAGTAAAAAAAAAGCAAATGTTGGTTATTTTAATAAACCACAAGTAAATAAGGCATTCAAATTTCTCATATTTTGTATAGAAAAAGTATTGAACCGAACTGAAACGTGAATTTTGTGTATTGTTGCACCCCTACCTATCTATCTATCTATCTATCTATCTATCTATCTATCTATCTATCTATCTATCTATCTATCTGCCTATCTATCTATGTATCTGTCTGTCTGTTCTTCTATCATCCATCTGTTCATCTTTCCATCTTTTGTCCATGTTTTTTTTTATAAAGGGTTTTTCCTTCTAGGGTAAAATGGCTCAGTGGTTACTCAGGTCAGCTCTGGCTCAGTTGTAAACTTCAGATAAGAAGGCCAGAGCAGTGGTCCAGCTCTCTGTCTATCTAAGGATGGCTCGGCTGGATGGGGAGCAGCTGTCCTGATAAGGCAGGGCTGTCTCTGAAGAGACCGAGGTCGAGGAAGATATGTCAGCACTCTGTCTGAGACTTCACACTGGTATTCTGTTTTAGCTGAGACCTTTGCTGAACGGTACCTCAAGTGACAAACAGCATGACTCAAAGTTTTCTGCACGGACACCAAGCAAAGGCTTTACTTTTGTTAAGGAACATTTAAGCTTGCTGTACAATATGAACATAGGCATACTTTTCATCAGCCAGAGGGTTCTGTCTGTGTCCATTTCTGCATTGGTTTATTGTGTGTTAGACACATGCTTACAGTAGCCTGGCATTTGTTTCCTAAGTGCACTTATGACCCACATTCATAGATCTATAAATATAGGGACATGTTTTATTTTTCCACTGGGGACAAGCATAAAGAAGTGCATTTCTGTTTTTTCTTTCAAAGATATAATTGGGCAATTTTAGACCCTTTTTTGACAGCGGAGAGAGACAGATAATTATTTGTGTCATTATTCAGTTGTTATGTGTTTTATCAGTTTTTAACCTTAGAGCTACAGTGGCATATTGCATTCACTTGAAAATAAATATAATCCACCTGTTTTTATGAGATACTATCTCGGAAAAACAGGATATATTTATTTTTTATTTTCGATTTTCCTGTATTTATGAGATACTATCTCGTAAAAACAGGAATTTATTTATTTTTGTTTTTCCTGTTTTTATGAGATACTATCTCGTTAAAACAGAAAATGATTTATTTTTGAGTTTCCTGTTTTTATGAGATACTAAGGAATCTTAAAAGTAACGAACATGTCCCGCATGTGAGACCTTATTCAGTTTTATTTTTCGCTCGGTTTAAAACATTGGGAGATACTTGTGTCTTTGAGCGGTGTAGATGGTATTGTTATTAGTTTGTCCACATTGCACAGACACCTGAGGAATTTGCGGTTGTTCCAACGCAAAGCCCACTCAGATCTGCTCGACATTGGGGTTTTTGAACATGATCAGTTGGACCAGTACGGCGGGCCTACCTTACCTGTGTTGACCACGTACCTGGTTGATAAGTGCAGCAGCCAGTCTCAAAGCAAAGCGTCTGGGGGAATCCTGTTTTTACGAGATAGTATCTCATAAAAACAAGTGAATGAAATACGAATGCAATATGCCACCGTACAGAGCACTTTGAGATTTTCTTTAAAATGTTAAGGTGGCATTAATGAAATATATTATTTTTATTATAATTATTATTATTACTGCAAATAGACTCAGAAAAAGAGAGAGTGCAGGGGATGACATGCAGCAAACAGGCCTCAGCTGGGAGCCAAACACAGGATGCTATCTTCATATATGATATGTTTATGGTTGCTATCCATTCCACTAAACCAGGACCCCTAGAAGCAGAATTCTGTATGGATGACAAGAATGTTTTGGAAACTTCTTGTGTGGAGAGGCATATTCTGGCCATTTTTTTTTACCATCCAGCAGCTTGAGGTGTGCACTGAAAACAGACACTGGTTGATCCAACCCAATCCATCACTCAAATACACATTTTATTTTATTTTTTTAATCAAAGTCACTTTAAAAAGTAATGAAATTAAATAACTGGATTTAAAGAACTATATTAGCTAGGCAACAGCCAGGCTAGCACATTGTCCAATGTGTTAATAGGTAGAGCAGTACATGTTTCTTTGCTTAAAAAGGATAAAAATGAGCTGGATTTTAGGATCCCTTCTGTAGCTGTCTCAACTCTTTTAAACTATCTTACCATTTCTTTGATTCCTTACATGGATCTGAGCAACCTAAACAAGATGAAAACTTTTTTAAAAAATTATCAAAATACGTGACTGTAAATAAGACTTTCCATTCGTGTAGGCTCATCCTCTTCTGTCCATATCAAATCTGTAAGAAGTAACAATCCAGTTACATGAAACATATGTATGTGCACACAATAATAGAAAGAGACCTCATGAAGACCTGATAGAACATAATAAAACATGGAACACACTGGGGTTTTGTGAGGTTTCAGGTCTTTTTATGAATGTCCTTACATTTGAGAACTTGTTTGTTTTTCTTTTTCCACATCAGTTTGTCAGAGGCAGCTTGCTGATCTTTTCCAGTTGGTCAGTGCGGCTCACTCGCAGACGCCTTCTTTATGGACCAGTTATTACTTGGACAAAGACCTCCCTTCAGTCATTTTTCCTTCACATCTGCCTGCTATATTATTAAAGGTCATCTTTAATTCGACTTATAAATTATCTCGGACATTTTGCTTTTTGAGTACATATTGAGTTATCTGTTGACAAGAAGTACTGTGAACACCAAACTTGAAAGGTTTGACCCAAACTTGGACATTGCTTTTCCGTGGTTTGTGCCGTAGCCCGGTGAGTCACTTTTTATATTTTCCGCATTAGAGTCATTATTTGTTGTCAAACATCAGACTAGCTTATTATTCTGTCCTCCAAGGTAAATATATTTTCTTTAGCTGTTCCAGCTTACTCATACCCATGACGCTTGGATTCCACCTTGCAGAAAATACTTTTTAATCAAAACTTTATTCCCTTATTTTAGTTTTAAGATCAATATTCCCTTTGCTTAGAAACCAACAACAGGTTTACAGCTTTAGGGCCGCCATTGAAGTTACAAAACTTTCCCAGTTAGAAATTTTCTTTCAGTTTTTACATAAACATGTATAGTTAACACACTACCAAGTAAATTCTCAGCTTACAGGAGGATTTACAACCATTATATTATTATTTTTTAAAAGCTACATTGAAGATTACTTTATTTCAGAGACAAATGCAGAAATTCTACAATTATGCTGCCACACCACATGTTTTTTAATCAAATGTACCCAGGAAAAGGTCAGGTTTGATGCTAAATTCTAGCCAAGTACTATATCTTTGGGCCTTTTGGATACAACACTAAAGAGTTTGGGCAGACTAAAATAATGACACTTCCTGTGGTTGTCTAACTGTTGCCAGGATCATGACCACAATCATCATGATCAGTGGAGTGAATATGCCCAAATACCATGGTTGCAGTGTCTATGAAACTGTGCCTTATCATCTCAGAAAAGAAAGGAGTATGTTTAAAGTAGGAGTTTCCAATATACACAAAAATATAAGGCTGGTTGAGCCACTTTGATGTACCCACCACGGTTTATTTAACCAAGTTATAAACATCCCATGTGATTAAGATCTGCTCAGTGAATGTTTAAAGAGAAAAAAACACCTACAGGGTTTCTGGGGTGGCCAGTCAGCACGGGTTAGATTACTGGATTCATAGGTCAATAGTCAAGGTGAAAGAGTATGGTCATCTCTTTCTCATGAACAATTTGGAAACTTGGGACAGATGTCTACTCTTACAAATGTCTTAACTTGTGGGCACGTCTTTTGTACATTATATCTAAAGAAACCTTTGAGGGATGCTCATCAAACTTGGAAGATGTCCACTCTTATGTAAGGCTGAATAGATTTGATTTTTGAGGTGGAAGGTAAAAAGGTCAAGGGTATTGATATCCATGTTCAATGCTTACTTTATGGCAAGACTATTTATTTCAGATTATTTATTTACTTACTTTTTCTGTGTGTTGGAGAATTTTATGTCTGATAGGTGTGTAAAATCAACATGTTTCACTGTACATAAATGTATGTGTTTGTGAATGTGCTGCAAACAAAATTACACAAATTATGAAACTTACAAATTCATTTCTTTGTGATAATCCTAACAGCAACATTACTTTTCTCTCTTTCTTAAGCATAAAAGTAATCTGTTAGATCGAAAAGCTATCACTGAGCCACCATGCAACTACAACATGATGGTTTCAGCATAGAAGTAACTACAATATTTACAATGTTAACATTTCCTATCAATCAAATGACCTGATCAAGATTTTCCTCTTGGCTGTGGCAATAGGGTATGAAATGTTGAACATTAAAGTAATCAGGTGTACTTGCATTTGGTCCTCTTCCATTTTTGTAGTCCTCTCATTTAGGTAGCAGCTGTTCTATATAACACACAACAATCTTTTAAAGTAGGCTACACCAAATGCTTACCTACCACATTTTTGGATTTAGTCCTGAATCACTCTATATCCACTCTAACTTAAAGATGCTATGAGGAGTTTCTAAGAAATTACAAAAAAGTCTCACTTTTAGATATATGCCTAATCGAAAGATGAGTTTTATAGCATCAAAATAGGTTATCTATAAATGCTATTCCTTAGCTTTGTGGTTGGGTCGGACAGGACTGGCCTGGATACTCAACTTCGGGAACAAGACAATTAAAACTAGAGCAAATTTGTATTTTTCGGACACGTCTTAGTGCACCAGGCTGTAAGTAGCAACATATAGCCGGCTACAAAACTAAGATGTTAAGTTTTCCAAAAATTGCTTGTTGTCACACATCAAAAACTACCGCTACATAATTAGAAAGAGATACATTACCTCGTCACTTTGCATCCTGTAAGTTGTAAAGCAATGCAGAGTTCTGAGGAAGGTCTGAGCTGCATTCATTAGCATCACAACAAACACACACTTTAGCTTGGGTCATGTCTTTACGACAGTCGCCGCTCATGCTCATGGGTAGCAGAGTCTTTATATAGCTGGAAATAGATTCTCCTCATAGCACCTTTAAGAATAAAGCGACAATAGGGTCAAAAGTCAAGGTCATTAGCCTTCAAGAATTCTATATCTTGACTCAGAGATGATCTGATCCTTGACTCATGAAGTCCTAATGTGTCATGGTTGTAATGGATAGAACTCATGGTGTCCTAATGTGGAGTCCTCCATCCCGAGGTTGTGAATATTGGATTTAAAGTACTGTTTACAGGAATTTTCTCAACTTTGTGCCAGTGTCCACTATTACTTGAGTATAACCTGATTTGATTGGTGGTCATATGGCAAAAGATTTGGGGGTTCATTGGTCAGTAATCTTGGTCACTAAGCTTCACCTTTATCATTTGCCTGTGAATGCACTTCAAAGATCCACAACCACTCCTGCCATTATCTGCGTCAGATGAGGTGTGTTATCTATTTCTTGTAATAAATCACACCTAAAACAACAAATCAAAAAAAGTTAGAGCTGACTCATGTCTTGTTTTCAAAGAAACAAGTCTACATAAAGGACAAGAGGCGCCAGCTCAGGAGTGGCATTTAGAGTACAGACAAGCTTACAACACCAACAACGTGATACTCCACCCAAATTCTATCTCTGCAGTATCAAACACTGAACACAGCAAACACATTCAATGGGACACCACTGAAAAGGTTGGCACCTGACACAGTGAGTCAGATGATAATTGTCAAATGATAATCAGTTACTGTCAGAATGGTGTCTGACTGATTACACACCCATCAACTGGACTTTACTTATACAGCAGTTTTCTCACGTAAAATAATGATGCCTTAAGAGCTTCACAGAGGAATGACAGTTTGAAACAACCTCGGAAATTGATTGCATGAGGTAAAATCATAAAAAACTGAAGCACAATGAAGATTAATTGTGACTAAGTGGAGTTTTTAACAGGCTGTGGGAACTTTGAGGCTTTGAAAGCAAAAATCTAAATGTCATTAAAGGCATAAAATAATGAAAACAGAGTGAATATGGATCATTTATGTTCATTAAGCAAATAGATTTGATTTAAGAGCAATCTGTTAACCACTTCTCCATGGTTTTCATGTATCAGCAAACTAACTCATTTTAATGCAGTGTTCCCGCTTTTGTTGCCAGGCCCACCTTTGGCTATTAATATATTTAGAAACTCCTTATTTCTTTTTTAATTCAACCTAAATCTTATTCCTTCTTTAATATAGCCTAGATCAAACCCTTGTTTTACAGACAGCGACGATATAATGGTCAGAAACATCAGGACATGGGGTAACATTTAGCCTGTTCTGTGAACATGACAGAGAAAAACAGGAAAGAATGAGTTTCTCTGTTTCCATGGAGCACTATAAGAGGCATGATATTGGTGAGGGGGAGCACACAAAGTAAGCAGGGGAAGAGTAACGCTGCCATGCTCTTTCACATACCTCCAAAATTGTATCACGGTGGGAATTTACATTTATATTACATCTTTATAGAATTAATCTGAATGTGTCAAGGCATGACTAAGCTTTATGCAAGACTCAAAAGAAAGACATGCAAATACATTTTGTGTACCAAAAAGGTTAAAAAAGAATCATAAAAACACACTTATTCTAACTCTGTTCACTCTTGGTCCATTAAAAGTAAGACAGCATCAACCAACTACCTGTGCATGTATGAGTTGGATAATCAAATTTAAATATCACATTCACAGGAATGCAATTTCTTTAAATTCTTATCCAGTTTAAATGGTCAAAATTCATAGAAACACATGAGACTCGTCAGTGAAAAAGGTTAAATTTATTCAGATTGTCTTGCTCTTGCTGTGATAAAAAACTTGAGACAAGAGAAACCATTCTCCGATACCTTAAACCAGTCAGTAGATGCAGATTTCCTTCCCCCTGATTTATAAATAATGTCAGACGATCAACTGCTCTCTTAAAAACCACCGTTGATCTATTTACACAGAAAAGGCAGAAATAATTGTACTATCTCTTGTCACATAAAGAGGCATTAAACATTTCATGAAACAATAATTTAATAAGTATTATTATGGTGTTTTTGTATAACTGCATATCGTTCATTTTTTGCCAATTTATTTTAACAGTATATCACACGTCTGTTTTGTGTATGTCTGCAGATGCAGGAAAATTCCCTCAGCAGTGCCAGTTTTAATACAAATTCGTATTTAGCTGATCTCCATTTTGCACAGCTGTACATGGGTGTAATTTACCCCTGCAAGAATTTTAAATTGCCATAACTGTTGTATGTTGAAATGGTTGTCTCAAGCTATTCCATATATCTCTTCATGAAATGTAATTCCTGTACATTACAGTTAATGCAGGCAGTTTTATCCACCTGCACCAAACTGCACGGATATATATATTTACTCAAGGATTTATCCCGTGAAACTTGGATCCTCATGTTACCTGCCTTTGGACACATGAAGGTAACAAAACTCTGCAAGAATAATCTGGTTAAAATCATACTCAGGTTACAGGAGAGCCAAACCTCAGTGCTTCTATTCTGTTGTGCATACCCCTGTCACCTGCTATAAGACTTATAACTGAATAAAAAGATGCTTCAGTAATACATGGCAGGGCAAATGTGTTTGTTACTTTATCATGGTGCTGATTTAATTTGCAATTGGGGTAATGTCTTAATATTCTGTTTTCTCCTCGTGGAAGGTTCATCCTGCTTTAACTTAGCTATGAGAAAAGCAGCAGAAATGAATTTTAAACCCTAAATGTATTTTGCATTACCTGTTTTTCATTATATACTCAGGCTTTACCAGGAATTTCCCTTTCTGCGCTGCAAGAAATATACATTAATCATAAAGAACCTATTTTTTTAAGATCCTTTTTTGGGAATTTTGTGACTCCATTAGTAGGAGAGGGAGAGCCAGTGGACAAGCCGGTGAGGTGGGATGAGGGAGAGTAGGCGGAGGATGCTGTGCAAACTGGCCACGGGCTGGATTCAAACCCGGGCCGGCAGAAACATGCATACGGGATGTGCCTGGTTGCTCACCACTCCGCCAAACCAGCACCCCAATCACAGAGAACCTTTTAATTTTTTCACTGTTGTATTTTTTTTTAATAAAGTTATTTTTGCTATTACTATCACTGTTATAATTGTCTTTTTTTTGTAAGACGTTTTGCAGAGGTGTTACATTCACTGAAGGGAACAACTGATCTTTTGCATATTGGGGATAGGCTATTATATATTTGTTTTAAAAAAATGACGGATGTAACCATCAACACTAGATTTCTCCCATTTTTTTATCCATTGCTCTGACTCACATTGTATGATGGCACATTAGGGCTTTTTTTTTTACTATAAAAATGAAATTTACTGGAAACAAAACTCAGAATTTTCAAGTTTCAAAGGACTTAATTTAGAAGACACAACACTCAAAAATGTTAAGACCACAATGTTTGAGAAAGCCTTATGCATAGATGAAGCTTTTTCCCCATCGTTCACATAGTTCAAAGCTTTACTAATATCAACTTTTTGCTTTGACAGAAATGATCGTGGTTTAATCCCAGAGTCATCACATATTCACATGTGTCCAGACTTTAACGAGACAGCGTAAAGTGAGTTTATTTAGACAAAAAACAACACACTGATTGATTTGGACAAAATTATAAGAACCACAGAGCAGAAAGCAGATGTAAGACAATATTTTTAAGTGTAAAGCCCAAATGCAAAATTATTATTTACCTATAGTCATTTACCTAAAAACACTACAATTATTAATTATAAAAAATTGAAATTAAGTTTCTCAGAAATTCAGAACCTGAATTACTTCATTTTTTGCTCAAAAATCAATTAAATTTTATTTGCATAGTAACTAGTGTCCCCAAATTGTTGCCTACATTTTGATGCTGGCAACAATTTCTACAAGAGCAGCATAAATTAAACCCTGGATGGAGGCAAATCCCTAAAAATTGATTCCCATCTGAAAAAGAGTGGTGTTCCAAACAAGTTTATTCAATCAAATAGCTGTCACTTTGGATCTTTAAATCTGAATGTTTCACTTTGAAAGTATAAGTAACACTTGTTGAGTCAATCATTCTACCCATATCCTATTTCTGTCCAAGATGCAACAAGCCCACGTCATGAAAACAGAAGTATACTTTTTTTTGTCAATATGTGCTCTAACCAAACATCCTATCTTTATTTTAGCTAATATTTTTCCATAAATACAGTAAACAAATACAGCTATGTTTACGCTTTGCAGTGTTAATATAGAGTTAACAATTGAGTAGTTGAAAAAAACTCAAAGAGCACATTTATACTGTAGGAAGGTTGTCCAAAAGTCACACTGTTAGGTGTTACAAGAAGAGTCGGCAGTGACACTTGATAAGGCTTAAAGCACCGGTAAAATCAACACTTTGAGGTGTGAACCCATATACACACTTAAGAAGAGTTAATAATATCTCTGATGGTTATAATTTGTCTATGCAGATTTTGCTGTGTACACACTGTGCACAAAAATGGATAAAAGGCAGCAGTAAAATAAAAAAAGTAGATCCAAAACAAAATCATGGAAGACATTAAGATTGAGATACATCATTTCTGATCCTAAAACACACGGGGTAGGATGTTTTTTTTTTTCTGTACATTTTTCTCTGAAAAAATTAGATGGATTGATTGAAGTTCATTTATGGAGAGAGATGCTTTACAGAAGGTTTCAGGGGTAGACAACAACCAAATAACACAATGCTTTGACTTATCATAAGTATTAGAAACATTATTTTTAATCATACCAGAAGGTACCCTAAATGCTCTCCTAATGGTGGAAGCTGGCAAATTTTCCCTGGCAGACGTTCCCCCTCAGTACAGGACACCACAGCTTGACTGGAAAAATCTGTTTACAGGTTTATTCATGGCACCAGACAAACTCAGAGGATGGTATTAAAAATGCATGAAAACATCTCACGCCAATAGAATTTTTTTTTTCCAAGTAGCACTCAGACCTCAGTCAGTTTTCTGTTCACTGAGAGTAACAAACACAAATGTCATGGTTATAAGGGATTAGGATACAGGGAATAGTATGTGCACATGTATTGTAATTTTTAGTATTAGTAGTGAGTTAATTGGACTTCTTCATAATTAACTAAAACTCTGGTATTGAAACAGTTAAACTCTCAAACTTAGTCTCAAGTCTGTGCCTCAGTGTTGAAATATAAGCTTTGTGTGTGTAGAATCTTATTAAGTGTGTTCATCACAAACCTTATTTAACTGCTTTTCTAAATCCCGCATACTTTCAGCTATGGTAACCAGGAAGTGCAGATTTTCTGGGCATGAGTATGGCCAAGGTTTGGCATGGGCCCCTTGAAGAGTCTGCATTTCGATTGACCATTTACAAAGGTAGGATTTATATTAAAATCAGTTTTGGCTTTGCAACAATGGATCTCTGTTTGTTTTATCTGGTAAATGCTTCTTGATGTGGGCAATTATTATTGCTTTTTATATCTTTAAAGTTTCACTCTTGACTTATTTGTTTGTCTTTACATAAGTAAATAAATAAGCTGTCATCTTGTTTTATCATTTTAAGTTGGGATCAGGTAAGAATATAGATATTACTCAATGGGTGGATATAGCAAGGGAAAATAATAGATTTTTATTCATGCGTTTACCAGTAGGCACCCTCTGGGGCTGTAAATGGAGGCCCATGTGGAGGTGATAAAAGCTGTAGTACCCCGGATGTCCACTTGGGGCAGGCTGCAGAAAAATGATGAATGAATGTTTGTAAGTGCTGAAAAGATGTTTTAGTGGCCTTATTATACAGATTTACAGCCTGTTTGTCACCTGTACTATTTGCCCTGTACTGTCACTGGCCACTGTTAAATGATGTTTTATAATTATTCAGAATTAAATAATTCAGAATTTAAGTTTTCTCCTTCGTGTTTACATGGAAATAATTCCAAATAAAGATTTACATGGAAAACACATTTATTCGCCTTTATTCAAGGCCTGGCGGTTGGGAACGGTTCTGATTGGACCGGGGGCGGCGTGACATAGTGACGTATTTACATCTACCGAAGGAAAAATTCCAGTTCAGCGCCTCCAGCAGGGAAACCTCGTGCAACTGGCTCGGGAGAACCAAAATGCCCCGATGGAACATTCCTAGCTGGGTACACAATGGACAGCTGGAATAAATGGAGAGTGGTGTGTCTGTCAATCCTGGAGGTCGAGGACGTGGAAGACGTGTTCCTGTTTGCCGCAATTGGAGTAGCGATTACAATCATGGGACTGGGCCTCGGAGGGATTATGTGGAGGCTGAGACGTATGAAGGCTGAGTTTTCAGCAACGAGAGAGGCGATGCTGCAAGCATGCGATGAGATCAAGAGAGCCGGAGGTCACAGAAAGATGGCTCGCGCACCCCTCAACAAAATCCGACTGGGAGGCGGAAACGCCCGCATGGCTGAAAACTTCAGCAGAGCCCGGGACGACAGTGCAGGAGCACGCCTGGGTGAAGAGGAGAGTGACGACGAGTCACACGTTTAACACATGTGTGAAACCTGAAAACAAGAAAAGCAACGCGGACACACCACCCCAACATCACTAACTGGAACTAACAAAAAAAAAACAAAAGACAGTCATGAATTATGCCTTACGTGGAACAAAGGATTGGACATAAAAGGTCAAATACGGACACTAAAAGACAGTCAAGAATTATGTCATACTTCTGTAAATGGAATAAAAATTTATAATAATCTGATGATATGTGGAAAAGAGGAGACTAAATATTGAGAAAATGGGGACGGGACTAGATAAGCTCTGCTTCTCCCGTCTTCCCTTTGGGACATGTACAATTTGATCAACTATTGACAATGTGTGATGTCATATAAGTGTGCTGACATGACCGAAATAAAATCAATCAATCAATCAATCAATCAATCAATCAATCAATCAATCAATCAATCAATCAATCAATCAATCAATCAATCAATCAATCAATCAATCAATCAATCAATCAATCAACCAGGACGCTACAGCTTTAAAAAGATCCACTTTTTAATGCTTACATCCATCCATACTTTAATTACTTCCAAATTATCTAAAGCTCTGTTTAAATAAACTTTCTCGGCTTGCCTGGAGTCCCACGTTCCTGCCTCCTGTTCCTGTCAGCGTCCTGTGCCTCATTGCTGCAGAACAAGGGTACGAGCATGCGCAGAACAACTGGAATGAATTTAAAGAGGAATGAATGTGTATACATGATCAAGGAATTATTTTTTCATCTGGATTTAAAATCAGAATAAATCAGCCACTTACTTCGGAATTTAAATTTTTTTTTAATTATTTACATTCAGAATTAGGTGTTTACATTTACATTTTTTACATTTTAATCTTTTTAAAGAGGATTTAAATTTTATTCGGAATTAAAGAGGAACTAAAGTTCTCATGTAAAGGCAGTAACTGTGAGGGGGAGTTAATATTTTTTATCAGAATCAGAATCAGAATGGTCTTTATTGCCATTATACAGAATGTGCAACGAGATTGGACAGCTCCTCCTTTTCAGTGTAACAGATAGATAATTAAGTTTAAAGTATACTACAATAGTATTGGTAAAAAAGGTTGTAAGAAAGCTTTAAATGCAGGCTACAAGATATATAATGCACCTGTACTTGTTTTTTATGGAGGTTTTATGAAGGATTTCTACGTTTTTGAAATGATGCTTGCCATTGGTTAAATGGCGTTAGTCCTGCCTCAGCATGGCTCCAGCTTGGGTGTGCCTCACTGCGCCATTAATGAAAATTGCAAAAATGCCCTGGAAACAACCTGTTTGAGCAAGTGTAGGTGCAGGCGCAGCTGCAGGTAGGTGCAGGTGCACCGCGCCTACACCTGGAATTAGAGCCAGGTGGAGCTAAAGTTTGGTTGAGATGACTTGTGCAGTATGGCAGCATCCATTTGAGGGCATCAATAGCTCCAATGGCTCCTACGACATCGCTTCATCCAGGTTTTCCACAGTCTTTAGTGTTTACGCACTAGTACTTGATCCTTGGTTGTACTTAGAACAACCTTAATTAAGTCCCTTTGGTAAGTACTTGGTTGTTTCCAGTACCTTTGGGATGCTAGCAGTGTTCATCGTTGCACTCACCTGTTGCTTGGATACCGGCCTTAAGGTTGTAAATCCAGATAAGGGTGTTCACCGTGATGCATCAAACATTCTTGTTTTATAGAAGAAACTGGTATCAGATGTATTTTTATTGTATCGTGTTAAGAATTTTGGAATTTACAGCTTGTCTCCATTATTGAGGCGGTCTAATCTGACAGCTTGTAAACCATGTTTTCTTGTCCATTGCAGAGTATTTTACAGATCTATCCAGAAAAGAGCTTCATCACTGTTGAGTCATTGTTTCATGAAAGGCATGACCACAGCACCAGTGCATCCCTGTGTGTGTCTTATGCTCAGTCTCCATTTGAGCCAGACAATAGGACGGTTATACTGGTGAAACGGCGAGCTCAGGCATGGCCTGCTTCTCACATTTTCCATCTCACCACCATGTCCACTCTCTCTGCCTCTTTTTCCCCTCTTCTCCTCTCTGCTTAAAGGAGACCAGGAGTGAGGGAGCATTCATGTGTGCAGATTCATTCTCTTTTCCCATCTTAAGCTTTCAAATTCCTCCATCAGGCTTGTATCTTTATACAAATATCTTTTTCAGTCCACTCTGTTCCTTAAAGCAGTGGCTGAGGAAACTTTTGGAGATGTATTTCAGAAAATATTTGAAGAACTGTAAACATGAATGATTGGCAAAACAGGCGATTAAATTTCCTCTAATTCTGCATGGAACATGTTGTTCTAATTTTCAGTGACATAGTTTCTGATTTATTCTTAAAAAGGCAAAAATCAACATTCAAAGTCTGGAGCAGGACAAGTCATTCTGGGTTTATAGAAGTCTATACACTTTCTGTAATTGGTCTTCAGAAATTATTTTTATAATGCGGTGTTCCAGATGTGTTTATTGTTCCGGCTAAATATTGGATGTGCTTAAGTTGGAATCTATTGTGTAACTAATCATTCATGGCTTGTTTGATCATGTTTTATCTGCCCCACAGTCTCATTTATAAAAGCGTTTCACAAACAAGTTTAATCAAACCAGTATGCTCCAGTATGTCAAAGTGATTTGAGTTTTAACCCTGAAAGTCCACATGGAAAAGGTCCCAGAGCACAAGCACTCACCCACTTCATCATTTGCAACTGAAAGAAGCTGAATGTGTATGAAGGGGGAACCTAAAACGCTCCGCTCCAATGATAGCTTTGTTATGGAGAGGAAGTAAAGTAATCACGCCAACTAAAAGCTACTCCATGAAAGTCAAAATCTGTTTAAAAGATGACAGAATGAGTGAGAAGTTTTACCTTGATTGTTTAAGACATTGGAGAAACATCCAAATATATATTTATTATTAATATTTGTTTTTACAGCATAAAGGGATTGGAAGGTTTACGTCAGGTTTGGATATATTGACCAACATTTAGAATTTTTTTTAATCTATAAAACACTAAGTACAAACACAAAGCATATGTGAAAAAAAGTTTGTTTTTTACATGGACTAACATCAACTTTGATCTAAAGAAATACTGATTTGCATGATCATCATTTGGAATAAAAACAATGAAAATCCGTTTTGGCTAACTTGATATTAGAACTAAACCTGACAGCTCAAGCATGAGTAAAATGATAATTGCCACTATTTTGTGCGGTATTAAGATCAGGTCACTGAATGTGCTAAATCTGCACTACATGCATTTATTGTCAACACTATTATTATTCATGCATGCATTCATTCATACATTTTTTTTGCGCTCATCTCTTTCTATACTCTTATCCCTTTCGAGGTTGCAGGGGGGCTGAAGCCTATCACAGCTGTCATTAGGGGACAGGTGGGTACAACCCAAACTGGTCGCCAGCCAATCACAAGGTCACATTGAGAGACAAACAACCATTCACACTTCCTCTCATACCTAAGAGCAATTGAAAGCCAACAAATAACCTAATGAGCATGTTTTTGGTCTGTGGGAGGAAGCCGGAGTGCCCAGAGAGAACCCACGCATGTACAGGAAGAAAATGCAAACTTCACGCAGTAATAATGATAATAAAAGAAGAAGTACAACAATTACTATTATTGTTGTTTTGTTGTCATTGTTGTTATTGTTCAGTATTTTTTGATCTTTATTATTAATACACCATACTAAGAATAATTATTTATGCACATATTTGTCCTATGATATAAATATTTCAAATTTCTGAAAAAAAAGTCTTCATGCCAAAAACTTATTAACAATTTAAAAATTCACAATATGGCATGCTGCAAATCCCAAATACCCAAATACCTGTGTGTGTGTGTGTAGGGGGGGGGGATCATACTCATTTCTCAATATCAACCCTTTAAGGCCCAAGACCATAGATCATTGCCAGAAAATTCTAATTTTTTGGAGCTGAAATGTTTGTTTTACTTTCTGCTAAAATCCATAAAAATCAACATGTCCATAAAATTCAACATATAGATTTTTCATATCTCATTTGATACATTAGGTGTTTTTGGCAACTGATAATCCATTGGAGGGGATTTTTATCAGTTATCTGATTGTATTCAGATGTTTTTTTTTGTGATTTGTTGATCATGTTTAATGTTGAGTAGAAAGAGGTATTATAAAAGTATGTATCAAATATGACACAATTGGCTTTATAGGGTTAACTTTACTAATCAATTTGATTAGATGTGTGTGTGTGTGGGGGGGGGGCAACACTGACACAACCTTAAACTTGCTTATTTGAGCTTTGGATGCGAAAATAATAATAATTGTACTTACTCTAAAAATTTTTGTGAATATTAAAGCCTATTATTATATTTCGATGAATCACATTTTAATTGCTCCTCTCTTTTGGTTACAATGAAAGAGTTTCCACTCAGGTCAAATCTCTGTCTCATCCTCTTTATAGCTGGAGTGAATTTTAAAGGACGAATCAATCCAGAGCAAAAACTTTAACCTGCAGGTCTAACACTGGGTCAGTGCAGCAGCTCCTCATCAGTGTCACGCTATAAATGATGCCAAGCTATATTTACACATAGATCAACAACACAAAAACCCATGAAGCATAAAGCAAAATCACAAGAGGATTAATAAATCTGGACCTCCATGAAATCATAACTCATCTATACGGAGGATCAGGCTCAGTCAAGTGTTCTGTAAACACAGTTGATGAGGAGAACAATGTTGTAATTCATAAACTTACACACACACGCGTACAATCATACACACTGGGAGAAACACCCCAAATCCTCTTACACACACATAGACGGGCGTGCAGACTTATCTAAACACAGTTTAATGCAGTCCTGTGCGCCATGGAAAATGTATACGCGGAACAAATTTGATTCATAAATGGGCAGGTTTCAATTTGAATCCTCGCCTGCTCTCTTATGGCTGGCTGCTTAAATAGAGCTCAGCCTGTGGAACTGGAGAGAGAGAGAGAGAGTAAGAGAGAGAGAGAGGTGAAAGAGAGAGAGTAAGATGGAGGGAGAGAGAGAGAGAGAGAGATGATTTGAGCGATAGTTTCTGTGTGGAGCTACAAGGCTGGTTGAGTGAATATGAGCAACCAGCCAGTGAAGCCAATTTTATACATGGCTAAGTTTTCTCTTATACTATGTACCTGAGATTGCAAACACACACACACACAAACACACACCTCAGTCCGGCAGGTACACACTTGTGCACATTTCCTCACTGTGTGGGATTTTGAGTAATCTTTTATCAACGGGACGGCCACCAAGGCAAATTCAAACACACGAGTAAACCACACACACATCTGCCATATTTAATCCTCCAAAGGCAGAGCTCACCACATAATGAGGGAAACATTAATATAAATACACCGTACGCCCAAAAAAGTCATTTCGACAAAGAATGCAGACAGGATTCAAATATCCTCTCAGTTTTGGATCATGGAGGACCTGGCTGCAGTGATTCAGTGTCATTCAAATAAAAAATGTTAGTGAGGTAATTTACTTTTGTTACGTGATTGGTCCTACATCTGCGTCTGTTTTCCAGATTATCCCAAAGGTGTTAGATGGATTTGTTGTGCAAAGAAGCCAAAATCTTTCACAGTGAATTAAGGAAACATTTCTTTAAGAAATCCACTTAATCCACAGACTGTAACAGGGGAGAATTCTTTCTAACCCCTTACTGCCTGAAAATATACTCTACTGCATAAAAAGTATTTGTTTTTTTTTCTGTCAAGCACATGTAAGATTAAGAGGTCATTATATTGAATATAAACATTTATGCTTTGAAGCAAATTAGAATCATTTGGCACAATTGGCATAGCAGTAATAAAACAAATGTTCCCATCTGAAGTGTGCATATTTATTAGTTGATGCTAATTTAACTGTATTGCAAGCAAAGTTTAAAATTTGAATTATGATGTAAAATTATTTTTTTATATCAATCGCATGGTTTTGATAATTGCATATTTATCATTTTAAATTGTCTTCAGTCTGTTTCAGGTAGTGTCATACTTGTTAATTAGCTTTTATTTATTACTGTATTAGTTCAATTGCTTTGCCTTTATTCTTTGTTTTCCTTTATATCTTAATGAATCATTTCAACTTTATTGTTTGTTTTAACTTGAGTTATTCTGGTGTGATTTACTCACCATATTCCTCCTGACACACTAGCTCTAATAAAAAAAAAATAAAATAAAAATAACAATAATAATAATAATAATAATGATAATAATAATGATAATAATAATAATAGAAATAATAATAATAACAATAATAATACTAATAACAATCTAATTATTATTATTACACTGAAATACTACTGGACAAATGAACCTCAGCAGAGTGTTTATTTACTTAGTAGTTTTAAAATCACATAATTAATACTGATATTGTTTTTTAATCATCTGACTCCATGCAAAGCACTTTTAACTGCATTTAAATTTGTGCTACAACTGTATAATAAGAATATTATTATTATTATTACACTAAAATATTACTGGATAAATGGACCTCTGCAGAGTGTTCATTTACTTAGCTGTTTTAAAATCACATGATCAATACTTATATTATTTCTTAAACTTCTAAATCCATGCAAAGCACTTTTACCTGCATTTATATTTGTATGAAGTGTGCTAAAACTACATAATAATAAAGTTTGATTGATTGATAATTGACCATTACAGCAGCCTACATTACTGCCTTAACTTAAAATGGAACAAACCATAAAACTTCTATTAAAATATATAACATATTCTGATATGTCATCATTAGAGGCAACCAAAATGATAAACCGAAATTTCCTGAAGTTAGCGGCCTAAGTCGATTTGCTCAGCTGAGCCTTCACTCCCTAGCATAAACTGTCCGTCGTTCACTCTCTGACCACTAGATGGTGAGAAGTGTTCGAATATGATCCTTGGTATGAATTGAATATGCATCGACAGGCTTTAGTGGACTACAAATCCATTTCAGCTGAATTCAGACTGAAGCTGTTTGAGGCGAATTCATGACAAATGTCAACAAAGGATTTTTAGAATGCTGGAAATAGAGCTGGGAAATACGGGCTAAAATAAGATCAAAAAAACAAAATTCGAATTCCAATAGCAATCTTCTTTTTTACCTCTCAAAGAATTTTCGGTTTCATTTGATCAAAGGTTAGTCCCTAAAGGACTTCTTCTTTAGGATTAAGAGTTATCATCAAGCTACTTGTAAAATGTAGTGAGCTAAATCACAGGTTTCTGTTTGAAAAAAATCATCTCTCCATATCAAAGTTATTTTCATTTTTCAAGGAAAGAAAAAACATGAAGGAAAACTACTAAAATTAATAATAGTGATACAGCAATGTCATTGTTAAAATAATAATAATAATAATAATAATAATAATAATAATAATAATAATAATAATAATAATAATGATAATAATAATAAAGGAAGAAATAAAGGAAGAAAGGAAGAAAAGGAAGAAGAACAAAATTCTATTATTATGAACATCAAAATGCTACTATAAGTATTTACCAGTATTAACCACGGTCATTTTTGTCTTTTTTAAACTTTTTCTAATATTAAATTGGACTGCTTTTTTTGTTTAACCTCTTTCTTGAATTATTAATTATGCATCTACCATTTAGAATTAATTTTAGTTTAAATCCTTTTAACCTGCGAAATTAAAACATTTCCACATTTAATTAAACATATGTTTGTCTAACCGAACACAAAGCAATACTAATTTGATATTCAAATCAAGTTTTTAAAGTAAAAAGTAAATTGATCAGTCCTGATCTGACAACGAAACAAAAACAGAACCTACCTCAACCTACAGGAGGTAAATAGGCTTACCTGAGACCCACACTGTCCTTGTCTCCCCTTCTCTCAACCTGTCTATTGTTTCCTTTTGTATTGAGCACCTTACAGTCAGCTTTCAGTAAACTGCTGTTTGCTGGTGATAGTTAACTCTAAAATGTGTTTATTTTGTTTAGTCAGGAAAAAGCTTCATCTTCAACTTTATCATTTTCCTGTGGCAGCACACCAGTACATGATAGGAAAATCAGAAAAATCCTGAGCAGAAATGAAAAAGGGAGGCACTTGAACCACAAAAAGCCAAAGGCTAAGGAATCAGACAAAACCTGTAAAGTGCATTCAGTCATTTAAGTGCTGTGCAATAGGTGAATAAACGGTGATGATGAGCGTATGAAGTAAAGCAACATGTGTCTCTTATTCATCCCTCAAGTGTGTTTTTGGGCTGTGACAGACACAGATTATGTATAAATATCCCTTTTTGCATCTGATCTGGTTCTATCAAGCCTTTACTATTAGCGGAAAGACATTTAGGTAAAAAATCTTCTTAGGTGCAATTTTTCCTCTTGACACTTGTAGTGATTTGTGCCTTTTGGAAGCATTTTTCCCTCAAATTTTGAAAATACCCACATAAAAATCTTCCATTTCAATTCATCTGGGAAATAACAGATAGTTCTTGTATCTTGAAGACATTTGACTGAAAACAAGAAAATAAGACATTGGGCATTTTTGATTGGTCAGTGGAATGACAGGAAGCTGTGAAGAAATGGATTCTTAAACATCACTGCTATATTTTCATATAATAATTTGGTGTAAAAATCATTAATAACAGATTTATCATTGTGGATCTGAAAGAAAAACATTTCTGAAAATACATACTGTTGCAAGTGATTTATTGACCTTCCATAGACTGACAAAAGAGTGAGCTTTCAAACACGGATGCCCCTTACACATCCATTGATAGAAGATAGAAGTAAACAGGGTGGCACTGCTGGGGGTCACCGGTGATCCCTTGTAGTTGGGAGGGTTAACCCTGGTAAAACAAGAGGTTTATAAAATGTAATGTGAGAGGGGCCTCTGGGTCCCATCTTTCAGAATCAGAATTTATTATGAAAAAATGTTCTCCCTTTAGTGCCTCATAGGGAGCTATCTGCTTTATATGACGTTCTCTTCGATAACAACAACAACAACAACATTATGTTTCTATGGCAAAATAAAATCAAAACAAACATTCAGGACTGAGATAATCTGTACTTGTGAACTACATGAGCCCTGTTCTCTTTCCTATTCCTATTTAACTTGGGCGGGTTTCCACAGACAGGAAACAGTCCCCTCTGCTTTTAGTTGGGGCCCTGCACAGGGTGTGTGTCTGTCAAGGCGTGCTGTGCCCACTTGACATCATCTTACAGCGTGAATATTCAACATTTTTCTTTAGTCGTCCATCAGGACAAAGCTGTTTCAGACCTATTTTTCATGAAATCATCACTGATATTTGGAGTGTGCGTTTTTCCATTAATATTTGTCATTAATTATGTTCAAACTTCACACTTCAAACCCAAAGTTTAAAACATACCAAATTTACGGTCCAAATGACTGAAACACCAATAATGATGATCATGATTGGGACGACTTGACGGTTATGCTCTAGTCTCTTTTGTTTGTGTGTGTTTGTGCGTACGAGTGTGTCCAGATGGACGTCAGAGTGGTCAGTTCATCTTGGCTGCATCGCCGAGGGCTGGGCCATTGTGGTTTTGTTTGAGCTCAGTGCCAGAATACTGCGCCTGTGTGTGTATATGTGTGTGTCAGTGTGTCTGTGTGTGTGTAGAGTTGGGCTGTCCTCGGGCTAAAAGGAGCACCAACCACAACAGACAAACAGATCAACTGATAGACAAAAAGAAATTTAGAGAGAGGCAGACCACAGAAATGAAATGGGGCCTCTCTGTGAAGTTGGAGTTTTCAAGCACAAAGAAGTCCCCTGCATGGAGGCTCGGGCCTTTAGATGGTACTCCAGGCAGTCTACCGGTGCTTCTCTGATGCAGACACATTTCAAAGATAACCGATTACATTTGGCAGATGCAGCAAACCTTGCTAAAAAAAAATTGGATTTACAAATAATGCCTCCCTTTAAGGAAGGACTCAAACCAGCAGTCCTGTTCTTAGGGCTGCTTAACTGGAAGGCGTTTAATTATTAGGCTGTAAAAATGTTCTGTGTAATAACAGAGGAAAATAATATTTACCAAAAAAAGACAAAAAATTATGACTGGGAACAATTGTACCTCCCAAATCGATATCATCACATCTTTAAAAACTTCAGAACTAACCATTGGTATATCTATTTTTAAAATCATTTATTTAAATTTTGATGTTTTATGTCCATTTTGTCATGAGAACCCCTGATTATATCAATGGGAAAAACATAAAATATGAAATATTTCCCAAACATAAAGTGCAAAGTACTTGGGACAAGGTTACCGCCTTGACTCGGCCAATAATTGACAACAAACAGATTTGAGGCTCTATTTTTTTGAGTAATTGGACTTTACAACAAAAATCGAACACTTTAGTACAAGGACAAGGAAAACATGATCATATAACACAAGCTTTAGCATCTCCCCAGTGTCTGTACAGTTTTTTTAACCTTGCTGTGCAGCTGGATCATAGAGTAAGATGGCAAAGAACTGGAGAGAGATATTACATAAAGTAATGCTTCCTCCAACTCTTAGCTTTGAAATAATGGAAAAAAGCGAGCCTTCAAGCTCATCCACATTTCATCAACACCCCACTGCATTCACATCTTCCACTGATCGAAACAGCACAGGAGGTATTCCTCAAACTGTTTTCTCAGAATCTTCATTCTTTTTTTAATTGTGTTTCTTTAAACACAGAATAGCTCTTAAGAAAAGGAAAAAGTCACAGTACATAATCAGGTGAATATGGAGGGTGATCAAGCACTGATTTGCTGTGTGACTTGGGGCATTACATGATGAAGAATGAAAAAAAAAATCCACAGTTGTGGTCACTTTCTTTAAACTTTCTCTCGGAATTCTTCTAGGACCTGTTTTTAATAGTGTTGATTGACTGTTGACTCTTCTGAAACTCACTCCTCCAAAATAATAAAATAATCTGCATGACCTTAATTTCTGGACTTCATTTGTTGCGCTTTCTGTTTTTAGTGACAATGCTGTTGCCAAAGCAATGACTGCTGTTTTGTCCCAGGATCATATGATCACATGTGACCATTCTTTGAAAATGTTGGTATCTTTCATTTCCTTTCGAAATGTTTCCACAAATGTGCTTGTGTTTTTTCCTTTTGATCAAGAGTCAAACGTTGACACTTTGGCACAAACTTTTTATATGTTTTAAATTTTCATGCAAAATTTGCTGACCTGGGGTGCTGGTTTGGTGGAGTGGTTAACAACCAGGCTTATCCCATTTACATACTTCTGCCGGCCCAGGTTTGAATCCAGCCTGTGGCCAGTTTACTCTCTCTTTCACAAGCCTATCCACTCTCATCCTCTCCTATCAATAAAGGCACAAAATGCCTAAAAATACATTAAAAAAAATGTTAAACTGTCCTTTTACCAATGAGACAATTTCTGCTCATCATTTTTATACTGAGATATAAATCATTTTGAACAATTTGTTAAATTTGTTGAAAGTTTTCTGAAGTTTTTTGATGTGTATGAGCACCCACATCATTCATCATCTTGGACATCCTTTCTGTCTTCCTGTAGTCTTTTGTGCCATTCAAACATACATACATCATACCCCTCAGTTAATGTGCCAAGAGATTAAGCTGGTGTTCCATTCAATTTAAAGGGACTGTGAGGAGTTTCTAAGTACTTACAAAAAAGTCTCACTTTTAGATGTATGCCTGATCGAAATACACACTTTAAGATGAGTTTATTGCATCAAAATAGGTTATCTATAAATGCTATTTCTTAGCCTTCCGGTTGGGTCAGACAGGGCTGGACTGGCCTGGATACTCAACTTCGGGAACAAAACAATTAAAACTAGAGCAAATTTATATTATTCGGACACATCTTAGAGCACCGGGCTGTAAGTAGCGATATATAGCCGGCTACAAAACTACGATAATACGTTTTCCAAAAATTGCTTGTTGTCACACATCAAAAACTACCGCTACGTAACTAAAAAGAGATACATTACCTTGTCGCTTTGCATCCTGTAAGTTGTTGAAAAAAGAAGTTGTAAAGCAATGCAGAGTTCTGAGGAAGGTCCGAGCTGCATTTATTAGCATCACAACAAACACACACGCTTTAGTTTGAGTCACATCTTGTGATGCGTTCCAGTTGTAGTCAGAAGTAGGAATTTCCGGGGTGCTGGTTTGGCGTAGTGGTTAGCACCCCATGTACTTGCTTCTGCCGGTCCAGGTTCTAATCCCACCTGTGACCAGTTTGCAGAGTGTCTTCCCCTGCTCTCTCACCCCCTTTCACAGGCCTGTCCACTGTGTCTCTCCTATCAATAAAGGCACAAAATGCCCAAAAATATACATAAAAAAAAAAAGAAGTAGGAATTTCCAGGTTCCGAGTAGGAAACTGCAACTGAAAAGTCCCCCGAAGTCGGAATTTCCTACTGGGAACTCGGTGAAATCTCGCCACCCCCGAGTTGATAATCGAAGATGGATGCCCCCAGCGTGAACAGTTATTTAGCTCCTGTAATAATCAATTTATTTGCACTTCTGACTGGGGTGTGTCGCTCTAGATCAGCTGTATACATCGTATTGTTAGACTTATATTTACAAAAATACTGCCATAGTAATAATCCCATTCTTCATGTGATAGTTGTGAACAGCAACGCAGGGCTTGCTGACAACAGCTAACAATAGCCTGGTAGATCAGCATGTTTTTTTCTGATGGAGATGTCACTCCCAGTTCTGAGGTTACTGGAACGCTGCATTACAACAGTCGCTGCGCGTGCTCATGGGTAGCAGAGTCTTAACGTTGTCGGTAATAGATTCTCCTCATAGCACCTTTAATAATTTATCATTATGCTGATCATGTACAGCGCCTTAGCAAAACATGTGCATTCCAATCGGTATCCAGCAGTGCGCTAAAGACGTCACATTTTGGAAACTTCAATTTCATGTGAATACCCAACTTTGCCATACCAAACAAGTGTGACTGCGAACTGTACGGTTTTGCCCTCAGAAGTGCTGTATCATTATTTGATAACCATTCTTTGTACAATTCATGCCTAGGGCGTGTTGATCCATAGAGCATCTCACTACATGCCAAGGTAGAGTCTATGCATCAACCTGACTAATGCACACACAGTGACACACAGTCACTGTCTCCAGAGTGAACTACACTAACCTTTCATTTGTTACTAGAGAAGAATAATGAATTGTAGGGTCAGAGTTGATTTTTAATACTAGGGCTTTTAGTAAGTCTTAATAAAGGCTGGTAACTTTACATAGACTCTAAGACCTAGTGCTGGCATCACAATTGTTATTGTCTCCCTGTAGTTAAAAGCTTGAGCTGGACCTTTAACCAGGGCCACATGTTCATCCTTGTCGGCGAGGTAAAAGCCATGTCCATTATTATCACTGGTGCAGTAGATAACAGGGATGATTTGGGACCTGGAGCCTCAAATTCAGCTTGTTAGTGTCATAGTTTGTGGCTTCAGAGCTGCCCAGACACAGCACCCAAAATGAAAGAGGCCTCTGACTGCTAAAGACATTATCGCTTAGAATAACCCGAGCGTGGATGTGTGTGCATGAGTGTGTGTGTATGTCTGTAGTTGTTTTGACCGCCGGTTAGAGATCTGAACATTTGATCGCCTCCTCTGTGGTAAAGTTTCTTCATTTTGTTTTGAACTTTTTTGTTGTTTCCTTGTGATGCCATCAACTCTGCCTCCTCCCTTCATCTGTCTCGTTTCCTTTCTGCCATTTTGTCTCCATAAAACTGTTTTGGATATCTTTTTTGTCTTTTTGAAGAGGTTTTGCCCTTCTGTTGTCTGCTTTTAACTCCTCTCTGCTGAACTGATTCTTCGTCTGTCTCGCCTGAGAATGAACCCTGGTGACCTTGAAGACCGGCCCTCTTTTATGAGAATACAACTCAGCTTTAGAGCTGGGACAGCTTTTGTGTCCTGCAAATAAAGTTGTTTTTGCCAATCTGAGCTCATGGTTTAAGTGTCACTCCAAGTTCATAGAGCACTGCCAGCTTACAAAGTCAGGCTTAAATAACTGTCTTTAAAATGCTGCAACAGTGATACTGATACCTGGACAGTTAGCATGCTCCTCATAGGTGCTGTTGATAGAAAAGTGCTCTTCAAACTAGACTAGAATGATTTTTCCTTTTCATTTTGCTTACACCAACCCTTGCCCTTACAAAAGGATGATAGCTCAATGAAAAAGCCCTTTACTCTAATTTATGCCTCTAAAAAGCTATTATTTAACACATGGCCTTCAGCTGCCACAGCATTACCTCCTTGAGCAGACCTAGGCTCTGCATATGCAGTCCTTGACAATGTTGCTGTGCCCTACTCCACCGAAAAGCTCTCAGAGGCCCCCTAACCCAACTGCATGAATTAAAGGGCGGCAAGAAGTGGTTCCCAAACCCCTCCACCATACTAGCATGCTAGCTCTCACCACCCAACATAGCATAACTTGGCGACAACACCACAAACACAGGCTCAAGCTTGGGTAATGACAATTCTGATACTACATACCCCAGCCATGGTCTCTAATGACCTCTATAAACAAAATAACTATTTGTTGTGCTAACATTAGATGAACTACAAAGAGAGAACAGAATATGTGAGGATAGATAAAGGTGGTTGAATCTTTTATGACCCTATTTTAAGACTGTCATCCCTGATTAACTCCTATATGCCATGTGCCCGCACTGTTTAAATAGCAAATCAACATATACGCTCCCATTTGCACTCGGGGGTGTGTTTACCTGAGAATGAGGAGTAGTCAGGGCACAAAGCTGGTGTGTACCAAACTTGAAGATGAAGTAAATGACAGGCTTTAAACCTCCTCATACCTGGTCTGAAGTCCAAAGTCTGTGGCGTGGAGTGTTTCTGCTATTTTGAGGACATATTAAACATTGGTAAACTGTGAGATCAAAACACAAATTTACTGATCTTGTTTCACTCACTCACTGATTAAAGGGAAAGAGAGTTGATACCCTGATTAGTGTGATCTACGTTAGGCCTCATAAGAGAGGTAGAAGTGATACTCCTTGGTCCTCTTTTAAAGAAGTTGAGTCCATTTCAGATAAAACTGCGGTTATTGCTGCATCCATGGAGACCGCTTCAGAAGCCGCCATTGTTTTCAAACGTGCAGGCATGTCTTGCTGTAGTCACATCTTCAGCACCCACCTCTTTCCCCTTATTACCCCCTAAATCAGTGGACAATGGAAGTTAAGATGGTCCTGCAGGATTTCATACAATGAATCAGGCAGGCCCATCCGCTCTGCAAGGTTAACTATTGCCATTCTGGCAGCTAAATGCAAAAAAGCTCTTATCTTTCTGTAGTCTGTGTGGCAGTACTCTCTGTCCTGTGCCTACTTCTTTGGAAGTTAGATTCAATAAAGATACTTTGGAATTAAAAGAAGAGATTCAAACTTGAGTGTAAAGATAGGGTCTTTCAAAGATTAACTATTGGGAAATACAACACATATTGTATTATATTTCCCAATAGTTGACACATGACATATTTTGATCTTAGAAACCAATAGGAGATTCAGGGACTAAACTTCCCTGCCTTCAGGCTTTATGAACTTCTTCATATACAGGTATGTGTTGTGTTTCACTGCACTCAGGCTAAAGCAAACCCCCCAAAAAAACCTTCAAAAGAAAATTATGAAAAATTGCAAATAGGTTTTATTGATCAGATCTCATTCAAACAAGTTTTAACCTAAATGTGTAGAATTCCTTGTTACTCAACATTTTTAACCCATCCACAGAGAAAGAAGCAGCTAGCAATAAAATAACTTGCAAACCATGTGTGATTCCTCATATGCATTGATATATGGCGATTTGTCATGATTCCTCTAAATGCTGTGACAGTTCCATAAAAATGGCATTATGGATCTGTCTAAAATGCATGAGTAATATCAGCATCAATCTCCTGAAAGTGCTCAATTTCCTCCATAAAAATACAGACGTTTTGGAGAGGCCACATTCAAAACTAAGAAGGATTTTGTTATATATTTCCGTTATCTATTCAACTGTGCACAATGGTCTTAGAAAATAGATCATGAGCCAGTAAAACTCACAAAAAAAAAAAAAAACTAAGGGAGAAGGGTTACGGAGTGCAAGACAGAGCAAGAAAAAGAAACAAACACAGTCCATGTGCTTTATCATGTCTCAAGATATGGAGATATTAATTCCAGGTTAACAGAGATGTCATATGCATAACCAGGTTGTGATCCAGACTTCAACAGTTATCCACTGGCAGGGGTTACGTAAGCTACTGAACTACTTGGCACAGGTTATTTAAGACTCAAGGAATTCCTCATTGAGTGATGAGAAGAAGATGAAGTCATCAAATGTCTGAATGAAAACAGATCTGGACCAAATCAGATCACATCCACTTCCAGATGTGGACCAGGACAAGATGCAGAGGAGGTCTGATAGTGGATGACAGGTGTAGACACATGCTGTAAAAAAAAAATGAAGAAATGATGAACAGGAGTGACTGAGGCCACATCCACAAGTAGGCAGGTATCATTGAAAACAATAGTTTCCTCCTCTGTTTTCAAGAATATCCCTGTCCACATGAGTGCGTTTCTCAGGTCTTCTGTTCTGCAAAATCAAGTTTCGTTACTTTTATTGTTGTTAAAAGGGGCTTAGGAAGCAGAAGAGCATGACATATTTTACTACACTCTCAGTTAAGGAGTTCACACTATCCGTTCGGCTGTGACGGACTGTCCATATTGACATTACCAGCAACCTCATTACCTCCGCCAAGGAGGTTATGTTTTCGGGAGAGTTTGTTTGTCTGTCCATCCGTCCGTCTGTGAACAAAATAACTCAAAAAGTAATGGATGGATTTGGATGAAATTTCAGGAATGTTCAGCATGGGAAAAGGAAGAACTGATTCGATTTTTGTGTTGATCCGGATCAGTGTCTGGCCGCCATGGCGAAAAATGTGATTTTTGTGAATAACTACTGAACTAAAATAGATATCATTATGAATCCAATTGCTAATGGTATGTTTTCATGATCAAGGAATCTAAATATTTAGATGAAATAAAGGTAGGAGTAATATTTATGGTCAAAATCACAATATGGGTGAGGACTGTGGCGCTAGCGGAGGTCTGCGCTCTTCGAGTGCTTTTCTAGTTTCAAATGTAACAGGCACATCTGGAGGGACTGTAAGCAAGCAGAGCTGCCATGTTTGTTTCGATAATGTTAATGGGCTCAAAGAAATGGTACTAGTCATAGTTAGTGCAGACCGGTTGGTGTGGAGAACTCCTCCTCTGGAATTGCAAGGAAAGCTTGTGACATAGGCTTAAAAACTAGACTTCAGTTTGCATATTATGTTAAAACTCCTACAATGCCAATCCAGAATGCCAATGTCAATCTGGATCGGATCACCACCAAAATACATTGGCTTCTTCCTTGGACTAAACCACACCTCTAATAAAATTTTCATGCAAATCCATCCAGTAATTTTTGCGTAATCTTGCCAACAGACAAACAAACAAACGTCAAACAGACAGACAGACAGACAGACCCTGGCAAAACATAGCCTCCTTGGCTCATTTAAAAAAACCTTGAGGAGAAACAAAAATTCAAAAGGCACACAATGCACTACATATCAGATTCAAATCTTCAGCTAATTAGAGTGCTTTTGTCAGGTTTTGTGTACAGACTGCTAAGGCGTTAAAAACAAAGACCAGTACTCTCATTGTGACCCAAGGTTTATTTATATACAGTCATGTAAAAAGAGTGAGCCACAACAGTAGTTAGAATGGAAAATAAAACTGAAATTCAAGCTCAGCATTGTTTACTGTGTGTGGGTAAGAAATGTGTGTCAGGGCTTTGGGATATTTGGCTGAAAAAATCAAATCATCTTTTATTAGGGGACAAACATTGCACCGCATGCTCTGGAACCTTACAATGTCTTTGCTTTAGGGTTCATGCCATCAGTGTTTAACTCTGTCAGGTCCCAGTCATGTCACTATGTTTTTGTTAGTGACAATTTGTTAAGGTGTCATCTGCATACGGGGATATCTGATCTTTCTTAGGTCAAGGAAACTGTGTCCTTCCCTGTGTTATGTTGTTTAAGTATGGTTAAACACTAGGGGTGAAATGAAATTTCGTGACACGAAATTTGGCGAAATAAAAAATGACGAAATAACATTCAAAGTCGCTCGAAATAAAAGGACGAAATAAACCCTCCTCACCTCCCGTAGCGAAACACACGCTGCAATGTGGAGGAGGACGAAGTAGAGGAATCAGCTGACACTCATACGTCAAATAAATCGGTTTTGTGGACCTATTTTGGCTTCCTATGTAAAAGACGAGAGAACGGTGAGAAGATTGCAGACAAAACAACAACCGTGTGCAAAATATGCCACCACAGTTTGCGGTATACTGCCGCTAATACAACTACCAACTACCAACTACTGAACTGAAGACAGGCAGCGGCTGTACTGTGACGTCCGTCGGACGTAAAAATAAAGGTGACTCCGGCTTGCGAATACCTGCTTTTATTTAACAGTCACTGTGGGCTGTGACCACGCCAACTACAATTTTAATTCACGAACAAAACAGTGAGTAGTAATCTCTACACCTCCTGCACGGCTCTCTCCCTCCTCACTCAGACACACTCACACACTACTCTCCCCTTCTGAACTCTTACCCGCTCGCCCCGCCTTCCTGGTCCATTCACTGACCGCCAATTCATAGGAAACATTTAAATCCACATTGAACACATAACAAACCATAGAACTGCGGCAATATGTTTGTGTAAGTCTGCATAAAAAACAATATTTGATTTTTGCATCTACTGTTGAGTTGACAGAATTTGATCATACTTGAAGATCAGAAGTATATGCACTGTTATAGGCTAAATATTATAGTTCACAGTTCAGACATTTGTAGGTCTAAACTGCAGCTCTGAGGACTGCTATTTGTTTTCCTTTTCATTCAAGAATGTACTTATCCTGATTGTTACAATAACAAAGCACTTTTTACTGAAATTTTATGTTTGTATTTGCACTGTAGTCTAACTAAGGGGAAAAAACTACAATTTAGTTTTTTTTTCAAAGAGCATTTATTTTGTACTGATGCAGCAATGTTATTTGTATTGTATTATTATTTTTTTGCATTAGGTAGAAAATAAAGAAAATGAGATTTTTGCACAACTTCCTACTGTTGGGGATTTTCTATAATCTTTATTTCGTATCGTGAGTATTTCGTATCGTGAGCCCTGTTTCGTATTTCGTATCGTTTCGTGAGTTGACCATTTCGTTACACCCGTATTAAACACTGATTGTATTTAGGCAACAAAACATTTTTCTGGATTTTAGCTTGTGGCAGATTAAGAACTGGACATACCTTTAAATAACTGGTTCCACTTATTTAAAAAAATATATATAATTTGCTTTCATGCTATTTTCCTGCTTTCATGCTTAAAATTAATTTTCAATGCTTTCACTTAGCCCTCCAAGACAATGAACACGCTCTTGCAAAAGGCAGTCAAGATGAACAACAACAAAAAAGTTGAGGAAGTAATCAAGGCAGGAGTCAAGTCAGGAGACTAAAGCCTACAATAGTCCGTCTTAGTTTTTACACAATCGAGTGCCATTGGCACGACATGCATTGTCCGTAGCTGTGTGATTTCAAGCAAGAATGGACACTACAGCAACAGGCCAAACCTTTTTTTTTTCCTTGTAGCACATCATTAAATTTAGGTGTCACATGTTTGGCATTGTTGGCAAAGAAAAATTTGAAGGGCTGTTTGTTTAGTCACAGAAAAGTCTATGCAAAATATAAAGTCATTGATCAAGACTTAGATACTGAAACAATGAGTACCTGCAGGATGTTGCCAATACAACCCATGAATTTTTGAAACAGTCAATCACATGTGTCAGGTTATTCAGTACACACAAATTCATGGGTTGTATTTCATGTCCATTTGGGCAACATCCTGTAGATACTGATTAAGAAGGTCATGACCTAAAAAGGTAACTGGAAAGTGAAAAGTAGAGGGTGCAGAAGACAGCTGTGAAGGGGCTGCATCTTGTTGCTCTGTGTCTCAGTATTACATTAGTTAAGCTAGTAAAATACTGCTAGTTAACAAGATTACTGTGATATTGTGACTGTGATTTGCAACAGTGTATTATTTAATTGATGACATGTCTTTGTTGTGTTTGATCCTGTCTTTCTTATTCTGTGATTTAACAAGGTTTGCATCTGATTCTTTGTACATAACTGTTGAATCCTGCTTAGGCAACATTTGTAATTGCTTCTTTTAGCTTTTTTTTTGCATGTTTCTTACTTGATACTAGTTATTCTGATTGTGTCCCTCTTTTGTGAAGTCTGAGAAAAAGCTGTTGTTTTGCATCAGGGCCTCATTCGTCTTTTATTTGTTCTGACAAGATTGTGATTTGATCGACCTTTAGAATAAGTGGAATAAAGCTCACTGAGCTTTGGCACTGCTGTGTTAGGTGAATTTCTCACAAAAGACAGAAAAGTGCAACCTGACCAAACAGCTCCGAGCAACTTTCTGTCTTTCCAATGCTTTCATTGGCTTCCGCTCTGCCTGCATGAATTCATAGCATTGTTTTTTGTAAGGGGTACATGTAAAGAAACTGTTGTGAGGAAAGAAAAAGTGGCAGGAACAATGGAAAACATAAACACTTTATGAAGCAAAAGCAGTCCTTTGAAAGTTTAGGGAAAATAGTTGTTTGAGCCAATAACTTAGCCCTCAGGTTGTTCGGTTGCAACTGTGTGCACTGTGATAAGTTCAGTGAATATTTCCATGCATTACTATGACAACTGACACAACTTTACATGTTTTTGTTTTGGATTCTAAACTTAAACCAGATGACACCTTCAGCTAATAACATAAAAAAGGGGGATTCACTATAAAGCCAAGCTGCATATATATCTTTAATTGCAGTACTCTGTATATTAAAAAAAAACAAAAAACAAAACATAAGTGCTCATATTTGCTACAAAAACCACCCATTTATCCAGTTTGGTAGCACTTGTTCACTTTTGTTAAGTAAACTCTTTGGCGCTGCTGGCAAATGACTCGCAGGCTTGTGTCACGTACCGAAGTAGTGCATACAAAAGGCAGGTTGGTAGTGGAAAAGTAAGTTGTTGTAAATCAACTGAAAAAAGCAAGTAATCACCCTGTTTTTGTGGCTAATTTCCCCTCCAGATTCTTAAAATAAGTAGACTCGTTGGACCCAGCATTTGTGCTGACTATTTTGTTACAGACTGGAAGCTGCTGTTAGTCAGTGTGGCTAATGTCCAGGCTAATGCTACATGCCATATACAACTCAACTTAAAAAAATCCTGAAATATCCTTTTAAAGGTGCTATGAGGAGAATCTATTACCACCGACACAAAGACTCTGCTACCCATGAGCACACGGACTGTCGTAATGCTGCATTCCAGTAACCTAGGAAATGGGAGTGACATCATCTTCAACTTATCGGTGTTCCAGTTGAAGTCAGAAAAAAACATGCCGATCTACCAGGCTATTGTTAGCTGTTGTTAGAAGCACGCCCTGCGTTCTTGTTCACAAATACCACATGAAGAATGTGATTATCACGGGATGTTCCAGTTGCAGTTTCCTACTCGGAACCCGGAAATTCCTACATCTGACTCCAACTGGAACGCACCAAAGATGTGACTGAAGCCAAAGCGTGTGTTTGTTGTGATAAATGCAGCTCGGACCTTCCTCAGAACTCTGCATTGCTTTACAACTTCTTTTTTCAACAACTTACAGGATGCAAAGCAACGAGGTAGTGTATCTCTCTCTAGTTACGTAGCGGTAGTTTTTGGTGTGTGACAACAAGCAATTTTTGGAAAACTTATTATCGTAGTTTTGTAGCCGGCTATATATTGCTACTAACAGCCCGGTGCTCTAAGACCTGTCCGAATAATATAAATTTGCTCTCGGTTTAATTGTCTTGTTCCTGAAGTTGAGTATCGATGATGTGCTTGTAACTTGTTTCGTCCTTTTTGTACCTGTATGCAACTTTGTGTTTTTGCTGCTGCCTGTCTTGGCCAGGTCTCCCTTGAAAAAGAGGTTTTAATCTCAATGGGACCAACCTGGTTAAATAAAGGTTAAATAAAAAATAAAAAATAAATCCAGGTCAGTCCAGCCCTGTCCGACCCGACCACGAAGCTAAGGAATAGCATTTATAGATAACCTATTTTGATGCTATAAAACTCATCTCAAAGTGTGTATTTCGATCAGGTATATGTCTAAAAGTGAGACTTTTTTGTAATTACTTAGAAACTCCTCACAGTCCCTTTAAATAACAAAGTGCAAGATAATATACTTACATATGATGTGTACATTTTATTTAAACATTGATATTAAGCAGAAGTAATTCCAGATTGAAGGAATATAAGTGAGGAGTGTGACTTCTGTTTGAATAACTGTTTGCCCTTAACCTCAGAAAAAAGTCTGCCTAGTCGAACTATCAGAGTCAATATTTACATTTCTAAAGTGTCTGCATGGGTACATTACAGAGTTGGTTTTACTCTTTTCAGAGAGTTGGTAGATTAATATTAATGACTTTTACAGTGTGAGTTATGATTAAAACTTCTTTATAATGTTGGAAATGTACTCCCTCGAAGGATCTTTTTTCAACTATTTCAGAGTGACCCTTCAAGTTAACTCTGAGGAACAATAACAAGGGGAAATATTGCTGCAATTAACTATATATAAATGTACTGGAAAATGTTTGCAAAATAAAAATAGTGAGTTTGTTTGTTGCACATTTTTTCCAAAGCATATGCACTGCGACAATTTCAAAATATTTTCTAAAACATACAAAACAACTTGTAACAAATCATGCTTTATATGAGAATATTGCTCTTTTTTCTATCGAGAATTAATTTTTAGGCATTTGACTCACACTGTCAGACAACTGTAGCTGCTAAAGATTACAACCCCCTTCCCCTCACGATGGTTTGGTTCAAACTGTTTCTCGTCCAGCGTAGCTGCTGCTGCAGAGCCCTGTGCACACAGAGGCAGGTGGTGATGGGATGAAGTAAGTGTATGAACACACAGAATGGTTGATAAGTTGTTTATCAGTCCACTTGTTCAACAAGCACAACATGAAAAGCAAATTTTCAACTCCTGTGTGCAAAGTCTGCGTGCATGTTTTAAATTATCACAGCACGCAGCTAAGAGGGTGTTTATTTTGAAGCTAAAACTAAATTTGTACTGTATGTAGCACATCTTTTCATCATTTGTAATGATTCTGTGAATTGTCCAGAGTTTTCTCTCCTCTCTGTCTGATGCAACAGACTGTGACAGTCAGAGAGGACAGACAGGTGACATGCTGACATCCTCATCCTCTCATATATGACACAAATATCACATAATATAAAAATTATCTTTAATTAAACATTTATTTACTTTACTTCCATTGCAGATTTATTTATTTAAAAAGAAAGTAGTTATAACTTGGACTTAGGTGTTCACTTGAACTCATCCAGTTTCTGATCACGTTCTGACTGTTCATTTGCACTCTTTATTTTCCTCCAATTAAAACACTTTTTACATTATTTTTTGTAAGTCAGGTGATTTTACACTGGATATTTAGTTTAATAGGTTTGTGAATTTAATGTTCAGATTCAGATTTGGTTTGTTTTCTTTTTGACAGTTTAATAAAAACGTATGCTTGAAGAATACTTCGATGTAGTTTGGTTGTTCATTAAAGTTTTTCTTCTAGTTTTAGAACTTTTATTGAGCTCTCAGTTCTAGTAAAGCCGCTGAAGTGATGATAAGACTATTGTTAATAGTGATATAAATTCTGTTAGGTCACATATGGTGTAGTTCCCACCTTCCAGACAATACAACCGTTGGAATTGTTGGTCGAGCATCAACAAACATGTAGACAGGTAGGATATGGACTAACAAGGAACAATGACTGACAGTTATTGTTTAAAGGATAAGTTCGGTTTCTACAGCTTTCACATTGTTTATAGAATGAAGTAGAACAATATACTCACCCAGAAGGCTTTCCTGATCCAAACAGTGCTTCGGGAGATATTTAGATCCAAAATGGAGCGGCGGACATCCGTATAATGGTAGCTCACAGGGCATGTATAGCATCGCTCCTAAAACTTTATTAATCGTCCAAAACTCATTCGTTTCACCAATATTTCATCATGGTCTGCTCGGGCTACTCCTCCATTACAGTCTGTGTTGCTCCAGACATGTCTTTGTGACTGTGCTGACCTCTGACCTGAAGAAGAAGAATGTATGCCTCTGTGCCTGTGCAGTACTCTCTGGAGCGCTGCCTCCGTGTCCTCCTTTCAATGAGCTCTTCATCTGTAAACTCTGGCTCAAAACTGTGAGGACACCCATCATATTCAAAGTTCTCCTCCACAACATCTTCATCCGATAGATATTCATCCATTTTGCACAAAACTGGAAGAAGAAAGTCGTTGTGTAGCCGGCGGTCTTCCCCTGAAACAATGAGCCGAACTATACATGCCCCGTGTGCTACCATTATATGGATGTCCGCCGCTCGATTTTGGATCTAAATATCTCCTGAAGCACTGTTTGGATCAGGAAAGCTTTCTGGGTGAGTATATTGTTCTACTTCATTCTATAAACAATGTGAAAGCTGTAGAAACCGAACTTAACCTTTAATATAGCTATGCAAGGCATTTGAGAAAGTATCAAAACAACACGGCAAAAATGTAGCATTTATTTTAAATTCCCCCCCAAGAATTACTCTCTGAAATTTTACTGTTTATTGTCCCCCCTACATTGAATATGGATTTTTGCCCCTGGCAACACCAAAATTTTAACTCTTCTAAATTTGCTGTGTACTTGCCTAACTGATTTAATATCATCATTTAGCTCCTTATCCAGTAACTATGCTTGTCTTTTTAGCTTTTTAAATCTGTTGAAAATTTGATTTGGTGCAGGTATATTCAATCACAGAACTGAATTTGAGTGTTGCTTTTTGTAAAACCAGTTATGTTAAAGGAAGCCCAGAAAATGTCTCACTTACATCATATCCACACCCCTAGTTATTTTAAAGTGTGGCCATTTCATTTTGAAAAGGACAAAATTATCCAGCTCAATGGAGTGCAGAATGTCTTCAAGGCTTAATAACCTCCCCTGTTGCTACATCTTATTCTTTCACACAAGCTTACATCAATTTCCGAAGTTAGAAGCTTCCCCGTTGTTGGCATTAATCAGCAGCACTTGCAAGCTCCTGCGCTCATAAATTATGGTCATTTTGTTGCAAAAAAACAATGAAATATTACCCATAACACATTTAACAGCACCTATATCAGCTATCATTAGTATGCTGGCAGATATGAATCCCATTAGTGCACCATGGCATCATTTAGCATTTTTCTTACATCAGCTAAAGTGTGACAATGTGTATCATGTCAAGAAGGCATTACAGGCTGGAAAATAATGACACTGGGATGAAAGATAGGTGAGCCTGTCCTGTCTACTTTATTTAATTGTTAATTAAGGTGTCATTTTAGATACATAAGAGCAGCTTGTTAAGTAGGTAACCACTGATGCATGTGTGAACAAAAAAAAGTGTGTTTTGTGCCAAATTTATCAGACAGCATCTCGTTTCAGTTGTTTTTTTTAATCTTCTAGAGACTCTGTTATCGTTGGAATGATGATAGCTCACCCCAGGACAAATATCTGATTAACGATTGGATTGTGTCCGACTCTGCGTGTGTGCGTGTTTGCATGTGTGTGTCACAATAAATCATGTCTGGTTATGATGATGAGGCAGGCAGAGAGCTGAGCAATGAGAGGGAGAGAGGGAGGGAGGGTAGAAGGAAAGAGAGAAAGACGGGGGGAGATGAACAGAAGAGGAAGAAGGATGGAGTGAGGGAAATAAGGAAGGGAGAGGTAGATAGATGGTAACGCAGGGGGGGTTATAATTCATACCAACAAACCAGCAGCACTCGACTGAAAAATGATGACACTTCACTAACATTAAGTTACTAATCATTCATCCACGTGGAGCGTGTGTGCATGCGCCTGTATTTTGGCATACATTTGCTTTGAAAGACTTCACATTAGACTTGTAATTTGTCATCCTGTGTGTGTGTGTGTGTGTGTTTGCATATGTTCTTGTTTCGAGATATTTGTTTCATTGACTTTAGAATATCTCCAAATCTTTGCTCCTACTCATCATTTCTGTAATAAGCAGCGTTTTTGATTGTTCTGCATACATGTATGTCCTGTGGTGCACATCATGCACATGCACATGCTATCTTTGTTGGCTTACAATGTGGTTTTAGGGGGTTTTCACACCAACCATATTTAGTGCGCACCATCGAAGTTTTGGCCCAGGGTTTGGTATGTTATGTGAATGCAACCACCGCACTTTGGTGCGCACCAAATCAGCTGGTCCGAGACCTCCATGAAGGGGTGGTCTCGATCCGCTCCATCTCCGACATTTGGTGCGGTTTCACTGGTGTGAAAGAAAGTGGTCAGAAACCGATCTACTTTTGATGCATTACTTCCTGTTTATCCCGCGGTTGAATCTTTTGCTTACTCAATTTGTAGATTTGTTTATTCTGATTGAGGATTATGATGATTTACAAGGGTCCAGAAGGTCACTGATGCCGTCTCAAACACGATAAAAAACACATTTGAAGGAAAATGTAGAAAAGAGCGAAACTTAAACATTGGTTGTTTGGTGTAGGAAATGGTTACCATGGTAGCCTCTTCTTTGTTCGCCTCCGTAGCAGGTTTGGTAACCAGTTCCATGCATATCGCCCCCTGCTGTTTCAAACTGAGTAAATACACAAGTGGGCCTGGGCATGGTTCGATGTTGGAAGTGTAAATGCAAGCCAGTGGGGGAGGGGGAGGGGGGCGAACCGCGCCGCAGCATGGTTCTAAACAAGTGGGCCTGATGTGAAAGGGCCCTTAGATTCAGTCTGGCTTTCGATAAAACAGTACACCAACATCAGCTGCTTTGAAAGTATTTCTTGTTTTAAGGATTCCTTTTTTATTGATTAATAAAAAGGCCTTCAACACTGATGCATGCCATTTTTGAGAGATGGACCAAATATATTACATTATTGTAAGTACTAAGGTGAAAAATAGTGTGCCACAAGGCTTAGTTTTGGGGCCACTGTTATTTACAATTTATATCAACAACATAAGTCAAAATATAAATTTGATTTATATGCAGGGGATACTGTAATTTATTTCTGTCATGAACACCCAGACAAGAAGACTCAACTCAACTCAACTCATCTTTATTTATAAAGCACTTTAAAAACAACCACAGTTGAAAAAAAGTGCTGTACACAAATAGACAAAACAAAACAGACAAAAATTAATTAAAAACAATGTATAAAATAAAGCCGATATAAATGCTAAAACAATTGTTTCAATGTTTTTAAAAACTAATTTAAAAACAGTAGAAACAATAAATAAAAGCAGACCATAAAACCATAAAACACCAAAACAGGAGCCGAGTCTCAAGCAGGGTCAAAAGCCAAGGAATAAAAATGAGTTTTAAGACGAGTTTTAAAAATGGACACACTAAGTCCGTATCAGAGTTCAAAAACCAGAGTTTAATGCACAATCCAAGGTTCGGTACACAAAGCAGGCAATCAGACAGGTAGGATACGATACACAAGGCAGGTAGTCAGACAGGCTTGGTTCAGTACACAAAAAGGTAGATGGGCAGAGGTATCCAAAAACGAGAGACAAAAAGCAAGGTCAAGACAAAGGAGGTTGAAATGAGACTGTGACATAAACTAAATCGCCTAGAAAGAGTGCAGGTACTTAATAATCCGGCAACAAGACAGGGGAGAATACGAGGGTTATATACAAGAGGTAATGAGGGTAAATGAGACACAGCTGGGAGAGAAACAATCAGGGAGCAGCTGTGACAAGCCCGGACAGGAAGTAAAACCTACGAAGACGAGAAAGGAAAAGTGAATTTCAAAATAAAACAGGAAGCACAAAGACAAGACATAAAACATGAAGACAGACCGGGAAACTTTACAAAACACAGGTCCTGACAATTTCTGCTCCAACACAGGATCAAGCTTTCTGTCTCTTGTAGGAGGCCTTTTTTTAATTGCAAAAGCAAAGAAACAATACAGACAGAGACTAAGACATATAGCAAGACAGGTTACAGAACATAAAAGCAGACTTGCTTTACCAGTTGACAAAACAGAATGAGAAACCAAACAAAAACAAAACAAAGAAAAGAAATGAAACAAGAGGAGTGAGCTGTTTTGTGTGTATAATATGTGTTTGTGCATGTGTGTAAGTGTTAGTGGTGTGTGTCTTTTGTTTTTTATCAGAAAAACATTTTCCTTGTCAGCCCTTTTTTAGGAGGCCTTTAATATTGCAGGACACTGCAGGAGTTGTCACAGAGAGATGTGACTCAGTCTGCATTCTTTTTTAATAAATAACTTGGCTTTTGAAAGGATAATTCTCTGTATTTTAAGCTTCTAATTGAGTAATTTGTAAAAAGCTAACACTGACTGGGCTATTACTTCAGAAATATTTTTCTTTTTCTGCTCAAGAGCATGTTATTCCTGCTACTCTGACAATCTGTGGAATTAATCATTGGTATATCCCGATTTGTAAGGCTACAATTAATCTGTCTCATTTTTGAGTAAATCTTTTTTTAAGTGAAATTGGTGAAAGCTACAATCTTCACTCTGTGACCCAGTTGCTGTCTGTCCCAAAGTTTGTCTTGAAATGGATAGAAGAACTTTCATTTGCTGCTCCTGCAGACTGGAATCTGCTTCAGGAAAACCTGAGTCTTGGTGAGCTGGTCTTTTAAAATCTTCATAAAGCATATTAAAAGCATATGAGGGTGATTAAGCGTGCTGTAGATGCTTTGAATTTGCTCTCATTTGACTCTGATTTGACCAGCTGTTTCTGTTGTTCTGTGTTTTTATTGCTTCACGTCTGTAACCTGATAATGTGCTGCTGTAAGATTATTAATCTCTATGAGGTTCTTCTGGTTAAAGAAGTTTTAATATGAGTATAGTTGCTGCTCTTAAATTAGCCAAATGCAAGTTATTTAAGGTGTGTAGCTCCTGAATTTTAATTTTTGCATTCCATGTACATCACAGGATCCATCCATCATCTATACCACCTATCCCTCTCTGGGTCACAGGGGGCTGGAGCCTATCCCAGGTTACACTGAGCTAGAGGCAGGGTGCACATCGAACATGTCCTGACCGTCAGTGTCACTCCTTAATCTATGTTTAGTCTGTAGAAAGAAGCCAAAGTGCCCTGAAAAAACCTACACAGCACATGGAAAACATGCTAACTCCACACAGACAGATCCAAAATGAGGGGTCGAACCAGTGACCTTGCTCACACACAGTAATATAAGAAGAGAGAATTGCATCGTGATTTTCAATAATTTATTCTACATGAATATGCAAAACATATTCCTTTAATTGATTTAAAACATGTAAGTATCAACATTTTTCTTTGTACTTATTTTTGTAAAATAATTAGTAGACAGAAACACAGCTGAACAGTCTGTCCTGATGTTGTTTAGGTCTGAACTGTTGTCACAGAGCTGAAAAGAGCAAATTGTGTCTTTCAAAAGTATTTTGACACAACTAAATGATTTTTCAGCTGCTCAATACTGCTCGGTATGCATCCATGTTTGATACACTCCTCGTGTTTTAGTATAGTGTCAGGTGATTGCAAACAATAGCAAAAACAAAAGTATGCAGTTTTTCTGTCAATTAGTTAAGAAATTGCCAATGGCAACCATCAAAAAAGGCCATGTGTCTTAACATTAAACTTTGATTATCATTGCACACAATGCTGAAGTGACTGGTGAAAAGAAAAGAAAAGAAAAGAAAAGAAAAGAAAAGAAAAGAAAAGAAAAGAAAAGAAAAGAAAAGAAAAGAAAAGAGTGGCTGGTATAAGAATTCACAATCTCAGCAAAAACCTGATCCTGCTAAGTTTTTTAGGTAAAACCAAATTATTAAAAGCTTTTTCGTTCTTTTGTTTTGCATTTTTTGAAGACATCAATTGAATCAAAAGGGGTATTAAAAGCAAAGGAGATACAAGAAAAAGAGGAGAGCTTCAGTGCATGGAAATGTGCAGGGCCATCTGCACCTAACACATGATGAACCAGTTCATATTATTACGTTGGTGTGTCTTTTAGGGCTCTCTCTGATGTAACTACTAAAGAGAAATATTTTAAGTGGTGCCTTTGCCTAAACACTTGCTGAATCAATATTTGTAAGGTAAAAAAGTAATCTTAAGGTACCTACACACAAAACGCGACTTGAGCATCTTCTGCGATCACTCTCTATGCAAAGTCAATGTACAGCCGCGATGGGGCAGGGTTAACCCTCCCGCAACACATGGGCAGCGTTCAATGTGATTGCTTGCTCGTTGCCAAAGTTGAAAAAGTTGATCTTTGCAGATGTGTGTGACTATGTCTGTGTAAGAAACATGAGTCAATGAGTACATTCGTTCCGCAGAAAACTCACAGACGATGCTGCTGCAGGGCCATCAGCTGCAGTGTTTTGTGTTTGATAAGTGAGTGAAAAGAATACAGTTGGAATAATGTCAGATTATACATCCTATTATATGATACATGATATGATTGTGGTGAAACTCGAGCAGACGTGACATCACAGAGCCACAGCAATGGGCGACCGTAACCAAAAAGAGGTATTTATGGACATGCAACACAACTTTACTGGACGATGTGGTTATGGTTGTGAAGTCACATTCGGTGTGAACACAGCCGAGTAGTGTTCACTCTTTTCACACCCCACAAGATGATGCCTCTGTTGCCTAATATATCAGTTTTGTAATACAGATGAAAATGAGCATCACACTAAATCCATCATAATGATTGTATTATATGGAATCCCAAGATCTTACATTCATCGATATAGACTGTTCTGTCCAAATAAATGTTAAATTAAATGAAGTTTATGTAGCCTGAGGGCAGCATTGGACAACTGACAGAGCAGAGAATGTTTAACATTTTGGCTCAGATATTTAATCAAAATGTGGCACCAAAATCTGTGTTATGATTTTGTTCAGTAGGAATTATGTGTTGGTACCATTACCGCTCCTGTACCTGGTTTGCATCTTTACAAATCATGTTCCACAACCTGGAGATAAAAAACCACCATGGGCTGATGATCATGATCTCAGGGATTTATGGGCTGCTTTGAATTAACAATAAATGTAAAACAGTGCATCATCTACTTTATTTTAAAGACCTGTTGCTTGTCATAATCTTCAACACTTATTAGGTTTGTTATAAAATTAATACAATTTATATTTAAGCATCTTGCAATATTGCAGTTAAAGCATATGTTGGCGCAGAGGGTAGAGCACGTGCCTCACAGCAAGAAGGTTCCTGGTTCAGTTCCTGGGTCAGACAGGGCCTTTCTGTGTGAAGTTTGCATGTTCTTCCTGTGCATGCCTGGGTTTCTCCAGGCATTCTGGCTTCCTCCCAAAGACCAAAAACATGCTCATTAGGTTAATTGGTTACTCTATATTGCCCTTAGGTATGAGTGTGAGCGTGAATGGTTGTCTGTCTCTCTATGTGGCCCTGCGATCGACTGGTGACCGGTTCAGGGTGTACTCCGCCTCTTGCCCGATGATAGCTGGGAGAGGCTCCAGCCCCCCGCAACCCCGAAAGGGATAGCTGGGTATAGAAAATGAATGTATGAACATACATGTTATTTTTATGTAGGACTCCTCTGAACATTTACATTATGATCTTCTCTGGTTGGTGAAAATAGAATACATATTTGAACAAAAACTGTGACTCCAAGGACTGTGTGGTAGCTCTCAGTTTTCTATTCTTCTGGTTTAATTTAAAGCCGTGTCCTTGAGACAGACGCTGAAAGCTTACAGCTTCAGGGGAACAGTTGTGTCATCAACCCTGCCATTTGACCTCACGGTTAAAGAGAAAAGTGAAAAGATGAATTAGTTCTTCAGTGATTAATCCAGGAAGAATGAGGAATATAGGAAAAGTATGCAAGGCCATTTGTTTCCTCTACACAAACACTGCTATCCAGTAACTTTGTTCTAAGAAAAATTAGATTAATATCAAGTTCAACAAAACTACTTTACCCACAATCCTAGAATGTCTCACGTAGACCCTCTGAATGGTCGAGCCTGCTGTTACCTGCAGATTTTGGCAACTGAGTTCCAATAATTAAATTTATTGTGGTGGAAATGGTCAGTGAGGTCTGTGGCGACTTGGTGTCATCCCTGATACCATGTGCCACCAGGTCTGCCAACAGAAATAAAGGAACTGCAGTGAAGTATTCCTATGTGAGGGCTTTCACTATGATTCACTATTTTGATTCAACATGTAGAATTTAAATTACTTTGGATGCAAATGGATCTTAACTGATCATCAACACCCCTAATTATGGAGGTTTTCTGCTGCCAAAGGGGTCTTGTGGTGGGGTTGCTCTTTAAAAGTTCTGCTTGAATGTTACCTTGAAGCTTATCGAGGGGTATATATGGACTCTATGGCTATCGTTACTGATATGCAAGTGTGTGTGCATAGGTTATAAGTATGCAGTGTGTGCTGCTGATGACAGCTGCTGATCAGTAACCTGTATGATGACTGCAGTCTAATCGTCTGAGAGAGATGAAAGTGTGTGTGTTGATTGCAAGGTGTGTGTGTGTGCCTGAATGTGTGTGTCTGCTGATTGCAGTGTAATGCAGATCAGATGAAGCAAGAAATCGGCTTTTTGGCTCCATCAATCATCTCCCCGTCTCTCTCCTCTCTCACCCATCTTTGGCTCTCTCTCTCTATCTTTCTGGCTTTTTCACTCTCTCCGAGTTTCGCCGTCCTCGTCTTTCTTTCTTTCTTTTCTTTCAGTCTCTCATCATCACCCTTTATCTTCCTCACACACGCTTTATGAATTTGCCATTGAACCATTGAGTTTTGCACACAACACAGTCACGGATGACGGTGACAGGTGACATTTTCCACTTTTTATATTTTCCACAAGAGCAAAACATCAAGGGTATACCAACACGGGCCTTCAATTTGAATTCAGACTTCAAACAAAGACGGATTGGATTCATTAAGATGCCGTTGATTGATTTCCATATTTAGTTGTGTGTGTGTATCCAGCTGAAATAGTAAAATGCATCTATTTTTGCTTTGTACTGTCTTTCTGAAACTGAATAAAGAGTGTTTTACAAAGTAATTTATGGTAAAAAATTAAAAAAGCTTTCTCCTTGTAAGGGGCAGGTTTAGAGTAACAGAGATAGGATTGGGCCCAAAACCCAACACAATGTATTAAGTGACTTTATTGTTTACAACAATCAAAGGAAGATCTCAGTGGCTCCATCACTTTAATCTGATACACCAAATGGACTGTTCAATATGTACGATACATTTCACCACTATGGTGCAAGGATGAGGTATTTTTGAGAGCCAACGTCATAGTTAGTATTATTCTGGTTCTGAGCTTTGAGCTGTGGATAACTGGCGATAATAAACTCTTTAAAAACGTACATCTTTTGTAATTTGTCATGATCTTAACAAATGAACCTAGCTTGCACAGTTTTAAGTAGAAACACAATTGGCAAAAGTGAAAAGCTATTAGTAAGCTACTATGGAACTAAAACAAGGACTCAAAAGCAACTTAGAAAGATATGCAACATTTTTAGTGTATATATTGTTTTAATCTGTTGTTTGAGAGTTTCCTCATGGTCAAGTGAACTGAGCAATTTTTATCCACATGGCTGTAGCAACAGTGTATGAATAACTGACTATTGTGAAATTATCAGAAATGCTTGCAGTTGGGTCCACAGCCATTTTTGTAGTCCTTGTCAGCAATTTGTTAGCAACCGTCATTTCAAACACACAACAACTGAAGATTCAAAATCAGGCAACATCAGATGCATTTTATTATACAGTATACACCCAGTATACACTGAAATCCCATGTGCATTTGTCCACCACAAACCTTATTTCTGGCATTTATCCCAAACCAATATTCTTCTTTTATCCCCTTTATCTTCAGGGCTGAGAACCTGGAAGTGCTAAATGCCAACTCAGTTCCACCTTTGTGGACTTATTACTGGTCCACTTCTTATGTACTACAAAGATTATATTTATTGGACTGTTTCAATCAATCAATCAATCAATCTTTATTTGTATAGCGCCAATTCATAACAAGTGTTATCTCAAGACACTTTACAATAGAGCATAAAGCTCTTCATTTTATGGATACACATATATGCATAGATACATATATACATATAAAATACACATATACATATATATATACAAATATATACATCCAACACCCAACATGAATCCAAATAGCCAATCATGAATCCCTCCATCATGGCGGCAAGAAAAAACACTTCTGTTAAGCAGCAGGAAATCTTGAATGTGGATCCCAGTCTCATGATGAACAGCAAATCCACACGATGCTGTGTTGGGTGTGAGGGCAAAAGAAGGAAGGTAAGAGGAGACAAGTGGACTAAAGTAAGAACTAAAATTAGGGACAAGTTCATGTACCATCAACCTGTCGTCTGATTTATTAGAGGGTAGCCTCTTGAGATGCTACATCTCAATTTCAAGAGGGTCCTCATGTCTGAATGGTTGTGGTGATCATTTTCTAGAAGTATAATCTTAGATATTCTTACTGAAAATAAGAATTTATGGTAGTGAACGAACTCATGGGTGCCCAGACCACAAGTGCATCCCAACCATATTTGTCTCCATTAAATATAAATGTGTTAAAGGCCTCTTGAGATGTGACATCCCATTTTCAAGAGGGACTTCACGACTATGTGGTAATAAAAAATAGATACTGTAGGTGTAACGATCATGGATATGGAGATCATGCTAATAACTACATGAACAGCTATAATGATAATGGGAATGGAGTGTTCCTAATAAAATGGCCAACTATGTGTCATGTTTATAACTGTAGTTTTGAGGCTGTTTGAAAGATCATTCCATCAATCACATTCAATATGGAGCAATCAGTAATGTTGTAGGTGGCTACAACTGTTGCAGTGTAAAGAACAAAACATAAGCTACTTTGTTGAACAAACTCACACCAAAACCTGTCATTAGTAGAACAATAGTATTCTTCTGTCAAGACAAGCTCCCAGTGTCTTTGATTTTTTTTTGATAATGCAATGATAAAACTGCTACTGCAGCTGTTAGCATCTATGCTAATTTCTGTACCAGAGGTCCAATTCTGTCCCCTGTGTGCGTGACTTCACGGAGTGACAGATAGCTAAACACAACTGTAACAACGCCAGGAACAATCTTTCTTGCAAAACTAAAAATAAACACAAAAAATGTCCACAAAAAGGTGTAAATAAGTCATCATGTCACATACAAGAAAAATATGAATTTTAGTATCAACATATACATTTTAACAAATATGAAATAAACCATCACAATATTTGACCAATATGAGTTATACAGATATGATATATAATATAAACTTGCAAAGCTTATCCAAGGTTAAACAGCATCAGATACAATGCACTACAAGACACAGCCACACAGAAACAAACAAGATGGCTGCTCTGATCTGAAAAACTAATCACATGACTATTAGAACTGATAAAAACCTAGAACTTTCAAAATATAGCACCTTACAAAAGGCAGGAGGCACTGTCAGGCAACATCACAGGTCCCTTCCTGTAACTGTCTCGCTTGTAGCTCTCGCCTTTTCCTGCTCTAAAGAAAGCTTGATTGGTCTGTGCTGCTTTGGGCCACTCACAATTGCTGTAGATTGGAGCTTGGCAAGTTGGATCTGCTTGATTACAGACATACAGACATACGGGTGGTTCCATCTGCTGTGCAAGGATAGGAAACTGTTGTTTACACAGAGTGGTGCGATTATTTGATGTCAGCCCTGGAGCCGTTTCCAAACCAGACACCAAAGAGTGAGAAGCTGGTGTATTTAAAGGCAGACTGAGATGTAGGCATCCCAGGAAGAAAACACTCAAAGAAGTTCCTCACCCTTTCTTCACTGAGGAGTCACAGGCCTTAAATTGTCCCCCATTGTAAAGGTGACTAATCAGGCTTTCTAATGATAAAATACAAGACTAATTGGTATTGGTGTTAAAGGGAAAAAATAATACTTCCCCCCAGTTTTTGCAGAGTATTATTTCAAGCATATCCAAACAGTTTAGCTTTTTGATCCTACTATGACACTGATTAAAACATGAGAATCTATATTAGGCTTTAGTCAACACAGAGCAGATATCCAGATGTCCTCTTAGTATTCACCATGAGTCAGTGAAGAGATTGTTTGGTATTCATATAGAGTTATTTAAATGGGATTAGCCATTTGCTGTGGTTGAAATCAATAGAGAGACAGAGAAAGGGTTGAGCAGAATCAAGAGTGTGTTTGTGAGTTTGTGTGAGAAAGGAATGTGAACTGAATAGTAGGATTAAAGATAAACATGTAATATACATTTTATGTCAGCTATACAGCAGAAACAAACGATGTAATGTCATTATGCCGTGCTAATTGTTTTTGGTTGGATCTAAACAATTTGGTTTTTATCAGCTTTCAGAGTCTCCCTGATTTTCTCTTACTGGCCTCTGGTGTATACAAAGCATTGAAAAATACTGATGTGACATCTGCTCTGATTAAGGCTTTCTGTCAGAATACTTGGGGTAGATTTCCTGGCTTGATGTTGCAAATAAAATGACCACAGAATGATCAAGAGATGAGAGGCCATTGAAGTGGAGACTTTTTCATGAGATTTATTTTGGTGAAACAAATTAACTTGAAACTCATATGCGTCTGTAAAACCAAAGTGGTCATTTAGAAAAACAACAAAGGCTTGCAAAGAATGGCAGCTTGTCACACAACAATAGAGCATCACACCATAACAGTCAGGCCATCGAAAAGACAGTATGCATGTGTCAATGCAACAGCTGAAAACTATGATTTTAGGGCTGAGTGTTTGGCCGAGACTACATGGTAAATCAGCATTTTTGTTGTTTTCTGTGCAGTAGGATTTGGTCAAACACATTTGATTTTCAATGTGAATGCATTTGTGAGCAACAGTGCAGGCATTTTTTTTCATTTAGTTTAGAAAAAAAGAAATTTAAATGCAAATTCAATATAAATTGATTTAACTTTGAAAACCAATTTGGTTGATTGTTGTTTACTTAGTTTGATTTGGTTGATTGGTGTTTATTTTTTAAAATTTGGTTGACTGTTGGTTATTTTGTTTAGTTTGTTTATTTTGTGGACAATAAAGGAAACTTATTCCATTTCTTAAATAAATTAAGGCCGGCACAGTGGTGTAGGTAGTACAAATGCCTCACTGTGAGGTTGCTGGTTTGATCCCTGTGGCAGTCAGCTTGTGTGGCACGCTGGCTTCTCCTGCAGACAAAAAACCCAAAACATGACCATTAGGTCAACCGACAGCTGAAATTGCCATTAGGTGTGAGTGTGAGTAAATGGAGGTCTGTCCCTTTATGTGGCCCTGTGATGAGCTGACAACACGTGACCCCAACAGGTGTACGTGGTAAAGATGAGGGATGAATTAACTAACACTGGGGTGCAAAGATGAGACCTTAAGTGCTACACACAGTAGGTATGACCCAATTAGGAATAAGTGCTATTGATAATGGATAGAAAATAAATTGATAAACTTAAGAACAAATGAACATCTGTACATTTTTATTTTTAAATACTGTTTAGTAAGTGAGCATATTTAATTAAATCAAGTTAAACATGTTAAAAATATTAATGAACCTGGGGTGCTGGTTTGGCGGAGTGGTTAGCAACCAGGCACCCCATGTACATGCTTCTGCCGGTCCAGGTTCGATTCCTGTCTGTGACCAGTTTGCAGAGTGTCTTCCCCTACTCTCTCACCTCTTTCACACAAACCTATCCACTGTCTCTCTCCTATCAATAAAGGTACAAAATGCCCCAAAACAAACATTTAATATATATATATATATATTAATGAACCTAATTGAAATGTTGATTTAAATGTATTTACTCTTAAAAGTGTCTTATTTACGTTAATCATTTGAAAAGTATGATAATATAGTGGTTAAATATAAAGTCAATTTTACAAATAAAATAGAAATATTTAGAACTAAGAAATTATATTTTTTGCTGTTCTCATTAATTTATTGTAAACTTTGGTTTATGAGGCATTTCCATTTCAAAATAGCTTACACCAATTCAAATAGATAGTAACTTTCTTTCAAAAATAATTGACTGTATTAACTGAACTTAAATTATGACAGAAATTGACAAATACATTTTAATTACTACATTTTAATTACTTCTGATATTATTGTTAATATACTGGACTTTAAATCCATCTGTTGTTTTTGAATTTAAAATATTTGAATAAATAATAAAATATTTCTTTAAAAATATGAAAGAATCAATACAAATTAAAGTGCTGGTAAACAGTTAATAATGTGGCTTTATAAACCTTGCATGGGTACATTTGGAAATTTCTAAAAGGACAGATGGACGTAAGTGTATATAGCACTTTTCTAGTCTTGGTTCTATGTTTCTAAGTTATTTTACTGCCCCAGGACACATCAAAATGTGACAGCCAAAACAACTGATTGGACAGCATTCTCCCAGACTGCCTCAGACTATGTGGCAACAATACTACATGATTATTAAATGATTATTTTAATGTTTCATCATTGCTTTTTTCAGGACATTTCTGTCTGCATTAGTAAAGGTATGACAGTGAATAGACTCTGGATGAAGGAAAAAGAAAAAAAGGGATTGGCAGAAAAGAGATCATGGCTAAATCAAATTTACACCCATAGAAGACAATGGCCTCTGTCCATGAACATGAACATTAGGGATGGGATGAAATATCGTTTGGCAATATATTGCGATACGGTACGTGACGAAATGCATCGAGTTTAAAAAAAATGGATGGCGAAATAAAGACGTCACAAATATTGGCACCAAATACCTTGCCTCCAAAAAGCCAAATGATGAAACTGAATGAGGTCAAAATTGAAGCGCTCCGCCTGGATACAAGTCATCTGTCTGGCAGTATTTTGGCTTTCTCATTAAAAAAAGACGAAGAAGGCAAAAACGAGCCTACCGCTCGTTAGCATACACTCTCTAACCTCTCTAGGGTTAGAGAGTGTTATTATTTGTGTTTGGCTTGTTAGATCTTTTGTTTTCCTGTGTGCAACTCAAACAAAAACAAATAAGTTGTAATAACACAGTCATATTTTTTCTTTTTTACTTTTGCTGATATTGTATTGTGATGTATCATATCGTGACCCAGGCATATAGAGGTGCAGCGTATCGTGAGTTTAAGTGTATCATCCCATCCCTAATGGACATGCACAAGCCTGACACATCTAAGTAGCTTGGTAATGAAAGGATTTGATGAAGTGGTCTTGTTTTTTAAAGGAGACATATCATGCTGATCCATGATTTAATACTTACATATAATATAATAAATTTGAAAACAAGACCTTACACCCCCTTAATTTTCAAAAAATTAGATATTGTATTTTTTCTGATCTCCTAGAACGAGATTTGATGCCTCTGAAAATAGGTCGAGATGACCGCGAGATTTAAATCGTCATGATGACACGAGGTACCTTTCTTTTATTGGAGTAATCTGATAAAACAGCTCCCCCTCTGTGATGTCCGTTAGCCACAAAACCGTCACCGAGGAACACTTCCACCCAGCAGCAGTATATAGTCCCTAGCTCACACTCACTCATTACCAGCTCTGGCCTGTAGGGGGACTCAATACGTGGTCGCTGCTTTGAGCCTGCCGAAAAATACAGTAGAAGAAGAAGGACAGGCTGGCTCTACCCTCTCGGCAGCTCTGACAGAACTGACCAATCAGAGCACAAAGGGCTGTGACGTTGCGAGGTAACTGTAGGTCAGTCTGAGAACCGAGCGTTTCAACAAGAGCTTGATAATGGCCTAAAATGAGGATTTTGAGAACGCTATTGTGGGGCAATGAAGGAACTAAATGACTTGTACTGAGGGCAGAAATGCTTTACAGGCATCCTAGTCTGGCATAGTGAAAAGGAGAAACAAGCATGATATGTCTCCTTTAAAGAGTGAAACAAGCTACGTAAAGATCATTTCTGATTGATGGCTCTTACTATTTAACTCATACTGCAAATAGTTAAAGAATAGAAAACTCAGCAAAGTTTGTGAAAGTGAAGTTCTGGGCTTACAGGAGGGAACCAGTGTGATGTGAACTTACACACTGGCCTAAAACAATACGTCATCCTTGCACCACTCAGTAGTCCAGCAGTCAAGAAATCATCTGTGCTTATGATGGAGGAATGTGCGTGGGCGTGACCTCAACACCCTGCAGTAAACAGTGTGCCATGTGCATGTGATCGAGGAACAGCATAGATATTCTCCAGTGAAACCTATTTGTTTTAATCAAGATTATGCCAAATCTATTTGCCCCTATATTGAAAATCTCTGATCCTTGCCACCCTTCAATTCTGTAAAAAATTCCAGGGTTATTCTGATAAATTCCCATAAAATCCCATGGAATTTTTACAGCCCAACTACCAAACACATGAAATGTACGGAATATAGAAGCTTTACCAACATTCATGAGAGTACATACAGGAGGATGTAAGAGATAAGGGCCGTGTAATGACAGATAAACAGAGAAACAGGGCAGGAGGAATAATTAGAAACATGGACGTTTGGTATTTCTGATGATGATATGATGCTGCATGAGTCTCGCTGTCTGCTGGCCCTTCCAGAAAGTTCTCAGGGGTCATCATGGAACATTCTAGAACATTCCACCACATTCTGATGGGAATCCCAGATCCACCAGTGTAGCTGTCAATTATATCCAGATTTTTTAAAACTTTACTGGGGCCTCAACGCCACATCAATACTGCAATAATACCATCCCTTCATCTATCTCTGTCTCGTTCGCTCCCTCCCGTTCGCCCCATCCCTCCTCCCATCTTTCCACACTGGCACAATAGCAAGAACAATGCCAGGGTGCCACCACATCAAACACCGGACAAAAGAGAGAGAGAGAGAGGGAGAGGCAGAGAATTGCAGTGTGGGTCCAAATGTGATTGTGCATCAAAGCAAAGCAGAAGGAGAAAGAAAAAACTTCCTCTTAAACTGATTATATATCCATGAGAAGAAAAACCACAACATCTCTCTCTCTCGTTGTGTCGCTCTCTTTTGCGTCTTTGTCTGTCTAATGGTGCCAACTGTCTACACGCTACCAGCATCTACTTTTACGCATCACTATCAGAGTCATTGCATCGGGATCAAGTCGAGAGATTTCTGTACAGGTCTTGCACTTGTGTATATTCTCTCGTGGATACTAGTAATACAGGCAACAAAATAATAAATGAAGGTTATTACAAAGGTACGGACAAAATATAGATAAAGGTAAATATATTTTTGATAGATTAAGCATTTTTATGCCAGATATGGCTATTGTAATCTTGTAATGCAGTGTGTCCCACATCAAGATGTTCCCTCCTCCTCCTTAACAAAACCTGAAAAAACCCTTTCAAGTCAGCCCTAACAGTAAAAATGAAATCTTGGATCCATTAAAACTTCTTTTGTGCCTCAAGTTTTCAACATTTTCAATGCAATGGCACTTTTGCAGATGTGATGCATTCACTTCCTGTGAAGTATAATGGAAATGTCTTATCTGGGTAACATTATTTTCTGGAAAGTCTTACTTATTTTGTGCATCAGTATAGGTTACTTTTAATTAAGTCTTATTTTTTTATTTTCTGACTGTTTGTAATGTGGGTAACAGAGATGAAAGAAGAAGATGGTGATTTTTTTGTAGTGGTATCTAGGTGTCATTCCATATTTAGAATCATACTGAAATTTTGAGCTCTGGTGATGTCAGCGTCTGTCCTTAGTAAAACAGCTTTTCTTTTTTTCAGTATGTTTGGGGTGTTTTTTTTTTACTTACCCCAACGCAGAGGGCAAGATGACTTGAGGATCTACTGTTATTATTAGTTGAACAATAGGCTAAAAATGTGTTTTCTGGAAGATATTCTCACATGCAACCCACACTCCTTTATCTCTCTCTTGCATCATCCTTACAGGTATATTATTCTCCTCCTCTCATTCCCTCTTGATTTAGTTTGGACCATCTCCTCTCCCATTTTGTCCTCACCCTCTTGCTTCTTATTCTGTTATGAGCAACATGTGAGCTTGCTGTGGACAAATGATAACATATAAACCCTCAAGTCTCAGTGCCATTCTCTTACTGTAAACACGATATTGTATTGGTTAAAATGGATTTTTTGGCACAGTTTGGTGTTGGATCTTTTGAGTCACTTGTTGGTTTCTGCTCCTTACAATTCATGTTATTAGTGAAAAAACAGTCAGAGGAGAATTGCTGTTCAGATTGATTTTAAAATTTTACCTGTAAAATGTTTCAATTTTCATCAAAAAATGCCAAAGATCTTATTCAGCAAAAAGTCCAATTAGTTATTTAAAGGATAATTTCGGTTTCTACAGCTTTCACATTGTTTATAGAATGAAGTAGAACAATATACTCACCCAGAAGGCTTTCCTGATCCAAACAGTGCTTTGGGAGATATTTAGATCCAAAATTGAGCGGCGGGTATCCATATAATGGTAGCACATAGGGCAGACAGCGCCGCTCCTAAAACTGCATCAATCATCCAAAAACTCATTAGTTTCACCAATATTTCATCATGGTCCGCTCACGCTACTCCTCCACGACAGTCTGTGTCACTCCAGACATGTTTTGTGACTGCGCTGACCTCAGAACTGAAGAAGAAGAATGTTTGCCTCCGCGCATGCGCAGTGCGGCTCATTGATTCAGGGGAAGACCGCCGGCTACACAACGACTTTCTTCTTCCAGTTTTGTGCAAAATGGACGTATATCTATCGGATGAAGATGTTGTGGAGGAGAATTTTGAATATGATGGGTGTTCTGACAGTTTTGAGCCAGAGTTTACAGATGGGGAGCTCATCGAAAGGAGGACACGGAGGCAGCTCTCCAGAGAGTACTGCGCATGCGCGGAGGCAAGTGTTCTTCTTCTTCAGTTCAGAGGTCAGCACAGTCACAAAAACATGTTTGGGGCGACACAGACTGTAATGGAGGAGTAGCCCGAGCAGACCATGATGAAATATTGGTGAAACTAATGAGTTTTTGGACTATTAATGCAGTTTTAGGAGCATCGCCTGTTTGGATCAGGAAAGCCTTCTGGGTGAGTATATTGTTCTACTTCACTCTATAAACAATGTGAAAGCTGTAGAAACCGAACTTATCCTTTAATGTCAAATATTTCGATTGCAGTGATTAAACCAACACTCAGTAGTTTCTTCCACCCTAAAATAGAGTCATTGTGATGGTGCATCACCTTTCAACAGGTTGAATGACACCTCTGTCATGGTCTGAGGGGGTCTATATCGCCTTCACTGTCACTATGTAACTTCAATGTGGATGGTTGGAACACTTCAACACTAAAAAACTACAAATTTTAACTGCTTTGTCTGCTTTACGGCATACATCACTTCCCCCTCAAGGCAAAAGCTTAACATTGGGAAAGGAGAATATATAGCAGTTTTTTAATCTTTAAGACAGATTTAATGAACAGAAGTTAGTTTAAAATAAATATGCACTTATTTCCCTAATGGAAATAGGGACCTCTGGCTCACAATACTACATAGTATGTGCCGGTAATGCTGACATTGGATACCACCTGCCATGAAACAAGAAGAGGAAGAAAGCTAAATGTAGAGTTGCTATCATGGCGGAAGCAGCGAAAAATCAGAAGAAAGAAAAGTTATATCGGAGGAGACGAAAAAAGGAAAGCGGAAGAGTAACAAGCTAAATTTCTGGACAGAGATAAAAATTGGCCAGCATTCACTCGCTGGCATGAACTGAAAGACGAGGCGGGATGGCCAACCGATGCTGATTCTGCCCTGTTATTGTTGGACTTGTACATGATGATTTATTTAAATGGAAACATGGTCATACTGTACCTTATCAGTCCACATGGTTTATTTTTCTCTTGGGACATCTTGTTGGGTCGCTTCTTCTCCCTCTGTATGTCAACAAATGCAGGTTGGTGTACGACAGTGCATTTACACTCAACGATCATAGAGGCCCCTAGAGAACTGAAATCCGGAATCTTACCTAATGCTGCTTTAAGTCTCTATGCATAATCATTTGAAGAAATTAAGAATCAGTACTCAAAGAGAAACAGTTTTGCCTAGCTTTGCAGTATTTGTGATTCTTAAAGAATAAATGTGCCATGTTTTCTGCTTTAAACATCCAATAGTTACTTTCACTTCTTCATCATGTCTGCTCAGAAGTGTATTGATTCTGTTTTACTCTCAGTTTGTTCGTGCTTCTTGTGCTCAGCTTGCCTGTGTTTGTTTCCTCTCAGGCCCGTTTGATTGACAGCCCTGCCTTAATTGCTTTCACCTGTGTTCTAATTCTAGCACCTGCTCCTGATTAGCCTCCATGTCTTCTTCTGTTTTCAATGCCACACTCAATCTCCTCAGTATCTTCCCTGCATGGACATGTTTCCTTCATTTCTACTTGGTTTTCCCACCTGTTTTTACCTGTTTTATTTGACACTTTTCTTTCTTGTCTATATACATATTCCAAGGCCTGGCTTATCTTTAGCCTACATATACTGTATATACATTGTGTAATTTTAACCTGAATGACAAGCAGCACAACTGCAATGAAGTGGGGTCAGATTTATATGGCGACATTTTTTTTAAAAATCTCAAGTACACAGCTTTACATTTTCACAAGCACATTACACAACCTTGCAAGGTTATTCACTCGCAACCACATCAACACCTGCACACAGTACTGGCACACATAACGCTGATGCTGTTCTTCACAAGCACTCTCTCGCTCTGCTCGCTTGAAGTAAAATTCTGCCGGCAGGGTTCTGCAAACAAGGTTCTGTATTGGAGAAAGACTTTGACATCAAGGGGACAGGCTCTTATGCCTTTAAGGTCACTCTCAGAGCTGGTCCCTCCCACATGAAGCCTTTTTCCTTTCCTGATTGATGACTTCCGTCAACATCAACAGCAACAATGACAACAGTGAAAAAGGAGGAGCAAGAATGTGGTGACTATTTTCAACAGCCTTCTTGTCAGATTTTGAATAAATGTGAATTATAAGATCTGTGTCAAAAAGCTGACATATTAGAGTACCAAGCCATTTTTTTAGACTGTCAAACAACTTCTAACTCTCGTGACCAGCTGTTCCAACCAAGTGCCTAAATTTATCCTCAAATAAAATAAACATTTTCCTCCTACATCCTCAAGATTGATGCACCATTGGCCTGGATGACAGAGTGTATGGCTGCGGTCGAATAGTTGCCTCCTAAGCCTACTTTTCCTTAACCCTGGTGGAAAACGTCACAAGGTTAAGGAAAGGAGAAAGGAGAATTCAGAAAGGACTTAGGAAAGGAAAACTGCCATGCAGAGAGAATCCGACGACACCTACACTACGCTATGTCATCATGTGACGGCGGATGATGCGGTGAAACTACAATTTCCAAAGATGGACTACAAAAGACGCATCATGCATTATCATGACAATGTTGCTCCTTCAGACAACATTGAACACAATAACCTGGTAAACATTACATCTGCATAACCAAAGTTGGAAGTGAGGATTTAAATATATCTGTCCTCTCATTATCAACATGAACACCAACCAGTGCATGAAAATAAATGAACTGAAGGAAAGAAAGGCAGAAACTGTTAAGACCACAATCTAACGTGTACACATTATTAATATTGAACCAAGTTTAAAACAAAATCAATATCAAATGTCTCATATCCTGCTCTCTTCAGGGAATCAGACTGCTGGAAAGTTAAGGCATGTTTTGGTAAACTTTAGAAAGGATGAACAGCAGTGGGAACTCACATTGTTTGTGAGATTTGTTCGTCATTATTCGGTTGAATTCGGAAGCAGTAGGAATACGCACTGTTTATAGAAGCTGTTGCCGCGGAGAATTGTGGGACAGAATAATCTCCTCTCCTTTCGTAAAGGATGGTCCGGTGTATCCTATGCTAAAGGAGATAATACAGGAAGCATTGAGCCACCTTTCCTATGCATTTAAACTATTCAAACAGCTCTAATCACGAACTACTTCCGGTTTATTTCACTCCGTTAGGAACCTTCCTAAGCAAAAATGACTTTTCAACCGCAGCCTATGTCTGGTTAACTAAAGGTGAATTCTTCCCCTTAGCCCTTCCCTTTCATCTTACCCCATCCCCTTCCCCTTAGCCCTCTGTTTTGAGGGCCAAGAGGATGGAGTAAAAACACACTGCTGAGAAAGTAAAATACGACAAGCAATTCCAAACATGATTAATATTTACTTGATGATTTAATAATTACTAGTGTCAGCAAGCGCAGTGTATGATGAGATATTCTCATATCTCTCAAGGGCAGTGTAGCCCTTGATCTTAGCCCTTCCCCTTTGGGGAATTGGGAACTTCACTAGACTTGAACACACTAAACCAAGAGGTAGGCGGTAAGACAAGAGATAAGGGGTAGAATCCGGATTCACCCTAAAGCTGTTCACACCGAACGCGACTCTGCGATCAAAATTGCATTGCCCACTGAAGTCGCATCGCCTGTCCATAAATACCTCATTTTGGTCACCGCTAACCATCTCTGTGGCTTGGTCTATCTTATAACAGGATGTATAAGCTGACATTATTCTAACTTTATCCTTTTAACTCATCTACCAACCACAAACACTGCAGCTGATGCCATGCAGTGTCTGTGAGGTTTCTGCGGTCCGTCTAGGCAAAACTAATGTCCTCACTGACTAATGTTTCCCACACAAAAAAAGTCTGTCATGGGTACCGTCACATAAGGACACACCGCTGATTGACTGTTGCCGCACAGCCACACATGGCATCACCTGAAAAAATCAACTTTTGTTTAACTCTGGCAATGAGTGAGGTGATCCCCTTGAACGCTGCAGTCGCATCGCAGGAGGGTAACCTCGCCCCATCACGGCTGTACATTGACTTTGCATTGAGAGTGACCGCAGACAATGCTGAAGCGGCATTCGGTGTGCAGGCACCTTAAGTCTTTCTTTACAAGTGTTATGTTTTTGGTCCTCTCTCTTTTACACATAAACATTTAAAAATGTTTTTTCTTTAACGAAAAAGCAACAAAGTGTCATCTACAAAGATTTTAATCCACAACTCTTTTATCATGGCAAAACTGCAACATGACAAAATTATGATGGAAGTTCCTAAAACAATAAATTGTGATTTTAGCATTATCACATTGTGGGTTTTTGCAAGAATTGCTTTGTAAAGGTCTGAATTTATTGCAATGAATTAGATTTAGTTTATGGTTCCATATTTATGTCCACAGAAGAGGTGATCCCCTTGAACGCTGCAGAAACTGACTGCATCTTTGGGATCAATATTTCTTTATTTTACAAAATTAACTGCAGAGGAAAATATATTTTGAAACCATTTTCTCAATAACACTCAGCCCTACTATTTAATAAAAAGGCCAAATATATCAAAAAGCTTTAAATAATCACATACATAAGAAACAACTTAGAGAATTTGTGCAGTTTCAAAAACAGATCAATACAATCTTCTGGCCAATTATCTGTAAAATTGTTTCCTCAGACATTTAATGTAGAAATATATCATCAGATTGGATATATACAGGCAGACTTTTTCGAGCAGTGTGGTAATTGTAACATCTTTGAACAATGGGTGATCTTCTATCTGTAAAGAAAAGGTAGATTGTGCATCTGAATTCAACAGGTCCACAGGGTCTGCGTCAGCTTTTACCAACATTGTCTCTGCTGTTACTTCAAATTCATGACTGTTAGATCAGACATTATGACACTGTTTAATTAAGAAGCTGCTGTGATGCAACACACCAAGATAATAAAGCCATCACACAGTACGTTATTTATGTTAATTTCAATTCTTTTAAGTACATGTCCCAGTTGTTTCTTGTAATTCTGCCTCTGATCAACTCCCCGATCTAATCTGATGTAATTAATTCATATTTGATGACTTAATATGATTATAGACTCACTTAAACACTTGCACATAAACCCTAAGAAGCAAAAACAGTATACTGTATTTTCACAGTGAGTATAGAAGTGCTAAATGCTAACTCGTTCCTGTGTTTTTGGACTCAATCCTGCGCTGCTCTATTGTGCTAACTATTTAATTCAATGTTTCCAGTCACAACATAAACAACACAACAACAAGGATTGCACCATTTCAGGAGGGGAAAGTTTCCACTTCGAAACAAACAATTGCTTTGTTTTTTTTTCATTCATAATTGGTACGTTTTTAGGTTCAAAATAACAGAAAATCATAGCTCAAATTTGATCTATATCTTAATGAAAGGTTAGGGGCCATCATGGCTTGGCCCAAGAAAGCCTTCCCCTTTGTCCAACTCTGTGTGGCCTTGGATGCAGGAGAAAAGCTAAAAGTTGACTTCTTTTTTGCTTCTTTTCAAGTGATTCCAGTGTGCTTTGTGAAAACCAAGTCCTTATTCAAAAGGTTTTCTGCATCATTTTGTAAAATTCACACTTGAAACAAAAAACAGGATTTTACTGATTGGTTACTGTTGTATTCAGCAGAGCGGTTCTTTCTAAAATGTGGGCTGCAGGTCATTTTACGAGAAAGACTGTGATGATACTTCCTAATCAAAATTATGTGTTTAATGATCACAAACAATTTAAGTGCACTTTTACTATTTGAGTCCCACGACTAATAAACCACATTATAATGATTGAGCAACATGTCACCCTTCTGGTGTGTCTTAATTAAAGAAAATCCACTTTGTCAAAAATGTCATTGGTTTTGGTTCTTCTTTCCTTATGAGACAATAATGCGGACTTTGTGATTTATATTGTTTGGGGTTTTTTTGTGGGCCATTTCATGTCTCAAATTGGACAGTGAACAGTATTCTTGTTTGGAAGAGGCTGCAGTAGTCCTCAGATGATGAATGATAAAGAAATGAATGAAGAGCTGATGAGTGCATCTTTACACGGCACCTTTAGTTGTTTTAAATGAGAGCCCCCTGGTGGAAGGAAATACAGCTAGCCTTTAAATATTACCTTCCAAAAGAGTCTGACATGCTCATGCATGACAAAAGAAAATCGCTGAGGTCCAAACAAACAAATGGTTCATATTTTTGCATCCGCAAGCCAGAGACACACCATTTTTCAGTCACACACACACTGACATATTTTTGTTCAAAACCGCTCTCATCCATCATCTTTGTCATGTCATATGGGTAAACTGTATATGATGACACATGATGTTAATTTATCATTCCTCCACAGTGTGTGTACTTGCTGTGCTCTACTCTTTTGTTTTTTATTTCTCATCAGTCTATCTCTGCCTGAAGTGCACCCACTGAGCTGTTTAAAGTGCCTGGAGTTGTTTTTGTGAGCAGTTGACTTCATTTTGTTAATTGTAGGGGGACGTTAGAGTTAATTGAGGACAAAGATGGGAAATTTGTTCAACCTGTTAATATGTACGCGCATGAAATTAGGAAAAAACAATTAAAAAAATCTCATTCATGTAATACAAGGTAGGACTATCAAAGGAAAACATTCAAGAAAAGAAGACACATTGATCACGATGAATAATTCATGTCATAGTAGCAAACAACAGATTTAAATATAATACATGTAATTCCATCTGATGGTTTTCGGCTTTGCATCCCTGCTTCACAACAGAAAAACTCCTGAGTTCATGGAAAAAAACGAAATACAGGAAAAAGTCACCTTTTCTGATACAATGGTGCTGTGCTATTACAACATTCTTCAAGTCATCTTTATTCTGTTCTTTCTCTCTGCGTTCCCCTTTATTCATCATTTCTTGTGTTAAATGTCTTATCTTTAAACATGCCACACACATTAAACATAAACTTCACTGAAATGAAAACTGCTTCCCCACAGATCTGCTGATTAAGTCAGTGTTGTCTGCTAATATGTATTCATACTTTGCCTTGTGTGTAATTATTTTCACATCCAAAATGACAAATATGTTAGCTGACAATATTTTGACACTCGAGCTGCATACTTAAATTTAATAACACTCAGAGTTTCCTTACAATGGATATGGGGAGTTTGGAAAATTGCAGCCTTGGCCTTGATGGAACAAAAAAAGAAAGGCATTTTATTCCTCCAACATTTTCTACTGCATTGTTTTTTCTCTGACAGTCATATGGACTCATTTAGAAACCCTGTCATTTATGTCAGTCACTGACAAATTTTTAATAAGGAGGCCTTTTCTGGGACTTCATTCCTCTTTGTTTCTATCAGACACATTTTACCATTTTCTGTTTTACCTCTTGTGCTGTTGTAATTGTCCTCTACTCTTGGATATATCTGGTATTTCCTCATAATCCCATTACATAAAGATTCTAGGTCTATTGCCCTTGTCTTAGAAATGTAATGATCAAGATCCTGTTGTAGCGTTAGTTGAAAATGGTTGGGATCTTGTGCTTCAGTTGTGTAAAGATATTAATGATCTTAAATCCTCCAGTACACAAGGTTATTTCAACTGTCGAAACAAAGCAGAGCAAGTTTTAAGAATGAACAACAGCAAACAAGATCTTTGAATGGTAGCTTACTGAACTGGGGTTATTTACTCTTGGCATTTTCAAAAGGTAGTGAAACATTTGCTAAAAGGATTATACAAGCATTTGGCAATCCAATACTTTTTCATCACCTCCTTACTTGAGGAACACTTCAACACTTCATTACTTGGGGATGGAGCACATGCTGTTTTATGCTAATATTTGATCTCATTTCGCATTAAATGTGCATCGGATGTTTCCGGATTCACTTTTATGAATTTACATGGCAAAAATTAGTATGTTGGAGTGAAGTAACAGAACACAGAGACTACGTCTCTCTGACCACAGCTCTGCCTTATCAGTCAATACCCTATTCAAGTCTTCATATTTATGCCTTTGTGAAGCTTTGCCTCCACTGTGATCGTTGCAGCAGGAGGTAAGAGCGCCACATTTAATGCCTGGTGTCCGCTGGTTTGGTTTTGCACAGAGCGGTATGGTTTGGAGCAGTAAACCCTGATCTTGTTTACGTTTCCACTTGCCAGCCGTACCTTCATTTGAGAACGGGTATGTGAGCTGGAGAGGACAAGGAGGCCTCGCCAATAATGAGAATGTGTGATCACATACTGTAGCAGACACAATGACCACAGTTGCATTATGTTTTTTAATTCACAAAGAAGTATTCAGAACTAGAAAAGCACTTGAAGAGCACAGACATGTGCCAGCGCCACAGTCCTCACCATATTGTAAAATTCACCATAAATATTAGTCTTAACTTTATTTCCTTTAAATATTTAGATTCCTTGACCATGAAAACATACCATTAACGATTGGATTCGTAATGATATCTATTTAAGTTAAGTAGTTATTCATGAAAATTGCATTTTTCGTTGTGGCGGATCCAGATGGTGATCCCGATCACTCCCAAAATCGAATAATTTGTTCCTTGTCCCAATCTGGACATTCCCTAAAAATGTAATCCAAATCCGCCCAAATTTTTTGAGTTATGCTGCTAACAGAGAAACAAATAAACTAACAAACAGACGCCAGCAATAACATAACCTGGCGGTAATGAAATGATTTGAAATTAAATCATTCTCTATGTTAACATGGAATAGTAATTACAAATTGCGTTTTACACATGGACAACATGTTTATTCCCCTTCATTCAATTAAGATCTGGGGGTTGGGAATGGTTCTGATTGGACAGGAGCAGATGTGAGGTATTGAACAGCTCTTAAAGCTGGGGTTGGCGATTTTGGAAAACTAGCATGAATTTGAAAGTAGCATCTCCTCACCCCAGCCCCCCACCCCACCCCCACCCCCCGGCTCACATGCACGCATGCGGCTGATATATCCAGAACTGATTCAACTCCAAACCCTCAGCACAACGTGTTTGTTTTGCACTACACCATGTCATGTCTCAGTCAGCGGTAAGAAAACACCAAACAAACATGTAAAGTCAGTTAGTACTCACAGCCGATGTTGATCGGGGTATAGGTAGTTCCTCTGACGTTCTCCACATAGTTGTCAAATCTCCCGTTTTGGCCATGAAACTACCGTATTTTCCGTATTTTATCCTCTTTCCCGCTCCTCCTGTATCAGTATTCTCTCGTAAATCTCCTGTGTGATGATATAATAATAAAAACATTCCTCTGCCTCTCCAAACTGAGCTCTGTCTCTAGCCTGAATGGGGCGGTAATGCTCCAAAATGATGGATGCCAACCACCGTAAAGCCGAAGAAGAAGAAAAAACCTCATGAGAACGTCCACCTGCAGTAGCCTGGGTGGCAGCTATTGTGAGATTAGAGCCAACAGCAGAACAAACTTAGAAAAACAAAGAGTTTATTTTAGATTTCTTGTAAATCTGTCTTAAAATGTGAGGGATACTGGAGCTTGGTTGGGGTTGTGGGACGGCTCACGGCGGGCTTCCCTTTTTTTCAAAGACAAAACTTGAAAGGTAAGCATTCTCCAGCGGAGTCTGATCCCTTGCTCGGCTACCTACACGCACCGAGTCTGTGCACGCCGGGAAAATGCACGCGCAGCAGGCGGGCAGAATGGCGACGGGATTTGGTTTAAAAACAGGTGTCCCGGCATGATTGTTGGTTGGGGTTTTCCCTGTTTTACTCCTGCTGTAGATAGCTGATATTTTTCGCTCTGTTTTAAGAACACATAATGAGTTGATTATCATCGGGTCATAAAGACCATTTTAACCAGTATTACAAAAAGTGTATCTAAATCAAATCGCCAACCCCAACTTTAACAAGATGGATCCTGCTCAATACATCCAGTGACTTGGAGATGAGATTGGTACTTTCAGTTTGCATAGAGTGGGATCCACATTCAAGATTTCCTGCTGCTTAACAGAGGGTTTTTTCTTGCCACCATGATGGAGGGATTCATGATTGGCTATATGGATTCATGTTGGGTGTTGGATCAATATATATATATATATATATATGTATATATATATATATATATATAGATATATATATATATATATATATATATATATATATATATATATATATATATGTATATATATATATTTATATGTACATGTGTATTTTTATATATTTATATGTGTCTATGCATATATGTGTATCCATAAAATGAAGAGTTTTATCCTCTGGTAAAGTGTCTTGAGATAACACTTGTTATGAATTAGCGCTATGCAAATAAAGATTGATTGATTGATAGAGATAATACAGTATGTATATAGTTGTCTTTCCTCCTCTTCTTCTCTGTCTCTACTTGTGCTTTTCTCTCTCTAACCTATAAAACGCTATCACCCTCTGTATTGTGCTGTGGTGGTGACACTGATAGGCAGACCTGGTTGGTGAATATCAGCTGACTGTATACGTGTGTGTGTCAGAGTGAGAGAGGGAGGGAGGGAGACTGGATTGTGATGATGATGAATAAAGCTCAGGAGAAGAGGATGAGAATTACCTCTGAGCATGAGGGAGTGAAATATAGACGGTGAGAGAGGCAGAGAAAAAAAGTCGCCAAAGTGAAGAGGGACGGAGGGATAGCATGATTCCAGACAACGGAGCGAGAAAAAAATGAAACAGAAGGGATTGAAAGGGCACCAAAAAACAGGAAGGGATAGGGTGAGAGAAACAGGAGACAGAAAAGGGAGAGAGAAGAAAACGTACTCCAGCTTGAGGTGTGAGCACGATCCATAATTCCCATGTTGTTCGGGGATAGAGTGAAAAGAGGGGTGAAAAAAGAGAGATGGATAGGCCATAATCGCATTTTCTGTGGTGTCTGCACGTTTTCACGAATCCCATGTTGCTTTTTGGCTCACGGCAACAAATTGAGGGTAAAACTCGCAGCAGAGATGAGGGATGAAAAATTCAAGATAATATTCAAAGCAGCTCCCCTCGAAAACTGCTCTCATCCACTGTGGAGGGAAGAGTGTGTAACATTGGAGAAGAGTACGAGAAGACAGATGAAGAAAGGAAGATGGAGGTAATGAGATGGTTAAAGGAGGGAAAAGGCAGAAGAAGAAAGAGCAGCAAAACTAGAACTAGAACATCTACCTGTTTGTATACACAGCAAATTCAGTAGAGTTATGATGTTGGTGTTAATTTTGGTGAAAATGTGCTCTCATCAGGAAAAGAATTGGTGTTGAAAACAAGTTTATGAATGATGTATCAATAAATAAAAGGTTCTACTGTCACTTTATGATCTTTAACTCTGAATGTTTCACTTTGATATCTGAAACTTTTAAGTATCACTCACCCGTACCCCATTATTGTACATGATTCTATAAGCCCATGCCATGAAAACTGGACCTTTTTTATTTTGGACATGATATCATTATTTTAGCCGATCTTTTCCCATTAAAATATAGTAAACAAAGACAGTAATGCTTACACTTTGTACTGTAGTGATAATATAGAGTTAAACTTAAGTAGTTAAACATTTACTCTGAGAGAGTGCATTCCTGACTTACTTTATTTGTACACATCACATTCAATTTGGCTTGATGTCAAAAACAATGCCATCAAGCATGCCACTTTGAGGGCTTTTACATTAGATAAACAGAAATGTCCTCATGGTGAACTTCATATTCAACCATAATTACCTCCGCCAAGGAGGTTATGCTTTCGCCAGGGTCTGTTTGTGTGTTTGCATGTTTGTTTGTGTGTTTGTTTTATTGTCTGTTAGCAAGATTATGCAAAAACTACTGGATGGGTTTACTTAATTTTTTTTCCAGAGATGGGGTGGTCCAAGAAGCCATTACATTTGGTGATGATCAGCATATTTGTCTGGATGCAGACATCACATGAGAGACTTGCTTCAAAATTTACACTGTAATATATATCATATAACTCTATCATCATGGTTTGTTTCATTTGGATCTGATCCAGAATGACGGCAAAAAAACATTGAAATTTATAATGGCAAATCCCTTTGATTTTCTTTCAGCTGCTGTGATGGTATCTCCCCCTGTATGTCATTATGGAAATTGCAGTTTATTTGCAAAGTCACCGTAACGTTTTTCAAGCCAATGTCACTACATTACCCAGCTTCCCTTGGTGGAGGTCTGCTCTCTCTGAGTGCTTTTCCGGAGTTACTATTCTAACAAAGCTATAAATGTATGTTTAATACATCTGGCAGTCATTTTATGAAACTTAAACTAGCATTTGCAACAGAAACACTTAGGTGGTGACTGCTAACCTTGCAATCATCCAGTAAGCCAATCATTGAAAACTGTTTCTCTTTCCAGTACACAATCACTGTAAGCAGAATACTTAGTGTGAATACAAACTCTCACTCAGCCTTTCTGGTTTGTCTTTCAGGTTTGAAAATATTTGATTTGTGTCCAAGCAAATATAAATGTTCATTTCAGCAAGGAGGATCTGCATGACAAATGTCACAGACTGCTGATTTAAACACATTAGCCACTAGTATCCTCTAACGGCGTGTTTCCACCGAAAGTGTCGCAAATTTTTCGCGCGTCATTATTACATACAAAGCTAATGTAAAGAGACAAATTGACGCTGCATCGGGGCGAGCATAGAGCGGTGTCAAGCGTTGAGTGGTGAGCGACGAGCGTTTCGAGCGAAAAAACGCTCGCCGCTCGCCGCTCAACGCTCAACGCTTGACGCTCGAGTTGAAATAATTGAACTTTTCAAGCGAGCGAGCGTCTTGACGCGCTGGGACAGCCTATCAGCGTGGAGATCGTCACTGACGCAGGGCATTCTGGGATTCGGAGTCTTGCTAATCTGACAAACTGCTAACCAAACTGCTAAACTGGAGACAGATGGAAAGGCGCTCCGCAGCTGGAATGGAGCACCTGTAATTGGTATCCAAGCGGGAGATCCTGGCACCAACCCTGGCTAGCAGGTCTTCAGACTGGGCAACAGTCAGCCTGAGGTACTGCTGGAACCGGCCGTTGTCCAGACAAAGCTCCTGCAAGAGACGGTGGAACTCACCGAGCTCACACCGCCTCTGTAGGTTAGAATGCATCCAGTACCAACGTCGGCGCCTAGCCACAGCTGACTTCTCCACAGCAGGTACAGAGCAGTGACGGTGGTAATCAGAGCCATGTTCGACGATGAAATGATATGATGAAATGATAATGGCGGATGATGCCGCGGCGAGCGCTGAGCGTTTTTTTGCATATTTGTACCAGCATCTAAACTCGAGCGTCTAGCGTGGCGTGAATTCACTTGACGCGCAAATACACTCGCTTTCAACGCTTTCGTTGGGTAGGCGCCGTTAGTCTCCTCCTGAAACATCCTGAAGTGTTTATATGAAGTCACACTGGCATTACACTGATTTTCACAACATATGCCCAAAACGGACACACCTGCATCAACAGGTAACCTGAATGTTATTGTGTCCTCCAGTTCCTATTGTGGTTTCTGCCATTTACGGTTTAACTGGCTCAGTTTTTGCTCTGTGTATTTCAGTATCTTCATGTATCATAAACAAACAGCAGTCATAATCCATCTGGAAAGACTGCCAGATTATCTTGCTGAGCAGTAGCTGTTTTCCCTCTTTTTAGCCTTTTTGTTATAAAAAAAAAAACAATCTATATGCTCTCTGACTGCTGTGTAGCAGCTATTTTAGTCTTCCTGTGGGACCCAGACTGATCTGACAGACTTGAATATATTTTTGTTCTGTATTAATGAAACTCTTTTTTACTTGAGCAACTTAAAAATGATTCTCTGTCATAATGATCAGCTAAAATGTACAGTCTATTGACAACAGTAGAACTGAGTGATGCCATGTTTGTAAAATTGTCATGGCATGTTTTATAAAGAAAACTGAATAAAGAAATGTATAAGAGTTATTTTCAATCATTGTGTGGGCCAGATTTGACCTATGAGCTTCTATTTGCCTACCCCTTGACAAGACAGACAGACAGACAGAGCATAATTTTATGCAGGGTTGGACGTATTTTCCAAGAACATTACAAGTCCCTGCGCGGTTTGATACAAGCTCGTAAGTTCTTGATGTGACACCAAATAAAATAGGTGAGATATTTGTGGGGAGGGACCCAAAATGGTGGCCTCTAAAGGGATCCAGATGGAGTTGTGACATCAGTACCAATATGGTCAGGGACAGGAAGGCTGACTTGAGAGGCTTATTGGGACTCTGTCCAGGCCTGCTTTGGACCATAAACAGTCCTAGAGGTATCAACTCTACAGCATAAATATTCATGTACAAGAGGCAGGTCAGCGCTATGTGCTGCAGTCTGTGCTGATGTCCAGTCAGCGCTCACACAAAAACTCTGAAAAACACCATGTTTCCTATACTTTTAGACATTTGTTTTTATTTACAAGTTTATTCATGTAAATGTATGGATGCCTGAAGTGTTCTTCTTTTAAAAACTTAGTCCTTAGAGTAACATCTTAATGCATCTCCTTTCATCCTTTTCAAGGATATGAATTGCTGTGTCCTGTTATGTGAGTGGATTTGTGTCTTATGTCTTTATTTACTCTGTAGTTTGGTCTTCAAAGAGAAAAGATCATGAGAGAAGGACCTTGGTTTTCTCCTCATAATTTATTTACTTTAACACATGCACAGGTCCTTTAGCAAATTGTTTCGTTTGTCTCAAGATTTTAAAGCATGGGGGCAGTTCTGGGCCCGAAGCTGAACCAGAGTATTAAACTGATACATTTCTAGCTTCTTGACACTCTTGACCTTCAAACCAAGTCTGTACAAGAGGGGTTTTTGTGATTATTCAGCTAACATTTAAAGTTAAATAAATCAGTCATTGACACCAGAAATACTCATTTATTAAACTTACCTGTAATCGTCTTTTCCATAAATTCAGGCTCACAGTTCTGTCTAAATCATTGACTGTAAAATAACTGAATAAAGCCATGAGACATTGGTCATTTGAATATCAAAGGAGCCTTTTTTCCCTCTATTGGACGCTGCCATACTGCACAACCAAACTTTAGATCCATCTACTCGTGAGATGGGACTTAAGGTCATCGAACCAATAGAGATGCAGAAAAGCAACATACACACACACAGTGAAAGCCCAAAATTAGACTGAAGCTTTTTAAACCAGGCTACAAAGATGTGTTGTAAGGCCTTTAAAAGCGTATTTTCCCAGCATAAATTGGTTTTGGTGTCAGATTTCTGCAGCCAGCCTCAAGTGGCCACTTAGAGTACTACAGCTTTAACACAGCTGACAGCCTCCAAAGCCGCAGTTAAAGGCTGCTGCCTTGTCGTTTGAATACTCAACCACTGGATGTATGTATGTGTATGTGAATGTGTTTTTGATTAGTGAATGGAGATAAAGTTCTGTCAAGGCTTTGTCAGGCTTTTACTTGCATATTCACTGGGCCAAAGCAAAGTGTTACCACATTTATGAAGCATGTGATCCTAATTCTGCAAGGACAATCTAAGAACTCAACTTAACTTAAACTTCTGGATCAATGTACTTCTTACATGTGCTGTGTGGATCAATCCAGGGGAACAGGAATAGCTTCCAGTTTCTAGTTCTGCTAGGTTCTCCTACCTTAAATGGGAAAAAGTTGACAAATGGGTCCCAAAGAGGTTATTGGGAAAGACTAAGAGAGTCTCTAAAGTAAAGCTTTATAACAGTTAAACTATGTAAACTGGTGGTCACTAACAAACTGTGCATCACAAGGCTTGTCAAGTGTTGAGCCAGTATCTCTTACAGCCCACCATCCTAATATGTTGGCCTCTTTAATCTTACATTTACCCTCCCACATGGTCAATACAGCCCAAAAAGCATTGCCACATTCATAAAAAAACTCTGCCTCTGTACATCCAAAGTCTCTTAACACTACCCCCCCCCCCCCCCCCCAATTTGAACAAACACCCCACAGTTCTAGCTGAAGTGTCGGATATTGTGTTGTTCTGTGGAACATGCCTGTTGTCCACACTGCATCATTTAACAATGTATTTCCATGCCCTTTGTTAATCCTTGTAAACGGTACATCAGGTGCTTTTATTGCACAGCTGGAAAATGGATGTGAAGTGCTTTGTATTGGAAGGGGTGGTCTCAAAGGCTCATCAGTACACAGCTCTCTGTGTGCCAAAGTTTTCCTCTCAAAGCTGAGAGAGAGAAATAAATCATTTCACTCACTGAAATAGATTAATGCTACCCTATCTCAGCTATGTTAAACAAATAAACACGCTCTGCTGAATGTAAAAAGTCGTAAAAAGAAAGAAAGGCCCTCCTGCAGCTCAAAAAAAATACTCTCTTCTTGGCGGGCATGACAAGGACCGAAACAGAAATGAGGCAACGGGGCAAGAACATGCAGTTGTGTTGATTTGATCCATGTACTTTGCGATTTTGTCTCTGACACTCGCATTGCTAAGTTAGTTAGGACATGGAATTGCATGTATGGGAATAAAAACAGTAAGAGAAGAAAATGCTTTAAGTGGGACATGGGAAGAAAAACAGGGGTGATTGAGGTTAGGTCACCCTAGTGCACAATGTTGCTCTGCTTTCCCTTACTCCCTTACTTACATTATGAAAGGAAGACTAAAAGAGAGTAGAATAAGAGGGAATAAATTATATTTCCCTCCCTTTATTTTACCCCCAACTAGCACTGCATAGAAAATATGTCACAGTAACAAATTTTTAAATTTCAATGCAGCTGTAAGATAATGGAAATACAGTAAAATACCAAATAATAGCTGGGGCGTTAATTTGTTTCAATCAATAAGCCGACTAGGCATTTATTTGGGACCAGGCAACTATTTGGGGCAGGGGTTTAATTCTTTCCTAGCAAAAATCTTGCTTTGCAAAAACTGAAAAATTATGGTAAATGTAATCAAACTATTTATTTACACCAGTATGAAAATTACCTTTACATTTTCAAGGCAAGATTACTGTACCATAGTTATACTCTTGTCTTCTTCTTTGGAATGGTAAATGGTAAATGGACTTGAGCTTATATAGCGCTTTTCTAGCCTTTTGACTACTCAAAGCTGCTTTACACCTCAGGTCACGCTTACCCATTCACACACATTTACTCACACGTACTCACTGAAGGTTCAGAGTCTCTATATCAGTTTTCCATAAGTATTCGAACACATTCACGCTCATTCATGCCATTTACACACCACTGACACAGCAATGGGAGCAACTTTGGGTTAAGTGTCTTGCTCAAGGACACATCGCCATGTGTCGCCCTGAGCTGGGCTTGAACCTGCAACCTCCCAATCACTGACCAAGTGCACTATCAACTCAGTACTCTCTAAACACTAATACTGATGAGGAACTTCCAGTGGTTAAGTTAAGGCCGTACTTCTTTTTTTTCGCTGCAACAGGGCGATGGCGATCAGTAATGAAATGAAATGACTGGCTTCCTGATATTATAAAGGGCAAAAAACATACAGCGGCAGTGGCAACATCTTTTTCTTTGGATTTGTTAAGCCCTAGTATGTAAGATTCTGGCTTTATGTGCTCTAGTGGCCTCTGTGGACATTAAGTGTAACTGCACTGTCGTAAATCCGAGCACCGCACACCAACCTGCATTTGTTGATATACAGAGGGAGGAGAAGCGAGGGGACAGGACATCCAGAGAGACAAATAAACCATACGGACTGTTAAGGTTCAGTCTGATCATGTTTGCTTTTCAAGCGTCAGCTGTCAGTTATGAGCACAGCATTGGCATGTGTGTTCTGCAAAGTTCTAACCATAGCTCGTAGGCTCTGCCGAATAAATTACACCCAGCATTTATTTGGAAAGGGCGCCTCTTTTGCCAAAATGTGCTGCTGCACCCGGTGTTATTTTTGACCTGGTGATTAATTGGAACCTGGCTTTTATTTGGTGTTTTACAGTATCTATATTTTTTTCAGTATCAAAATCTTTCTATGGGATGTCAGTTTCTGAAATCAATTTCCCTCCTTCATCAGCTTTTGTTTAAGATAAATGAGAAGAAAGAAGGACACAAATTTGATAGCCCTTATTCACCCATCCATCCATTGCCTTCCTTTTTGGGGTTGCGGGAGGGCTGGAGCTCGTGCCAGCTGAAATTAGGCTAGAGATGTGGGCACACCTTGAACCAGTTGCCAGCTGATCCCAGGCCACATCGAGAGACGGGCAATCATTTACACTCACAGTCATTACCACCATTAATATAATGAACGTGTTTTTGGTCAAACTCCACCCAGAAAGGCCGTGACCAACCAGAGGCTTTAATCAGCTTGCTGTGAGGCACACGCACTACCTGCTGCGCCACCATACAGCCCAGACAAAATGAAACTATCAAACAACTTACCCCAACAATGATAAGAACAAGCAAGCAGCATTTGTCATTTTCTGTAACAATGAAGACACCAACTTCAACCTGAGACTGTTCTAAAGTAATGATGACATTGCACAGCTGGTTTTGTACAACCATTATATTTTATTAGATTTTACCTTAGTGAATAAAGCATTTTACACTCATCATTTGCTTTGTTTATTTATCATTTTTTCTCCAAGACTGACCTCTGGCATCCCTCTGCAGGAGAGAAACTCTTCATGACTACCTCTTTATGCAGGCAGTCACTGGATGTCATGAAGCCGTGACACTGAGCACCGCATCATCTTTCCATTGACATTCAAAGCCTCTTGAAGCACGCCCAAGCCAGGGTACAATTAGAACTTTTTTCTTGTCGAAGCGGCTCTGCCAGAATCTCAGCGTAAGTCCTCCACTGACCTTTAGTCCTGTGTGTCTAACCATGAGTGACTGAGGCTCCCATCACAGAACTGCTAGCTCATGATAGAGCCCAAGAACTGCTGAGTCAGCACTCTTTTCGTCTCATTTACTGCTAACAATATTCTTTATGGCTCAATTATGACTTTGCATTTTCCGTTCTCCTTCTCCTCTTTTCCGTTAACGTCTTCTCTTTCTTCTCCCTGGAGCATGATGATTGATTTTTTTGCTCTTTATCCCAAAGATAAGTAGGAGAATAAGAATCTGTGTTGACAAAAAAGAAGAATTTACGACAAGCATGAATATGTTCAGGTGACATTGGAGTTTATTTACTGACATCATTGGCACCTCATTTACCTTTAAGTGACACATGAATGACATCTTTTTGTCTTTAGGTTTAATTTATTTCCAAAACAAACAATTCAAACACTTGGAAATGTGAAATTACTGCAGTCACATTTTTTCAGCATCATAAAAATGGCATTTTTATGTTGAACATTCCTGCAATCTTGATCATACTCAGTGGTTCTGCAGTTCTTAAGGTATGTATAAAACACAACTTGACACTTATTTTTTCACCTAAGTCAATGTCAATGTCCAATATAATGTTACAACCAACATACCATGCTGAAACACTGAGCTGGCATGAGCACAATTTGTGCTGATATCACACATTGCAATCAGTCAGACACAAATGAAAAGTTAAATCTTTCCAATGTGTATCTTGCAAGGCTTGAAACGTGTAAGAAAACAGCACACAGACCAAGCCAGCTGCAGTTAGCATCACTTTCTAACAGCCACTTGCTCTCATTAGCTCATAATCCTGCATTAACATAAGATAATGGAATAAATCCTAAACAACAAGGAACAAGTGGATGTTGTTCGACATTTACCAACCACACTCCAAGACGCAGACACCCTCTCTACCTTTGACGTTAAAAACATTTATTTTTGATGAAGCTTTCTGTTAAGACTGACTCAGGCCTGGACCAGCTAATAGCTCATAGTTAAGTTGCGATAGGCTTAGACTGCTGAGGGATTTGGCACTCTGAACTTCAAGTACTACAATTAGAAATGTTTGGCCTTCCCTTTAGCCCCATGCAATTATCCATACAGTTCCTGATCTTAACTTCAGAGAGATCAACTAAATTAAATACATGGTAGTTCCTGCAAACTCCACACATTCAGTTTCTCACAAAAGTGAATAGACCCCTCACATTTCTCCAAATATTTAATTGTATCTTTTCATTGGACAACAGTGAGGAAATGACACTTTGATACAGGGTACAGTAGTGAGGGGGCAGATTGTAAAACAGTGTAAATTTATTTTCCCCTCAAAAGAATTCGACACACAGCCATTAAACTGCTGGCAAAAAAATTGAGTACACCCCTAAGTGAAAGTGTCCAAATTGAGCCAAAAGTGTCAGTGTCAGTCAGTTATTTTTCAGTGCTGCCTTAACCCTCTTGAGCATGGAATTCATCAGAGCTTCACATTTTCACGCACATATAAACATTATGTGTGTGTGCATTTTATGGATATCAGTGGTGATTGCTCGAAGACTGCAAGGGAAGCTCAGCTTCCCCAAAAATGTCGCCAAAAAAGTGGTGATATGTACTGCTGTATGTACATTTCATTGACAAAATATGCGCTAGAATACCTTCATCTTTTGTTCAGAATCAGCTACTTATCACAGGTAACTGGCGTGACTTCCTTCTCATTCATCCCCGCAGCGTCTCAGCGCTTTAACACAGACGGACGCTGAGCGTCTTCTGACTTCGTTGGGGAAGCGTAGAGTGGGTTGTTCCACTGTGGAATCTGGACGGTCATTGGATAAATGCTGGGCTTTGTCCGTCTGCGTCTCTGGGGGTTTATGAGGCAGTGGGCTGGCGTGGACGCTCGGCTTCTGCATGATGATTGGATGATCTGTCTGAGGCCGAATCCCTTTTTGATTGACAGTGAAATGAGCCAATCAGCGATCTTGAAGTATAACCCTCCACTGGAGAATCTTCAAAGTTTTACATTCAGTTGTTCTGGAGAAGAGTTTCTCCTGTTTAAAGCGGCTCAAGTCTTACAACACAATGGGCCAAGGCCGTTTAAGCAGTCTAGCTCTGCTGGCCATTAAGTGAACACTGGTAAAATCCCTGGAAAAGACACCTAGTTGGTACGATGGTCACAGATCATTTTCTTGAAAAGGAACGGAGGGTAGAATTTACATTTAAATAAATAAACACATTTATGATCTAGGCCGGAAAAAATTTGCCTCCCTTCCTGACCAGCAGCCGCCACTGGTGTATATGCATATATGTACAGGATGTCTATAAAATGCTGAAAATGCTCTCTTGTAAAATGCCCCGAGATAGCACTTGCCTTTCTGTCGTCTAAAATCACTCTGACTTTTTTCAACTGACCTTCGGCATTTTTCCTAAACCTGCTGTTCATGGGCATAACCATTTTCTTAAACTCTAGAGATGGTTGTGCTTAAGCCTCCCTGTAGATCAGCAGTTTCTGAAACACTCAGACAAGCCAGTGTGGCACTAAGAATAAAACCAGGTTCACAGTAGGTCAGGTCACTTTTCCAGCCTACTCTGATACTTGGTTTAAACTTCAGCAGATTATCTTGAAGAAAAATTTGACGTACTGATTGGCTTTGGCTTCACCATTCATCATACCTGACAACTTTCTTTGTAGGTGTTTACATGAAATGCAGAGCAAGGGTGCAAATCCTACATCTTGAGGCTCAAGAGGCGCGGTACAGCAATCCCTACAAGCTGCATTACAAGCTGCCATGACCAGCAGCTGTGCCCCAGGATGTCGTCTTGCATTTCCCCAGCAACCAAACCAACTTTTCTTTTTAAGTCAGACTTGAACCAGCCACTCCTACAGCCCCCAGCCCTTACAGACTGAGCTACACTGGTGGTACCTGATATAGATGGGCTGGTGACCGAATATAAAATGCTCACTGGATCAATTACAAACATAAAATTACAAATAAGCCAACACAAAATCATCCAGTTCTCTTCGGTTCCTCTGCAGTGATTCTCATGATCCTCTGACAGCTTTTATATCAGCTTGTCTCTATTAAAAGTGTATTTGTGTGTATCTGTCAGTGTGAAGCACTGATAATGGATCCATCAGCAGACACAGAAGATGTCTTCATTCATTCTGTAATATAATATCATTATCTTGTTAGTGCTGTAATACACTTAGTGAAGGGAGAGAGTTATAAAAGCTCGCTGGTTTAAAGGTCACACAATGCACTTGAGACTCTCTGAATTTGCCCACTGTGTCATATCTTTTTGGCTGTATCCGCTGAACAATGTTTATTAACTTCTTTCATGAAAAACCACTCTAACGCCAACACAGCTTTGTCTGGCACAGATCAGCAGCCTCTGTTGACTCACATTTGATTTCCTGTGACCATACAAAGCCTTTAGATTATCCCGTCTAGACTAAAGAACTGTTTGTTCTTACCACTGTGTGCTAATTATGGCAGCATTCCTCCAACCAGAACTGTTTTTGGACCGAGACCCATCTATAAATGAGCAGAGTGTCTATCGCAACACAACCTTTTGCCCTCAAGTAAAACTTGTGGTAACTTTACAAGACAATTGGTCCAAAATTAGAAATACACCCTTTAAATAAAGTGTTGATAAAATATTATTCAAGCAGTGTTCAGAGGACTTAAGTGCTTTAAGTGATTGAGGCAATAACTTTTTTATAGAAAGGCTGCTGTACATTTAGAAGATAATGAATGATGAACTGGAGGTAATGAATATTTACAATAGCGAAATGGATCATTGAAACTCTTGCCAATGCCCACAGCGATTTGCTTAAATAAAACTTACTGTCAATCATTGTATTTGCTGGCAGCTGAGCGGGAAAAGTAATTAACTAAAAGCTCAGAAGCTTTCAAAATTAAAGACACCTTCTTGTTGTTGCTCATATGCCACACACAATTTGTTTCTGACAAAAAATGTGAAATTCTGTATGTCTAAATCCTCCAGCGATCCACACAAGATTGACTTTGATTAAAAAAGAATAATAGAGACCTAAGGAAATGGAGACTGAGTATATCTAAAAGACATCAATGATAAAAAGTCATTTCCTGATGGCCCTTTTTGAGCATGTCCCATTAGCATCTGAAACCCGATATCCAGCTTATACATCTGAGCAATCAGGCACAACCCATGTACATGCTTCTGCTGGCCTGGGTTCAAGTCCAGCCTGTGGCCTGTTTGTGGAGTGTCCTCCTCCACCCCCTTCAAAAGCCCTTCTCTCTATCAATAAAGCCACAAAATGCCCTAAACACAATAAAAAGATTAGATGAGAATGAGGCTTTAAATGCTCAGAAAGCCCAACTGTAAAATGCAGAATATCAAATCACATTCATTTATTGTTAATTCACCCCTTCAATAATCACACTGAGATAGACTAGTAAACTGTAAGAATATAAAGGTTGTAAAAACTCATCACTTTAAGGTAACTGTCTGCAGTAGATGTTTTTTTTAATATTGGTCCAATAGTCAAACTTGTGAGAACAACAACTTAAAATTTAGACCATAAATCATCTTGTGTTGAGGTAACTTATGAATCAAATATAATGTGCTTATTCTGCATTAAATTATAGTAAAAGCCTGTAATTTATTACAATATTCAAAATTACTCCCCTTGATGGCAAAATAATCCACTTTCAAAGTCCTTGGGAAAAGAACATTTAGTACATTTTTCAGCATTTTATAGCCTTTATTGATGACAGTGGAGGGAGAGGGGGGAGCCTTGTGAAAGTCGGTTTGAGAGAGAGGAAAAAGATCAGAAGAGCTCCAGCAACACTTCAGGAAACAACTGAACTACAAGTGTTGCTGGAGCTCTTTTGATCTCGTCAAGACCTTTTCTCTCCAAGCACCTTGGAAGTTGGTGAAGTTGTGCCAGAACTTCTGACCTTTAGAGAGGGAAAGGACATTCAGCAAATGGGTTATTGGTGGGAGTCGAAGCCTGACTGAAGCATATAAGGGGTGTGAAGATCAGAATGCGAGTTACTCTGTAAAGCAAACATGTTAGAAGTGGATTTAATTGTTTGTTTTTTAGCTGTGCCACTTTGGGCCACTCACAATCATTGTAGATCGGACATTGGCAAAGTGGATCCGCCTGATTACAGACCCTGAATCATCACCCATCTGCACTGCAAGGTTAAGATGACCCTGCTACAAGGTTTACTATGACAGATAAAGTGATCATGAAGTCATGATCTGATGAACATGACAGGTTGTACCCAACCTCACATTACAATCATGTGATCATGTTGGGAGAAAATGGAAAAAAGCAGAAAAACAAACCTTATTTTTAGCATTAGTGCTGTACAAATAATCCCAGTTTGATCATTAACTCATGATCATTTGCAGTAAACACATGGCAACACTATGAATTTATAACGTAAAAAAAAGAAATATAATAATGTAGTCAAGTTTTCTGTAAGTGTCTAAAACAGCCCAGTAAAATGCTTTTCAAGTTAATGTAGAGCCCCGCAAAGCACAAACCTCTTATATCCAAATTGCTACTTTTCAGAAAATGAAGAAACACTCCAGACTTGATTCCAAAAAACTGCACTCTAATTGGGTTTAAAGCTTTAAAAAAAAAAGCACTCAACAACAGGGAAGGTGGCCAACGGTACTGTTTTGTGGAAAAAATAAAAATCACAAAAAATGGAAATAGAGGTCTTGTGCCTTACATAACAATATATTATATGTCAGAGGAGAAATACAAAGGTTTAAGTAAATCAAAACATTCCAACATGAAAAAAATTGTTTACCAAAAGAGTTTGAACAACCATTCTTAAAAAAAAACATCCAAACACATAAAAAATTGGAAAAGCACTCAGAGATTGCAGACCTCCGCCAGCGCCACAGTCCTTAGCCATATTGTGATTTTGACCATAAATATTAGTCCTACCTTTATTTCATCTAAATATTTAGATTCCTTGACCATGAAAACATACCATTAGCAACTGGATTCATAATGATATCTATTTTAGTTCAGTAGTTATTCACAAAAATCACATTTTTCGCCATGGCGGCCAGACGCTGATCCGGATCAACACCAAAATCGAATCAGTTCTTCCTTTTCCCATGCTGAACATTTCCTGCAAATTTCATCAAAATCTGTTCATTACTTTTTGAGTTATTCTGTTCACAGACGGACAGACAGACAGACAGACAAACAAACTCTCCCGAAAAAGATAACCTCCTTGGCGGAGGTAATCAGAGAAAAAAAGGATTAAAAAAACCCACAAAATTCATAATTCCAGACAACATGTCTGCACCCCCATCACTAACCATGCTTTACGTCCGTGTAGATTCTCATTCATCCTGGTCATGGTCATCTTGAAGATTCAAAAACATGGCAACTGGACGGTGTTAGGTTTTGGGAATGGAATAAAAATCCTTTCTTTATTCAACAACATGCTCTAATGTTTGTGAGCATGTTGTTGAAAGTTTTGAGAGTGAAGCATTTTCATTTTGAGACCATTTTTCATCTTTGAGAGCAGATCTGCATGTTTTTAAAGCAAGACTTTGACATTTTGTGCTCAGATTTTTCCTTAAATACCTTGTCTGTGCGTTCAAATCTCGTTTGTCCTCTCAGATTTTCTCTGCTCACACAAGAAAGAAAACTGCTCCCAGCCAATAGGTAGTGAGTATCTGTTCGGACAATCAAATTAATGCTACATGGTTGCTAAAGGGACTCCGCTAGATCGAGCCGAGCGTCTCCCACAATTTTCAAACTTAGCTCTCAAACATTAGAGCATGCTCTCGAATAAAGATAGAATATTTATTCCATAGAGATGTTTGACTTCTCATCCAAGAAGCTACTCAGATGAGAAGTGAAACGTCTCCCCAAAACTCAACACAGTCCAGTTCCCTTGTTTTTGAATCCTCAGGATCGACCCTGCTTTGTTTTTTAGGTGTTTACATGCAACAAAGTTTTAAGGGTGCAACATTTTCCAACCCCTTCAGTTTTGTTACCAACTGTCGCTTACCTACAGTGGCAGTGCCTGAGGAAGTCAGCATGCATGTACCCAGCAACCAAACCAACTTCTAAGCACGGTTCGATCTAGACTTGAACCAGCCACTCTCCAGTCTTAATGGACTGAGCCACAATACCAACACTGATGAATTATCATGCATATTCAATGTTGGTTTTTGACCTTGCCGCTCATGCCACGGAGATTTCTCTGGATTTTCTGAGTCATTTGATGATGTTACAAACTGTGGATGATGGAAAACCTAATGTCTCCGCAATTGTGTGTTGAGAAACTTTGTTCTTACACTGTTGGACATTTTGCTTGTGCATTTGTTAAAACCAGTTGAGTCTTATTCCATCCCTGCTTGTGTACAGTTGAGCCTTCGGGGAATGCTTTTGTTAAACTCATTCATCTCATCTGCTTCTAATGAACCTGTTTGCCTCTGGAATGTTCTTAACAGGTGTTTTGTTGGCATTCCTCATCTTCCAAAGTGAGTGAATATATGCACAATAAATGAGGTCTATCAGTTTGAACATTAAATATCTTGTCTTTGCAGTGTTTTAATTGAATAAAGGTCAAAATGGATTTGCATATCATTGCATTGTGTTTAATACAACGTCCTAACTTAGTGGAATTGAGGTTTGTGTCTTCTTCTATCAAACCTACTCTCTGTTTCTGTGTATGAAAACTAAATCCCAGAACATCAGCGATTTTTTTCACAATTAGCCTGAGTGCTTTCAGGCTGCTAATGGATTCTCAATTCAAGTTTCTCTGAGTGCAGAAAAGAGCAGAAACCTAATGTTTGGTTTAGTGTATGTGATGCGTGGACGCACACAGACACACACCCATGCAAACACACACACTCACGGGACTGTAACTGGAGAGCAGACGGTATTGAACAAACAGAGGGTGGAGAAACGGGGAGATGGTCTAATTGCAGAATGCAGTTGTTCGACCTCGCTGACTGGAACATCCTAATCACTTATCACTAATTACACTTGTCTGCCCATCTCACTAGCTGCCTGTTTGTTTCTGGCTGCTCGGCCTGATGGGTAATTTACTGTTTGGCTTGTTGGCAAACTATCTGTGTGACTGGGTGCTTGGCTGAATGACTGATTGGCAGACTGGTTGTGTGCTTAATTGGATGACTAGCTTGCTTACAGTCTGGTTGATTGACTGGGTGACTGACTTATTGACAAGCTAACCAACTCACTGTTTGATATTTATTGGGTGTAGTGGGAAAATGTTGCACTGGCCGACCTCTACCTGGCCGTCCTGTGAGAGAAAGTGAATCACTGGGCAGGCGTTCTCCCTCTGACAGCTGAATGGATGGATGTTAAGAGTGTAATGGGTGTAGCTCTGCAATAATAAGAAGAAATGCAATGGGAAAATGGAAATGGAAGATCTGATTACCTGTTGTGGCAGTGCAAGTGAGAGTGGCATAATGTGCATTATCAATAACGTCAGAGAGCCTCACAGCAAAAACAATGAGGTAATGGAGGTTAGGAAGTGGGTTAAAAGATGTGATTAGTGCCAATAGAGAGGACATTAATAAATATTAATTGTTGCAGACTGTTGACGTGGGCAACAGCTGGAGACAATGACCACATAACCTCCAGCCTATAATCCAATCTAAAGTAGATCTAAAGTAGATTACAGCAAATCATCTCTAAAGTGAGTGAACACTTTATTGGTTAGGAGCAGTACCATGCTTCTGTCTATCTGTGGTCCTGAAGATGATCATGCTGAAGTCGTTCTTTGAATTATTGAAAAACAAAGTGTTGTTATTCAGTCTGGAAGTAATACAAAAAAATAAAGCAGTCAGATGTGGAACAAAATGACGGTAATCAAGTAACTCTTTTGTTGATAATGGTAAAGCATCTCACGTTTTATGAGGCAGTTAAAAAAGGCATGACATCAAAATGACTTGACAAAATTAAATTGACCTTTTAATAGTTTCTATTGGTGTGTTCAATGAAAACTGAAAATAATGCTTGTCACATGTTTTGCAGTACCGTCTTTGTATCAGAAATGACATATCTTACAACATATATGACATAAATAACAAAGTGGTGCCTGATTAAGGTGCTTCAATAAATTTAAATCTGGTCAATATCTGTTGGAAATACTTGATTGACTTTTACAACTGGTCAATATTTTTTAGATGTATTGCCTTGTACTTTTGATGTTTTACACAGTGTAGCTTATTAGGTGTAATTATTTTTTCTTTCTATCAATAATGTGGTGGCTCACATCAATAAATAAAAGAAACAAAAACATGATATACTTTCCATCAGATATAGCATTGCTCCTTAGGACCTTTTGTTCCTCTTTGCCTAACAAATACTCATTAAACATGCACCATGTAGATAAAAAGCAGCAGTATCAGTTCTGGTATCACTATCACAATCACACAAACAGGTGTTCAGCGATGGGTAAAGGATACAATGAACCCGACTGGGGCATCCCTAATGATAATGTTAAGAATATTGATTTGGAGGAAATGTCTTTAAAAGCTGAATTTACACCAAACCTGCATATCAGTTGTTGTACAATGAAAGTGAATAAGAGGACGCAAAATCCACTGTTTTACAGCAAATTTTCATGTGAACATCACAAATTTCGCCTATTTTTCTCAATGCTGTATGTTGGCATCAAAGTTTCTCTGCACTCTTTTTTTAGCGCCCAGAGACCAAACCACAGAGAGAAGAAACAGGGAGAAAGTCTCTGGAGAGTTTTGAGTATGCAGTAAGTTCAGCTCACATCTATTTAACACTTTTTATGGGCTTCATTGAACAAATGAAGACTGCCAGCACAATAGTGAGCTAGTAACTGCTGTGTTTCTGGCTTACTAGCTGTTATTTAATGTGTTTGTCACCAGAGTAAATATGCTGAACTGCATGAAAGAAGTACCAGGGCACCCATGAGAGAAAGAACCTGGAAAAAAGACGAGTAAAGTCAGGCAGGTTCAGCAGCAGAAGGTCCATCACACAGACATCGTGGTGAAACTCTCAATGTGTGGCCCCAAAGGATGTTATGGCTCATCAAGTGTTTGTGTTTCTGTTTCTAACTTTTCTGGAACATTTACCCTCTGGTTTTCGAGAGCAGGAGGAAGACAGTGATGATAGAAACAACCATCATGGTGGTTCATGGTTCAAGAAGGTGTAAACACACAATGTTGTTATTTTTGCTGTGAGGCCTGCCCCCTACTCTCATCCCATTCTTCTTTTTTTTTTTTTTAATGTATTTTTTTGGGCATTTTGTGCCTTTATTGATAGGAGAGAGACAGTGGATAGGCTTGTGAAAGGGGGTGAGAGAGTAGGGGAAGACACTCTGCAAACTGGTCACAGGCGGGATTCGAACCTGGACCGGCAGAAGCAAGAACATGGGGTGCCTGGTTGCTAACCACTTCACCACACCAGCACCCTCTCTCATCCCATTCTGATACTTTTATTGAATAAATATGATCAATTTGAACGCTCCAATTCATGTGTGAAATTTATTCACGCAAGGTTGTAAACTGTTTTTATTTTATTTACTATTTTTTAGTATTTGCTGTCAAAACAGCTTAAGAGATAGGTGTAGTTGTGGTCCAGGTTTGGTGAAGCGATGGTAATTCTAAACTTAAACTGAGACTTTTGTCCTGTTCAGACAGTCCTGGAAATCAGACCTGTGGCACATTCTCAGTGTATTCTAATGCTCTCTATCCTGCTTTTACAGCACTGTGAAATGAAAAAAATGAAATCCTAAAATATGGAGGTGTGTGGTCAAGAGTAATATGTCAGGAACACTAAATTTATTATTTTGACTGGTTCAGAATGTCCTTGGCCGAAGACTTTTTACCACATGTGACTAAGTAACAAAAGATGAAAAAAGCTATTTTTTATCCAGCAAAAATGACCAATAGTCCAAGTGGAAATAAGATTGTAGTTTGGTATATTAGTGACACCTTCCTAGGTAGTAAAATGTAAGTACAGGTGGATTAAATATGGTCAAAAGATGGTACTTTGTAACCTTGCAGAGCAGATGGACCTGCCTGATTCATTGTCTAAAATCCTGCATGTCCATCTTGCAGATCTCCATTGTCCAACGATTTCACAGCCAAGTGCTTAACAACCCAATCAGGGAAGAGTAGTGTGAGGTACAGACTCAGGAACTAACTGCATGTTTGAAAACAATGGCGCAGAGTGAAATGGTGGATGAAAAATCGTAGATGTGGCAATATCTACAGTGATATCAGAAATGGACTCAATTTCCTCACTAAAAGAGGACAAAGGAATTCACATTAACCTCTCATACAGAAAATCATGTTTTGCTCTTCTCCTGACCGGGGATTACTACTGGGAAAGTGGACATGCGGAAATGCTGCGTGAACGATGGCGGTAGTATGGTAGCCGAGAGTCATGGTTGCCTAGCAATACCTGATACCTGATGCTCTCCTCAGAAGTTTACCGGGAAAACTTGTTGGGGATTGTCTTTGACAAGGTTCATGTCACATATAAGTAGTAAATGATACACCTGTATTGTATAAATTAATTTAAGACTATAAGGACTGAAACATAGTTTAAGCTAATGGCTAACAGCAGGGTCTAGCTGCTATGTCATACTGTATATGGATTGGTCTGTGATGAGTATGGCTGGCGGAAAGATCATCCAGTCTCCAGCTGCTGTTGTTTTTGAAGGTTCCTCCTCTGAAAATATTTTTGAACAACACTTTCTCAGATTGATTAGTGAAATATTTCTGTGACGGATTTATGAAACAGTCCACTTAAGTGTGTCAGGTTAGGTATTTTGTGGGTCACTTTGACAATATAATGCTGTGGTTAGTAATTAGTAGTAAGTATTTACATCGAAAAAGTGATGATTGTACTGTATATTACATTCTCCATGACTTTATTGTATTGTTTTTGATAAAATAACCCCAAATTATTTGTAAGTAAATTTGAGTTTGGTGGCTTTGAAATCAGACAAAATAAATACTTTTTCCTTTTTTTGGCAGGATACCCATTAAAAAAAGGAGTTTATATCAACACACTTCTCAAACAAATGTGCAGTTGAAGAAAGTGAGCATGAACCCTTGATTGCTCAAATCCAAGTTAATCCATGCAGACACAAAGCACCAATGTTCACACACATTCAGCAAGTGATAACCACACACACAGATATAAACACACACACAAACCAATGTTGGGGAACTTAGATTGATGCAGTGTTTGAAGAAGTCCAGATGGTGTGTGTGTTAAACAGTGCTCCCTGCAGAGCGGCACACTAACAAATATGCACACGCTTGCACACACAGTAAACAAACATTATCATATATCTTTGTTCAGCTGACTGCAAATTAGATCCTTAAGGACTTCATTCAGATGGTTTGCAAAATTATAGCTAAGTGCACATCTTTTAAGGATGTGGGGTATTTTGTTGTTTGCGTCAACAAGTTGCAGATACGGGGAAAGCCTCAAATCCATAAAAACATACAAATCACTTACAGTTTGTTGGGTTTGCAATTCTAGTGTAACTGCTGCTCCGAGTTCTTCAACTGTGAAGTCATGAAGGCAGAAGCAAAAACAGGAAGCTTTTAAATCTCACAGAGGCAAATGTATAAAAGTCCTCGTACTTTTGTTTATGGGGAAAAAAATACATGGACATTTTTTGTGTCAAACTGGGTTGTTTTTTCAAAAACTTTAGTCTCAATAAGCTGTTGTAGTTGACAAGAGCTGCATTCTGTGTGGTCGTCTTCTGCTGGAGCCCATCTGCTTCAAGATTCAACAGGTTGTGCATCAAAAATGGACGTTTGTGTACACTGGTTTTAACAAAGTTATTGGGGTTACTTCTGCTTTTTATCTTATCAAAAACCATTTGGCGATTGTGACCTCTGGCATCAACAATGCCATTCACTGGACATTTTCTCTTCTTTGTTTAATTCTCTATTAACCTTAGAAATGCTTTTGTGTGAAAATCCCAGGAGGTCAACAACTTCTAAAATACAATAATAAGCCTGTCTGGCAGCAGTAACCATTTTCAGAGTCACCTAGGCTAACTTTTGACCATTCTAAAGTTTGGTTTTGAGCTTTAATAGGTTTTCAAGACCATGCTTACTTTCCTAAATGCATTAAGTTACTGCCATGTGATGCTAATTAGCTGTCATATTAACAAACAGTTGAAACGGTTCTTCCTAATAAAATGGCTGGTAAGTGTAAATATCTGTAAAACAAGCAAGATGACATTGTAAGGAATGGGGTTTGGGTTCAATGAAACCCAAACCCCTATGTTTTTGTCTTTAGACTACTGTCTTAAATTAATTTCCTCAACACAGATGTATCATTTATTAGTTATGTGTGACATAAACCTCGTCAAAAACAATCCAGACCAAGTTCTCCCCCTCTAAACTTCTGAGGAGAGCACATTTCGCAATGTATCTCTGAGTATAATAAGAATACAGTAAACAAACACTCCATTAACATTATTGTGTTTGACTGAACAAACATTTAGATGAGCGGTACACTAGCTTACAGCTAAAACTAACAACAGATAATTACCTGGCCACTGAAGTACCTCTGCTTCCTTTTGCCATGATTCTTGGTGGTCCCACTCATGTTGGCAGGGCTGTTGTCAGAGCTTACCAACTTTCCTTCTGTCTCTTAGTTTCTTCACGCAACACTAATGTTCAACCCACCTGCCATTTTGTTTTTTCATATTTGTAATTACGAAAGTGCCCTCTGTGCTGTCGTCGGTCACAGTCTCTACCAAAGATGTCAGACTTCCTTCTATATGACTGAGAGGTGCCCCAGATGTGACGATTGTTGTGTAATATGACGCAATGTATGAGTATTATGGGATGAGACGACTGATTTTGGGGGCCAACATGTCCTGATGTTCCTGTCAGGTCAGGCCTTATATTTGTAGCTCAACCTCTGCATTAGGGATCACCACCTGTTGTTATTTATTACTGTTAGCCTGCTGGTTTTTGTGTTGTTTGTTTTAATTGGACTCATTTAACACTTAATTGAAGGGGGATATGATAGGGAGGTCGTGAGGACAGAGAACCTGATTGAGTGCAGTTTTGCATTATGTAGATGATAAAGTGATTTTCATATTGAATGGGTTTTACATCAAAATTGTATGATAATAATGCTGTGGATTTCTAATTATCATAATTACCAAAACAAATAATTACTTATACCCATTTATCACAGTTGTATAATATTTTAAAGGTCTCAAAAAACAAATTATAAAAACTGTCTAAATAAAATTGAAAACATTTTTGAGTTAAGACATATCAAGAAAAAGTCTTTTTTTTTCAATAACTAATACAAAGTCTGATGGTTTATGATCATTCCAGACATGTACCTTGGAAGTATTTATACATCCTACTATGAACATTGGGGCTGTCTTTTCTCCCCAAAATTAAACCACATCTGTTTTTGGGGATACACGTTAAAACAGAGAATATTCACACCACCCCCTGACACCCCCGCAACAACAAAGAGGCATTTCAATAACATAATTTTACTATTTACCTCTCCTGGGGTCACAGCAGTGGGCCACATGTCCTTGCATATAAATCATGCCATCTTCTCCATTATTGCATGGGGTTAAGCGGTCTTCTGCTGCTACAGCTGGCTGACAAAGGGGCCCACAGATTTCTTTTTGGTGAGGGGAAGCCTGTGTCTTTGCACAACACCTACATACAGCCTTCATTTTTCAGGTGTACTTCACTTGTTGTCTATTCAAGTCAAGACAGCAGCATGTTTGTATGGAAAGTTGGGTTGTGCTCAAAGCGCCCTCTGTTGGATTGGACAATTCACTGCTCCAGGTGCCTTAATGTGGTGCAGAACCATCGATTTGAATGTTACACTGAAGTTCATGTTAAAGTTTTGATTTTTACCCCAAAGCTTGAATGAATATTTGAGAATCTATAATCTTTATTTAACCAGATAAAAGAGCCATTGTGATCAAGATCTCATTTACAAGGTCGACCTGGCCAAGAGGTCAGCAGGACACATCATGAAAAACATATTAAATGGTAGAAATATATCAGGTGTCAGTCCTAATGTACATGCACCTGCAGGCCAAGGTCAAACAAAAGCGTATTCTCCACAATTTTCACATGTAAGTTAGTCACGTGACCTGTTGCATGTCAGAATACTACTTCTGTACTTCTAACCGGACCCACCAGATGGACCATTCAGTATATTTCACCAGACCATTGGGGATAGAGCCCACAGAAAGTGTTTGGACATGGGCAGATCCTTTCAAAAGCATAGCTAACAGGTAATTGGATAATCATTCTGTAAATCATGGACCCATCAGTTAGTGTAGTAGTAGAGTGTTAAGGGCAGAACATGAGCCACTTTGGCTTCGGCCCACTCACAATTGTAGATTTAAGCTTGGAAAGATGGATTTGTCTCATTACTGACATTAAATCAAGCAGATCCATTTGAAGCTTGCCACTTCTGTGCTGTTAAAGGTAAACCAAAGATAACTGTTATAATACAGGTTAGATATCCTACCTGATCCCAAGCCGAGCCTGTGGCCTGGAGCCAGATCAGACCTGGGGTCTCTCCCCCTTGTACTGTTGTGATGGGGCTTAATTTTTGGGACCTAAACCAATATCAACTGCAAATTATATTGTTGCAATCACAGACACACCAACCTGATGCCTTAGTTTAACACTGTATTATGAGGAACAGCCCCAGAGAGTATTATCTGTTCTGCTTCTCCTTCAAGCTCTGACATTTAAAAAAATAAATAAATCTGTAAGTGGCACATAATGATGCTGTGTTTGTTGATTTTAGCTATTGGTGCAAGCTGAGTCAAAGAAAGCTCAGTACAAGAAGTTCTGTTTTATTTTCAGATACTGTTGTGTCACCCAGATTTTATTTTTAATGCAATGGTTTAGGTAAAACAATAACAAGCAACACTTCTATTTTTTATTTAGATTTAAGATACAAAGTAACTTAAGACCCAGTTAAGAGTGTCCCAGATAAGGAACATGTAATAGTTTTAAAGCACTCATCGAAAATGCAATTTGAACCAACAAGAAAAATTTTTAAGCTTTCAAACATTTCTCGTTCATAACACTTTCATTCTGGAAAAATGGAGTTCATGTTGAAATGCCTGACCAACTCTAATATCTTATGCGGGTTTTTAAACCAAATATGAAACCAGCAGAAACCGTGGTTTCTGTCTGTTCCTCTCCAGCTGTGTTGATTTCTGAACATGCAGTCTCCTGCTGAGAGACTCGGTGTGCCTGCAAAAGTGATGCAGAACAAGCTCAACCTGATTTTCTAACCAATTTTCTCATTTACCGAGTTCACAGGTTTGCGCCGGCTGAATATTGATAACTGGAATTTTTGAAGTTCCATTTTAGATCAAATTAAGATCTGAAATAAGCCAAACGTGCTGGAAAATTTTCACTTTCGCTAAAGTCAAGAGGGTCTGGATTGTGAGAATATGTTTGAATTTGTGTTATTTATGTATTATTTTTACTTTTGCCCCGCAGAACTTAAGTGGAAAAACACCTTGTCAAAGATGAGATTCACAAACTGCTTACATTTGGTTGGCTTAATGAGATGTTTGACAAATGTGAGGTTTTTTAATCAGTCCCAAATATGGAAGGAGTGGTAAATCAAATCAGGAACATTCTGCTATAAACCAAAACAACCCAGGAAACAGAAATATGTGCATGACACAAGTGTAAAAATGAGAAAAAGTGAAAATCAAACTAAGTGAATCAGAAAATCTTTTTGCACAAAGGGAAGGAGCAGAAGAAGAAACTCGGGGTAAATTAGACATTTTGAATCAATGCTGCTTTTCAGAAATGCATCATTGATGACTGTGCGTGTTAAACATCCTCACAGTGTATCTGAATCACTGAATCATCCTTCAGGAAACTCCTGTAACATTTGCAGTCGGTTGCATTGGGATCAAGATTAGGTAGTGAAAAAATATCTATTTAGATATTTTAATCTTAAAAGTAAGACTTCGACTTGTTTATGCTTTGCATGCCTTTGCAAAAGATGAGTAGCACAGAGAAGGACAGAAAATAGAGATTATAGTTCAGACTTCTAGTGAACACTATAAAGCTGTGCCGTCCTAATGCATTTGTCAGATGATATTTTTCTGTATATTTTGATGGTTGCTTTGTCAGCTTTGTCAATCATGGATGCATAAATGTGTGCTCTGATTTGACAGACATGACAGGCTATGAGGATCCTGATATCAAAAGGAAGAGAGGCTAGACAACATCTAAACAAGGCTTTACCTCTGTTGGTTCTTCACAGTATTAGTTTCTCCATCTAAATATTCAGATGGATTAGAGACATAGCTTAATACTAATGCAATGACTCAGGAGGTTGTTTTTGAGGTAGATCTGCTTTTTCCTGTCTGTTATGGTTGTTCCTATACAACGCTTCTTAAAAGCAAACATTGTGCCGGAGCAATGTTTTGTTGTCACATCGTGCAAGCCCATGGGTCATCTTTCTTCTTTCAATTTACAGAGCAATCTATTCTGTCCCTGGTCAGAAAGTGACTGAAATGACAGAGGGAATAGTTTTAGGAAGGAGAAAACTTGAACTTTCTTGTCGAAGTCCAGAGGTTTCCCAGATTAGGCCTTGATTCTCAATTTCTATGACACTGTTACATTCCCAAAAGTAGGGAAGAAGGAGATAAAACAATTAAAGAAAAAATGGGGAAATTAAGAGGGAGACAGGAACAATCCAGAATAGGTGAAAAAATATTAAACAGCATTAAATGAAAATTAACCCCTTTTAAAAAAAAAACTTTTTATTGATGATTTCATCAACACAGTTCATGCAAGGAGTATAGGATACAATCTGTTAGCAGACAACTCAAATTCACAATTTTCTTATTCTGTGGTCCCAGCATTAGTTCATTAATTTGCCTTAAAGGAGACATATCATGCTGATGCATGATTTAATACTTACATATAATATAATAAATTTGAAAACAAGACCTTACACCCCCTTTATTTTCAAAAAATGAGATATTGTGTTTTTTCTGATATCCTAGAACGAGATTTGATGCCTCTGAAAATAGGTCATTGCGAGATGTCCGCGAGATTTAAATCGGCCTGACGACACGAGGTACCTTTCTTTTTATTGGAGTAATCTGATAAAACACTTCCTCCTCTGTGATGTCCGTTAGCCACAAAACCGTCACCGAGGAACACATCCACCAGCAGGGGTATATATGTCCCTAGCTCACACTCACTCATTACCAGCTCTGGCCTGTAGGGGGACTCAATACGCGGTTGCTGCTTTGAGCCTGCCGGAAAATACAGTAGAAGAAGAAGGACAGGCTGGCTCTACCCCCGATAGAACTGACCAATCAGAGCACAAAGGGCTGTTACCTTGCAAGGTAACTGTAGGTAATCCTGAGATCCTCGTGTTTCAACGAGAGCTTCATAGTGGCTTAAAATGAGGATTTTGAGAACGCTATTGTGGGGCAATGAAGGAACTAAAAGACTTGTACTGAGGGCAGAAATGTTTTACAGACATCCTAGTCTGGCATAGTGAAAAGGAGAAACAAGCATGATATGTCCCCTTTAACAATTAACATATTCGACAAAATTCGCAACAAGAACAAAACAAAGAAGAAAAAAACAAAACAACAACAAAAAAAAACGTTTTTAGAACAAAATCATAAACTAAATGGCCACACAAGCCAGACTCACCCTTGGCCATGAACAAGACTGGCTTCAAGAGTCAACACATCAAGCAGGCCCCTCACTTAACTAATGTTTTCTAATTTAAGACCATAACACCTCCACAACATATAACTTCTGGGGTTGAACCTGCTGTTATTGCTTTCACCATTCATAACACACCAGCAGAACTTCTTTGTGCTTTTGTCTTCTATAAAAGTGGCATACAAAATAATAACACCTGACTGACCCTGCACCTAACATACAAGAAAAAATACAGAAAAGGGGAATCTTAGAACAAGAAAATGTTTTTTCAAGAGAAATAGAGGACTGTGTGAACAGAGAACATTTGTTTTGTTCTGAAAAAATGTTTGACACCAATACTGATTGATATTTTGGGTCAAGAGTAAACAGCGTCCACTTTACTAAAACTCTCTGGCTCCTTACAGTGACAGTTTGTGTTGAAGATGTCAAACAAGCAAAACAACATTTATCTCTTATAAATAAAAGACAATCGGGGATTATATGGGGAAACAATGTTGCATTAGTTAAAATTGCCAATTTAACAACCACTATGACAGACATATGTGTTATGTCAAAAATAATCCTTTAATAAATGCATCATGATGTTTGCAGAGGCTGATGCTAAAGTGCAGTATCTGCGTGTTTTCTGAGGAAGAGAAAGTATTCAATAGAGCGCAAGACCTATGAAATTTATATATTTTGCATCACAATGAAAAAACAGTTTTCCTGCAGTTGGTCTCAGAAGTCATCCTTTTGGGTTCAGGAGTTCAAGGAGTTCATGTTTATTTGATTTTTCTTTTTTTTTATCTAAGAGTATCCTGGAGCCGTAATATGGAAAATCAAGACATCACTGTGTTGCATCATGATGCATTGTGGTATCTAATTGATTTCAGTCACTGAGTTAATAATTGCAATTGAATCAAATTATGAGACAGTGAAGATGCACATCCAAATATGACTGGCTGAAATGTACGGCCAATAAATTGTCTACTTTTGGCAGAATTTTACAACAGCTTTTGTGCCAGTAGTACGATGCATCTCTTGTTTATACCAGCCGCTCAGTCAGGACTTTGAGAGCAAAAATAAATCCAGTTTCTGAAATAAGTCTGTTTTGTTCAATTAATGACTTTTACATTAATTACGAAATTAAATAAAAATAGAACCCCTTATACAGTGCTTCCCAAACTGTAGGCTCAAGCCCCTGGTGTGCCAAAGAGAAGGCCCACAAGAGGTATTACTGCCAGCGCTCTGTGGGAGTGTTGATAGAAACTGGACTTGAGAGCTTCCCACAAGTATCGATTTGCTCTTAAAGCTCTTTAAGGCTGAAAATAAGTTTTATTCCCAAACTTTCTTCTTAGTCTTTTTTTTTTTTTTTGTGCGTTTTTGTTTAACGTACTTTGTTTAGATAGTCAGCATAACTGAAGTTGGATTGGAAATTGTTGTTTTTTTATTCATTAGCATTTTTTACAGTCCAAGAATGAACAGAAGTATGACACCACACTGAGGAGACATTCTGAAATCCTTTTCTGTCAATTTTATGTGCTTTTCTGCGAACTCTATCTATATTTATCTATTAAGGTCCACATTGAGCTCCTACCTCACTGCACATGTGACTTATTCATATTCACTGTTTGTTTTTATTTCTTTAAATGTGTATTAAGAAAACAAACAAACACAAAACTGAAACTTTAAAAAAATAAAAAAATGATTTGTGTTTTATTGTTGTAAGAAGGTTGTGGTTAACACTATGTTTTTGGTTTTTTATGGGCCTTGGTGTAGTAAAGTTTGGGAAAGACACTTAGAGAATTTATTTATCTCATTATTTATCACAACATTCACAAAATTGAGATACAAATAATATTCATAATACCACAAGACCAAACTGTCTAATACCTGCAAAAAAGTAAAAACAGAATATCACAACAAATAATGGAGCACTGAACAAAGTTGTCACCCATGACTTTCTGTAAAGCGTCTTCGTCAATCTGCAGCTTTGGAATAACAACTGAGGGGGTATATTCCTCTTTCTGTTAGTGAAATGATCAGTTTAAATACATGATTTATAAATACTGTACACATTTACATCATTTTGTATGCACATCCATCTTATAAGCTGGCGAATGACTGCTTTCCATTATCTTCCTCTGCCCACACTCTACCTTCAGCTGTCGGCTACAAAAAGCTCTTTATGCTAGAGCCACTACTTTGTCACAAACACGCACACAGAAACTTTCAGGGCTTTGTAGCAATAAAAATCTGACAACTTAAAACAGAGAGAGAGGGATTACAGAGTCGGTTAAACTGTCCATCATGCAGCAGACAACAGGCCAATAACATCAGACGTAACAGCATTCACATGTGTGGCGGTCTGGGGGAAAGCCTCAGAAGTCGAGGCTACTAGTTGGCAGAGCGTCTCAGAAGAAGGAGAGTGAGTGAAGCCTTGTCTTTGGGCTTGTTACAATACTGCACTTTAATCCCTTCCCCTTCTTTTGATGCTTAAATGGCTTTTGAAAAGGGCCTGGGAGATGTTTAAATATGAAGGATTTACGGAGGTTTACAGCCAAGACATACGTTTCTTCTTAAGCGCTAGCTGGGAGGCGGCGGCTGCTGCAGCTGCTGAGGGTCTAGGTCCTCTCTGTGCAGCCCACGCTATGGGTTTGTGTTTTTGTCCGTCTTTCATCCTGATTTCGCTGCTCATTGTGACAGTTTGGACCAATCTCTAACCTTGTTAGTCCAACTCTTAGAGTCACCAGAAGTTGCTTTTAACCGTCACCATCCTGCGAGGTGTTCAGGATAAAAAAGCCTCCACCTCCGCCAGTCACCGCTGCAGAAAGGGAACGTGGGCCGACTGTTTGTGCGGCTGACTAATGCTGGTTAATGGTGTCATGCTGGCTACAGAGCAGGCAGTGTCACACAGACTTTGGAAGTGGAAATTTTCACTGGTATATAATAAAGCTTTTAGCTTCACTTTATGACCCCTTTTATGACTTTTGTAACTGCTGTTTAATGATTCTATTTGTTGCTTTTGGTCGTCTGGATTTATTTTTCTCCTTTCATGGTAGCGGTTTTCTTGCTGCCACTGTTTTGTTGTCCTCAGGTCTCACTTCAAAAAGAAGCACATCCAGTTCTGAATATCAACATTTATTTTCACAAATGTACAATTTTTATTGGAAATTAAAGCAGCCCTTTGTTTGGAGAGTTTCTTTATTTAATGAACTGCATAACTTGAAGGCAAATGTTAATTTCATCCAATGGCAGTTTTAGACCATAGTGGGGGGAGGGCTGAGACTCCTCTTATTTTATTTTAGCATACCCAAAAATAAACATATGGGAAACACCTAACACCTAACTGTGGGAATTATTGCATAATAACACTGATAATAAGGAGGTAAACACATGGTGATGGTGTTTGCAGAAAAAAATGATCACTAAAGGTTATATGGAAAATGATTATACATGACAAACCAGATAAATTCAATTTACAATCGAAAAACAAGTGTGTAATTTTCTTTAAAGTTATAGAGTTTAGAGAGTGTTTTAATATTACACAATGAAAAATATTAGTTGTTACCACAGAAACCCCCTGATAATTAAAGTGGTTATCAGTAAAACTGCTAATAAAAGACATGGTTTCTCATTTCTTCTATTATTACCATCCTTATCCAGTCAGAACTATATTAAACATTGCTGAAATAAATGGTTAGTAGTGGAAAATATCCAGTTATTAAGTACTTTCTATGAAATCACCTTCTTATTGCAGTGGAAATATACAATAATTCCTGACAAGTTACCATTTTATTACCAACAAAAGTCCTGTGAATGTACACACTGATATCCGAGTAAATGTACCATCTTTATCCAGTCAGAACTTCATGACAGATTGTTGATTAAAATAGTCATTGTGGCGCTTTTCATCTTATTATCAGCATGATAATTGTATCTCTAAAGTTTTTGACTATTCTGCTTTCCATTCCTAATCCTTCAAATTAGCCTTGATGATTTTAGTTGTTGAGAATTGAACAAAAAAATGAAAACTTTTCTCGGACAAAGATGTTTGTTAGGCTCAAGTGGAAATTTTTTTTAGATGAAAATTGAGTCCAACTGAAATTAAGAGTTACACTGAATAATCTCATCTATTCACCTATTTTTTTCTGCTTATATCTGGATAAAAATATGATCTTCTATTGTTAAGAGGTTAATTTGGAAGACCCAACTCAATTCCTCTGTTTCATTTTGTTTTGACATCTTAGATAATATTTTAATCTGTTATTAGATTGTTTTACTATAATGTTTGTCTTTTATGGTTGTGCATCTCTGTGGTTAACATCTATTGTATTGAAATGTGCTAGAAACATTTTTGCTTCAATTTGACTAGAACAGTGCATAGATCAGAACTCCTTATGCAGCTTAAAGGTGCTTACACACCAGACTGCTTGTACTACCTCGGTGATCACACTCAATGCAAAGTCAATGTACAGCCGCGATGGGGCTGCGTATAAGACGACCATTTCACACGTCCCGAGATGTGAAAGTTAAAAAAAAAGTTGATCTTTTCAGGCGATGTCGTGTGTGGCTGTGCAGCAACAGCCAATCCATGGTGTGTGCATGTGTGATGGTACCCGTAACAGACAGTTTTTCATCCGGACTACAGAAGAACAATTATGTCAGTATGGGAAACATTAGTTAGTGAGGCCATTAGTTCCGATCAGCTGCAGTGTGTTGTGGTTGATAAGTGAATGAAAAGGATACAGCTGGAATAATGTCAGCTTATACATCCTATTATATGATATATGATATGATCACGATGGAAGTCGCTTGCGGTGTGAACGCAGCATAAGACAAATAGAGTGGGTGGGGGGTCATGGATGCCTTTCAAAAATCAGAATAAAACGTAAGGGATTCAGAATTGTGCTGTTTTAGTCTTATGTGTACAAAAAGTTAGTTCAGCTGGAAAAAATCATTATAATTTGGTTAAATTCATGCTAAAAGTGACTGAAGCTGCAAACTAACCATTCTCAAAATGAAAGTTTGAACTTGACAGCAATATTTTATTTTGTCAAACAGTCTGTCCATTCAGTGGTACTGTCTTTAAATGGAGACTATTTCTATTCTGCTTCCAGTCTTTCCAATAATGAATTACTCTGGGAAATAATTATACGTGCAGAGCAGCTGTTTGTTACTTTTCCTGGGGGCAGAAGGGCGCTCTCGTCTTTGGCACAATTATTTTGAGGGATATAGGCCAGAAAGTTCGGGAAACCTTGAACTAGAAAATAAAGCAACACGTGTCACAGTAATAGACAGATCATAGCACATCATGCTGCCATCAGCCTCACTAATGAGGTAAGTGAAGGCGAGGCAAGGCAAGTTTATTTATAGAGCTCTGGTCATACACAAAGCAAGTCAGAGTGAAAAACAGAACTTCTGAAAAACAACAAAATTACTTTAGAAATGAGTTTTGTGGAAATTTAAGAAAGGAGGACATCAAGAAAATAACATTTAAAAACATATTCTCAAATCAAACATCTGCTCAGAAGTCTCTGAATATGAAGTCTAGTTTTTCATGCAGACACAGATACACCCTCTGGTTAGGCCATGTCAGAATTACTTCAGAATCATTTTCCTGATGATTTAGGCTTACATGCTATGTCTCTTTACTTTAGTTTTGTCTGCCCACAGACGTGTATTGGCCCCTGTAAGCCCCAGAAATGAGTCTTGGAGCACTTCTATAAAAAAAAAACAATGGGGTCCACATTTCACGCAGGCAACAATAAACATGCATACAGCCATTGTTTTTTAAAGTAATTCTAAGTGTTTACATTTTTAAACGGAAAGTGTTACTTATATTCAGAAAGTCCAATGTATTTGCTCCCTCTTTGTGGGCCCTAACATCATTCTGGGCCCTTGAAAGCTTAACCCTGTATCTTCCCTTATGGACGGCCTTGGTTGTAATTGTTGAGCATATTTGTTTTGTTTGGTTTCAGAGGTTATGCTTCTGAAAATTTGGAAGTATTTGGATTCAGCATTGGAAAACAGCATAGCCTTTTTTCAGAATTAAAAACAAGTTTTTTAAAAATAGTCTAAAGAATGTGTTAAAGGTGAGAATGACAATTGCATACCAACAGCAGTTAAGAATCCACAGCAACAAGCTTCAGGAATGAATATCATTTGTCTTTATGCTTATTGTTTGACTTTATTCTGTTTGCCTTCAGATCAGGTGCATCATGTTTGTCGGAGGCAGCTGGAAGAAACAAATAGACAGTCAAAGATGTAATCATCGCAGACAGAGCACTGAGTGACAAATTCTGACTGAATTCTACACAATATGACGCTAACTGCATGACATTCTGTGTCTGTGATTTCAAGCAAGGCAGGAAACTTCAGGAGTGCTTGTTTATGAAGAACTGCATTAAGCAAAGGAGGTGCACTGTGTTTACTCCATCTGCCTCTTTTTTACAGAATAAATCCACATGAGCCTATAAAAGAATGAAGGACTGGATTGATGGGAAGAATCAATTATGGCATTTTTATTGATAAAATCTTATCAGTTGCAATCCCTAAGCAAAAGGAAGCTGCAAGTGGGAGAAGTCTTAATCTGGTGTGGGTGCTTGGCAGTACTTGAAAGTGTAATGGCCATCAAAGTGAAAATTTGCTCTGGAAAGGTTTCCATTGAGATCATTAATCAGGGATGAATGAAATTATTGGCAAAAACATTTAAATTGACAGACAGCAGCTTAAACATTAAATATCATTATCAGTAGGGTTGGGTACCGAATTCGCTACTTTAAGAGGTACCGACCAAATTCTGTAGGTACTACCGAGTACCGATTCACGTAAAATCAAACGGTGCCATGTTTAGGTACTTAAACGCATCCTTGTGACTTTGATGGAGTGGAAGAAGCGAGCATACTATTGGGTAAAGTAGGTGAATTTCCTTGCCAGACTTGAACGCAGCACAGCAATAGCGTAATGATGTCAGCAGCCACGGGCTCAGTCAACAAAGCAAGCATGGCTGAGAGAAAGCACTCGAAATTATGGCTCCACTTTATTAAATGTGATGGAGATTATGCTCGCTGCAATATTTGTGACGCAAAGTGTAAGGCCAGCGGTGGAAATACTTCAAATCTGAGGAAGCACCTGGTGGCGCAAAAAATTTTTCTTAAAGCTGAAGAGTGCACAATTTTCGATAGCCTCAGATCTACGACCACAAAGGATTCATTCGGCACTGTTAGCACGCCTGTGTCCAATGGCCACTAATCATCTGCAGCCAGAAACACAGGAAAAGAAATGGTTTTAACATTTGGTGATGGCAGCAAATGTGGCAAGGAGGATACCTGGTCCAGGTAAATAAGCCTCGTGTTTAAGATGGTATTAGCTTGGCATTTTAATGTGCGTCAGTTATCATTATCAGGTCGGTTCCTCGTACTTTGTAACTTTAATGTAAATGCTTTTTTTATTTACACCTCTGTCAGACC